>CM060897.1:121037675-122237675 GCA_030762935.1 Hymenopus coronatus | reverse complement strand
TAAAGGAAATACAGTGAAATTACATAAACAAAGAGCTGAAATGGAGTTACCATTTATTTACAATGAAAAATACATTAATAGAAGATGTTGAAAGTGACCCCCTGCAGCATCAATACACAGCTGTGAATGTTTAAACATATTCAGATACACCCTGTGTAAAGTTCAGATATCAATGGCAGCAACTTCAGGGCTAATGTTGTCTTTCAGGTCCTGTATTTTGTGTTAATTTTTTCATAGACCTTGTTCTTTAAGTGTCCCCTCAGAAAAAAATCACATGTTGTTAGACAGTTGTTTTCTGACAGTTTGCTCCTCAGAGAAGATATCATGGACTTGTTCCAGGCATAACTTTGATGTATGGCATGTTACACCATCTTGCTGGAAGAAACAGTATTGTCTTTGATATTCAGTGAATTGAGCACTAAATTTATTAAAATTTTCCATATATGCAATTGTGTCAAGGGTAATGTAAAGAAATATCAGACCAATGATGTGTGTTCCTGTTACACTACACTAAGCACTGATTTTTTTATCATGGAGAGGTTGCTGACACACAAGTTAGGGTTCTCTGTTGCCTAGTACCTTGTGTGCTGTGAATTCACAGGATCATGCTTCATCACTTATGCTGTAATGGAACGGGTCTAACAAACCATCGTTTTTGTTATTCAAAAGCCATGAGCAGTAATTTACATGTTTCTGACTGTTATCCTCCATAATTGCTGCACAACTGTCACAAGATATGCCTTCAAATTAAGACTTTTCAATGTTCGCCGACAACCCCGATTTACAAGCACCTGTTGGGTCAATTTATGTATTTTTTATGTTTAATTCCAGCTTTTACTAAATATGGCATTGCAGGCAATGACATGATGATACATGGAACGAAGATGGAGCACCAGTGGAATGCAATGGTGGGGGAAACCAGAGAACCTGGAGAACTCCTAGCCACTTTGTCCACCACAAATCCCACATGCAGTCACCTGGGAATAAGCCCGGGCCACCAATTTACGTGTAAACTTCTTTGGGCTCTAAATAATTTTTTGACAAATGTCTGCAATCATTTCTGGTGTGCGAAATGAAAGAATTCTTTGTCGTTTTACATTTTACACACATCTGTAGGTACACCAATTTTTATACAGACTGTATTGCTCTCTTTGCTGATAGTCTTCTATCCGGATATTTGACTCTGGAAATTTTGTGAGTTTCCTTAATTGAACCTGTTTTCACATATGCTTTGACAATTTCAATTCTTTCTTTTATCATCACTCATCCAGTCTTCTATCAATTCACCATTTTGCAGAATGCAAAGAGAAACATGTTACTTTGCTAATGAAATAAACTGAAATGCTGACAGAAGAATGCTAACAATCAATAATTGCATAAAACTGTCCAATGTTCTAGCATTGTTGAGCATGAATATGTATGTAGTTGAAATATTACATTTGCATTCAAAGGGGAGGCAGGCTACTTCTAACTGTGCTATCCTGTGTTATTAAAAGCTGGGAAATGCATACTAATAACACTAATTCAGTAATATATTTCATGTTTTAATGCATTTATAACCACAATGTTTCACTTTTATCATTTCTGTGTTACCCTGTTTCTCAAACGCAATGGACATGATATAAAAATGATGCATATCCCACCTGAGGCATCACTGGAGCATTGCTTTGTCTGTCTTGTCTCTCTGTGCATTGCCAACATTAACTATCTGAACATAGCAGAGGAAGTTGTAAAGCGTAACTGAGGGTAGAGGGCTCTAAGCCACAAAATGTAACCGTGGGACTGAGGCCCCTAGGCTGCAATGCTTAGCCAAGGGATGTTGTTAGAAGTAGTGGAGTGGAGCAGACACAGCCTAAGGAATTTGCAAGTATTTAGCAAGTAAAACATTGTTTCCTAGGATAGGGAATTAAACACTAAATAGCATATATTTATTCACAGTTTGGTCATTTTATAGCATTTTAGAATATAGTCAATTTACTTCTGGCATAATATACAGTTGAACCTGTTTTATATGTAACCCAGTTGTACCCAGTAAATTAATCCAGTAACCCAGTACGTAAATATTCGTAGGTCCCGGCAAAATGTAATTTAGAAACCTGTTTACAGAACTTTATTTATACATTATGCATTTATACATAATTTGCTGCTATATGTATTAAATTTTAGTGAAATACAACTGAGTTTTATGTAATTATAATGAGCATATGGCATACACCATGTTAAAAGAAACTTGAGGGTTTTTCCTTATCTCTGTTGACAAAGAGACAAGCTGAGCGGGCGGCTTTTGGCCTCGGAAACAAAAGACAATAATACATTTGCTGGTAGAGCGTAACAATGCAGCAACAAACGAGAAGTAAAGATAAAAATGTTTGGTATATGGTGTTTATTGTTAAACAGCGGTGTGTCTTACAGCTCTCAGTTGCTTTTAATCAGCCATGGAGAACAGAAAAAGGAAATGTTATACGCTAGATCAGAAAGTGAAATTCATATGAGAGGTGGAGCTTAATCCACACAAAACCAAAACTGAAATTGCTTCAGACTTAGAAATTCCTTACTCCACGCTATGTACAGTCAACAGTAACAAAAATGTTGAGTTGGATGAATTTTTAAAATTGGGATTGGGTGCCAAATCATCACGCAGCCATCAGCAGGAAGGGAGATATGCTGATTTGGAAATGGCACTTTTCACATGGTTCCAGCAGAAATGGGCTGCAGCTCTACCAATCAGTGACAACATGTTGAAAGCAAAAGCGATAAATTTAGCTAAAATAATAAACATCATGGCTGATTTCAAGGCTTCATCAGGATGGTTGCAAGGATTTAAAGATCGTCATGGAATCACAGGGAAAACAATTTGCGGCGAGTTGAATGCTGTGGATGACACCACGGTTCAATATTGGAAAAAAGAGGTTCTACCAGGAATCATAAGGGATTATCAGCCTCAAAACATCTACAACTGTAATGAGACTGGCCTATTCTACAATTTCCTTCCCAGTAAAATATTAGCTGAAAAGGGTGACTCATTCCATGGAGGGAAGAAAAGTAAAATTTGCGTTAACAGTTCTTCTTGCCACCAATGCAGACGGATCAAACAAACTTCTCCCACTTGTGATAGGAAAATCCAAGAATCTGAGGTGTTTTATGTGTGAAAACAAAACCTATGGAATATGAATCCAATAGGAAATCTTGGATGACTATGATTGTAATGGAACCGTGGTTAAAGAAATTGACATTAAATGAAAAAGAAACAGAAGAAGATCCTTCTTTTTACGGATTGATGTACAGCACATGCACCTCAAATAATTTTGGAAAATGTTCGAGTGGAATTTTTCCCTCCTAACTGTACCAGTCGTCTATAGCCACTTGATTTGGGCATCATTACAAATTTCAAAGTTCATTATAGAAAAATGCTGGTTCAACATTTAATAACACTGACTGATGCAGGAAATGAAAATCTAGCCATTAACTTACTATAAGCCATGGAATTTATTTTGGCTGCCTGGAAGCAGGTGTCATCCTCCACAATCAAACACTGCTTCATTAAATCTGGTGTCTCTGATGATGGTGGTGATATTGGTAGTAATGAGCCTATAAATGAGCTAACTCTACTGGAGGGTTCAAATTTCGATTCCTTTGTGCATTTTGATGATAATCTAGCTGTGTGTGGGGAATTACAGGAGAGGAGATTATTGCTGATGTGTGCCAAAAACTTGGTGGTGATCAAGAAAGTGAACCAGTTTCAAGCGACACTGACTAATGAGGATGATGACTCAAATCTTGAAATGCCTAAGGTGAGTGAAGTGTTAAGTGCAATAAATGCGTGTAGGTGTTACATCAGTGCTAAAAGTGGTAGTGAAAAAGCTCTAAATTCATTAATAAGTTTGCAAAATAAAGTTTATGCACTCAGTAAAGAAAAGTGAAACAAACTAAATTAACTGATTTCTTTAAAGCAGAACCAAGTTCTATTTACTGAAAATGACTGCACTAACAGTTTTAATGTTGCATGAGGAGGAGTTATTTTTACAGTTTTAATGAATTTGTAAATAAGTTTCATCAGTAATTATCTCAGTTTCATTTACAAGAAATACATTTCCAGGTAAATTAAATGCAAAATGTAACAACACAATGCTCACTTAGAAGAAAGCAGGGACTAACAACAAGTATACAAGTTTTGTACAAACTTGCACTTAGTTTTCGAAATAATGACTAAATTTTCTCTTCCTTTTAATTCTCATTACAATATAGGTGGAACTAAAGGAAGAGGTAACTACGCTTACAGTTCAACATTAACAAACCTTGTATAGGTTACTAAGTGAGGTGTTATACTTAATAATTGCCATTTTAAAGCAAAATTTGGTGTAACCAAATCCACTGCAGCACCCAAAATTCATAAATTCACGCACCACCACTATTCTATAGTCTTCTTTTTTGCTTGTCTATGACAAATTCACTTCTAAAACACAGTTAGCTTTTCCTTGCAAAACATAATAAAAGGTAAAAAAGTAAAATGCCATGTAAATCTAACTTTTTGACTTCTGTGCAGTAACATGGTCACTTTCACAATTTGCCTACACTTGGGAGAGT
Source organism: Hymenopus coronatus (assembly GCA_030762935.1). Lineage (NCBI taxonomy): Eukaryota > Metazoa > Arthropoda > Insecta > Mantodea > Hymenopodidae > Hymenopus > Hymenopus coronatus. The sequence continues at coordinate 122,233,091 of CM060897.1, read as the reverse complement.
CAACCTTTCTCATTTCCTTAACGTATACTGTATATTACATTTTGGAGATCATGAGATACTTTATAAAAATCTCCAACAAACAGTATAATACATTTTCTCACATCTTGATAATAAACACTTATGTCAAAGACAACAGGCACCATTCTCTGAAGATGCACAGTTTTTCTCACCTATGCTTTTCTCCATATTCTCATTCCATTATCAGCGACTATCATATATCACTGTACTGTTGCTGAATCAGCCACTTTGCACTTGCTATATCAATTTGACTCTTCTTAACTTCCATACTAGGTATCCTCAGAATTATAATGAGCATTTATTGGTTGCACTGCATCATTTGTAGTATCCTCACTATCTTCACCAGGGATTGGTTGATACTGTGGAGTCCTGAAACAAAGATAACATTAGAGATCCATTAGACAGAAACCTTCTAAATACCAATAAAAATAATATATTATGATGCTAGCAACTGCAGCATAAATGTATACCTATAGTATGTTACTGGACTACATCAAAATCATTTCAGAGATTGTAGACATGTCTGATATAAGCAATTTGAGATAGGCAATGCATGGTCATGGCTAAACCTAACCACAGTTATATGGTGTTAAATCTATTGGTGCCAGCTGCTGAATTGAGTATAAATCCAACAAGAGAAAGGCCTTAGACAGGGATGTAAGTTAAGTCCAGTCCTATTCAATTTATATATAGATGACATATTAACAGAAATTGGGAGAAATAATAACTCTATGCCAGTAATTAATAATATTCAGATTCCAGGATTACTGTTTGCAGAAAATCTAGTTATAGGTGCAATTACAGTGAATGGCTTGAAACAATCCTTGCAAGCATTAAATAATTACTGTAAAGAATGGAGTTTAAAAGTGAACCAGGACAAGACGCAGATTGTAGTGTTCAAAAAAGGGGGGAAATTGAGCAAGTATGAAAAATGGAAGAATGAGAATGAAAAAGAGTACAGGGTAGTGAGAGAATGTATTTATCTAGGAGTTAAAATTGATAATGGTGGAAATTGGGAAAAACAAAAGAAATTTGCATTGGCAAAAGGAAAAGGAGCTTTATCAGCTATTAGAAGTTGCAAATACAAAGCTCCTAATATGAATTTTAGATGGTTAGAAAAAGTGTACAATATGGTGATCGAGGCAAAAATACTATATAGGATAGAAGTATGGGGATTAGAAGGAGGATGGGAAGTCATAGATGAGGTGCATAGGAAATTTTGCAAAGAAATACTTGGGTTACCAAATGGAACTGTTAGGCAGGTAGCACAAATAGAGCTGGGTAGAGTGGCAAGTAAGGGAAAGATTATGGAAAGGGCATTAACATTTTGGCATAGAATATTGAAATTGGAAGAAAGGAATTTGTTAAAGCAGTGTTTTGTATATCAAGAGAAAAGTTTAAAGAACAAGGGATTGGTAGACTGTTTCAGAAATAACCTGGAAAGTAGTGGGTTAGGGGAAATATGGAGAAGAAGAGAAAATAATGTGAATAACTTCTGGAAGTTGGCAAGGAAAAGATTTGAGGATATAGAAATACAAAAAATACTTAGTGAAATAACTGAAAAGAGATCTTTAGTTTTCTATATACCAATGAAAGTCTCATGGGGAAGGGAAAAGTACATAGATGTGACAAATAAAGAGGAGCGAGAAGGTATTGCATGGCTGAAAGCAAGAGTATGGAGATTAAAAGGTTTAAGGAAAGGTATTCCACAAAACCAATGTCCTATATGTGGCGGAAATGAAAATATGGAACACGTTGTATTTAAATGTAAAGTGACTGAAATTTGGAGAAAAGAGTATATTAATAAGAAATGGTTTAAAATAGATAGAAATGTAGCAGTAGTTGGAATGTTTCAAAAAGATAGTAAGAAGATTGGACAATTCTTATACAAAGTGAAAAATAAATGGGTATGGACAGTAAATAGACAAAATGGTGTAATAAACTAGAATTAATAAACTATTGTAAAATATGAGTATGACCGGTAAAGAGCCAGGGCTGAACACCGGTCATATTCACCTGTATAAAGCTTAGCATAAATAAATAAAAATAAATATCAATTTTCAGCAACTTGTTATTATCATTCTCAAGATTTATTGCCATAAATATCTCTCATTGACACTGAACATCAATTAGTGCCTTCTTGCATTATGCAGCCCACTCTAGAGGCATTTCTTTAATTGCTTAAATGGTTTAATGCACAACACTGAAAGCTGATAACCCAAAGATCACGAGTTCATTTCCTGTTCATGTGTTTAAATTTCTTTTTTAATTCTATACAAAGAGTGCCCCAATATATATACTCAGAATAAAATCCTGGTTGGCCAGAGGAATAACACTTATCATTTCCTTGATTCTGATTACTGAGCTTAGTTTGTACGCTGAGGAATATCTACAGGATAATATAGAGAACATGTACACCTTCTCTGAACTTGCAGATTTGTGCTTTATTTATGGTGAATTAAGAAATAGTGGTTATTCCAATTTTGGATAGAGTATAATTGTTCCTCTGCCATTGTCAACTTTGTCTTGAAAATTTAGATTGCCATTTCGAGTAGTTCCTATAAAACTAATTTTATGTTTATTTTTGTCTTTCTTTCTGTCACTCTTTAAAATACTTTTAATTTTGAAATACCACATGCCAAAGTCTTAAAACAAATTTTGGTGGAGGAGACTCCAACTACAAAATAATAACTACCTATTATTCGAAAGCTAATGTCATAACCATTGCATCAAGATACGCTCTGAAACATCCCTTCCTTTTTGTGTGTTGTGCTCTCAAATGGTATCATTAACCAGTGGCAAACTGGCTCTTTAGAACCTTATAGTCTTAAATTCAAAATTTGAACAGACATGCCAAGGGTCTCCTATCTCAAATTATTTAAGTCACCTCCTTATTCTCTGAAAGTATTTCAGATCAGTTCATTAACACCCAACAAAAAACATTACAAAGTAGTGTATGTGTGTGTGTGCATGTTTTTTTTTAAATAATAATCTTTATTTAACTATTTAACAGCATGTTCCATTACATTGGTTCATAATACTACATGCACTGTTTTGACACAAGTTTACATTAACAATATCTTAAGACTTGATTTAATAACATTAATAATATTGTATGGTATTGCCTGTTTTACTGGTCATTAAATTATAAATAATTTATATATATACATATATACACTGATTTATATGTACATACATATATATTTTTTTGCTGGTAGAATTTAAATGATTTATGGTGCACATGTGCGCATGTGCGTGTGCGTGTGTGTGTTTTTTTTTCATAAGTCAAAAATGAAAATTTAGATAGTTCCAAATGCTGTTTTTAAGTTTACTACCTTCCTTAGATGTGGCATGAAATTTTTCAAGAAAATATCCCCATCCCAGACTACCCTATACTTGAAATATTTTTAAAACATTTTTTATTTTCTTGAAAATGGCTCCAATACTTTTAATTAAAATACACATATTTAAGAAATTTGCACGATAAATAAAGTGAACTTTCTGAGAATAGCCTGTGAGGTCCTCTACATTTGGAGGGAATTTTGCATAATCTTGTTTAACTTGTAAATGTTAAATGATAGCTAAAAACACATTAATTAAACATGCTGATCTCCTTTAAACACACAGTTTATTTCAAGAGTAATAAATTTTTATGGCATAAACCACTTCCAAACTATCCACTATTAATGGTTCAAATTGTTCAATAGTGTTTTTCATTCTTTTAAATGTGCCTGCACATAGCATCTAGTTCTTAAACATTTGACTAACCAATTCCTTTTGTATTTATAACAAAATGTAAATTGTACCTATTTCTGCAAAGGTTTACATTGTTTAAAATGAAGTAGATAAAATATCTGTTGTGCTCCATTCACATGCCTTTCAGTGTCTGTAAAAAGACTATGCTTACTAAATATTATTCTTCTATCTACATCATTATAATTGAGCAGGAACTGTCTTATTACTTCCTGTCTTAAAAGTAGAAGGGAAATGGAACATACTAGACTAAAGAGATAATCAAATCTTTTAAAAGCTGGTCGCTATGTGAAACAATTGAAATTCATTCTTTCCATACCCAGGAGCAAAAAAAAGATATCTTCCTATTTGAGAAAAGCTGATGAAGTTTAAAACTGAAACCAATAACAAGAAATTTCTCAGAAACAGTTAACTCTTTTAAAAAAAAAAAAGTATGACATAAATTGTGTTTTAACAAAATCTACACTTTTTTATGTCCTAAGTTTTTGTCTATCTTTTACTATTTACGAGTTATGCAAAGTCATTTTCACATTTTATAGTGTAGATGAATCTATACATCAGAAACTGGTGTAAATTATACAATTTGTAAAAATATCTTTATGACTCAATTCTGTATATTCCTTCCTTTTATATTTAAAATTTGTTAAATCTTATATTTCTGTATTTTAATCTTGTATGCATCTTGATATAATTTTGTTTTTTCTTGTATCTTGAATTGACGTGTCCTATAACATGTATCTTGTTTCTATGGATGAAAATAAATACAATACAATGAAGAGGACTTCAAGGGCTTATGTCAAGAAATTCAGAATATACATTTTATTTGCCAAGTGAACTCTTTAATATAGGGCATTTTAATCAAAATCGTTAGAGCTTTGAGAAAATCAAAAACTTCTAAAACTGTTCCCTGTAAAGGATAGTTTGGGGGAGATTTTTCTGAAAAATCTTCATGTTATATCTTAGGAAGATATTAAACTTAAATACTAGTTTAGTATTTAACAGACTTTTCATTTTTGAGTCATGCATAACATACACACACGACCTTTTTCTAAAAATGTTCTTTTTGGATTAAGGGGGCAATCAAAACAAGTATTTCCGGTAAAATTTCAGTATTTAATTATTGGGTGGAATTCAATATCTTCTATACCTACTGTGACACAGTACATACAGAGAAAGTAAAAATAAGCTTTCACAAGAATATTTCATAATACCATATCAGACAGTAGAAATAGATGGAAGAGAAAGGCATGTGAATGTAACACTTCAGGTTTTTACTTTCTATGCTATGTATACTAAATAGTGGAAGTATTGTATTTTGTCCTAAAATTCAATGTTGAGATATCATCGAAAACATATCTTGGACCCAAAATGGTACGATTAGAAAAAGGTCTAGGTAAGTCTGTGAACAGCATAACTAAATATGCAAAGTCAGTTAAATGCCAAACTTGGTATTAAGTTCAGCATCATCATATGATATGATATGATGATTTTGAAGAAAATCTTCCTTCCCCAAACTACCCTTTACATCAGCTTGGGTGCATGTCACAGAGCAGCAGAGTATCATGATTGCAGCAAGCAACATTACTTGGAATTGGGCTGAATCCTGCTGGAATGAAGTGGCAGGAAGCACAAGCACTTCTACTTTGACCTTTGCCCATGACATACTGGCTATCACACTCCCTCTTCAGCAGGGCTTCAAGAATCTTTGTGGCACATATACAAGTATGCTTAATCAGCACAAAGTTTAAGCAGCTTGCTTCACATGGAAAGTGTTTTTTAAAAATTTTAACTTTCTCAAAAAATACTCCAATGACTTTGATTAAAATACTGCATATTTAAGATATTTTCATGGCAAATGAAATGTATATCTTGCATTTTCTTGGAACAACCTCTGAGCTCCTCTTTATTCTGAATTAATTTTCTATGACCGATAAAAAGTTAAGAGAGAGACAAAATCTTACTACACAAAGAGTGTAAATCTCGTTAGAGCACACAATTTATGTCAAATACACTTTCTGTGAAGTTACCTATTTCTGAGATATTATTTGTTAATGCTTTGAATTTTCAAACACTTATATATTTCTCAAATAGAAAGGGTTATATATAGCATAACTGCAAGTGTTATATTTCCTGTAGTGCTCTAGTGACCAATAAATTGAAGCTGATGTTTTCATTTGTCACAGTATATTTTATCTTCTTTTTTGTCAAAAGTAGTAATATTCACTTTGAAACTAGATATGAAGCACATCTTAGTACCACTTAGAAAACAGACTATAATCTTCCTCAAAGGATTGGTGAGTTTCTAACAGAAAAAGTCCATGTCCCATTATATAATGAGCATGTTAGTACCATGCTACAGTTATTGAATATTTTCTGCTATTTTATTGCTCTTCACTTGAAACACATTACTAACAAAGTGGTACAAAGGATTCTTTTGCAGTAATAATCAAATTTGGTTGAAGAGCTTTTCTATATGTCCCTGAACTTTAGCTGATCTTCCCTCAGAACAAAATGTCACTCGAAATACATGTTTTGAAGTCCTCTGATTAAAATTTTTTTTTTAGAAAAAGTAAGAAAGTGAGTGTGTGTATGCATATGTGAACAGCATAGCTCCCAAAAAAAATGTCTGTTAAATACCAAACTTGATATCTAAGTTCAACATTTTTCAAGGATGCGACACAAAAATTTTCAAGAAAATCCCCATCCCCCAACCCAAACTATCCTTGATATGGAACATTTCTTGAAACATTTTATTTTCTCAAAAATGATTTTAGGAATTCTGATTAAAATATCTTAAAATTTTATGGGAATAACCTCTGATGTCCTGTTCATTTTGGATGACCTGGTAAACCATAAGAGATAGAAAAAATCTTACTAAACAAAAAATGTAGATTTTGTTAAAACACACAATTTATACAAATACATTTTTGTGTGCTTGCCTCCCATCTAGGCAGCCTAGGTTTAATCCCGAGTGCCCACATGTGGGATTTGTGGTGGACAAAGTGGCTTCTGGGCAGGTTTTCTCTGGGTCCTCCAGTTTCCCCCACCACTCATTCCACCAATGGCTCCATCATCACCTTTCCTATCATCAATTTTGCCTACATTACCATCCACTCCCTCATGCTCATGCCTGGCTATGGGCCGGCCCATCGTAAGAGGTTATCCATTGTGGTTTCATGCCATAGGCTCCCTGACAGACTTCTGACCCCTAGGCATTGGCTTGTAAGTCATACAAATATGAGGAGAGTAAGCCAATTACAAAACAAAAATTTTTTTGTGGAATTAACCATTTCTGAGTTATTCCTAATTATTGGTTTCAATTTTAAAATACTTACACATTTCTCAAATGGGAAACTGTTTTTCATTTTTCTTTCTCCTGGTCAAGCAAAGAGAACAGAATGTCAATGCATCATATAGAGTCCATCTCCTGAAAGATTTGACTATCCCTTTAGCCTAGTGTATTCCATTATTCCAATGTATCTATCCAATGTATCTATAAGGAAGTATGTAATAAACATGTTTGCACACATTTTTGATTTATATATGTGAAGTAGATAGAGAAAAATAAGCGTTTGTAAGAATACTTTATTGCAGAATAAAAAATAAAATACTTTATATATGTAAAACATAATATATATGCATATATAAACTTAGAGAAATTCCAAATAAGACTGGGGAAAAAATTAGTAGTCATTTTTAGCAACTTTTGTCATTTAGTATCCTCTGGAATTTTCTTGTTTTTACATATATGCACTATTTTTTCTGCTCCCAAGATACATCCATATAAAGCTTTAATCTCAATGGAAGATATCTTTTTTATTTAACACATTTGTTACCTAAAAACTGAAACTGGAAATTTATTTAGGTTGCACAGCTAGACACAGGAGGTGTGTTCCTTAAAATTGAAATGATTTCAGCCCATGATACTTAGAGCTGTTTTGAAACAATTACCCTGTGATGTATGCAAAGGGAATGTGGGAATAGGTGAGATTGACTACGTCAAAGCTCAAAACATCAACACTCAAATGTACCTAAATATCATTCTGGAACTAAACTGTTTCAAATTCTGAGATGCATGTCACTTCAATTAGTTAACCATGTAACATATTGCTCCTAAAAGTTAAATCTTCTCTAGAGTGGAGAGGGGTGGGCAGAAAGAAAAAAAAAAAAAATGCAGTGTCATTAATAATCCCATCAGGGCACCAGGCAACATTCCTATAGTAATAAGTCTTGCACACATATTCCTTACACTTTTAATATGGAAAAGACACCAAAGGAAAGAGAAAATAAAATAACAAAACAGACAGCAAAGCACTCAAATGAGGGAGCTTGCCATTCACATCAGGACTATAGGATGGTATAAGCAAACTTGGATCGAAAAAGATTTGGGCAAAATAGCCTCTAATATAAATAAATTGCATCAAGAGGAGAAAAAACAAAAAACTCAGGGGCAGCATGATGATGGGAGAGAGGATACCAGGTCTAGCACCAACAGCAATCACCCCAACACCAGATTGAGGGAAGGTCCAATACAGTTATACACCTTCCACAAGGTCTGCTGAGACATTTAACCATCATTTTATAAATTCTGTGGAAACTACTAAATCAAAAATTAATGTATGTAGGACGACACATGATGTACTTTTAAAAAATTGTGCAACTACAAATGCTGTCTTTTTCTGGAAAGTCATTACTGCCAATCAAATATTAGACATTGTATCTAATTTAAAGAGTTCTAGAAGTACTGATATTTATGATATGTCAATTTTTTAAAGAGGATTATTGACATAATTCTTTACCCACTTACACATTGCGTTAATCTTTGTTTGCAAGATGGAATTTTTCCTGATTGCCTGAAAATTGCTAAAGTAATTCCTGTATATAAAAAAGGAAGTGCATATGAAGCTGCAAATTATGCCTGAAAATTGCTAAAGTAATTCCTGTATATAAAAAAGGAAGTGCATATGAAGCTGCAAATTATAGGCCAATATCTCTCATTCCTGTTATTGGAAAAATTTTTGAGCACATTATGTTTGAGCAAATAAATACTTTTTTCAAAAACTTTGACTTGTTTAACAAAAATCAATATGGCTTTTCTAAAGGTAGAAATACTACTGCAGCAATACAAAGTTTGCTCGATAAAACACATTCCTCATTTGAAAGCGGTGGATATGTATTAGCTAATTTTTGCGACTTGAGTAAGGCTTTTGATTCCACTGATCATAATATTTTATTAGAAAAGCTTTCCTATTATGGCATACAAACTACTCAATTGAATCTCATTAAATCCTATTTATTTGGTAGAAAACAATTGGTTTATGTCAATGGTGAATGTTCATCTATGTCGCACATAGCAAGTGGTGTCCCGCAGGGTTCTGTTTTGGGCCCTTTGCTATTTTTAATTGCAGTTAATGACTTACCAAGTGATATACCTACAGATACCATAATGTTTGCAGACAATACTACTTTTATATCAAATAGAAATGACCCAAATGAATTGAATAATCAATATAAAGTCATAATGTCTAAAGCTTCGGAATGGTTTGAAGCTAATAGTTTATTTTTAAATAAATCCAAGACTATCTGTGGTTTATTCACTTTAAAAAGGATATCAGACAACTTAGCATTACAGTATCAGACAAGTATTAAATTCTTAGGTGTATATATTGATAACCAATTATCGTGGACCACCCATATTGAATATTTAAAAAAGAGACTGTCTAGCATTATATTTTTAATTCGTAATTTGAGAGATTCTATCCCAATTGAATACGTGAGAAGTATGTATTTTGCTTTCTTTGAATCTGTAATCAGATATGGCCTAATTCTTTGGGATGGTGCTAACAAAATAAATGAAATTTTTTGTCTTCAAAAGAAAATTATTAGGATAGTTAAAAAAAGTTTCTATATAACCCCATGTAGACCCCTATTTATTGAGTTAGGCATTTAAACTATTTATAATCTTTATATTTTAGATAATTTAGTATATATATATACATGCGTCTTGTCATAGACATATTTTGAGGATGGATATTCATAGTTATAGTACTAGATACAGGTCCAAGGTAAACATTCCATATTATCAACTAACAAAATCTCAGAATAGCTATAAGTACTTAGGTATTAAGTTGTGTAATAACTTGCCTGATAGTGTTAAATGTTTAAACATGCAGAATTTTAAGTCCAGGATATATACATGGTTAATGATACATTTTGTGATCTTGTTTTGTAATTTATTATGACAAGGTTATTGTACTGCTTTCAACACACGTTGTCAATGCCTGTATAGTGCTTTTAGACAAAATAAAGAAGGTCAAACTGTGAAAAGACCAAGGTGCCTCAAGGAGCCTAGTCATTTGTATAGGGAGACACAACCTACAAGATGGTTGTCATTTGTGAAGGCTATCTAGATAAGAAAGCGGAGGATGATGTCAGAGTAATTCTTGGGCAATTCTGTGAAAGGTTGATTCAGTGAGCCTGGAGAACCTCTACCACTTTTCAGAACTTACTGCTTGCAGAATGAGGCCATAATATATTACTATGTGAACCAGGAATCCTATAGGTGGTTGGTGAAGATCTTACTGGTTTTAAGCTTGGGAAGGACATGCACTTAAGATAATTGAGGATAAAGATCTTCCCAAGCCTGTGAAGGTTGCTTTCCAAATACAGGACACTTAATGATTAAATTAAATTATTTATGGATGCTGCTATATTTCTCAGCGTCCCATTCTAAATTGGGTATGAAAGACAGTTTCATTTTGCTCAGAGGCTTGAGGCTCTTTTATGTGCCATAAATCTACAATAGCTTTACTTCCCTTCCAAAGGAAGGCATGCCAAGGATTTTTGCATTCATAAAAATCCATCAACCGCCAGGTTTGAACCTTTGACCTTGGGAACCAGAGACTAACATGTTACAACTAGAACATGGAGGACATTTAATTCCAAGGCATTCTTGAGAAGAATGCATTTACTCAACCCAGGGCTGAAAGTGCAATGCTGGAGAACATCAACAGACACGCCTACTACATACTTCTATTACCTGCATAACACAACTTCCTGTAAAGGAAACTTCATAAATATCAGCATTCTGTGAATGTGGGTTAGTTAACAGAAGGTAGATATCTTCATGAATAAATAAATATAGATTCCAATGTCATGGACAGAGATTGATTCTCATAATTGACCACAACTCAGAAAAAGTCATTAAGGAGGTGCATCTAATTACCTATATTGGAGTAGACATGGGTCTATTCAACATACTCTTGGATGCTACCAAGAAGGCCCAAGAGATGGAGACTGAGGAAGCCGCTGACAACACCACTACTTCTTTGGAGGTAGCTGTCAAGATGGAGATTGTGGAGGCTGCTGAATCTGCAAATGCTTCTACCTCTACAAAGATGATTGGCCACAATGCGCCTATGTCTTCGAGGGATGTAATTCTTTTTCCCATTAGGGATTAGGTCAATGTGATCTGTTCTGGTCTCAAGTCCATCTTTTCTTGGCTATCCTAGTATTCTTCTCCCGAGAGGTTTGTATGCATTGATTGTTTTGGGTATTTTTGTTTTATTCATTCTGCCTAAATGTTTTCATTAGTTTTTATGAGAGGCATTCAATAAGTCCTTAGAAAATAAAAAATCCCTTGTAGCATCGAAAAAAATGAGTTTCATGTGGTTATTAAACACTTTTATTCAAAAGGCTTAACACAGAAGGAGATAAAAGCCAAGTTGAATGAAGTTCATGGCCCATTTGCTCCTGTGTTTGCAGCAATTTACAATTGGATAAATGAATTTAAATATGGCCGTACATCCACAAATGATGAGCATTGTTCTGGACGTCCAGTAGAAGTGACTTCCTTCAAAATTACTGACAAAATCCAGGATATGGTTTTGAGTGATTGACAAATCAAAGTTTGCAAAACATTAGAGGCCTCAGGCATATCACAAGGTACAGTGTTCTCAATTTTGCATAAAAATTACGTCTGACAAAGGTCTCGACAAGATGGGTGCCATGTTTGCTCTCAATGAGAATAAATGCAATTGTGCGATTGATTCGGAAGCTGTTTTGGCACTTTTCCGCAGCAATCCAGACGAGTTTCTGTGTCGATACATAACTGTGGATGAAACATGGATACACTACATCACTCCATTAACAAAAGTACAGTAGAAACAGTGGATTTTTAAATGCAAGCTGGCTCTGAAAAAGGCAAAGGTGGGAAATCTGCAGACAAGGTGATGACCTCGGTTTTTTGGGATACACAAAGAATCATCTACATTGATTACTTGCAGAGAGGAAGAGCGTAAATGGAGAGTATAATGTATTGTTATTGCACTGGTTGAACAGAGAAATCAAGAAGAACATGCCCTCATCTGGTAAAGAAAAGATTCTTTTCCATGAAGACAATGCAGTTTTGATGGCAAAAGTTATAGAATTAACATTCAAATTACATCTACCATATTCATCAGATTTGGTCCCCAGTGACTTCTTTTTTTTTTTATTTCCAAACTTGAAAAAGTGGCTTGGCGGAAAACGATTCACATCTAATGAAGAGGTCATCTCCCAAATGACCTTTGAATGCGTATTTTGAGTACCTTCCAAAATCCTACTTTTTAGAAGGCTTAAAACAGTTGGAGAAATGCTGGGAAAAGTACAGCGAGCTAAGATTATGTTGGAAAATTAAAAAAAAGTCTACCTAAAAATTTGTTTTTCTATTCCTCTATTTTATCGTCTAGATAAAATACTTCTAGTGCATATCTTATTAAATCATTATGGAGTCTGTCCATACACGTACTTCCTTTTATTGATCTTAAACATTTCATTTTGGGCGTGAATGTGAAGTATATTTTTACTTTCTCTACACGTACTATGCATATAGTGTATAGAGGAAGTAATGCATTCCACCCAAAAATTCAATACCGAGATTTCACTGGAAATATATGTTGAATATTTTAGGTTTAACTTCTGAAGACTTCATTCTGGTAAACCGTAAGAGACAAAAATTTACTACACAAAAAATGCAGATCTTGTTAAAACACACAATTAATGTCATATGCATTTTTGTTACAGAGTCGACTATTTGCGAGATATTCCTTGTTATTGGTTTCAATTTTAACTACACATTTTCTCAAATGGAGTTACTTTTTGTTTCATCTCTTTTTTGTTTTTCTAGAAATGCAAAGTTAGTGGAACTTCAATTTTTTACATATCGATTAGCTTTTAAAAGATTTGACTATCACTTTAGCCTGGTATACTCCCTTATTTCCTTGCTGCTTCTAAGGAACTAAGTAGTAATTGTGTTAATGTGGATCTCGTTTAGTATATTGTAGATAGAATAAGTTTTGTAGGAATAGTTTGTTACAGGTTAGCCAGAAACAGCCATTATCTTATAAAACATGAGCTGTTGATTTTCTTTAAGACTTTTGGAGGGTTGTTCTTATGGTGCACACTTCATTTGATATTACTTTAATTTTTTTGTATGTCCCAATCATTGGTATATGTTATATCTCATTTGAGAAGATAGTTAAAATGTATTGTCTGTTTTATTATTTCACAGTTTATAGTTTTAAATCTTCTCACCATTATTGTTTTATTTACAAACTGATGTGACACTATTCTGATCAATTATTAGCTTGCCCATATACATGTTGACCTACCCTACTGTATGGATTTGTATATTCATTATTCATATTAGTTCCTTGTAACTTAATTTTTGTTTCCATTAATACTGCTATATTAATTCTTCAATGTTTCAGTTATTTTTGTATTTCCTGACCTTTTGTGTGGAGTCCTTTTTCATTCCAGGTTACAATATTCACCATTTCAATTATTCCTAAATTCCTATTACTTCTGAGTAATATTTATTTTATTTTTACCCAACTGCAAAACTCCTAATCTGGAGGGCTACAGTTTAACTTCACCTAGACAGACTGTCTTACAAGGCTCACTTCTATTTACCCCAAGCATCTGGTTTTATGGCACCAACTCGCCCTTCATCCTCAGTAAAAAGAGTTTCACCATGAGTAGGTAAATGAAAGAGGTAAAAAGTAAATTTTTGCTGGCTAAATGGAGCATTTTATTGAATCTGAACACTCGTCCTCAGACCCACCCCAGCCATTCTCTATCCTTTGTGAAAGTAATTTGTTATGGGTAGAATAATTAGAACTTATACAAATTAATTTTGAACATTGCAAATTGGGCTCAGCCATGACAACAAACTTTGCAGTTAAATAATGATTTTGCACTAGAATATTCATACTGATAATTGCATATTACACTAGTACTGAACATACATGCACTGCTACTTTCTGTTCAAAAGCATTTATGTTCTGCCTCCCCAAGTGCGAAAATAGCTACTAATGTGGTATTTTGTAGTTATGAGCTTTGCCATTCTGAAAAAAATTCTCGTCAGCAAGGGCCAATACACCAATGAGTTCCAGATTTACATTACGAAAAACTATAAGAATTAGAGAGGGAGGTTTCCTTATGTACAGCAATAGAGCAGTCAGAAGCGAGCTCTACTGCCAGTCTGATAGTCCTGTATAGGCCTGGGTTCAAACCTCTCTCAAAGTCAAACTTTTTTTTCCAAGCATGTGAATGGCATACTTTTGAAGTGAACCCAATTTTTATTCTTAGTATTTCTTTAAAACTTTTAAGTGATTTTAAAGAGGTATGCAGATGCATTGTTTTAACATATTGCATAGGAAAAAGGAAAAATCTTCCCGTTCTTGGTTTGTAACATGGTTTGCCAGTATTGGGTATGTGGATGTGAATATGTACTTTAAAGATACTTTCAAACTAATAGCATATGTTACTGATACTGTTACTTGAAGTAGATTAATTGTCTGCAATGCCACTGTCAGTAATGTGTTACACTTTCAATTAGATGTAGCAGGGTCCAAACCACATTCAAGTTGGCAAGTTTATCCCCAAATCTGGTGAATGTATAAGTTTAGGATGAACCCAATTTTCATTTATGGTATTTTTCTCCAAATGCAAGTAAATTTTGCAAGGTATTCTCATGGTGTGTTTGAACATGTACATAGAATACATTACTGCATTTGCTTGTGCATGCATTGTACCATGAGCTAATGAGCAGGTCTCAAGTATGCCTCCATGTATGAGACTCTGATGAGAATTGCTGGCAAGGATATTGGCTGGATGTGACATAATTTGTAACACTCCAGGCATCTTTGAAATTATACAGGCCATGTTTATTTGAAGTTGCAGACTCTGCGTGGATGTTGAACAATTGAACAATTTCTTAGCTCACCTTTGCTTGAATGTAGGAGCTACAAGTTTGCATTTGTAATTTTTGTTTATTTTATTCCCAACTTCCTTAATTCATGCATTATTACTATCATCATCATCATTATCATCATCATCATCATCGTTTGTCCCCCCCCCCCCCAATTTGAGGCATGAATAAGAAGCTTGGTTTTCTTTATTCTATTGTATATTATGAATATGCTAAACATGCAGTATGAACAATGACTATATTTGATTTTTCCTTTGTTATGCCAAAGCTTCTTTCATTTTGAGAATTCTGAGGTGTGAAAAACAAGTAGTTTTTTCTCCTTATTCGTTTTTCTTCTTTCTTATTGATTGCTTTCCCCAAAATTAGGGGGGGGGGTAAATTGAAAAATCAATTTCCTTATGGTTTCTGAATTTTTACATGGAATGTGCAAACATGGTAACACTTTACTTATTAGCTATTCTTTATCTCTCTCGTATCTATGCACATATACATTTTCATTTTAATAACGAGGAAGAAAGTCATTTCTGTGTAATGTTCCTTCATATTTCCTGAATGAGAACACAACTTTAAAGTTGTCTTTTTCTTTCTCTAGTACCAGGCTTTTGCACTCATAAACAAAAGTGTGGTGTTCATTGCTCTTTAAAATCATTTCCTATGTTAAATTTAATGGTCAGCACATAAAATGGGTCATATTTGGTGTCCCATGGTACATCAATCGAAATACGGATAAAAACAAAATCCTTTGGTGATTTGAACCTCTGAACTATCAATCATGCGAATGACACTATAGTCTCTAATTTTATTACTCTTGCTATCTTGCCCTTCACTTTGTATTGCTATGATTGCAATTAGCAACAACACATAGAAGTTTCATCAGTGGCATACTGGCTTGTTATTGCTTTTGATCTATTGCAACCAACTGTGACCTCAAAGACCAAAAGTACCCTATATCAAAATCTTCACCTAATGCTCCTCTGCAATTTCCGAAAGTTTGTTGCTTGAATTCTGTAACACCCTGTATATCAGGGGTGTAGGGTCATGGAGTTAGCAGTTTACCCAAGTTAGCAATTTTTGACTGTATTAAGCCCATTGATATAATCCTTGTTGAGAAGTTTGTTTAGAACAATGTTTTTCCATGAAATGCTGTTCAGTGTAACACACCTATCATGGAAAAATATCAGATAGACGGATTTCCTTCATGGTGCACGCCAGTCTTGTAAAACGATGTGCATTTGCAGTGACTGTAACGTGGCAAGATACATCTTACTCGATAAGGTTAAGGTGGACTTTTTCATTATTTTGCTTAATAGTGGAAGTGAATTTCTTACTTTTAATTTGTGAATTTAATAGGTTATAATATGCAGCATTTTGTATGCTAAACATGAGGATAAATCTGATGTGTTCCATTCACAGGACTTTCTCTAATTGTTCTGCAAACAAAGTATTCTTACAAAAGATTATTCTTTTATCTACTTAATGCTATTCAAGATGATAATTAACAGAAATGCTCTTATTATTTGCTTTGTTGTAAGTAAAAGGGAAATATGGGAGTATGCTAGGCTAACACGATAGTCAAATCTTTTAAAAACTGGTCATTATGTGAAACAATTGAATTTGGTTCTCCATATATAGTCAGAAGTAAAATAACAGAGATATATGAAAGATGATTTCCCTTTAAGAACATTTTAAGTAGTATAAAAATGAAACCAATAACAAGGAATACCTTAGAAACATTTAACTCTATAAAAAAAATATATATATATACAACATAAATTGTGTGTTTTAACGAGATCTTTATTTTTTGTGCGAAAAGTTTTTGTCTATTCCTTATGGTTTACCCTAAAAAATGGCTGCAACGATTTTGATTAAAATGCCATATGTTTAAGATATTTTCATGACAAACAAAATGTATATTTTGAATTTTTTGGGAATAGCTTCTGAAGACCACTTCAATCTGGATGTCTTCTGTATAACTTTTGTATAACTGGTAAACCATAAGAGATAAACAAAAACTTAAAATGCACAAAATGTAGATCTTGTTAAAACACAGTCTTATCTCATATATTTTCTCATAGAGTTAACCATTTGAGATATTCCAAGTTATTGGTTTTAGTTTTTAGATACTTAAGCTTTTCTCTCAAAAAGGAAGTATCTTTCTTTTCGTCTCTCTGTTGTTTACTCTTAGCAGGCTAAGAGTACTGAATTTCAGTTTTTTCACATAATGACCAGTTTTTAAAAGATTTCACTATTGCTTTAGCCTGTACATTCCCTTATTTCTCTTCTACTTACAAAGAAACAAGCAATAAGACAATCTGTTAATATTTATCATGATTTAGATAAAAGAATAATCATCTGTAAGAAAAGCTTATTTGCAGAACAGCTAGAGAGTCATGTGAATGGAACACATCCAAGTTTTTAGAATCCCTGTATCACATCTTTAGAAGATACTGAACTTCATGTATGGTATTTTACAGACTTTTTGAGAGAGAGCATGTGCGCATGCACACATCTTTTTTGAGATCCAGGAGGTCCTCAAAACTTGTATTTCAGGTTAAATCTAGGTGTTGAATTTTTGGGTAGGATACAATATCTTCTCTACCTATTGTGTATGTGCATAGTACTTGGTAGAGAAAGTAAAAACTGAGCAACTTTGACACATTTCATATGAGCTATGTTTTTTTTTGTTGAGAAAAATTGTTGCATTTTATGGTCACATTGAGAATGCAGAATCATCTAAAAGATGAAATTTTACTGAATAACGAAATAAGATGTGACCACTTTGGAAAAACTCACCTTAATTTCATGCTACCTCACCTGATATGCAGAACAACTTAATTTGCATTTAATCACAGTCACAACCAACAAAATTAGAAAAGAAGTTTCTGAAACATATTCCTTAGAGGAATGCCAACATACAAAAACCCTTTTGAAGGCAAGAGCAAAACTAAGGAACTGCTCAGTTTAGAGAGGAAGCAATTGTCCTTGTTATTTGGACTGGTTTTTGAAGGGTCACTTGTACAAAATGGGGAAAATAACTTACCCCTAATGCAGGCATGATACTGACTAATCTGCAGCTCATGTCCTGCATGGTAGAACTAAGAAGTCACTGGTTTGGAGATCATTTTCCAACACCAAGCATCTATAATAATGTCCTCTTCAAGGATCTACCGTCCTTTATCAAATTTGCAGCACTGAGGATGTATACTTGGGAATGCACTAAAGATCTGGATAAGTCCAAGTCCCTATCACCAATAACAATCAACCTATTCCAGGTTTGTTCTGAATGATTCGCATGATAATGCAATGAATAACAGATGATGGACAAACAAGGGAATGAGCAGTGTTTCTGGAGTCATTCTTATTACAAGGCACATCCAGAAAGCAAGTTCCATTTCATCCTCCTGCCACCATAGCACTAGAACCACAGTTCCACACATGCACACTTGTCTTTCTAGTTCATTGTCTGTGCACTGATGCCATTATAGCTGGTTCATGTTGTGTTTACAGTTGTTAGTGATCGTTTCCAATGTTTAAGACAATTTCTGATCCCATCAACTGTAAATGCATTTTGTAATACAGTTTTTGAATGCAGGGAATGTTAAGCCAACTGAAATTTGCCAAGATGTTCAGTGAAAATGTAATGACAGATGGAATGGTAAGAAAATGGATTAAGCAATTAAATGATGGATAATCAATGTTCAATGTTCATGAAGAAGCACAGAGTGGATGACCTTCTGTTGACACTGATGGTTTGGTTGAACAAATATATGAGGCAATTTATGAAAACAAGATAGTTCACAATAAGAATGGTTTGCGATATTTCCACAAAACATGGAATTCAGCAATGACTTTTCACTGGCAGCAAGTTTGAAGGAGGGCATACAATAGTCGATTCCCCACTGTGACAAAAGCCTGAACAATGGTGGCAACTATATCAAAAAATAAGTTAAGGAAGGCTCTTTATGTATTAATTGATGTGAAAAAAAAAAGAAAAACTGTCCAGACCCACCTCCTACAATTTCAAGAGCATAATACAATCTTGTTTATGGAATGTGATTTCTATGGTTATTCTAAAGTTTCTTTTATCTCGTTTCCTTTATAGCAGCCAAACTTTTATTTAATAATTGTTTATAATATTATCCTTATCTATTTTGTGATGATATATCAAGCAGAATTTCTGCAGTCAAAATACTTCACCAGTCTAATTTAGTGATGTTTTGCAGCTTATCAGTGTATGAAAGAAATCATTTTCATTCAAATAAACAACTCACTTTCTCCTTTACTTACAGATCTATTCATTAGAAATAAACATTAATGGCAATAATATAAAAATTATATTTTTGTAATAGTACCAAGGAAACACACAGAAGATGCACTAACACAGTTAAATTTATGAGAAACATCCACAAAATTCACATGAAAAACAGTAAAGGATGACAACTTTTAGACCTAAAATCATAAAATATGTATAACAGAATAAACTTTGACATCTACAGAACACCAACCCAGATAAACAATTACATCAAATCTAATGTTTCAAACCCAGATCTCACAAACAAGTAATTTTCATTAGCTTAACCCATAGGGTTGTGAAATACCACTTTCAGCATATGAATGTGAAGCAAAATGTAAAAAAAAAAATGTTTGAAATTCAGAAATATAATGGTTTCCAAACGTCTTTAGTAGACAAAGTGAATGCAGCAAAAAAGAAAAAAAAATTGTTAAAAGACACAATCACGTTCAATACAACAGAACAGAAGATGCATTTCAAAAAATTCACTTACCACCCACAATTTTGTCAAATTAAAAATAAGTTTTCAATGAACATAGCATACAATTTATAAATCAGTATATATAAAAATGAATCACCAAAACGTATATATGCGCATCTCTTATGAACGACAATGCCAAATTGAACAATTCTATTTTTGTTGTGTTTGTTATTGTCATGAAAAGGTTTGTGGAAAAGAAAATGTTTAAAATAGTGCCAAGGGAATGCATTTCGGTTAATAGCTGCCAGATGGCGATAGGACTGCTCAATTTTTCCCTCCCCATTCGATGTTAAGGTCACACAACAGTTTATCGAGACAATGAAACAATGCAGCAGTGAAATTCAAATACATTTTTATGTATTACCTGTCCTTTCCCTACTCCTATCATTTAAAACAAAGAAGCTTTCCTGGCAATGAACAGCTACAGTACTTATTTATTTGCTGCTAGATGTCCGTAGTACTGCTCAATTTTTCTTCCCCATTCAATGCTAAGGGAACGCATCCGGTTATGAGTCAAAGATGCAAGATAACAGTGGAAAGCAAATATATTTCTTATGTACCATTGTTTCCTTGGTCACATTGTTTAAGCAAACAAGAAATAAGTATATTTTTGTTGTAATTCTACTCGCAACAATATATGGATCCAAATTTATTTTTAGTGCTGCATCAATATGAGCTTTAGGTTTTATTTTCCTAATGAACAAGTTATAAACTACACACATAACCAATAATCCTTCTTGATGGGACCCAGATAATAAACCATTTGAGGTTAACTTCCTATTGCAGATGTTGGTTATTTGAGGTTATGTGGTACATGAGCTGGCTAAAAAGAGATTTCATCAGAACATGAAGACATAGCAATTGTGGTGCTCTTAATACATTTGATCTAGTAATATTTTGGGTTAAATGGATAAATTTAATACACAAAGCTATCATCAAATAAAAACTTATAACTTGCCCAACCAGATCTACTCACTCTTTAGTTATGTCATTGTTAACCTTAAAAATGGCTGTTCTGACATAGACAAAAATAAAGAAAGAGGTGGAAAACATTAGGAGGAGAGAAAAAAAAAAAAAAAAAAAGAAAAAAGAAAAGAAAAAAGATTCGGAAGCATGAATGTTACTTTGCAACTTTCTCCTTAATATAATTCATTACCTATTTCAGCGTTTACCTGCCACACTATGAAAGCACTGCCATTATTGTTATTATGCCAATGACATCCTTGCTTACCCAAGCTGTTAACTGATGTGTCATCCTTTCCACACTACCTTATGGATGCACTCACTTCGTCCTTCGCAATACCAACAATATATGTTACATTGCGCACATCATTGCACTTTGCAGATGCAAAGGCATTATTAGACATTGGCAATGGGAAAATTCCTGTTGATTCTACTGGCCTCATTTCGTTTTCACCAAATTTTTGTAACTTCACAATGTCAAAGAAAGAATTAATGTCAAAAGTGTTCCCAAATATTGGTGTAAATTACAAAACTATGCTTGGTTGAGCAAATGAGCCATTTTATCAGCAACTAATAATAATGTAGCATAAACAAATCAAAAGTAAAATTGATGGACAAATGCATTCATTTAAGTCAATCAATTCCATTACTGATGCAAATGAAGTCAATTATCTAACTGAATTCCTATATTCATTGAATTTGTCAGGATTCTGCCACACAATTTACTGCTCAAGGTTGACTCGGTAATAATTATGCTACCCAATCTCAATCAGCTGAAATAGTGCAATGGAGCAAGACTCGCTGTTAAAAAAAATTATGAAAATTTAATTTAAGCTACTATAATCATAGGAAAGTTCAAAGGCAAGGTTGTGCTTATTCAAGAATACCAATAATGCCAACCAACTTTCCTTTTGAATTTAAGCATGTTCAGTTTCTCGTGCACCTTGCATTCACAATGACAATAAATCCCAAGGAACTTTGTTTTAATGTGTGAAATATACCTTGAATTGCCGTGCTTTTTGCAAGGACAGTTGTACGTTGTGTACTCGAGAGTTGGCAAACCATCGGCACTATTTATTTTCTCTCCAGAAGGAAAATTGTACACTTCAGGGCATTATAATAGTGTATTGTCAAATTATCTAATTGTAATTTTATTTCATTGCAGGTCATATTGTAAACGGAAGATTTTGTCTCAGCTTTTACATTAGGTACACCACACATGCAAAGCTGGGGTGGGCGGCTAGTATAATTATAAAAATATGCACTCTGCTCTACCACTCAGCACAACATCCATAAAATAAAAAATTTATCAAATAGACTGCAATGGCTGCAACCATATTTAAACTAGAAAAACCAAGGGAAACTTGGAAACGAGCCAATAGACATTTTAGATTACAAAGATGACAAAAAATGAGTCATGTCTGGAATACCAAATTCGTCTAAATCCTACACAGCACAGCACCTTGTTTAGACTAACTGTGATACAGTTGTGTAGCGACAGCAACAAGTTGTCAAGTTCCAAATCTTAATATTACTAATCCATATGATCAATAGTCATCAACAAATATATAATTTAAACTTCAACAATAAACTATCAATATTAACAACACAAAACATGATAGAGTTTGTATTGTATGACATTACTAAACTTGGCCCCTTCCATGTGTGTTCACTGTAGCACTGTGTCAAAACATAGATTACTGCTCTGATAAGGGTCGTAGGTTTGCTTCTCGCATGTAGCAAATATTATTTCCTTGTCTCTTAATGGTGTTGAATCAACATAGCAGCCATTTATTTTAGACATAAATTATGTCATACATGACATTCTATAAAGTTAATAATAATATACCTATTATGATGCTTCTTTAAGGGTCATTCTAACAAATTTGCATACCATTCTGCACACGTAAGCATATAGTGTGCAACTACATCAGGCACGAACAGTTCTCTCTCAATAAAGAAAAACTGGAATCTGTATAGTATGAATAAATACTAAAGGTATTGTTAAGAAAATCAATGGTTTGAAAGAGTTTTAGGAATTCAATTTTGGGCACATTTGATTTTTTTTAGGTGGTAGGAATGGTGTCTTTTTTTTTTTTTTGATGCAAAATACATGGCTTCATAAGTCCATTATGGTCAAGTATCTGTATTGTGTTGGGGCTGTATATCAAGGGATGGTTAAGTGTGCTGTGGCAGCTTGACAATACACTGAATGGTGTGCAGTACACAGTAATACCCGATAATATTTTGATTTCCTCTGTGAGGATGAGATATCCTGATGGAATTGCTAAATTTGTACAAGAAAATAATCTTGTCCACACATCTCGAAAAGAGATGGCCTCCCTGTTCACCAGATTTGAACCCCATTGAGAATGTGTGGGCTGGGGTAAAAAGGGAGCTATGCTCCAATTTACCTGTACGTGGACAAAGGACAAAATATAGCTTCTGGGTACAAATTCAAGAAGCCTGGGATCTTGTAGCTTTTTGTCCACATTACTGTAGGCATTTAATTTTGTCTATGGGCCAAAGATTGAGGACAGTTATATGAGCTGAGGGTTCATACACCTGATATTCTGTTTATTTTTTGTGTTTTAGAAGATAATAGTTTATTTACAAGCTTATATTTTTTGTTATTTAACAAAGTGTAGCAGAATTATGTTTTTGTGCCCATAACATCAAGTACCAAAGTTATATTAATGCAATATTATGTCCTACATATCCAGTCATAAAATTAATCATAAAAATGACAAGCAGGACAAGGTTTGAACCTGGGAACTTATGAGTGGAAGCAATTATTAACCTCTAGGCCACCATAATGTTCCGTGAAGCATTTTCAGTAATCATAAGTTAACTATTGTGCTATCAGTCACAGATCACTATGCAGTTCTTTCGTGTGCATCGTGAACACAGCTTTTACAAAGATACACAAAGCTCTTCGATCGACACACAGAATCTGGAGATGACTTATTTTTTGTGACCACGGCTGGAGGGTGGATTAGCAGTTGTCACCCATCTTTGGCAAGAGTATCTTGACAAAACTACTAAAACCAAATTATTAAAATACCTACATAACAGAAAACAAGCATTGCCAACATGGGAAGACATTGTCTGGAAGAACATGAAGCAAGTCTTCAATTTTGATAATCATCAGAGTGACCCATTGTACAAATTCCTAGAACCACCACCAAAACATTCTAGAGATGGATCAGTTTTATCACCAAAGATCAATTAATGTCTGGTTATGTAGTTCCACGAAATTCAAAATGTTCCATGTGCATGGAACTACAAAGACACTCCTGTACATAGTTGAATAGTTTTGCAAGTTTTATTAGCATTTTAACACATGCTCACATACTAATTTTGACTACAAGATTTCTTCTAAATAAAACCCCTCCCTTACAATTGAGTACATAAAGATGAGTAACAGCTTTGATAATTTCTACCAATAACCCCACACATCTTTATTTTTATTTATTTTATTATAAGCTGCTAAAGATTCTTGTATGGTATCAGAACTAAAAATTTGCTTCTGGAGGAAAGACCACTTTGTCAGGGAATCAACAGTAATTTGTTTAAAACATCCATGATTGCCATCCACCTCGACACTCCAATTGTGTAGCAAGGTACATTATAATGTAAATCCAACTGAACATTTACTCTGCCTTGTTATGGTGCTAAAAGTGAATGATTTAATAATGAACATACACCTACAACCTGTTGCTGCAAAATAAAATAAAACTGCAAGAAACTTTAAACTTTGAAATATTTTTAATGTTTCCTAGCCAAAAATCCATGCAAGGCATTGACCATTCGTTTTAAATTAAATCCCTCCCATCCTTTAGAACCAACTGCCGTACCAGAGTAAATTTGTTAAGTCAGCTAACTTTTGACACTGGATTCTGGCTAGTAGTTTTATAGGTACTATGCAATTGGTTAATAAGGCATGGTTTTGGTTGATGATAAATTGGAACACAAGGGCTAGTATACCAATACTGTGAATCTTATTTCTTGGAATTGTTGGGGAGGAAAAATAAAAGTTCTCTTCATGTATAATTAGACATATGGAGGAATGAAGGATTGGTAAATATGGAGAGACACAGGAAATGAGAATCAGTACAAAAGTTACAAAAGCCATGACATGAAATGCACAAGCAGAATTCATGCAAATGTTACCTCACTATATCTACAACCCAAACCCCCACCATGACATGCCACCACTACCTATTTTTAAAGCCCTGCCACATTATGGCACAAAAAATGAAAGCATATGGAACCTGGGAATCAGAATAAATAATGGATAGTGCAGTATTGCATAAACATTTAAGAAACCAGTATAACTTCAGTTTATTTACTGCAATTAAAAAATATATACAAAATCTTTTACAATATCTGAAAATGTTTTAATACTTTTCTGAGCAAATGTGGTGTTGAATAAAAATTAAAAACTACAATATCAAACTACATAAAAATATAGCTATACATACAACATAATTTACTACTACATAATACACAAACAACCTAGCTGTATAAAACTAAAATATTTAAATAAATGCATACAGAAACTGGAAATCTACATAGTGATACTAGTTACAGAAGATTTTTTACCTATTAAATTACATAAAAAAATGCAACTTTATGCATTTCTTGAAATTACTTTCCATTAAATGTAAGTACTTGAATGTAGATGTGAAAAAATGAGAGCATGTATGCATTAAAACTGACTTTGGCATAAATTATATTTAAAATTGAGAAGTGCAAAGGGTTTCCTACCAGCACTGACCTTCCCATAGGAACATTTTCGAAACAGAAGTTTAAACAACTAATTTTTAAATGCTCAAATAAGTGACTTGAAAATTTATAAATACTTTTGCAATACTGATTGTTTTAAAACTGCTTGCACATGGCAATTTTTGTTTATGTTACACAGCTAAACATTGTTAAAAATAACTAATAGGGCCCAGAAGCTCAACAGCTGGAGAAAGAAAACACTAAAAGTGCCAATAAATAATTTAAATTAAACAGCAATGAAACAACAAAATAGTTAAAAGAGCTGCAATCATGTTCAATATGAACAATATAATTATTGACAGTCCAACTTTAATTTTTAATCTATTTTGCTGCGCTCATTTAATGATCCTGCTGAAACTGGACTATCTACTGTTGTGGCACAACACATTTTATACATAGTGCAAAAAATGTCAACATCTGTCATTGATATGGAATTCCTGTTCTAAAACTGTTTCTGCATTATACTGCTTTTTCCTATAACCAGCACACAGCAGTATAGAGTATCAAAATTGACAGTATCAACTGAAAGTGCACTATTATAAGAGCAATTTGCGAAATAGTTGCAAATGTATTGTTATGAATCAGCATTGACTAAGCTTCATCATATTTACCAATGACTTTGGCTTCTTTTAAATGCCTCATAGCATCCACTTAGCATTATTTGATTACATTTCTTTATCCACTTTTTTCCTTTCTATTTAACTACATCTCAGCTGCAGTTGGTTCCTTGTAGAGTCACACATCAAGCTTTCATTAAAAAAATATATTCAATTTTCTCATTTATTTAATGGTTTTGTTAATTTACTCATACTTCTTATAGGAGGAAATTTAATTTTCCCCACTTTTAAGCTGTTTTCTTTTATTTTTGGCTTAAATAGGTTTATAATATTTATCAAATTTCAAATATTTAAAATTCACCTACATCTATAATTATAAAACCACTTTCATTAATTAGCACTTGATTTTAATCGTTCATATTCACATTAATTGCAAATTAGCATGACAATTTGTATGTTACTATTTTCCTCAAATCACAGATGTATTTTATGCCTGATATTTCTTTTAAATTATACCATGTTATTTTCTTTATTAATTTTTCAAATTACATCCATTCTTATTCTGTAATAATCTTATTTTGTAAATTCTAAATACAATTATCTACTTCAAAAATTTTGTTTCGCTTCAAAATTTAAAATTTCTCTTTACGCCATTTTCTTTGAACACCATATACTCTACTCTTTGAGCACTAGAAGCAGCCTGAAGTTTGTTCATTGCATACAAAACTGAAGATTGCTAAGAAGAGGTGGTGGTGGTGGTGTAATCAAACCTTGCCTACCATTCAGGCCAGATAAAGCAAGTAATAGGAATGTCTGATGTGTTGTACCACAGACAAAATGTAGGAATGTTAAAGTAACACAAGAGCATGTAGAAGTGTACAAATACTGCAGTCACTGATGGTACATAACCACACATTTGCAACTACCTTGCAAATGGTTTTATTAGGATCCATGTTAACTGATATTTTTTTTTGCTTCTTACTTTCAATCAATTCACTCTGTGGTAGCAATTACGCTTAACCTTGTGCATCACTGCACAGCAGTGACAGAACATACGCATCTAACAGTAACTGCTCTGCAAAATTTCAGTGTCTGAACCAAAGAATTCTTTTGAAGCCATTAAGAAGAAGAAGTTGAATACAAGAGCACTTAATTTAAAGTTTATTAATTATTGTTATATATTTTTTTAAAATTTAACTTAATTTGTACAAATCATGTGAATACATTAAAGATAAAATTTAAAAGACCTAATTTTCACAGATTTGTTTGTTTTTGTTTTTGATAATGTATTCACTGCTACGTATAAAAAGGCCTCTATATTGTACTCTGTTCAAAACAAGACATTTACGCAATAGATCAACAGAAACTACAGAGTTCACGACTGATCACAGACTATGAATCATGTAGCACTAACTATGACATGCTCATGATTTACTTCTAAAGTTTTACAACTGCATTGTCTGGGGCACCAATGATAGAATGTAAAACAGCAGGGGAATCTTGAATCTTTACCTTTCTAAAAACAAGGTCTCTTGACAAGCATGTTTGTTGTACATATTCCATTCACTGATGCCCCTGACTACACATATTCAGTTAGGTTTCTCTCCTTATAACTAAAATAAATAAAAATAAAAACTCCTATACCGCCAAGCTGAGATCAACTTTCTTCCCATGTCTGAAAAAATACAAACAGCATGTTAACGTTTACAAAAGACATGGTGCACTTGAGAGCTATGAAGATACAATTTATGGGTGTCCTTTTAAAATTACCACATAGTGTTTTCTAAACTACACACTTACACACTGGTATCCAAACACTACAATAAAATACCAATGAGGTTTGGTTTATTTCCTGGCTTAGCAAGTTCTTGCCACTAGAACTGAAATATCATGGAAATTGTTTTCTGAACTGATTTATGGTATGATAGTTACATGTTGTGCGATCAGTTCTTAGGAAGATATTCCTGTTTTATCCCAAAAGAGCATTCATTGTATGCAGAAACATTGAAAATGTGTTAAAACTGGCAAGCTTTAAAAAGCTGTCGGTTCCACTTGCGTTCTTTTAAAACAGAACATGTTACAAGGAACGTTGACTTCCTCATTGCCAGCTGATGCTTGACTGCTTCCTTACAGGTGACTTGTTATTGGTTTATTGGTTATATGTACATCAACTCTCAGTAAGTCAAAATTTATCTCATTTTTCATTCTCAATGTGTATCTTTTCTCACGCTGTCAATTCCCAATAATTCTTTACTGGTTGATGTTGCATATGTCCATGACATATTGATTAACAAGTACCTCACCTAATAGATCTGACACAATTTAATCAAGTCGTTTAGGAAAGAAAAAAAAAAAAAGAAAAAAATAAATGTTTACTAATACGAGGGCCGTTCAGAAAGTAACCTCCGATCGGTCACAGTGCGGGTAGTGGGGGGAGTAGCGACGCCATCTGTGCATTCACGCACTCAGCAGGTCAGTCGGCATCAAGCCGTGGTCGAGTGAAAGTCGTACCTGCGCTAGTTTAGTGTTTGTGGCCATACTGCAATAGAAAACCCCGCCAAATGTGAAGTGCGTGCTGTTATAAGGTTTTTTACAGCCAAAGGATATTCTGCAGCAGCTATTCATCGTGAGCTTTGTGCCGTGTACGGACCAAGAGTTATGAGTGAAGGAGTGGTCCGTGAATGGGTACGTTTATTTAAAAGTGGACGAGAAAACGTTCATGATGAAGAGAGGAGTGGTAGACCATCATTGGTCACGGACGAACTCGTTCAGACAGTTGATGCAAAAGTTCGTGAAAACCGACGTTTCACAATGTCGGAGTTGTCTACTGATTTTCCACAGATTTCTAAGACTCTCTTGTACGAGATAGTGACAGCAAGATTGGGTTACCGTAAATTCTGTGCACGATGGGTGCCCAAAATTCTTACCGACCACCACAAAACTCAAAGAATGGCCTCTGCATTAGACTTTCTGTCACGTTATGAGGCCGAAGGTGAACCATTGTTAAACAGAATCGTGACCGGGGACGAAACCTGGATTAAGTACGTGAACCCTGAGGCAAAAGAACAATCAAAGATGTGGGCACATTCAAATTCGCCTACCAAACCAATAAAAGCCCGGCAAGATTTTTCTGCCTGAAAATTGAAGGCAACGGTGTTTTGGGATGCAAAAGGGGTGTTGTTGGTTGAATTCATGGAACGTGGGACGACCATTAATCAAGACGTGTACTGTGAAACACTAAAACAATTACGACGGGCTATACAGAACAAACGCCGTGGTATGCTGACTTCCGGTATCGTTTTTTTGCACGATAACGCCCGTCCTCACTCTGCTCGCAGAACAACAGCCCTTCTTGAGTCCTTCAAGTGGGACGTTGTCAACCATCCACCTTACAGCCCAGATCTGGTGCCAAGCGATTATCACCTCTTCATGCATATGAAGAAATGGCTCGGGTACCAGCGGTTTGATGACGACGAAGAGCTCAAAGATGCGGTCACAGGCTGGCTCCAGGCACAAGCGGGTGATTTTTATGCAGAAGGAATTTCAAAGCTTGTGAACAGATACGATAAGTGCCTCAATCGTTATGGAAACTATGTAGAAAAATAGTGCAAAGATGTAGTTGTAAGATGTATATATTAAAATATTTTTATTTAACTTGGTGAATTTCTTGCAATCAACCGGAGGCTACTTTCTGAACGGCCCTCGTAAAATGGGGTAGGTGACAAGGTAGAGGAGCGATTTTGGTTACAAAAAGGGCCTTAAAATGTTGGTTTATGGCAAGTGTCAGCAGTTTCATTAATTTTATGTAATAATAAAACAGCAGAACACAATATTGTAAATGTTCAATTACAAAAGCCTCTGAAACATGTTCCAGGAAATTTAAATGTGAGTGTTGTTTAGTGTCATTAATTGACTCAATATTTACTTTTAATTTGATCTCAACAATGCTGTCATCACCTTTCAAAATATTAAATAAGTACAAAAGAACCATTTGTTAATATATGGGAAAACAGGAAACTGTGATCATTTTAATATTAACTCATTGGTTTGTTCATTACTATGATGGCTTTATTATTTCCCATGGGGCAAAAATGTAATGACCTAAAAAGACTTACTTATTTGGAAATACACCAATAGTCTAACAATAATATGCAACAAACTCAATAATAATTACAAATCAACATGGGAATATAGAATATATTCAAGAGAGAACTACTTAAAAACTATTAATAGGCTTTATCATAAAAATAGATAGTAACTGAAAAGTGTGGATTTAAATAACATTTATAGTTTACATTTCATTAAGAGAAAAGAGGAATTTAGTAATGGGATATGTATATTTGAATTTTTATACTAAGATATGTATATTTGAATTTTTACACTGTCATTTCAAAATTTATTTCTTATGCAGCAAATAAATTAATGATGCCTACTTCAACCTTATCATTGCTAACAGTCCTTATATTAGTGCCAATGTGGAACTTGTAGTAGGTATATATTTGCCTGCCTATTTTAAATGTATTGTGCCGAGCTCCAATGATCACTAGCATATGGGGGGAGGGGGACTTTACTGAAATATGCCATAAACTCAAATGATAACATTTGATACCATCTCTCAGATATTCAAAGTACTCACCATGGCATTACAGTAGTAAGGCGTGGACTGGTAAATGAAACAATGTGGGTAATTTTACAAGCTTCAAAATTTAGATGTTAAAATTGCTAATTATCTCACAGGAAATTTGCAATTGAAGAATTGTTTAACTACATTGTGCATTAACCCTGTTCCAATAGTTTTATTTTTGGAACAATACTCTGTGTAGAACTATGTCCAATTCCAACCAAAATGCATATTTCTGCCACGTGATTGATATATTGTTTACCATTGATAGTTTCATATATTTTTTTTGTTAAGAAAATAAGCTGCCTACATGCATATGAGCATTGAGGTCCAGTCTCTTACAATAACAGCCCTGACAGACTTTTGTTTCCCTCATGGTCCAGGAGCAATGGAAAAACCCCTAAGGGTACCTTCCTTCGCTTCTAAAGTATTCCTTGTCTTTTGGAGCATTTTTATTTTCTGCTTTTGCTTAACATTACGAGTATCATTTTTTATTATAAATTTAATTATTATGCGTATGTACTATCTCATTTTTAAATGTAGTAATATTCTGTCTGTTAGCAATATAGGCAAAGAGTTTTATACACTTACACAATGCTTTTACAACTCAAAATGATCCAGCATTGCACATAATTCCTTCTTTATTTTTTAAAACTGTTAATGCCAATAATACAAGGTGTAGTATTTTTATGGTAAGCAAGTCTTTTCTCTTCTTTGGACCATATGATAGATTTTTCTCTCTCATGCATACATACAGACAAGAACAAGTAGATGAAAGGGGGGGGAGGAGGAGGAGGAGGAGGAGGAGGAGGAGGAGGAGGAGGAGGAGGAGGAGGAGGAGGAGGAGGAGGAGGTTATTTTTAATGAGAGATGTTATCTGCAAAAGTCTCCATTTTCTCTTTATCATAAACATCCCAAATTACTTCATGCATTTTCCATTTACACTAAAAAGTAATTCTTTAGAGAATTTTTACTAAGCAGTTCATAATGGCAGTCAAACAAACCCATGTAATTAAAAATATAGTCACTATTTTTGGGGAAGTCACTATATTTTTTAATAAACATTATTTCATTTGAGAAAAGGTTGATAAGCTTCATAAAATATGTAAATACAATGAAGTGTAAAAGTTTTGCATATGTGTTCCCCATATTAGTTATTTATTTAATAGGCAGTGCTGTTGTCAGGTGATATTCAGTATAAAATAAGTCGCCAGACTACTTACCTATAGAACACATAGTGCTGGAGCATAAAGAAGATATCGAACAACACTGAGAACAAACCAAGACCAAACTTTGTTGGATCACCGAATATGGACACCCAATCATCTGTAAATATAAAAAAAATATGAAGTACACTCATATGACTCCCTCTACTATGACTCTCTCTACCCAATAAAATTCACATACAGCATATTTATATAATTTCTATCTTTGGATAGCTTATTCTATTTTTTGGCAGTGGCAAATCCTGACTTATTGGTTAGGGGATATAACTGATTAAAGAAATGTACAAATAGTCAATGCAGATTGGATAATTAGCACCAAAATTCTTTATTTCAAATTGAAAAGCTTTAAACACATGACGCTTTTTCAAAATCGTTAAAGAGTCATTTTTGAGAAAATAAATACTTATAAAAAATGTTCATGTAAAGGGTAGTTAGGAGTGGGGTAATTTTCTTGAAAATCTTTGTGTCACATCCTTGGAAGATACTGAACTTAAATAACAAGTTAAATATCTAACTGACTTTTCATTTTTAAGCTATGCAACAAACACACACAGACATGTTTTAAATTTTTTTTTGTAATTTAGGGGGTCTCAAATCATGTATTTTCGGTAAAATCTAGGTATCAAATTTTTGGGCGGAATACAATACCTTCTCTACCCACTATGTAATTACATATGTGATAGAGAAAGTAAAATTAATTAGACTTCCCTATAACTGGGGGAAAAAAATCAGAAGTGAACTTAAAAACTCAACAAAGCTTTATTAAGAAAATCTAAGAAGTCAAACAATTAAAACTCCCTTACTTAAATAAAAGACCTATTTAGACCTGTTGAATATTAACACCATCTAAAGTTAAATAACAAATTTAAAAAAATATATAACCTCTCTATGTGCTTTGAAACAAATGGCATTAGAAATAAATTTAAAATACTCTGCCTAATAAATGGTTACATGTTCACTGACAGATCCAGCTATTGATGATAATGGTGTTTAAGGGCGCTCAACTGCCGAGGTCATAAGCGCCCTTACGATTAAAACTTGGCAATAGGCAGTAAGAAAATACCAAAAAAGGAAAAAAACACAAGTAAAAGAGCTAACACAGTTGAAAAGGAAGTAACAGAGCGGTCCAGCCCTCTAAACAGAGCTGGATATAAAACTCCATCTAAAATCAACACATTAAAATTAAAAGTGTTTAAAAAAACTGCTATCACACTAAAACGTCAAGGTAAAAGAAAGTTTTGCTAAAAATTTAAAAACCCTGTTCACTGCTCTTGAGTCATCTGCCAGGACCTCAGCAAGAGAGGCCGGCATGCCCATAGATGACCGAATGTGTGCCAGGTGACCACACTCCAGCAACACATGACGAACTGTCTGTGCCTCCCCACAGAGCGCACAGACAGGAGCAGGTTCACGTTTAAAAAGGTAACTGTGAGTAAAAATACAGTGGCCAATTCTTAACCGAGCTAGTACTACCTCCTCCCGGCTGAATAAACGAGAGGAGGTTACCCAGTTGACAGGGAGGTCCTTCACCTCTCGCAGCTTATTACCACGGAGAGCCGACCACTCCGCATGCCAAGTCGAAAAAACGGCTCTCCGTACAGCCACTCTAAAATCTTCTGCTGTTGAATGGGTAATCGTAACACTGGGCGCTGTGACTGCCGATTTCGCTGCCAAATCCGCCGAGTCATTCCCTGGCAAGCCAACGTGTCCAGGAATCCATGCGCACTCCACATTAAAACCAGAAGCGTGCAAAATGTGGAGGACGTCCTGGATGCGCTGCACCAAAGGATGGTAATTGTACAGCTCACGAATGCTCTGAAGGGCACTAAGGGAATCACTAAGAATAAGGCAGTCACCTAATCTTCGACGTCGAATATACAGAAGGGCTTGATAAATAGCATATAGCTCGGCAGAATATATAGTTGTGCAACTAGGCAAACCGTAAGTGGAAGTTGCGGTGCCAGTGACAAAGGCACATCCAACACCGTCGGGGCTCTTACTACCATCGGTGTAAATACAAATACGGCCACTGTATTTGGATAAAAATTCTAAAAAACAACGACGAATACTATCAAGAGGCGTAACAGATTTCCCGTAGAGCGTCATCCCAAGATCGACATGGGAGGTAGCGCGTAACCAAGGGGGGGTGTATACTCTCTCCCTTGGATAACAGCCGAGGAATGTCAACATGGTGCTGGCGTAGAAGCTCACGGAAACGAAAACCTGCTGGCCTGGGGCTCAGAGAGCGGAGGCGGTATCGCTCGTGCAGCTCAGGGGAGAAAAACGCGTGATAAGTTGGATGCCCAGGCATACACTTCAGCCCACAGCCATAATTAGCAAGCAGGACATCACGCCGACAACGCAGAGGAGGTTCTCCCGATTCGGCGTAGAGGCTAACAACTGGGCTCGTTGGAAATGCTCCAACGGCCACACGGATGCCCTGGTTATGGACTGTGTCTAACCTTCTGAGCACTGAAGGTCGAGCTGAAGAATACACAATGCTGCCATAGTCCAACTTCGAACGAATCACAGCACGATAAAGACGGAGCAGTGCCGTCCGATCCGCACCCCAAGATTTGCCACTTAGTATCCGTAAAAGATTTAGAGAACGGTCACATCGTGCTCTAAGCTGTGCTATTTGTGCTGCCCAACAAAGTTTCCGATCGAAGATCAAACCAAGGAATCTCGCCTCGTCTGCGAAAGGAAGTAAATCTGGCCCGAGTCGAAGAGACGGCGGCATTTGCCACTTACGGCGCCAGAAGTTAACGCAGACTGTCTTCTCAGCGGAGAAACGAAATCCGTGTTTCGAGCTCCAAGCATAGAGATTGTCCAAACACCGCTGGAGGCGGCGTTCCAAAAACAGTGTACGCTGAGAAGTACAGAAGATGGCAAAGTCGTCCACGAATAAACAGGAAGAGACACCTTGAGGCACACATAGTGATATGGAATTTATCGCAATAACAAATAGAGTCACGCTGAGTACCGAGCCCTGCGGCACTCCGTTCTCTTGAATAAAATGGTTAGAAAAAACAGAGCCCACCCTCACTCGAAAAACGCGGTCCCGCATAAACTCCTGAATGACCAACGGTAGGCGTCCACGTATGTTCCAGTTGTGCAGAGAACGCAATATTCCGGCCCGCCAACACGTGTCGTAGGCCTTCTCGAGGTCAAAAAATATCCCAACTGTGGGGCTGTTCTTAAGAAACCCGTCCATAATCTGAGTTGACAGAGAGACAAGGTGGTCAGCAGTTGAATGTCGTCGTCGAAAGCCACACTGGATGTTCGTCAGAAGATTGTGGGATTCCAGCCACCACACCAACCGTCCATTGATCATGCGTTCCATCACCTTGCACACGCAACTGGTGAGGGAAATAGGACGGTAACTGGAAGGAAGATGGCGGTCCTTTCCAGGTTTAAGAATGGGTATGATGGTGGCCTCCCGCCACTTGTCTGGAAAAATGCCATCAACCCAGACACGATTATAGACCTCGAGTAGGAAATCTTTGCCATCAGGAGAGAGATGTTGCAACATTTGGACGTGGATACCATCTGGACCTGGTGCTGAGTGTCGTGAAGAGGAGAGTGCATTGTCTAGCTCTGCCAGGGTGAAAAGGCGATTATAATCCTCAAGGTTGCCAGAAAGAAACGAGAATTCTTGAGATTCCACCTGATTCTTAACTGTAAGAAACTCAGGGGAATAATTGCCTGAGCTAGACACCTGAGCGAAAGCACTGCCTAAAGTATTCTCCACGTCAAATGTATCAACAACAGCTCCGGTAGGTGTTTTTGAGACCGGCGATGGGCATATGGTTCGGTTTCCCAGCCACACGTCTTAACTTATCCCATACGACAGAGGAAGGTGTATGTCGATTAAAGGAACCCACGAATTTATTCCATGACATCTTTTTGCTATCTTTAATAAGCCGCCTAGAATGTGCACGCATCCGTTTATAGTGTATCAGGTTATCCAGTGTAGGAAAACGCTGGAAAACCCGTAGAGCTCGTCTGCGAGCACGAATAGCATCCCGACAGTCATCGGTCCACCAAGGTACCGGAAATTGACGGCTGTAGCCAGTCGAACGCGGAATGGATTGCTCAGCAGCAGAAAGAATGGTCCCTGTGAGATGTTCGACCAAGTGGTTCACAGAGTCGTGCTCTTCGTAGCTAAATTCAGCCAAGTGGGAGTACAGTTCCCAGCTGGCGTGGTCTAGGCGCCAACTAGGTAAACGGGTGGAACATACTACGGGTGTCAAGACACTAATACGACAAGGAAAGTGGTCACTAGAATGCAAATCCGAGATGATATTCCACCATAAGGTGACTGCTAGCTGAGGGGAACAAATTGCAATGTCAATGTGTGAAAAACTATGAAATGCGTCAGAAAGAAAGGTGGGCTCTCCGGTGTTCAAGAGAGCAAGATTCTGACTATCCAAGAAGTCTTTAAGTAGCGTACCTCTCGCACAAGCCCGAGGAGAGCCCCAAAGAGGGTGATGGGCATTCACGTCGCCTACCAATAAAAAGGGTGGTGGCAACTGCGAAATGAGGTGTTCTAAGTCGCTGTGCGAGAGGTCCGCAGATGGAGGCAAATAGATACTGCAAATGGTGAATGAATCGGAGGGTAGCTTAATGCTGACAGCAACGGACTGGATTGCAGATTGTATGGGTACGGAGTTGGCAAAAACATCATCTCGAATAAGCATCATAGTGCCCCCATGTGCCGGGACACCGTCCTCCGGGGATAAATCACATCGTACGGAGGAGTACTGCCTGATGGTAACGGTGTCCTGTGGACGGAGCTTCGTCTCTTGTAAGCATACAGCCAAGGGTTCATGTTGGTGCAGCAACAAGTCAAGCTCTGGTCGATGTGGTCGAATTCCGCGTATGTTCCAATGGAGGATAGCCATTGAGTATATTATGGGATAAGTTTCAAATCGAAAGACGCTTCTGCAGATTGGGATTAGCTGGTCGGTTCAATTTGTTCTTCTTAGGCGTTGGGCTAGTACTATTTTCAGGAGCACGATCCTGCAGTTTCCGCACTGTCCCTCTGGCAGTGGCGGCAGAATCCTCCTGGTCCATCTCCTCCACAAGGGAGGTCCCTTTTTCAAGAGCAAATTTCGGTCCGAGTGGTTCGAACCGATAGGATGTGCTGATCGGCGAAGACGGCCGTCGCCGATTCACGCCCTCCTCCCCAGATGACCCTTCAGAGGAGGATGCACGTGTGGAGTTGCGTGTACTTTTCTTACCCTTAGATGACTTGGTAATAGATTGCACATTCTCTTTCAAGAAGTCTTGTTGTACATACTTGGTCTTAAACTGTTTTTCCGGGGCAGAAGACATCGTGAATTTACCAGCTTTAGTTCCCGCGGTCGAGGCTTTCGGTGACAAGTGTGCTGGACTATTCTGTAAGCTGGCGGATTTGGCAGATGTTGATACCAACTTGGGTGTATGTGCCGAAGGCTTTGGCAGCGCTTGGGCTAAAATAACCTTTTCCGCAATTGTAGCCCCGTTCATATCGCCGGTCTGTGTTGCGATTTCCCGAAGCGGTACCGGTTTAGCTGCAACTGAGCTATAGGTACCGGACCTCGGGGCAGAGGGTTGGCGGAGTCGCAGGAGCTTCCGGGCTTCCAAGAAGGACACCTTCTCTTTCACCCGTATCTCCTGGATCGCTCGTTCCTCTGCAAAACGGGGGCAGTCTCGGGAACTAGATGGGTGTTCCCCGTTACAGTTCACACACGATGGAGCTGAAGCACAAGCCCCATCGTGGGAGATGTCACCACAGTGGATGCAGGTGGACTTGCCGGTACACAACTCACTAGTGTGACCAAAACGTTGGCATTTAAAGCACCTCAGCGGATTGGGTATATAAGGCCTAACTTCGATGGCTTCATACCCTGCTCTAATCTTTTGAGGCAGATCAACCCGATCAAAAGTAAGAAACAGGGTACGAGTAGGCAGGAATTCACCGTTGATCTTACGTTGTACCCGATAAACAGCTGAGACACCCTGAGTCGCAAGATTTTCTTGGATCTCCTCAATGGACAAACCGTCCAACGCGCGGGTTGTTACTACACCGCGGGAGGAGTTCAGCGACTTGTGCACCACGACCTTCACTGGATAGCTGGCTAACATGGTGGCTTTAAGTATCCTTGCAGCTTGCGAGGCGGAGTTGGCTTCGACAAGAAGTGTACCATTGCGAGCTCGAACGCAGGATTTAACAGGACCAGCAATGGCATCGAGACCCTTTTGGATAGTAAAAGGGCTCACCGTAAGGAACTTCTTACCTTCCTCTGTCCTATGAATAACCAAGTAGCAAGGACCACATGACTCGACTACTTCCTTTCCAACGTCTTTATTAACATTAAGGGGTTTTAGTTTTGGTGCCATAGAAAATATGGTATAAATTCATCCCCCAGTGCTCCCCACCCACCACGGAGCCCAACGAGGGGTCACCCCACTGGGGTGACAGGGCTACACAGGGGATATAGCGGCCTCGCCGTCCCACTCACCCTGGAGTTCGGTGTAATACCTAGTCCTGGCCGATTGACTAGGGGTGGGTTAGTCCCTAGCCTCCCGTTTAGGCAAATCAGAAACCAAAGCAGTGTATTAGGCTGCGCACCCTCCCCAGTTACTGAAAGACAGAAGCCCAGGCTCAGGTACGCAACCCTCAACCAACCAGGATATTCCTCTTCACCGACACGGGTCTCCACGCACGGCCTACACGTGGGTGGGCATTTTGACCTTCTGGCTCCCTCACCACTCTGAGGTTGCCCACAGAGGGAGTCAAGGTGGCTCGGGACCCCGGGTGCGCCTAACCCGTACCTACCGTAGTAGGCCCCTGGGGGGAGATCCAGCTATTAAATAATAGTGGTACTGGTGCTGTAGGTCCGCTCTTCTTTTTATAAAACAGAAGTTTAATTCTACAATTTTGATGGTGAAACTTTAGCACTCCTTGTTTATTAAATCTTCTATATCAAGTAAATAAATATGAGAGTTGTATACTGTCTAACTCTAAAATAGCTATAACATCTATAGCATCTGATACTAATAGCCAAAGACCAATATGTTGCAGAATGCTGCAAAATTATAAAACAATTAAGCTATTTAATAAAAGAGTAATACTTCAATGGATACATTGTATAATATAAGGTATTGAAATACCTAATTTTCTGGCCAAAAAGGAGCAAAACTACACCAAAATCATCTGGTCCATTGTATTGTTGCTTTATCAAAAGAATAATTATATTGATATAGAAGACAAAAATTAGAGAAGAGTATATATTACAAAGGGAAAAACACGCCCAGACACAAAGGAGGAGGAGAAACAGAAGAAAACTGTAATAGAATGGCAAAAAGAAAATTTGGATTCTTTATATCAAATTTTGGGCTAAATTTGATTATAATTGGGAGGATAGGTATTTGTTTCTTTTTATTTAACCATCCCCTTCATAAACCGATCCATCAACCCCTCAGAAATGACCAAATGAATGAAAACCAATTTGTCCATGAAGAGTTGTGGCCTCCTCTGGTGAGGGAAAGTATTTGTGCCTCAATTTGGGAACTAGTCTGCATAAACGGATAAAATTATCATACGATCAAGGAAAGAGAAAGGTTATCTTTTGTAATTTGGAAAGCCAAACAAACACTGGTATATTTCAACATGTAAAGTGATGCAACCTTAATGAAGAAAAGGGCTTGCAATGTGGCTGTAATATCTGAGGTTGAAAAGCAGCAATGAACAGTAATGTTAGCAGCCATAGTCAATAGGAGCAGGTTGCCGCTATATATAATTTTTAGAAGAAAACCTATTCCAAAAGGAATGAAATTACCTCCCAGCATACACATGATGGTATAAGAAAAGGAATGGAAGACATCAGATCTTAAGCTCAACTTAGTGGAAAAAGTTTAGCAACATTAATTGGGAACAAACCATATTTGTTGTATATAAGACCCATTTTTTTCCCTTCAAAAATAGGCCCAAAAACTGAATTCATCTTATATGCAGGTTTCTATGTTTTGGCTTGAGGCATTTTATTATTAGCTTCCTTGCAAATTTTGAGCATTCCAGTATGAGAGTTCAGTGGATGCACATGCACAGTCATTAATAGTTTTTATATTTTTCATTCAAATTTCAGTTATTGTGTTAAGTATGGAAATTCACTTATGTTGTATATAGCAGTTTTATTTGCAAACTATGGCTGAAAAACAGCATTCCTATGCTATTGTATCAGTATTGTAATGTATCCTATGCTATTTTGTATTTGTGATTGTATATGCTAAAGAGCATGGAAACAAGGCTATAGAAAGGAATTTCGGACCACCTCTAACTGAAAAAAATAAGAACTTCGCAGAATCAGGAAGATGTTTTACGAAAGCACCTCATGGAAAACATAATCTGAGAAGTGGAACTGTTATATGGCCAAAACTTGAAGCAGAACTTAATACTTGGATTTTAGAGAACAGATAAGTGGTAATTTCAGTTTCTATGAAAATGATCTTTCATTAAGCAAAAAGCAATACCCATTACAAAAGGGATCGCTGACTTTATTGGATCAACATCACATTGGTGTTCAGGATTTATGAACAAATATCACCTCTGTATGTGGACCAAAACTAAATATCACAGAATTTGCTGAGTACAAAGATCAAATTGTAGAATTTCATTGATATGTCAGTAAAGTAAGGAAAAGAAAATAGCCAGTAGGAAAAATCATGATGCCTGAGCTAACTATGTATGATTTCTTAATGGGCCAGAAGATGATGCTGTTTTGCCCACTGATTCACCATGAGTCTGCAATTGACCTATCTTAACCATAACCATGCTAGCAGCAATGAAGATGAATAAGGTAGAGCATTAATGAGAGTAGAACCAAGAGAACCATCATGAAATTTTCTATTTTAATCCTGCCTAAATACTTCAAAGCTTTTCAGCTACTACCTTTGCAAATGAAAGATTCTGTGCAAGTTCTTACCATAATTGTATGCATTTAAAATCATCTGGAGCATACTAAGAGTTCCTCCAGTAAAATCCAGAAGAATATTTCCTATACTCCAGCCCTCAGTGCTCTTCCGCCTGTAGTTCATTATTGCCTGCAAATAAAACAAATGTAACTTTGTGAAATTCCCACAAAAACCTTTTTTGCTTCTAACATATTAATAAAATATAATAGCATATGTACTCATTTTAAACCTTGCATAAAAACGAATAACTAACTTTATTCCATTGATAATATGAAAATAATTTAGTAACTTTTGGTTTAAAGATTGTCACCATGAATTTAAATTTAAAATATACAAAGCAAATGCTACCTTATGCTGCGTTTTGATAGTGAAGGCATTGGTGCTCTTGTTTTCCAATAACTGTGGTAGTGCTTCACAGGTTTGAATATGTTCAATAATTTCTTCTTCTTTGTTGCTTAGAGGGGAATTTGTATTTGTGTAATTCCCAGTTTATTCTCTGGACCAAGATGTTTTAAGAATTTAAAATATTTTTTGTCTTGTCCAGGAAATTAATTCTTAGCTCAATGGATAGTAGAATTTAGTTCACTTATGGTGACTTCTTTGCTAAATAAATCATTTATTTTAAAATGGATTTGGTTCTTTTTGGCTTTAAGGATAAGTTATGTTGTAAGCTAATGTTGGTTAAGAGCTTCAACAGTATATTGTTATAAGCAAGCATTTTGCCATTAAATTTGTGTGGTTCTTTCTTTGTTTCTCTATGACATGTAGTTTTATTTATAACCTGCACTTCTTTGTATAATTTTACAATCAGTTTTTTTCAGTTTGTTAAGAAACTCACGTATGCATTTCTCTTGACTACAACCCATTTTCTTGTCTTATGAGATTCTTATGCTTTTCTCTTTTTGTATCCCTTTCTTCTTTTAGCCTGAACACTTTTTTGTTCCAAAAGGTTTTTAATGCTTAAGGTTTCCTCTTAAAATCTAAAGTTTTGCTGCTGCAAGAATTATGTTTGAGATGGCCTTGTTGACTGTCTGTTGCTGCTTCTATACATTTTACCCAATTAGCTTTTTCAAAATTACAAGAATCTTGTTCTTTTGTGTTGTTTAATTTTTGTTTATATGTTATGGATGCAATAACTTCTCTAAGTTCTGATCCTAGGTCTTCAATGATTTTTATGAATATCCTTATACTTTAAATCTAATGATACCAACTATAGATCTAAATTAGTACACTGGCCATTATAACCTAAATATATGAGTCATCATTCTTGTAAAGCTTGAAGTTAATTAGAACATTAGTGGGAATACATAGTGAAGTAATTAGAACTATCCAAGAAGGGGGAAAAAAAAACATGATGCAATGCTAACTTCACTATTAAAAAAAAAAAAAAAAAAACACTTAGGAAATGAGGTTGTTGCATCCATCCTTAATAGATATTTATATACTCATTCCTCCTCACGAACCAAACCAATCCGTGCCTAACAAACCAAACCAATCTAACATGGCAAAAAGAAAGGGGCAAAAATACTGTACCTGTGGAACATATTTAATGAGTGTGATGGCCAACTTGATGTATGAGCAAATATATAGGAAATCCAGCCAAGGGAAGACACTAGTCCATGCGAGAAGTACACTAATAACAAGGACAGCTGCAAACACACCAAGGATTGACCTTGCTATTGTTGATACTCTTTGGCTTGCTCTCTGAAACACACGTACAGGTTTTAAGGGTATGTACTGCTAACATTCATCTTTTTTTAAGAACATTTTATGGTATATTAGTAAACAGATACACTCTAAAAATGTACTGGACAGTCACTGTACCAAATTTCCCCCTCAAAATTCACTCTAAAAATGTGTTGTTATATAACCATTGCATGTTTAGTGCTTAAAGGGGAGGGCAATACTTATACAATTTTGCTTAATATTGGATTCTTGTGAGCTTCTTGATAGTATATTATTAATATAATGATTAGGAACATGAAAGCTCATAACGCTAAATTTCATGGTGAAGTTTTTAAGAAACCTTAATATATATATTTCCTTGAGGTTCAGCATGAAAATTGCTACTCTGTCCTTACCAAGTGTCCTTAAAGCCATTGTCCTCTATTATCTAGGGGTAACGTGCTAGCCTCTAATTCCCAAGATCATGAGTTGAAACCTGCGATTGATAGATATTTTCTGTGTAAAAATCCTTAGCATGGCTTCCTTTGGAAGGGAAGTAAAGCCATTGGTACCAGGTCATAGATTTACAACCCATAAAATAACCTGAAGCCTGATAAAAGTCCATCTAAACAGAATTAAGCAATCTTTCATGACCAATATAGAATATGAATCTGAGAACTAAGCAGTTAAAAAGTATCCGCCTGGCAATGTCACAAGATGTTGGATAGATTCTTTGTCAGTTGCATGGTCACCCTAGTTTGGGTCCCTGGGCATATAGGCATTAGAAGCAATGGGATGATGCTATGCTCACAAAGAGAGGCTCAGGCCTTTTCTTCATAGGAATCAGGCACTTAAGGTATGTTTTGCAGAAATATCATGTATGAGATAAGCCAAATAACACGATCATTGTGAATACTAGAATAAACACATTTTGGATCCAGCCAGTAAGCAGAGCAAGTCTTTTTAATTTAACTAGATTTAATCCCAGAGGTGTTGCCTATCTTATAGGCCAAAAACACTGTTTAGGCATTTGCACTTAATGGGACTTATATAGCCTTTATGCAGGAAACATCAAAAGGAAAATGAAACCTCCAAACATATACAGCCAGCTACTGCAATTACCATGCATAGATATGTATCTTTAGATTCCTTTTCCTAGTAACCTGACACAAGAAGTGCAAATATCAAAGATGTGGTCCATTTTGTTAGGACTATTGGATTTGATTCAGAGCCCAGTTTAGGAGACAAAAAAAAAAAAAAAAACCCTAAGAATCTGCATGTAGGTTTCAAAAGCGACCACTAATGTCGTCATCATCATCATTGAGGTAAAAACATGTAATTGTAGAATTAAAACACACATTTGTTTCAAGTCAGATTCTGTATTAAAATTGTACTT
Organism: Hymenopus coronatus; assembly: GCA_030762935.1. Lineage (NCBI taxonomy): Eukaryota > Metazoa > Arthropoda > Insecta > Mantodea > Hymenopodidae > Hymenopus > Hymenopus coronatus. Next base: position 122,189,123 of record CM060897.1, on the reverse strand, counting down.
TTTACATGTTAAAAATAAACATTTGGGTGTAAAATATCTATTTTTAGCTTGTGCTTTGCAATAAAGATTTAGTATATATGCAGAACAAAATTATTTGCATAATAGTATATAATAGCAGATTTTTTTATTTTTTATCTGGCGAGTTCAAAATGTAAAATAATAATTGATAAACCACTTTCCAAGAAGAATGCGGAAACAAATTGCTACATTAGTGCAATGACTGGGTAGAATACACAGATTTGAGTAAAGAGATAAATGGACCTATTAGCGAACCATAAGCCCTTGTGGCGACAACTTTGTCATTAGATATGTATATTAAATACATATATAAGATTAGAAATATTTTTTCTCTCCATAGCCAATGAATGGCTTTTAATAATTTTTTAATATATGCGCTTCATAATAAATGAGGTAATGGGACATTAATTATATAGAGATTTAATTTTTAAACTGTATACTAAAGATACATTTATTTGATCAAATACATTTTTATGATTTCCAAAAATTGAAATTTTGAGCAATACCATTAATAAATATACCTTCTGCTACAATCTATCATTCAGTTTAAAATAAACATTTTTAAAAATCTTTATATTCAGATATTAAAAATGATTTTTCAAAACAAATGTACAATTTATCATTTAAATAACGTTTTCATATTATGTTTAAATTTATAACAGTTTATAACTGTAGAATATGTTGATCAAGTTTAATTAACTTATTATTTTCAATTGTAAAAGTTGAAACTAAATTATGTAATTTACTGGAGTACTAAATTGTTACATGTCAGTAGACTGCCTGTTATATTTGGCTCTGGTCACTTATAGTAGAGTTAGGAAATTGATTATACATTCCCTTAAATTATAAGCATTTTAATTAATTGTAAGGTGATATAAACTTAGCCATTTGTATTTTATGTTTTGAAGCTAGAAATAATTTTTTATTATTCTTAGAAGAGCCCATGACTACAACTTGAAACATTTCATAACACAAGAAATGGCAGTAGTAATAGTTAAGAAAATTCTATAATTTCTACGAAAGTTCATATTTTAAGCTATTACAATATAGAACAAAGATTTCTATGAATTAAATAGTGATATTAGCAAGCAAAAAAAACAAACAAAAAAACATAGTATCACACCTTGGATTATAATACATTTAAAACATGTAACTTAGCATATTTATATGATTTTAAATATTGTAAATCTGATTTTCAAACTGAGTGAAAAGCACCAAAAGTTTAATCCAATTTTGTTAAATCATTTCAGCTTCAAAATCTGATATTCATTAAAATTAATTATTGCTGCTTACCTCATACAGCACACATTGAGTAATAGTGACTATAGTAACAATCACAGCATGAAGTGAGAAGACAATATCATTTACTTGAACCGGATTCAGCCCCTTCGGGTATCTTGCCTTGTATTGTCTCTGCAAAGAAAAGCATATCATGCATTTGATTCTATATACAAACCATTTATTAACTTAGTTCTGTATACAGTATAAAGTAGAAAACTCTGATGGGTCAATGTGCAACCTAGTTGGTTTAAGAAAAATTACGCAATTGCCTCCAATGAACTTGCAAAACACATAGAGATATATGAGGGTCACTCCAAAAGATTAGAGAATTGACAACAATGAGTTAAGGTAAACAAAACACCTTTTCCCAATTTCAGATTGAAGATCAGAGAGCAACATTTGCAAGTCTGTGTGTACTCTAAAAATGTGCATCCTCAGCATTGCAAATGCTAGGATGGATCTCAAGCAAGAGCATTTTCAAGCTATAATTTTCTATGACTTTAAAGTTTGTTTAGGGGAAAAAAATGATTTTAAAGACTGCATTGTGCATTTGGGGATCTTTGCCCTTTGCAATCCAGCATTTATTAATGGTATGCAGAGTTTAGAAGATGAAGGAATTCCCTCGATGATGAAGACTGAGTATGACAGCCGGCTACAGCAACAATAGATTAAAATGTACTGAAAGCAAAACTTGATGTCAAGAAGCTCTACAGTCACTGTATCACCCACCACCTCACAAACAAGCAGAAACAAGCACATGTGTAATGGTGCCAGGAAATGATTGAAAAATTCAGTGTAGGAAGAACCAAAAACATATTTAACATTGTAATGGGTGATGAAAGCTGGATTTACCAGTAAGATCCAGGAATTAAACAACAGTCATTGGCCTGAGTCTTCCCTGGGGAAGATCCCCTAACAAAAGTGAAGCAAACAAGAAGAAAATACATTACTGCCAGACTGTGCACCACAAAATGTCTGCCACAAGTGTTCAATGAACTGGGAAAACAGCATCCTAAAACTGGTCTGCATGGAATTTTGTTGCATCATGACAATGCTTCTACCCACACTGTGCAGGAAACAACCAAATTTCTTAAGTCCTATATTTCCATCCTCCCATCCAGATTCGGCCCTATGCAACTTTTTTCTATTTCCTAAAATGAAAGAAAAAATTAGAGGTAACAACTTGAATCACCTGAAGCTGCAGTAGCTGCTTATGAAGAATTTATTGCATTCCCTCCAAAGAAGAATGACATTCAGCATTTGAAAAATGGTTTGAAAGGATGAGAGATGGTGTATAGAATGCAATGGAGAATATTTTGGAAAGATGCAATGTAAGATATAAATTGTTAACATTTTATTGTGTCCATTCTCAAAACATTTGGAGTGACCCTCGTATTTAACACACAATAAAGACTTCATTTTAATAAAAAATTAATCCAAATATCCTTTGCTCAGAAATAAATGTTGCTAGAATAATGTTCTCTGAAAATTATGACCAAAATTAACAGCAGACTAAGATAAGAAATTGCTATGCTAAATAAATGCAATAACAAAATACGAATTCTGCATACAGTATGGTGGCCTAAGACTATAATGATCTAGGATGTTTTTATCATACATCTTTTGCCTTCTACAACATTTACAGACATGTTAAATTATAAGGTAACCCCCACTTGCAGCCTATTCCATAGCCGTGTGCGCTCTAGTAGAATCTTGTTAAAACTAACCATAATAGTACAGATGGCTACCAAAGCATTAAATGAAATAAGAGAGTGTTTCATGATAGAATTCTAGGATGATTTGCGGTATCCTTGCTCCCTTGATCCAATTAGTAATGACTTTTACTTTCTCTACATGGACTATGTACACAGTGTATAGAGAAGATATTGTATTCCACTCAAAAATTCATTCACTACCCTTTACACAAAATATTTGAAATTGTTTCTCTAAAATGTAACGATTTTGATTAAAATACCAAATATTAAAGACATTTACATTAAAAATACAATGTATAGCTTGAATTTCCTGGGAATAGTCTCTGAAGACCTTTTCATTCTGGATGATTTTGCATAACTGATAAACCATAAGAGATAGATGAAAACTTACTACACAAAAAATGTAGATGATGTTAAATGACACACTTTGTCATACACCTTTCTTTTTTTTTTTTTTTTTTTTTTTTTTTGTAGAGTTGGCTATTTCTAAGATATTCCTTGTTGTGGTTTCAATTTTAAACTATATAACTTTTCTCATATGTTTCATCTCTGTCTTGTTATACAACATTCACATAGTGACCATCTTTTAAAAGATTTGACGCTTTAGCCTAGCGTATCCCCTTACATTCCTTCTGCTTAGAAGGAAGCAAGTTATAAGAGAAGTTCTGCTAATGTTTATATCAATTAGTATGATATAGATAAAAGAATCTTTTGTAAGAATAGTTTGTTTGCAGAAGAGAAAGTCATGTGAATGGAACACATCAGATTTTTATTTATGAGGTTCTTTGATAGTCAAAGTATCATCATAACCCTCCAATATTACAGGACATTTCTCATAATATCATACAAGAAATTACAAAGTTTTCTGCAGTCAAGCTTAGGTAAGTGAGACAGAACATTTTCATAAGATATCCCACCTGTTTCGAAGCAGAAGGTCAACATTTCCAGCATAATACTATATGCTAAGGATTAGGTATACTCTGCTTCTTACTCCATTCTCTCATACAATGGAGCGAGACCACAAGAATAATTTAACGACCCTATAGTTCTGCAGTAAAGATTGTAAGTGAAACTTTCTCATAACTTAATACAGTAACAAATATGGGTTGTGTGTGAGTATCATGTCTGTCTGACATTCAACAGGTCACGAGTTTGAATCACACTTAGAGCGTACCCAAATAAGGTTTTTTCCAGAGTTTTCCCTTATTCTGAGAAGACAAACGTCAAGTAACTTTTAGCTCCAAGGACCCAAGATCATTTGAGCAACACTTCACCAATTTCATTCATTATATGATATGACCAACCAAGTTAAAGGGTGTTAAGCTACAGAAAAAAGAAAAACAAAAATTATATATAGCAAGTTAAGAAAAGTTATTTCATGCACATATCTGTAAGATAGCCAAATTTTCCTTCTCAAGAGCAGCATTAATATGCTTAGTAAGTTAAAGAATATAATATAATTTGATTTAGCCTGTAAAATAAGAAGTGTACTATAAATATTCTTTACTTACCTCTATTTCTGGAATCCAGTATAGACCACAGTTAAAAAGCGAATATAAGAAGAAACCCACTATGTTCAGTGCTAAGAAGTCGAAGTTTAGGCCCACAACACTGGAGAAGAAAAACAACCGATTTCAATTTATGGAATGTGTTCATTACTCAAAGATTTCAATGCTATCAACTGCTAGGAAAAATTGTATGATTATTTTACCATATAATGTGTTCTGTCAAAATTTTAGATATTATCACTGATGATATCTGTTTAGGCCTCAAAACAGGAATTTAAATAAGGCTCTATATTATTAAAACCCAGATTCTAAGTGTTTATGCTCTATCAGCTATGCCAGAAGTAGAGTGATTGCAGCCTTTGGTCATATTAATCATGATCAACATATAATCACATTTAAGGACCTGTTATAAAAACCAACTGTAATAATCCTTATTATTAACAGATACACACTTTCATATGTTAAAATATAACATGATACTTAGCTACTACATTTTAAAGAAAACTCCTTAACCACTTGAGCGATGGCCATTTAAACGCTATACGGCCAGTAATGGATACCCAATACACAATTCAAGGCATTTAAATTGTTAAATGTAGGTAAATATGCTTCATACATAAACATTTGTATCTTTGTTATTTATTAAGATATTTTAATGAAACAAAAACTGGCTTAAAGCTCATTAAAGGCACTATACATCTATCATAGAAACAAAGAGAGACTGTATTAATTAAAGTTTAAGTATCACATATCATATTTTTTTTCTGTGGCAAAAGTCATTCTGTACGTCGAACGCACCTAATTTGTGAGTCAGGCTTGTGTTATGTGCGTACAAATGTATATACGTAGCACAATGTTCTCGGCTTTAAGGTTTTATCATTCTGTTTATTGCTACGACACAGTTACGTGTGTGTTTGTGAGGAACACCCAAACCGTAAAGAAATCAAATCTCTCTGTCAGCGTTTCTATTTATGCCTTAGAATAAATACACAGGAGAGATTTATGATAGAGCCATGTAGCTATGGGGTTCACAGTTTTTTGTTTTAGCTATCAGAAAAGCACATTTGAAAATGTTATACCTCAGTTCTAACCATGGTTTCGACTAGCAATGTAGCTAACAAATTAGCTCGTGTAGGCATGTATGGGCTTAAGAAATTACTTCAGATGTGGAGGACCTTTTGCCTTATGACAGTGACTTTGATATTGATGGCGAGTTTTCAGATTTTGAGGGAGGCATCGAGGATAGAGGTAGCAGTGAGGAAGAAAGTGACTCTATTCCTTCATGTGTTCGTGAAGAAGCAACATTGTGGAGTTAGTCAAAATGACTCCAATACAACTAGACATATCTTCACGAGCACAGCCTCTGGTGTACAATCCCAAGCTCAGCTGACTTCTGACCGCCAACCAATTTTCACAAAAATTTTTATTGCTGAATTAGCGTCTCTCATTATTATAGAAACAAATGCATATGCAAGTAAGGTGAAGGAAGACCTGACTTCTAAAGGCAATTAGGGCCTAAAGTAAGATTCAGAAGTAACACTGAATGAGATTTACATACAATAGCTGCATTTACACTGGTCAAGGAACTGGTAATACTGGAGACAAAGATTTTGGGGTTATCTGGCTCCATAGTAATGCACCTGATGGAACCTATACTTGATCAGGGTAGGACTGTATATCTAGATAATTGGTATAGCTCCCCTAAATTATAAATGGCCTTATACAAAAGAAACACAAATGCAATTGGAACAGTATGTTCAAATCGTATTGGTTTGCCGAAGAATGTGAACACAAAGACTCTAAGGAGAGGAGAAATGCAGGTGCGTCAGCTCCCACCATTGACCTACATTACTTGGCAAGATAGGAGAGTGGTTACAGCATTCTCCAATTGCAGCCCTAAGATTTCGATCATTGACATTGGAAAAATAGATGCCCACACCATAATGTCAATTTTCAAGCCTGATGTTATCCAGGAATACAATATGCATATGGGTGATGTGGATCTAGTAGATCAGGTATTGCAATCATATCCTTCTTTATGAAAAATTGTTAAATGGTATAAAAAGGTATTTTTGCACCAGCTGGATATCACCATATACAATTGTTTAGTAATTTGGAGAACTCTAAACCCACGCAAGAGGATGGCCTACCTAGACTTCTGCCTAATTGAGCACTATAACATTCAGAAGCCTCATCATACAGGGGGTAATAAATCTACAACCCCTGCACCCCTCAGACTTGAAGGAAAACACTTTCCTAAAAGGATATCACTGACAGGAAAAAAGTGGTGTCCATTTCTAAGGTGTTTGGTGTGCCGCAGAAAAGGAGTTTGTAAAGAGACTAACATGATATGCCGTGAATGTTGACATGTGCCCTTATGTGTCTATCCAAGTTTTGGGATAAACCATTCAAAAAGGAACCTTTAAAGGTAAGACTATTTATTCTAGAATTTATTTAAATTTATTATAAAAGACAAAAATTAAAATAATTAGGGTTAAATAAGCATTAAATGCATGCATGCACGGAACGTCATATGACGTCCAGATCGGTTCTCCTGCATTTTAAAATTGACGTCATAATAATGTCCATATCCACGAAAAGGTTAATACATTCTGCTAATGATATTCTTTGAAGGAGGGTACAGCTTTGTACTAATATTATTCAATATGTCAATATAATCAACTTAATGTTTTAAAAATCTCTGAAGATTGATAAAAAACTTTGATATTACAAACTGTGATTTAAAGATTGTTTCCATCCCATCCCCTTCAATTTGCTACTTTGGTACTGTGGTGTTAATGTTGAACATTTTTGTTTTAAACATATTTCTTTAAAGTATTAACATCTGCCTTTACAAAACAGTGTGTGTAAATTTTAGAACTAAATAGTGTGTCATGTTTTTCTACTCTATTATTATCCGGAATTCTTAAAATACAAGATAATTTTAATATTTTTGGTAGTTAAAACCCTATGATAATTCACAGGGAGGAAAACTAATCGCAAACATTAAGAGTTTTAATACTTTCAACATTTTGTGCAATAACCAAGCAAAATTAATTTTGTGTTAATATAAATTCTGAATAGTTAAACAATTATAAATAATATAACCAATATTCTGAAATATAAATCTTTTAATACCTTCTTCTCTTCCAGTTTTCATATATCTGTGGATAGAAGGATATTGACCAGGCAACAAAATAAATCCAACCAATGACGACGCTTGTGTAGGCTATGGCTGAATTGTGTTGAACAGTCACTCTCACAAACTTCTCAGAGATTATACTGTAAGAAGAAAAATAGCTTACTATATTTCTTAACATATATGTTTTTCCATGAAAGTCTACTTAATAATTAAAATGACAGATATAGTCACTGGCCAATCAATCGTAACCAAACTGTTGACCAGAATGAGAATTCAAGATGTGCACTTTATTTGTCATGAAAATCTCTTAAACATGTGACAACCTAATCAAAATTGTAAGAGCCATTTTTGGGAAAATAAACTTTTGAAAAATGTTCCATGTAAAGCTTGGGATGAGGGGATTTTGTTGAAAATTGCCAGGTTGTATCCTTAGAGGATGCCCTTCATGCACGCACACACAGGGCCTTTATCTAATTTTAATTTATTTATTCAGGGGACCTTAAAAAAGCGTGTTTCTTGAAATATTGGAGTCAAAGTTTTGGATGGAATGCAATATCTCTTCTCTTATCATAGGTAAACAGTTGAGAAAGTACATAATTCACTGAAAGACTTATTTGATATGCATCTAATGAATAGAAGAAAATTAAAAAGATGAATTACTATGAAATCATAGAATGGTAATTTGTTAGGAGAACAATACTGCAGTGAAAAATATCAAATCTACTAAAAGTATCTCCAACTTGATGGAAATGTAGTGTTTTACCTGGTCTTGTTGGAGAGACTTATAGTTAGTTCCGCATGGCCAGCTGCTATGCCATATACTCGAATAACAGCTTCAGTTTGTGTCTTGTTCAGAACAATACTCTGATCATTTGGGCAAATCAAGTCACTATGGTCTGCCGCTAACTTTAGAGAGTATCCCTCAGCTTCTAAATCCCTGTAACAATAACACAGTATTGATAAACAGACTCTGTTTTTAATGCTAAGGAAAACAAATGATAAACAACTTTACTACCAGAGCCTGTTTCAGTAAAGTACATAATGTGTAGCTTTAAACCTGAAGAAAAAAAAATCTTTTCTTTCTATAAAGCAGTGTGCAAATGAACTATTTGCAGGGGGCAGGGGTAGTCATATTATTTTCTTGCCATGGGGAATTGTCATGATTCTGGAACAATTATTTAGCTTCTCATATGACGAGCTGTACGTGGTCTACATCAGGACAGGTCAATAAAAAGAGCAAACTGTAGTACCGGTGACCCAGTGAGGCTGCTAAACCAGTGAGATTGATGCACTATTACAACCATCCTATTATATGCATAATGCATACATATCCAAGTACTTATTTTTAAATAGCCTCTTGATTATATTAGTCCAGTGTCAAAATTATAATCTTGTTTCCGCAACCATGGTCAGTTTAAGTATCTGCACATCAGCCATAACACCATATATGATCCTCACTGCTGACTGGAATAAGCCATCAATACCAGTGTTAGGAGCACTGTATTGATGGCCATTGGAGCACCTCACTATATTAAGGGCTTTGATTTTGAAGCTTGAACTTTAATTTCCTATGCATAATAAAGGCCCATTCAAAGCTAATTTCTTACTTTCTAATTAATAAATTAAATAACTAATTATAACGTTTTTCACAAACCTATAAAAAAAGTTAATGAAGATACTTTTGTAATGTATTCTCGTAAAATATTGGCAAAATATTTTCCCTCTTTCAGCAAGAGGCTTGATTCACACTGCTCTAAAGATAAGTTTGTAACTCCTGCTCTTGTTCTTTGTATATTGCTGAACATTTTTATTCAGATTCTTAAATTTTAGTGCTATTGAAATGATTAATTCAGTGATTGCTGTCAACATATGCTATTAAGCTGTGTTTTGCTGCTGTGTCTGCTACAATTGCAGCATTGTTGAGAGGCAGCAAGCTGCATTAAAAGCTAATATGTAACAAGTTGTTAAATAGTCGCCCTCCGTGATGTAATGATTACCATGCTGACTTCATATATCCAAGGTCGCGGGTTCAAACCTGGCGGAGGAAGATGGATTTTTTTGGGCGTAAAAATCCTTAGCATGGCTTCCTTCAGATGGGAAGTAAAGCCGTTGGTCCCATGTCGTAGATTTACGGCACATAAAAGAACCTCAAGCCTGATAGAGAGGTCTCTAAGCAAAATTAAGCGGTCTTTCACGCCCAATTTAGAATGGGACGCTGAGAACCACAGTAGTTAAAGAGCGTCCAAAAATAACACACCATTTACATTTAGTTGTTAAATAATATTCTACATATCTCACTTACCTACTGGTTATTATGCTTTTATTTATTAGTCTTACTATTTAGGACTACTCCTATTGCCATCTAAATCTTGAAATGATGATTGTATTGAAAATTTCAAACCTCAAACGAGAGTATTCTTCATCACTTTTAGAAAAAGAGTCCTAAAATGTATTATATAAATTATCAAGTATTTATGGACACTCTTTAATTACTGTGGTTCTTAGCATCCCATTCCAGGTTCCAGAAATTTTAGTCAGAGCCTTCTATCAGGAATGAAATTTTTTTTATGTTCCATAAATCTACAACACAAGAGCACTAGCTTTGCTTTACTTCACTTCTGAAGTAACCCATGCTATGGCTTTCTATGCTAAAAAAAAATCCAATGTCCTGTTAGATTCGAACCTTGAAAATTAGGAGGCTAGCTCATACCGCTGGGCCATGGAGCCACAAAAGAATTTTGTTTAGTATAAGTTAGGTAAAATAAGTTTCCCAAAGTAAAATATAAAACACACCATTTAATGTAAACAGTTATTATATGTGCTCTTTTAGGAATACTTACACAAGGTATACTTTCATTAACTCTGATTCACCAACAATCACAGTTAAATCTTCTGTAGATAGAGTGAAATCTGGTTCACTATTGACACCCGCCACTAAGGAAGGTAAAAAAATAGTGATTAGTTACATTTAAAATATTTCTGGAGTATGGAGCAATAATAATATTAAACAATATATGAAATTAAGAAAAATAATGGAAACTACAGTTTTATTTATTTGTTCAGCAAGAAAACAAAAGGTAACTGAGATGTTGAAAATTACAGTACTGGAAAGAAATACTTTTTGGCCTTGAAATGCATTATATTAGCTTTTGGGTTTGATTTATTCCTCTTAAATTGGAGCAGCACTTTTACAAGATGTTTTCTAGTAAAATGAAATGTAAGCAGTTTGTCTCTTTGTACCTAGTCTTAACATAAATACTGTTACAAACTTTTCACACAGGCTGTACAACCGGTTTTGAAGGTTGCTGCCAACCCTTAAAGGGGGTAAGGGGTCATTGTGAGTCTGGCTGCAGAAGAGAAGAGTGTTTCCAAATATATTTAGTGATGGAATGGGGTGATTATGAGAATCGTGTAGCAGTGTTAGCCCTTCATAGCTTTCTGCTTCTGAAATTTTCATTACCCTGAAGAAGTTGAAAATTAGCAGAATGTTTGTGTATCGGACCATTAACCGATTCCTAGAAACTGGGTCTGTTGAGGATCGCCAGAGACAAGGTCGTCCAGGCAGCATTAGGGACAAGAAGACGGTTCTATCAGTGGCAGCTCGTATTCGATGGGTTCCTGAGAGGAAGCAGTCAGTGCTGGCTCAAGAGCTGAACATTTAAAGTATGTCGATGTCCTGCCTGTTGAGTGATGACCTAGGGTTGAAAGCTTACCAGCAGAGTACAAGTCACCTTCTAACCCAGCGTCTGAAAGAGCAGAGGGTGATAAAATCAAAACGCCTTCCTCAGTGTTACGCACACAATGGCCACAGAAAATTTTTTTTCTTAGATGAAAAGATGTTTACTATTAAGGAGGTTTTCAATCAGTAAAATGATTGTGTATATGCCAAAACATCTGGAGAAGCTTGTGAGAAGGTTCCAAAGATACAAAGAGGTCATCATCATCCTGCCTCAGTCATGGTTTGGTGGGGAGTGGCATAAGATGGCACCACTAAACTCCATTTTTGTGAAAAAGGGGTGAAAACTTCTGCCAAAGTGTACCTAAATACTGTGTTGAAGAACATTGTGAAGGATTTGGACAACACTTTGTTCAGGAATCAACAATGAAGCTTCCAGCAGGATTCAGCACCTGCTCACAAGTAAAGTCTACCCAGGACTGGCTGCGGAGGAATGTTCCAGACTTCATTGCTCCAGATGATTGGCCTTTCAGTAGCCCTGACCTCAATCAATTGGACTAAAAGTTGGGTCCATACTTGAGGGAATGGTCTGTAAGAAGAGGCATCCCAGTATCGACAGCCTGAAGTGCTCCCCGGTGAAGGCAGTGGTGGTGGATTTTCCTAGAGAGACTGTGCATAATTCTGTTGTTGCGTGGCCAGAGATACTTAGGGCCTATGTGAAGGCCAAAGGCGGGTCATTTTGAAAAACGATTGGTGCTCTGTGTCTGTAATACATGTAAGTGACCAGTATTAAAAGGATATTAAATTATTTTGAAAATTGTGCAAATGGCTCAGGTTCATTTTTGTAACAGTATTTATGGTAAGATTAGGTATACATAGTCATGGGTAATTCAAAGATAAAGTAGAACCATGTTTTGTTCAGAACAAATCCTTACAGTAATGATAAACATCTTTAAAAATTCTGTGTTATTTTCTCTCTTATTACAAAACCTTATTATTTTATCTACTTTAGTTAATCGAGGAAAATCTGAGTTGAAATGGTCTTATTATTTAGTTCCTTAAAAGTAGAAGGGAAATAAGGCAATACATGATGGGTGTTCTGAATTTTAGATTCTTTTGCAGAAGAAAAAACTTGCAACCTTGTGGCATAATCCTCTTTTGAAAAAAGCAAAATCAAGATTCTTTCCCTTTCAGTTTAACCTCCAATGTTTACTAATGCATGATTAAACTACCCAAAACTCAAAATCATTTTTTTGTTGTTTCAGGTTCATTGCACTAAACATTTTAACTCGTTTTTTCAATCTTAGCATTGTTATTATACTTATATTATATAACTAGGGATAACATAATATATTTTAAATGTTTTTGCATTTCAAGAATATTCTTTCAAATCTAAAAAACACACTTAATATTATCAACTCTGAGTGAAATAAATACAGAGTATAATAGACAAAAGTAAACCGATAATGGTAATAAAATGTACAGTAGCAGATTCATTATCGGTGAGTGGATTAACCACTTTGTAGATTATCCATTCCTATTCTAAGACTGTTCTAAAATTTCATTACCAGCAATATTTGTATTCTAAAGCAATTTCATGTATTTCAAACTGTATATGTGGTTGATACTGACAAAGAAATTTAAATGTGTGCACGTGACAAGAAGAATGAATTACATCATTATCCCACAAAAGCATATCTGTCATTCAACAGCTCTTGAATGGACAATTTGTTTCATTACTTCAAACAACAAGAGAATTTCTTGCTGTCTGGCAAATTAAATCTTCATAAACTGAAAAGTGTATGAAAAAATTTAAGTGCTTCATTAAAATAAACATTGATTCAAGTCTTTTTCAGTAGGATATGAAAGATTTTTACAGGAAGTTTGCGTGTAAATAGAGCAGAATTCATAGTATTAGCTTTTGTGATATGTAAATGGCTTATTTTTTGGTAATAACTTACTACAATATCCTTAAGAACACTTGTGATGCAAAGCATATCCAGAATGAATGCTTAGTAATTAGGTTGCACCAACAGAGGCATACTTTACAAAATTGTGAGTTAAATGGCAATTTCTACATAGTAACTATCTCAATATGTACTCCATATTAGTGCATGAGCATTTTTTTGATTTACCACTGTTTTGCTTTATCTGTGGTAGCATTCCACACATTACTGTGGATAATTAAGAGTCTACTGTACATATAATCTACAATTATTGTAGTTTCAGTAGTAAGGTTGGAAAGTCCATCTTTCTCCAAATACAAGTGCAAGTGACTCAATTTTTCAGAACACTCAACATTTATGCCCCTAAAGCTCATCAGTATCTATTAGGATGTAAAAACAAAACATAATGTCCCATATGTGGTTTTTATTAGTAAACATCAAAGTTATTTTAAGTTATTTCATTTTCTGCACTTCAAACTAACGACTCCAAGAATATATACAGACTTCTGTGTTTTAGTTTAAATTAATTATCTACAAATTAGACATACCTTGTCTTTATCTGGCTTACCTAGAATAAATCCAAAAATAAATACTGTGTAAAGATGCATCTTCATTTTCTTTGTTCTGAAGAGTTCAGTGGCAAATGCAAATTCCTATGAATGTCCTTCCCTTTTCTGTAATAGAAAAATAATTGTTTTTAAAACAATGAAATAATTCACTTCAGTAGATAGTACACTTTTCATAAGACGTCTATTGAAAGGGAAATATGTCCACAACGGCATTTGTGTTTTGGAAACATTTTACATAATGTGTTGTTCATTTTCATGTTTGTAGCTCTCAAGATTGTGATCAAAAGTTCCAATTTTGCAGCTAAACAGTTAAACTTATCGGGAGAAAATTATGAGGATGGCATAAGTATTTGTCATAGCTTAAACATACACAACAAAGTATATATTCAGTTTTTAAAATCTAGAACTTCTAATTCATATAACTCAAACTAATCACTTACTCAATTTATAATTCATCCTATAAAAAGTAACTTAATTGTCTCACCTATGTATTTAACGCTTTAGTTACATACTTCCAGCTGTATACATGAGCTGAATGGATCTTTTTAGTTTTCATTTTTATGCGGTATATGCTGCCCATAAAAACTTGAATTGAACAGACTTTCATTTTATTATGTAATGTAGAATGCGGAACAACGTAATAAAAATACTCCAAATTATGCAACTCTCTTCACTAGATATTTCAAGTTGTAATTACGGTGGTGTTTATTAACTACATAAATGTTTTCGTATTTGTACTTTGGAATGTCTATTACTCTCACCGTCGCCCGGCCGTACTCGTCGTACCCTCGACAGTCACTTGTCCCGCAAAACAAAATATACGTTGGAAGCAGTACCACCAACACTATTTCAAGAAAACTCAGACAAACCACTATTGATCATAATGGTAGTCTGATATAAATCCACATAAATCCCTGTGCACTCTAACATATAATGTCAAAATGTAAGTAAGGAAAATTCCTAAGTCCCAACGCTTGTTCACCTTTTCTTATTCTTTCGCTATTTACTCTCTTCGTATGGTGGACTTGCATCCAATTTCTCAGGAAAAGCCATCGATCATGTATACCTACAGTAGATATAGGTACGCTCATGAAATCATTTTTGAGAATCCAACAATCTATCAACTGTTCATGGCACGGTGGAGAAAAATAAAATTGAGGTGAGGTGAGGTGAGGTGAGGTAAACACACGACACGGGACCAACGGCTTTACTTCACTTCCGAAGGAAGTCATGCTAAGAAGTTTGACGCCCGAAAAAATTCATCGCCCTCCGCCAAGTTTGAACTCACAACCTTGGGAGCCAGAGACTAGCATGTTACCCCTAGACCATGGAAGGTGACGGTGAGAGAAACGGCAATATGGTGAAGTTGAGATTTTTTTTTTATTGTGTTTTATATACAAACAAAAGGTACAATATTGCATATGAGGAATAAAACACCGCACATTAAAGAAATTTAAATGACATATGAAATCTATCTTGAATTCTCTCAGAATAACATTTGAATCCCACTTCATTCTACATGATTTCTGCAAAAATTGTAGTTCGTAAATGATAGCCGAATTTTACTACACAAAAATTAAATCTCGTTAAAACATACAATTTACATCAAATACAATTGTGTGGAATTAACTATTTCCCAGATATTCCTTGTTTGTTTTAAAAAAGTGTACTCCTGGTCATACAAAGAGAAACGAAGGTCAACACCATCGTATAGCGACTAGCTCTTTCAAGATTTGACTATCGCTTTAGCCTAATGTAATCCCTTATTTCCTTTGCACCTACAAGGAATATAATTAACTATTTCTGGTAATGTTTATCTCGAGTAGCGTGAATTAGTTAGAAAAATAAGCTTGTCTAAGAATAGTTTGTTGCAGAATAGTAGAGAAAGACATTTGAATGGAAAAATCAGATTTGTTCTTAGTATAACGTTTATGGGTCTAACAAATTTCAACTCTGCTGTCTGTATATCTACTTCTTGTATGTTGTGTATTGTTTTATCTGTGTTTCTGATCACTAAGTTATGTTTAGTATGGCCATTACATCTATATTATTATTAATATTATTATTTATATTATTATTATTATTATAGTCTTTTCTAGTATCATTATTTCATGTTCTTTTAGTTAAAAGAATCTACATAATAGACAAATGCCTATTATGTAGGCAAATTTAATCATTAGTTCTTAATTTCATTTCCATAGTTATTTCACACTCAGGAAATTGAATTTTGTCACTTGTTCAATACTTTTATTTTCTACGATTATTTTCGATCAGATGGGGTGAATAACTTTAAGGGGAGTCGAAATGCCCTATATTGCTAATGTTATAGTTTGAACCATTGTTTAAAAAAAAAAAAAAAAAAAAAAAACTAATCCACATACATATATTTTTCGTTAAAATGAAGCCTATTGAGGTGCAAATGTGTGGTAAACATTTCAACCTTTAGTATCAATTAGTTTGGGATAGTGGGGCATTTATATAGAAAATTTTACTTCTTCAGAAATTGCTTTACAACATTTAAAAAATAATTAATGTGTTCCATTCACATGGCTTTCTCTATATCTCTGTAACAAATTATTGTTAATAAGCTTATTCTTTTATTTATTTCATGCTAATCGAGAAAAATTAGCAGAAATAGTCTTATTTCTTGCTTTATTGCAAGTAGGAGCGAAATAAGGGATTACCACAGGTTAAAGTGAAAGCCAAAAGCTGGTTGCTATGTGACTGAAGTTCGTTTGTATGGACACGAGTTGGCAACCTGTATGAGAAAGGTATAAGGTTTTTCAAAGCTGAAACCAAAAACAAGAAATATCTAAAAAAACGATCAACTCCACGAAAAAAATGTATATAACATAAAGTGTGTGTTTTAACGTGCTCTACATTTTTTGTGAGTTAAGTTTTTGTCCATCTCCTACGGTTTAGCAGATATGCAAAATTCATTCAGGATAAAGTAGTCTTCAGAGGCTATTCCTAGAAAATTCAAGATATACATTTTATTTGTCAGGTAAATATCTTAATATACGATATTTTAATCTAAATCGTTAGAGCCATTTTTTTACAAAATCAAAACTTTCGAAAAAGTTCCATGTAAAGGGCAGTTGGGAGTGGGGGGATTTTCTTTAAAATCTTCGTGTCGCATCCTTGGAAGATGCGAAACCTAATACCAAGTTTGGTTTTTAACGGACATATAACTCTTATAGCGAAAGTAATATGAACTAACTTTCCAAGCGCAACTTCGTAGTACTTCAAAACTCTCACATGAAAGATATATGAACGGGATGTCAATGCTGCGGCTAAAGTAAAATTTTCCACCAAAATAGAAAATAAGATCTCTTCTCTAACATTAATATTTACAAAGTTATTGACATTTTACCAAGTGAGTGTAACAAAATGTTTTAGAAAAAAAAAATACTACGCAGGATTATTTTCAACAATGTGTTTAAACTATTTACAGTTATAGTTAAGAGTACCTCTATGAAAGGTATACCAAAATGGGCGGGTGATTCGAAATATTAATGCAATTAAAACATGAAAATGGGGAACAAATTATGAAAATCCCATTTCGACTCCGCTTAAATGCTATGGCATTTGCTTTATACGTTGCTATCTCTATATTGTATAATTTTGATATTTGATTTGTCTTACATGCCATTCTTTGTATTTTGTTTTCAAAAAACTTCAAGGAAGTATCCTACGACAAACCATTAAGTTTCTTCAGTTTTTATTTTCTCAAAATAAGCTATAATGATTTTTACTTTCTCGACCACATGTGTACAATGTACACAGTAGGTAGAGAAATTATTGTATACTACCCAAAAATTCAATACCAAGGTTTCACCGGAAATAATGTTTTGGGACTCCCTGAATTTAAAAAGAAAGATCTGATGTGTTCCACTCACATGACTTTCTTTAGCTGTTCCGCTAATAAACTTTCATTACAAAATATTATTCTTTTGTTTACATCATACATTTACATTAGCAGAATTGATCTTACTATTTTTTTCCTTGTAAGTATAAGGGAAATAAGGGACTAGGCTAAAGCAATAGTCAACTTCCTTAAAAGTTTATCTTTATGTGAAACAATTGAAATTCGGTTCTTATTTGCATTCTCAGAAGTAAAACAAAAGAGATGAAACAAAAGTTGACTTTCCGTTTGAGAAAAGTTTAAGTCCTTTAAAACTGAAACCAATAACAAGGAATATCTTGGATAGTACTTGAATAACGGTTTACTCTACGAAAAAAAGTATATGACAAATTGGGTGTTTTAACGAGATCTATAAGTTTTGTATGATAAGGTTTTATCTATCTTTTCGGTATACCAGTTGCACAAAAGTCATCCAGAATGAAGAGGTATTCAGAGGATATTCCCAGAAAATTCAAGATATACATTTCGTTTGTCATGAGGATGTCTTAAACATATGGTATTTTGATCAAGATCGTTAGAGCCTTTTCTGAGAAAATCAATATTTTCGACAAATGTTCCATGTAAAGGGTTGTTGGACGAGGGGGGGGATTTTCTTGCAAATCTTCGTGTTGCATTTGTTTTACTCCTGGTCTTGCAAAGACTACTGAATTTCAATCACATAGCAATCATCTTTTAAAAGATTTGACTGCCGCTTTAGCTTCGTGTATTCCCTTATTTCCCTTCTACTTACAAGGAACTAAGTAATAGGACAATTTCTGCTAATATATATATTGGTTAGCATAAAGTAGAAGAATAGTATGGATAGGCAGAGAAAGTTATGTGAATGAAACACGTCAGACGTTTATTAAAATGTCATATTTAAGATATTTAAACAAAAATTAAGATTTAATATACTGAATTTCCTGGCAATAACTTTGAAATCCTTTCATTTAAAAGGCATTTTTGCATAGACAAAATCTAACTAGATAAAATTTTGGATCTCTTTATTTCAAATATTTGTGGGCAGAAGTAATAACAGAGAGGTTTTTGTTATTGGTTTTAATTTTTCAATATTTTTGTTAGTTTCTGAAGTGCCGTCACCATTCAGCGATGCGTGGAAAAAGTATGAAATTTGAAGATGAAGGCGATCTACTGTATTCCCTTGTGCCCACAAAGAAAATGTGTAATAAACATATGAGTACAAACGTTTATCTCGACTTATTTGAAGTAGATAAAAAACTTAGTTTTGTAAGATTAACTTATAGAAGTTACCTATATAAAACAAACGGTAGCGGGCAGAGAAAATACATGCAATGAAACAGATCATATTTTAAATGAGATTGCTACTTTCAAGGGTTTTCCATGCTTTTAAACAAAATAGACTAAGTTTGTGAAGCAGCAACAATTAATTATCTTAAAATTTTCTATACTGCCTTAGCTGTACAAACTTACATATGTGTCGTCTAATGGAATGGAATATTGGTGTCGTCTAATGGCATGGAAGACAAAGGCATTCTTTTCCTTATGGAAATATGATACTATATTTTGAAAGTTTAGAATTATTAACAAAGGCACAAAGAAAATAGAATTAATGAAGTAGAAGAACATGTAACTGAGTGCTCAAATGCATAACAAAGCCCGCCTGGGTAGTGTGGTGGTAGCGTGTCTGCCTCACATTCAATAGGTCGTGAGTTCGAATATCGCTTAGGGTGAGTTTAACGTTTCTTTCGGGGTTTACCCTTATCCTGAGAAGACGAAGGTCGAGTAACTAAGTTCCATGGACCGCGAAATCATTTGAGCATCATTTCATCAATTTCATTCATCGTCCGATATGACAAGGACGCTAAGCCACGCAAAAATAAAAAAGGAATAACAAGTGCACACCCCCCCTCATCACCAAACAAAGTGTAGTGTCGAATGAAGATTATTTGAAGTTCATTGTGCCCGAGGTCTGTTACATAAAACACTTATTTGTAATCGTGCTAACGAAGGGTTTTAATTTGCGAGCCCTTTTGCTAATTGTTGTCTCTTAAATACAGGACGCAAGTACAAACCAAATAACCAGACTAACCAAGATATTGGTTTAAGTTCTGCAGACTTCTACAACAAAATGCTTTACTGTTCATCATTATTATTATTATTTAAATCGATTTGCTTACTCACTCTTCTTCCCTTAAGAAAATCACATGTTTTACAATCGCTCACTTTCTCTCCGGATTCTTAAACTATTATTGCAAACGTAGTCGTTCTGAAAGCAATGCTATGGTACTCAATAAGTATTTTCAGAAATGGTTTCACTGCATATTTCGCTGTAGGGACAAAGAGGTGGGGGAATACAGTATACTTAAGCGATAGCCAAATCTTTTAAAAGCGGGTCGCTATGTCTTCTTGTATGATACGAAAAAGAAAAGAAAGGGAAAATATAGTGATTTTCCTCGATAAAAATTTGAAACTTCAAATCAACAATAAAGGATATATAGAATACCTAAAATCACAACAAAAAAAAAAAAAAAAAAAAAAAAAAAAAATGAAAGTGTATGATTTTAAGAAACCTACATTTTTTTTGTGTAGTAATATTTTGTCTATTTCCTATGAATTACCAATTACACAAGTCATTAAAATGACTTCACATGCGATTCCAAGAAAATTTAATATAAACACTTTATTTGTCATGCAAATATAGTATTTTAATAAAAATTGTTAGAACCATATTGACACAGAGAGAGAGAGAGAGAGAGAGAGAGAGAGAGAGAGAGAGAGGGAGGGAGGGAGAGAGTGTGTGTGAGTTTCCATGTAAACTGTAAAGGGTAGTTTGACTTGCTGCGAGAGTCATTAAGATTTTCGTGTTGCATCTTTGGAAGATACAAAACTTAAATACCAGTTTGGTATTCATCTGACTCTTAGTTTTTGAGTTACACTGTACATACCAACACGCCAACACACACACACCCACATATCCGCGCGTATGGACCTTTTTCTAAGAATAATTTTTTGCTTCAAGAGACCTCAATACACATACTTCCGGCAATATATCTACCTACTAAGGAGGTGCGGAGAAGTTAATAAAATTGGTAAGCAAGCGGGTCTCGCTAAAGATGAAAACGGTATGAGGAGTGGTTTTAAGAGCATTCTTTGCACACTCTGAGTGATTAAGTAAGCAGAATAATCTTATAATCTTACCGAAAAAATTGTATGCAAACAATCAAAATGTTAATTTGGATACTTATTTTAATGTAACTTCTATAAGAGACAAAAAGTAACACTTGCTAACAAACCGCAAGAGATACGATATTGATGATAAGATCACTTGCGATTTTCGTTTCCCAAGCTCTCGACACGCGACGGACCTTATGATGTGGCTGACACATATTTCATGATTATATTGAAACTTTATTGTTTAAGTGGACTGAATGAACAACTGCAGACTTCGCGGTTTGTCGACCTCTCGAATGGTTAAACTGATGACCAAACAAGTGACGAGTATGTTAGAGGTTAAGTCCGGACATATTTGTTGTTTTTTTTTTTTCCTATGTAGAACTTGCTGCAGGAATTCAATCAAGGAAATAAGGATTTTGATTGCGACATTCAATTGGAAATATCAACACAAAGCAGATTGCGAAAGTTGAACACATTGCTCGAAATGTTTATTTTGCTATAAAAATCCGGAGTTACAAACATACTATCCTCTTTTTTAAACATCTGGTATTCTAGCACGGAAAAGATTATACAATTTACCGAGGACTTACTACAATATTAATTAAGAAAGTCTGTATACATCTTAGGAATTAATTCTGTTTGATTTACTTTTATTATAATAAACACATTATTGATCGTGAAATCTTGAAGAAGTAATTGAACAACTTTGTAACAAAATCGGCAGTCGCATGAGGCAAGATATTAATTCCAAGTTGCATATATATTTATTTATTAATGAGATAAAGATGGCTTAATTCTGTCAATAATGAAAAAATAGTACATATCTTAACATGTCAAGAAGGAATATCCGACTGTAATATTCAGCTCTCTTGTTACGTGAAGAAACTTTTCCCAATACTAGCTGCGCAATGTTGTGCTGTTACTAATCTTTATATGCGCCCTGATTTCTGTTTTTATTTTGTTTCACTTTTCACCAGAGCTGCCTCCTTGGTCGAGTGGTCAGCGAGCTGACTTCCCGGGTTCGATTCCCGGCTGGGGCGGGGAAATTTTCTTTAGCCAGATTTATTCCCTATCCCCCACAGAGTCTGGAAGTATGTATGTGTGTCTATTTGAGAAAAATAAAAAAATGATTTAAATCAACGTAAAAAATCTACAGACAACGAGTGTTTCAAATGCAAAGACCCCGATATGACCTTTGATGTTAAAGGGGGCTATATAAATGAAACAAAAACAAAAAAGCAAAGAAAAATACATAACTAGCAAACACTATGGAGTGTCCTGTACATATGGCGTTTGGCAGCCCTGGCGTGGCTGTTCTATCTGGTCTGCTAAGCGAGGGTGGGTACATTACATACATTTTAAAAATAAATCTGCTAATGCAAGAACAAAGTACCACTTGGGCTGTGTGTAAAATAATTTCCTTATTATCTATTGGCACATAATGGATGAAGTCTCAAAGTCAATTCAAAGTGTATGTAAAAGTAGATTTTCTACATAGGGAGTGGGAAGTTATTTTGGTGCTCGTAAAAATATTTCAAGTAGATACACATGATATTAAAATCCCTGTGGAATTAGAGATATTCTTAACTGCACACGACTTTGCACTTATAGAGGTAAGTAAGCATTGCTATTATTATTATTATTATTATTTATAGAAGGTTTGGCTTCATTTTAATGTCCTTTAGCGTCCCACATAGCATTACTTAATCACTTTTCACTAACTTAGTTTTCTTTGTTTGTTTGTTTCTTTTTAAGTAAGCAATGCTATATGGAAAAATTTTACCCTGATATACAAGTCGCTTATAATGCGACGATTTCGCATTATTATAAAAAAGAATTTCAACTGCCCTTGTGGAAAGGAAAAAATAGTATAACATTTACTCTTCAACTGTTCCCGATTCATGTTCAGAAGATGCTGCTTTAACTCCATAACACACAGTATAGTATTCATCCTTTGTATAAAATTTAGTCAAGATGTTATAAGTAGTTTGTATAATTTATTCATCACATTTATCGAAAATTGTAAAATGTACCAATAAAATAGCAATAAAAATCATGTTAATTGTTTTAAAAGTATTAAACTGTAACTCTAGCATACAACTTGTAACATACAATAGAGTTTAATCTGTGGAATACAAAAAAAAAAAAAAAAAAAAAATGCTATTTGGACGCTATAAGACATTCAAAAGAAGCCAAATGCGTCTGTAAATAATGAGAGGAAGAGGAAACGCTTATGCTTTCCTCTATACATACAGAATCATGAGCAATCAGGAGTAATTTCACACCAATTTTAATATCATATGTATCTGTAGGCAATATTTTTTACAAACGCCAAAATAAGTTTCCACTATTCTTATTTGTATAATAATCTATTTTGTAAATCTAAAACCAAATATATCTATATAACAATTTTTGTTACGCTTCCACATTTTAAAACTCCTGTTTACGTCTCTTTGTTCCTATCCTCATAAGTACTTCAAATACCCATAATTATGTAATTGTGTCCTAACAATCAATTCGCATTTCAATGGCCACAGGTTTTTGACATTAGAAAACAATAAAACTTATAGACAACTATATAATACATAACCAGTATTATAGATTGTTATTCTACATTCTTTGTATGATTCAAATGGAAAAAAAAAATATATCTAATGGTGAAATGAATAAACTCTTTTCCAATCGAGCAGCGCTATGATACAACTATTACCTACATATAATGGATGTTCCACTCGAAGATAGCCCCGAAAATAATAATCGTAAATTTCACTGATTTCGTTTATGTTGTTCAGCACAAAGTGACAAATCTATTTCATATAGGTAGGTATGACATGTAAAGGTATTTTACTTTTGCATTTTGTTTTTGTATTTTATGGTTGTACCACATTTAAACTAACAGGTATACCTTCAAGTGGATCATGCTTTACAAGCTTTCAGTATCTAAAACACATCGGTAAAAAATCTGATGTGTTCCATTCACATGACTTTCTCTGCATCTCTGCAATAAATTATTTTTAAAACGTTTATACTTCTATTTACTTCCTGCTAATCGAGAAAAAATTAGCAGAAATAGTCTTATTTCTTGCTTACTTGTAAGTAGAAGTGAAATAAGGATGTACCATAGGTTAAAGTAATAGTCCAAAGCTGGTTGCTATGTGACTGAAGTTCCTTTGTTTGTATGGACACGAGTTCACAAAGTCCCGTATGAGAAAAATATAAGTTTTTATAGCTGAAACCAAAAACAAGGAATATCTCAAAAACAATCAACTCCACGAAAAAAATGTATATAACATAAATTGTGCATTAAAGTACTCTACATTTATTGTGTGGTAAGTTTTTGTCCATCTCTTACGGTTTAGCAGTTATGCAAAATTCCGTAAAATTAACCCAGAATAAAGTAGTCTTCAGAGGCTATTCCCAGAAAATTCAAAATATACATTTTATTTTTCAGGTAAATATTTTTAATATATGATATTTTAATCAAAATCATTAGAGCCATTTTTGAGAAAATCAAAATTTTCGAAAAAAAGTTCTATATAAGGGTAGTTTGGGGTGGGGGGATTTTTCTCAAAATCTTCGTGTCGCACTCTGGAAGATACTAACCTTAAGTACCAAGTTTGGTATTTTACCGAGTTTTCGTTTTTGAGTTATCGTGTTCACAGACAGACACACACACACACACACACACACACACACACACACACACACACACACACAACCTTTTTTCTGAAAATACTTTTTTTTTAATACTGGTGACCCTAAAACACATATTTCCGGTGAAATCTCGGTATCGAATTTTTTGGTGGAGTGCAATACCTTCTCTATACACTATGTACATAGTACGTTTAGAGAAAGTAAAAATTTATGAGTTCCATTCACATGACTTTCACTTCTCTTTAACAAAATTATTGTTGAAAAGCTTATTCCTATGGCATGTTAATCGAAATAAACTTAGCAGAAATTGTCTTATTACTTGCTTCACTATAAGTAAAAAGAAAATAAGAGTACATTAATGCTAAAGCGATAGTCAACTATTTCAAAAGCTGGTTACTAAGTGATCGAAATCCTTTGCATGACCACTTGAGAAAAGTTTAAGCATTTTGAAACTGAAACCAATAACAAGGAATTTCTTCGAAATGTTCAATTTCACGAAACTATGTATATGGCATAAATTGTGTGTTTTAACAAGATCAACATTTTTTGTGTAAATAGTATCTTAAGTCTTTGTCTATCTGTTACGGTTTACTAGTTATGCAACATTCAAACTTTCATCCAAAATAAAGAGATTTTCACAAGATATTTCCAGGGAATTCAACATATACATTTTATTTTTCATGTAAACATCTTTAATATACGGCATTTTAATCAAAATCGTTAGAACTATTTTTGGAAAAAATCAAAATTTTCGAAACTTTTTCCATGTAAAAGGATAGTTTGGGGTGGAGGGATTTTGTTCAAAATCTTCATGTCGTAACTTTGGGAGACACTTAACTTAAATACCAAGATCTCTCTCTCTCTCTCTCTCTCTCTCTCTCTCTCTCTCTCTCTCTCACACACACACACACACACACACACACACTCGCACACACTCTGATCTCTTTCTAAAACTGTTTTTTTTTAATTCAAGGTGTCTCAAAACATAATATCTCCAGTGAAATTTTGGTACCGAATTTTTGGGTAGAGTGCAATGGGTGCCTTTAATACCTACTATGCACATTGTACATACGTGCCAGAGAAAGTAATATAAACCCCTTTTTTGACACAGATACCTTAAAACTTGTATTTCCGATGAAATTTCGGTATTGATTTTTTTGGGTGGAGTGCAATACCTTCCCTACCTATGTACTAAGTACAAAAAGTAAAAAGGTCATGAAAACTATTCAGTGTATATCGTACTGTATTACTGAGAAAACAAATTTCACTTTCAATTATTTTTATGAAGATACTTAAGTTTTGTGAAAATAGCTTCTTAAATATTAAACATTTATGTATTGTTATTATCGTTTACAAGAATTTAGTCAGCATTGTATTAAAATTGTACCATTGTCTGGTCGTTTTGACATATTGTCATGTGCTCGTCTTCGAGCTCTGAATATGATCTCATTTCTGCTACAGATAAAAAAGGACTTTCTGGGCTAACATTTGACATTATCATTTATTAATTAGTACACTCAGCAGAAAGTGTCATCATCCTACAGAAAGTGAAATGAGCCATTGCGACCCACAGTCTGTTGGCACCGGATATCAAGGCCTGGTCTTTACAACGCTATGTTGGTAATTGCAGATGTGGCCTTGTACGAGTGCGCCTTTTTTACGTTATATCATCTCTACTGCCACATCGTAACAGTCCAAACTTACTGAGCCACCCAGACCAAAATGTTGCAGAAATTTGATAAAAAAAACAAAAACAAAACAACAAGAAAAACGCGCTTTTCTAGACGTTCAAGTCTTTCCCCGCCTCTTGCCTGCTAGCTGCTTCAGTGGTAAGCTGCAATTTATTACTTTCTCCGCATCATAGGTAGGGAAGGTATTACATTCCACCAAAATGTTTTCACCGGAAATAAATATTTTCAGGTTCTTATTTGTGCATGTGTGGACAGCATAGCTCAAAAACGAAAAGACCGTTAAATATCAAATTTGGCATTTAAGGTTACGACACGAAGATTTTAAAGAAAGTCCCTCACCCAAACTACCTTTTACATGGAATATTTTTTGAAATTTTTGTTTTATTCAAAATTGGCTCTAACGATTTTTATTAAAATACCGAATATTAAAATATTTACATGGCAAATAAAATTATATTTTGACTTTTCTGGGAATAGCCTCTGAAGAACTTTTCATTCTGGATGAATTTTGCAATTTTTTGGTAAACCGTTGGAGGAAATAGACATAAACTTAGTGCACAAAATGATATTTCCTTAAAACACAAACTTTTGATATCTTCATTTTATTGTAGAGTAACCGTTTCCGAGATATTCTTAGGCTTTTTTTTTTTGTGTGGATTAACGTCCTTTAACCGATTGGTCATATCGGACGATGCATTTAATCGGTGAAATGATGTTCAGGGTCTTTAAAGTTACTCGACATTCGTCTTCTCAGGATAAGGGAAAACCCTGAAAATTACTTATCCGGGTAATTCACTCTAAGGAGATTCGAACTCGCGAGCTGTTGAATGTGAGGCAGACAAGCAACCACCACACTACCCAGGAGAGCAACTTAAATATTGGTTTCAAATGTAAATTACTTACTCAAACTCTAAGTCATCTTGCGTTTCATTTCTCTTTTGTTTTCTCCTGTTAACGCGAAGAGAACAGAACTTCAATTGTTCACATAGCGGCTAGCTTTTTAAAAGAATTGACTAACGCTGTAGCTTAGTATATTCCCTTATTTTCTTTCCCTTTATAAGACCAAGCTAATGTTTATCTCGATTAGAATGGCGTAGATAAAAGAATATTTTGTAAGGATGGCTTGTTTGCAGAAGACATAGAGAAAGGCATGTGACTGGAACACATCAGTATTTTTTTCAAAGGGTATGCGTGGAAGGTTATGAGAATAGACGACACTTAAATTTACTGAGAACATTTAATGAAAGCTAGCAACAAAGCCCACAAACTCTTAGGTTCTAACTTATTTTATTCCTGATCGATTATTCTTCAAATTTCATTTTTTAATGCTTTAGATACCAATTTTATAGAGTCTAAATGTATCCAATTTTACGTTAGGACCTAATAAGACCTATTTTTTGGCGATGGCACTAAATAATATCTATTTAAGCAAATAGAGTACATTTATTTATAAAAAAAAAATATCTTCAAAGCGAACGAACACCGGAAAATTCGAAATAATTATGTAATTATGAAATCTTATGAATTTTCCGGCTAAATACAGTAATTAAGTGTAATTAAATCGTACACCTTCGCTTTATATCTATCAATTACTGTCATTAAAATTGTGAAATCAAAAATTGCAAAAAACAACTCTCTCCAGGAGAAAAGCGTTGCAGTCATAAAGGAGGTAAGAAGTAAAGTGGTATTCGGACCAAGTGGAGAATCTACAGGAAAGAAGTTAGAAAGGGTTTTAATGTGCAGTCCAGATTTCAAAGTTATAGCAATCGGTCGCGTTCTCTGCGAAGAAAACGTGAAATAATCGTGGATTTGTAATCTTAAGGAGATAGCCGAAATGAAGTTCGCACCTCTTTTTATAATTTAAAGTTAGTGTTTTAAACATAATGACATGTCCAATGATAAATAAAAACACATTCCATACGTAACAAAACCTTAACTAGTAACAACTGTAAGACGAAGAAGCAGAAGACAAAGTAGCAGTAACTGAACTTTAGAAATAATGCTCTTTTATTAACTTTAGTTCCGCCTACATCATACTACTCCACCAAAGTTCCTACGCTTTATATTGCCAAAGCTTACATTTTTATTCTGACAATGTAAACTCTTTGCCTTGCTACATTCTGAAAAATATTGTAACTAATTCGCCGTGTAGCAATTTAGCGAGTCACGGTAATATTTTTTTTTCTTCACGACGTCAATGAATTTGCCTACAACTAAAGCTCTTAACACTTTGATAGTTCTTAGATTTAATACGACGACGCAGTTATAATTTCCATGCTAAGATTCAAGAACAGTTAAATGATCATTTATCTTAAAACAATCGCCAACTCGTTCCAAGCAGATTAGTATTAGCCTCCATTAAATATTCTCATAAAATTTGACTGGTGTAGTCCATTTTCGCCGCACCCATGCACACTAGAGTAGAAGATATGTTACACCACTAAACCACCGTATATCACAATGTAATATTTGTTCCCGCATTTCTCAAAAAAATATATGTACTTTGAAACTAAATGCGTTACATATTGCGTTAAATACAGATTCTTCCCTTCCCTCACCCTTTCTCACTGTCCTTCCCTGACCCCTTGTCTCTTGTACATATTTCTATTCCATCTTCCTCCCACCCTCCTTCACTATGCTCGCTTCCGAAGTATCGTTTTCAATCATTGTCTCTGTGTAAGTTACATGTCATGGGAGGTTTTCAAAACAGAATACATGTTATTTTACTAGGAGGTTTATAACAATTAGAACACAATTAAAATATCTAACAGTGCACAGTTTGATGAGTATTCCCTGCTCTTGTGCAGATATGCCGCAGGAGACGAGACAGGGTTTAACCCTCTCTTACTGTGGCGTTCAGTTTGCCTATCCTCCAAGAAGTTCCTATTCTGTTAGCACTACGTTGCCGTAAAGTCCGACCACACGCAAGGCACAAAGTTAAAGGGCCAGAGGAGGGGAATAATACCAAATGACACCAAACGGCATGCCTGCCCTTGTAAGGCCAAACTCACAATGTCTCGTGATATACAGTTTAGACAACAATAACGAAAAACATATTTACTTTATTATAATCTTTCAAATAACAAAACTTATGACACACTTAGTTCTTATAGTATTTTGTTACCTAACATTAAAACGAGATAACAATTTATTTTACACCTCATAAGAATGTCTCCCCCTTGGGGGAAATAATTAAGATACCATTTGTTTATTCCCTAAGTGAGACACAGATATTTCAGTTATCAAATTTCATGGCAATTGCTTTAGCCATTCTTGAAATAGAACGCTGAAAAAAAACAGAACACCCAAACTTTTAAAATTGCTAGTTTTGTTCCAGGTTAGCAATTATTCATCCAAAATCCGAAATTACCAGAGTGAATTCGGTTACAATTTTCTTTTACGTAATAGCCGGATATATGGCAACGCTGCTAAGTAATTACCTATTTATAAGGAGGGGAAACAAGGCGTTAGCCAACTGTTTAACATCAGCACTACGTTTTTGTAATGGCGTATAAGAAAATATTTACATAATACAATTTTCGGCCGTAAAAACATTTAAAATGATGTAAAACTGTGGCAATATATTATTATTCGTCCTGTATTTACTTTTTCGTCAATTATTGTAATCAGAATATACAAATCAGGACATATTCACATATAATTACATAAAGATAAAACAGTTCCCTTTCCCCAATCTTTCTTTGGTGAAGCATTCTCAAGGTTAAAATGATTTGAAAGGAATTTGTTTATTTATTCCACAAATTATGAAAGTTAATTTGCTTCTATCCTGCGTATAACAGCAATCTTAAAACAAGCACCCATTACGAGATTATAAGCGTAATTTATTTCACACAATAGCTCTTTCTTTCTACATAGCAACATCTAAAGCCTTTAGTATTATTAAAAGAAAACATTGAAAAATAGAACGATTTTGTTCCGTTTGGGACAACGACTCAAATGTATAGGTGTCTTAACTTTAAAGTTTTAGGTTAAAATATAAGAAATGGAAAGAAACGCAGAAATATTTAGAAAAAACACAATCAATACTGATTATTTTAAAAGATATTGTTACAGGAATATAAAAAAAATAGCAAAGATGGTCAAAATAATAGACAAACGAGCATTAAAATATTGACTTGGTCAATAAAAGAAAGAAAAATTAGGATTGGAGGCATCCAAAATGAGATTCTATGATCCCTGCTGTGTTTAACAAGAAAAACTAGAATGTACAAATAAGGGAGATCTGGAAGCAAACATAGAATAAATACAAACATATCAACATAAGTAAAAAGAGCCTGCCAATGGTTGGAGCCTTTGTGTTTCCTTTTAGTTTCGCCTACCATTCGAGTAGGCATAGGGACTTTAGGTGTTTTCTGTAATCAGGCGAATATATAGAGTTATTAATTCCGCCACTAGTCGTCAAGATGCAGGTGATTGGCCCACCGCCTTGGGAATAAAAATTGAAGGCCGCGGGCGTGACATTGCCGACCTTCTCTTTCAAGGTATGAGGTACTTTTATGTGCACAGGACCAACGACTTAACTTCGCTTTCGAAGGAAGCAATGTTAAGAAAGTCAGCAAGAGAAAGAAAGATAAAGCTATTGCCCTTCGCCAGGTTTGGACTTTACATTCTTGGGAACTAAAGGGTCGAATGGTAGGCATCGAGATTCTTAACATTACAAACCAAGATACTTTGGACGACTTTGTAGGAGGAAGAGGGAGAAATGGAAAGATTACCTTTAGAAAAGCACCAGTAATTTAATCCTTGACAAGGACGAAGATAATTTTCGCATATATTTCTAGAAAACTTGGAAAACATGGACAAGAGGTACTTGAAATATGGAGAAAAATACAAGGTACTCAGATGTGCTCAGTATTTCACTTTTTAATAAATCATTCTGCTTTCAATCGATGTAAATAAGGGAAACTTACTTTCAATCAATTATGCATATTGCTACCAATTTATAATCTGGCGTTTATCGATTTCGTGTATAGAAGTCTGATATCTAATTAAAAAGTCATAGCATTCGTGACACCTCAAAATGTCGTGACCTGTTTTAACAACAATCAAACTGGATCAATAAAGCTAATACAGCCTTCTCCAATGTTTGCCTTTTTACATAAACATTTGCAAAAGACGGAAGCGATTGAATTGTAATGATGGTCATTCTGGTTTTATTTGAAGTTGAGGAATCTTTGTTGTACAGTAGTTCGCATAATATAGGTGTGAACATTTACTGTAAAGCAAAATTAATGTGAAACATTGGTAATTCCAAGTAGTGTTTACTTATATCATAATTCCAATTAATGTTTACTATTATGGCATTAGATGAATAGGTCATTTTCTCTTCGTTACGATATTTAGGTCTAAGATTTGCTGATATTTCCAGCCATAAAGAGTTGGTGCATTGTAGAACCTCTTGTAGCGACCTCGGTGGCTTGTAGTAGAAACTTCCGGAATCGTAAATCACTATAATAATGATTGATGTTGTTAATACACCAAAGTTCATTAAGTGATAATTCGGAAAATATGTCCTGCAAGATTTGAATTGTTTAAATTTGAATGATGAAATGTAACCCCATATTCCCAGGCAGACGAATTAAATAATTAACCAGCTTTTGTAGTTGACTGTAAAGCAAATGCATTTCTTTAATACGGGCTTTAGAAGAACATGCTACCTCATTTTCTGAACATTGGTGATATGGTCATTCCACGTTCATCTGCTATCTAAAATTTAAAAAGTGAATAACATATTTAAAAAATCTGGTGTTCCATTCACAGGACTTTCTCTAGCTGTTCTGCAAACAAATTTTTCTCACAAACTTTCGTTTATCTACACCATAGCATTAATATAATTGCTTTATTGCTTGCTTCTTTGTAAGAAGAAGGGAGATAAGGGAATGCACAGGCTAAAGTGACAGTGAAATCTTTTAAAAGTCGGTCGCTATGTGAAACAATTGATATTCAGTTCTCTTAGCTTGCTAGAAGTAAACAAAAGAGACAAAAAGAAAGGTACCTCCCATTTGAGAAAAGTTTAAGTATCTTAATACTGAAACCAATAACTCAGAATATTTTGAAAACGACTGACTCTAAGAAAAATATATATAACATAAACTGTATGTTTTAACGAGATTTGTAGTTTTTTAGTATGAAGTTTTTGTCTATCTCTTATGGTTGCCCAATTATACTAAACTTATACAGTGTTATCCAAAATAAATTCTTCAGAGACTATTCCCAGAAAATTCAAAATATACATTTTATATGTCATGAAAATATCTTAAACATATCGCATTTTATTAAAAATCGTTAAGAGCCATTTTGAGAAAATCAAAAATTTTGAAAATGTTCGATATAAAGGGTAGTTGGGGGTGGGTTGATTTTCTTTAAAATCGCCGTGCCGCATCCTTTGAAGATACTGAACGTAAATACCAAGTTTGCTATTTAACTGACTTTTCGTTTCGAGCTATGCTGCCCAGACCCAGACACACACACACACACACACACACACACACACACACACACACACACACACACACACACACATACATTTTTCTAAAAATGCTTTTTCATTTCCAGGGGATCTCAAAACATGACTTTTCGGTGAAATATCTGTATCCAATTTTTGGGTGGAATACAATACCTTATGTATCTACTATGTATGTACTACGTGATAGAGAACGTAAAATGGATTTATTTATAAAATAAAAGAAATATATTATAAATAATAATGTAAATAAAATATGATTAGTATTTTAAAATGTATAAAAGTAAAAATACATATATTATGTGTTATAAAATAAATTA
This sequence comes from Hymenopus coronatus, assembly GCA_030762935.1. Classification (NCBI taxonomy): domain Eukaryota; kingdom Metazoa; phylum Arthropoda; class Insecta; order Mantodea; family Hymenopodidae; genus Hymenopus; species Hymenopus coronatus. The sequence continues at coordinate 122,156,059 of CM060897.1, read as the reverse complement.
TTGGTCAAGAAAAATGTGTTAAATAGATAGGAAATGTTTAAATATATTATTATTTTATAAACAATTTAATATAAGTTAATTATAGTAATATTAAGAGTTATGAAAATATTAAAATGAAAAAAAAAAAAAAAAAAGAGTACTTTAGGTGTTGAGTGTTTGTTTAGTATTTTAATACCTGGCTCCAAGATAAAGAACCACACTAAGTCAACCTAAAGGCCACTTAATTTATTTTTTTTTCTAAAAGCTGTTCCGATAAATCAGTATAAGGAGCGAGCATTAAGAAAAGAGGAGGTTATCATCCCTCAGGCCCAGAGTTCTAACAGGTTGCCAAGTTAACAGGTTCTCCTTGAAATGTGTCTCGTCAGTTGCATTATTCTAAACAGGATATGCTGCAGTTCGGTCGATTTGTCACGTTACAGTACACATTTTCGTGCTGCTGACGATATAATAATTGTGTATTGCTGTGTAGCAGGCAAGGTCATTGCTTGCAGGCGTGCTGATAGAAATAAATTGGTGTCACGTAAGAAAGCCAGGCCAACAATAGGAGGCTGCGATCATTTGCATATTAGAACAGGTTGCAAGATAACTGAACAACTTGTACGCCTTGAATATGTCTTCGATGCTTTCAGGAGGCCACGAATGAACGTCCATATATATTTAGTTATGTATTCTAGGTAAAGGGGTTCCTTGTTTTGCATAATAAGGGTCTAGGGTAATTGGTAACCTGTTTTAGCCCAAAGCTCAAAACAACGCGGGAGAAAGCCGACCTTCCTAAATCGCGCGACACGAAATTTCATTGACCTCGGCAAGGCCGCGCTATGACCTTTGATTCGAAGCCCGAAGTCATCTGCAAACATTTACATTGGCCCCTGGATATAAAAGTAGGTGTGCTATATGTAACCCTGAGATTTGTATCTTGCAAGGGAAGTATTCATGTTGTAGCATCGGTCAAAAAATGGAAAATAGCTTTTTATTTATAGCAAATGTTTGTTGTAACCTTTGGGAATTTATAGAGAATGAACAATTAAATGCCCCCCCCTCCCTTGCTTTGGCCTCTACAACCATTTAAAGACCATAAAACACACACATTTCCTAGCATATGAATTACTTTATGAAAGAATTTTCCTCAAAACTATATTTTCACTCTTTAAAATGTTCTACGCGTCTGTTATTGTTTAAATATAACTAAAATTTCCCAAAAAGTATAAAAGAATATACTTTAATATTACAGGCAGAAATTATACTAACACCAGTAGTAATTTTTCAACAAATCTTTTTTTAAAAAATGATTGATTTTACAAACGAAGTTTCTAACCTTTTAAAATATTATCATGATTCACTATCAACGTTATTGAACTATCACCGCATAAAGCACGTGGTTCAAAACTCTAATTTAAAATGCCAACTAATTTTCTCAAATTTGAAGCGCGTGAACCATTTTAATTATATTTACGTAATAAAATGTATGAACTAATTTATATCTTGCAAAGTATTTATCTACGTTGAAGGGATTTTGCTACTCGTATTAACATAACAGAAATGCAACCAGGGTAAAAATTCTGTATGACATAAACTATGTACTTAAAAAGATCTATACCCCGCCCCTTCAACAATTTTCTATTGTAATTCTTATGTTTTTCAAGTCATTCACAATTAGAAGACTTCATAGGTTATTAGTAGAAAATTAAAAATATACTTCTATTTGTTATGAAAATTTGTTAAGTATGCAGTTTACTCAAAATCGTTAACCAGTTTTAAGAAAATAAAAAATAATGAAACATTTTTCTTGTAAAAGATAGTTTGAGATAGGCGGGATTTTTCTGAAAATATTCATGCCACACTTGGAAGATGAATGAATAATTCCTGAAGAAGGCAAGGGCCTCCTGTACATACTTGGTGAGCAAGCTACACCAGGATTGGATCTTTTCGACATTTTGTTTTTTAACTATGCTAGTTACCCATACGCACGCACGCGCATTTAAAATATTTTGGATTCCAGGACCATAAAAAGTGTATTTACAATAAAATCTCTTTCAGATTTTTGACAGCATACTTTGCATACTTAGAGGAAGGAAGTAGCAGAGAAAGTAATTAGGGTAACTCACCTTAAGCGAGATTCTAAGAGAGTCAAAACAGTGTCACATGTGCCTGTTCACATCTAATACAGAATATTAATCATTTATTCTTTGACTGTCCATTACACGAAAGGAATGGCTCAGATTAATTGTGCACTTAGACTTCTCTAATAAATCTTTCACTCCACCATGACACCACAGTGTAGTTACTCAGAATTTAAAATATTTGTCAATAATATGTTTAATTCATTATAAATAATTACCTACATTTCCCAATATATTCAAATTACTTAATACAGTTTTGTAAGTAACTAGATATTTTATATTTCAAATGCTCATTGTCTAATTACATTAATGTTAATTATTTTGCTGTGATATTTATCTTAATGTTAACTGTTATTATACAAATGCACACATTGTTTACAGCTATAGTCCTATAGACAATTGTAAAATAGCACTAATATTTTGGAAATTCAAATTCAATAAACAAATACCCTCACCCTAAGGTGGCGGAATTATAAGGCCCGAGAGATTGCACATTTCGATTTGCCCGTCTAACATCACGTGAGAACTGGATGACAACTAGGAAAATACATAGTACAGCAGCTCTGAAGACGGCCCCAACAAGAGGCCGAAACGTTGGTATAAGTGAGAAGTAAGGACGCGGCATCAACCTGAAACCAGCAATGTTTTCTGCAAGTTCATTACCTTCTTTGACTATTTCGCTTACCTGCAGTTTTCACTATTGCAAGCTTTGTGGGAGATGCCTTGAGACTTATTTGGCATTTCATATGCTCTTTCTGAAACCTGCTTGTCTTTATGCTTACTTTGATCACTGTCTTTACTGAACGCTGCCAAGAAATGCAGTTGTTTTTAAACGTAAAGACAAGTCATCTTCCATAATGTCCAGACCTTGAAACCAATTGACTCAACCTGTTTATTGCAAGACCGCTCGTCCGTGTCACTGTTCACTTTGATTTGTTCTCTCTGGTTGTACTAGTGACCTGCAACTCCAATCACGGTCGAGAGAGCGTCAATCAGAATGATTTAAACGCTATTTGTTCCGATACACGTGACCAATTTCAAGTTTATTTATTGGGCAAAAGGTGGGACAGAAATAACGTCGCCAGCTACAACATTTGTATCTCACAAATCTGACACAGGAGCAACAGACTGCGTTACATGATTACTCCTGAATGTCTTCTTATTAATGCAATTTATATTTCTGAGCCTTTAACCAGACAGTTTTACTTTTTCAACATGCACTATGTGCATAGTAGGTAGACAAAATTCGACATTTTACCGGAAATATATATTTTGAGGGCACTGCATTAAAAATTAAAAGAAAGGTCCTTGTGTGTTTCCCTGAAAACGAAAAGCCGGTTAAATGCTACATATTTAAGTTTAGCATATTCTAAGGATGCAACACGAAGCTTTTCAAGAAAATCCCCCCCATCCTAAACCACCCTTTACCATGAGATTTTTTTCGAACTCGATTTTTTTGATTAAAATACCACCCTTCTTTATTCCAGTTTTACTTTCTCTACACGTATTATGTATGTACATAATGTATAGAGAAGGTATTGTATTCCACCCAAATATTCTATACCGAGATTTCACCGAAAATACACGTTTTGGGTCCCCCTGAATAAAAAAAACATTTTTGGAAAAAACGTCCGTAGTGTGTGTGGGGGTGTGTGGGGGGTGTGGGGGGTGTGGACAGCATGGCTAAAAACGAGGTATTTAAATTTGGTAGCTTCCAAGAATGCGACACGAAGATTTTCAAGAAAATTCCTCCACCGCCAACTACTCTTTATATGGAACTTTTTTTCGAAAAGTTTGATTTTCTTAAAAATGACTAATGATTTTAATGATTTTGATTAAAATATCGTTATTAAAGATATTTATCTGACAAATAAAATGTATATCTTGAATTTTCTGGGAATAGCTTCTGAATACTACTTTATTCTGGATGAATTTTATGGAATTTTGCATAACTGCTAAACCGTAAGAGATAGACCAAAAATTACAAAGCACATTAAAACACACAATTTATATCATATACATTTTTTTGTGGTGTTAATTTTTTTTTTTTTTTTTTTTTTAGATATTCCTTGTTTTTGGTTTCAGCCTTGAAAAACTTATACATTTCTCATACAGAAATTTGTCAACTCCTATCCATACAAACAAAGGAACTTCAGTCACATAGCAACCAGCATTTGACTATCACCTTAACCTATGGTACCCCCTTATTTTTCTTCTACTTACAAGGAAGCAAGTAATAAGACTATTTCTATTAATTTTTTCTCGATTTGCATGAAGTAAATAGAAGCATAAGCTTTTTAACAATACTTTGTTGCAGAAATGTGGAGAAAGTCATGTGAATGGAACACATCAGAGTTTTTGTAATTGATTAAAGTTGTATGATGAGGTGCGTCATTGCCGTTGCCATAGAAACCACTCCTTCCCTAGCCTTCGATGTGAATGTCGGGTTCATAAAGTAGTAATTTAAAGTCCACTGTACTGTTACAACTGCATTACACAGGGAAACTCACCCTTATGGCAGAACTTGTTTAGTTAAAACTTGGACAAAACTTTATTAAAATGTCCACATACATACGTAATAAAAATCCTAATTTTAAGGCACCCCAAACAAGTTGGAAAATAACTACTATAATTACTGGTCCTCCAGGAAACTTCTACTATAAAACCCTTTGATGGGAATGTTTGCCGGCTCAGTAACCAATCAGCAGGAACTGAACACCGTGTAATGTAATTATCTTTTTAGACGCAGATTTTTAATCTTCGAAGGAGCTCGAGAGAGTTTCTTGGGAGAAGAAGGTAATAAAAGCTTTATAGGAAAGATCTCAAATATTTTTGACAAGGTAGATCTATAACAATAAAGGTAAAACAATGAAGTACAAAAAGATTTTGGCCTAGGTGCCTAGTGCAAATTACAATTATCTCCAATTATGCCCTCTCCATCGTTTTTTTCTAACAAAATTAAAATCATATCGAGGCTTTAAGAGATAAATTTATTTAGTATACCTATCGAAAAATTAAATGCTGTTTTTCCAGGGAGTTTCCATTGTTATTCTGTAATCTATCATTTTACCTTGATTGTGAGGTTAGAATTGTTTCAAGCAATTGGTACTAATGGTGGTAGTTTGTTTTTAAACATAACCTGAGTAGGAGTCGCTTTTAATAGGTAGATTTTAAAATGATAGCGAAATATTTGTGTAATAATCATAAATAGTTTCGCTTATGTTTTTGAGCTTATTCCAATGAAACCATACGATCTCAAAGCATCTTGTGACATTTCCTATGATATGTGGACGTTTAAAATTTTGCTTCCGTATTTTGCATAATAAACTGAAAGTCCCATAATTTTCGGTTAAAGGAGAAAAGAAACTCTGCATTCAATAAACAAGACGACATTGCTTGATGTAAAGAATTCCTATCCCTTAATCCACATACTTAAATGCTTCCAACGTAGCATATTTATATATGTAACTGCGAAAAATTAATAATACGCAATATTTATATCTGTTTGTAATTTAATAATAATGCATCAGACCTGGGGAGCTTTAGCACAATGCCCTTTTCCTTACCCACTCTACTTAACTATGTACATGACGAATAGCAAAACACAGCGGGCAGTCAGCGATATATCATTGGCAGAGATTATCAGTATGAAAAAAAAAAAAAAAATACATTTATTTTTCAACCCATGTTTTCAATGTAATAGATGCACCATTGTAGTTGCAGTTACAGTTTATTACATTCCTGTCTAGCAATTCTCTTAAAACAACATGGAAACACCACATACACCAAATGTTGCCAGCCGATTCGTACTCCAAATTGAGAGCTTTTGCAGATCGTATTGTTGCAATGTTTGCTTCCACATATAAGTACACGTGAGTATCTAATTATTTTCTAAATTGAATTCTATTAAGAGTGATGCACGTTATAATTTGAATAATGTTACGTTTCTATCAATGCTCCGCCTCTCTGGTCTACAATTAAGTCTTGCATTGATAAATTAGTGTCGAAGGAAAGGTGTCAGGGATCTACTTACTATATGCCGAAAAAGGACCTGTAAAACTTTATTTGAGGAAGAAAGTTTGGACACATTTTGGTACTCGGCTACTCGCTACTCGTCACTGTTGTAATTTGCGGGGTGAGCAAGTTTTGTTAACTCCAGGTGGAATGGAGAGACGTCACACCTCCCCTCCATTTATCAGCTCCCCAGGTCTATAATAGATTATCGGGCGCGATAAAAATGCGACAGGAATAGTCAACGACTCCACCTATCAGCGATTAAAATACAAATAGTATTGCCGTTCTGAGCCAAAAATCCTTCCTTGTGGTTAAACATTTTGAATAAATTCTCGAGACACGTGTTTGCCCTTTTTACGCTCTAGATACACTACGTTCAGTATCACGCGCTTGCTAAGGTTGAAACTGGTTTTCAGAGGGAAGTGCGTGAGCAAGAAAATTCCCTCACCCCTTAAATGTAAGCTAAACATTTTGTAGCAATTTGTGTGTTTTAAAAGAATATAATATAAAACATTAAAAGGTCCCTTTTGTACATTAATTTGAGGGGAAAGTGTCATAACGTCCTATTGACAATCGCTTAAGCCTAGTGTATTTCCTTATTCGTTTTATCTACAACGAAATATGTAATAATAACATTTATGTAAAGGTTTATCTCGAAAAACGTGAAGCAGATAGAATAATAAAACAAGATTTTTTAAGAAGTTTGTTGAAGAATGGAAAGATACAGTCATGTGAATGCGATACTGATTCTCTCCTTGCATTGCAAAACGGTTATCATCCAGTCAATATATGTATTTCGTAGCTGTAGATTTTTATTTTGGGGGGGGGTTGTCCGAAGACGAGGTCCAATTTCATATAATACACGTTTATTTTAGGTTAACGTATGCCAAAAAATGACGAGTTACTTGCTATTTTTCCGCATTCTTTTGCTTGTTGGTCATTTTTAGCGATTTTACGTCTTAATGACTTTTTATTTGACAATTTCATCTCCTTTCTGCTTTATTTTTACTACTCTGTCTCAAATCAAACATAAATAATGTTTTATACAGATTAACGTAATAGCCTAAAAGAAGATGCATTTATTCTGAAGTAAAAACTGTAATTGACTAAAGAACTAATTTTTAACTCCAATCAATGAGTTAGCTAGAAAAAATAATAAATTTGACAAACATAATTTTGAAGAATATTATAATCCTGCTAATTTTCATAACGATATGTAAATAAAAACACGAGGAATACAATTTTAAGCAAGATTTGAACAGAAAAAAGTAAACACTGTGATTTTAAATGCGAAGGAAGAAAACCACCACATGGTCCTTTATATTCCCGAGGTTACGTCCCGCTTTCAATGATTCGATTATGCCTCCCTAAGTCGTCTAACTTTGCGACAGTTGATTTTTAAAGGTTCGAAGGTAGCCAATAGTGGACGAGCTGAAGATATCAGAAAGGAAAGTCACCAGTCACATTTGTAGACATTTGACTACAAAGCTGGATTATTAAAGCTGCTAGTAGCGAAAATAAACAGGGGATTTGGTCAGAAAGTTTCATTTAGTGTCTCATTAAGCCACATTCACAATGAGTTGCAAGCGTAGATGTAACGAACATAAGCGTAAGAAAAAAAATGGCGTGTTATTTATAGACGCTCTTTAACTACTGCGGTTCTCAGCGTCCCATTCTAAATTGGGCGTGAAAGATCGCTTAATTTCACGCAGAGGCCTCTCTATCAGGCTTGAGGTTCTTTTACGTGCCACAAATCTACGATACGGGACCAACGGCTTTACTTCCCTTCCGAAGGAAGCCATGCTAAGGATTTTTAAACCCGAAAGAATCCATCGTCCTCCGCCAGGTTTGAACCCGCGATCTTGGGTATTTGAAGTTAGCATGGTAACCACTACACCACGGAGGGCGACCATAAGCGCAAGCGCAATGCAGTCGTAAGCGTAACGTAGAAAGTTGACAGATCTGTAAATTGCGTACATGCGGATCTTCCAAGAACTCCGTAAGTTTCAAACTGAATTACAGTCAACAACACCATATAAGAAAATTCACTCAATATTAAATAAATTATTAAAGTTACAAACTAACTGATGCTCGCACAGACAAGCTGCGGGGCGAAATGAAATCACGTGATTCTTCTAGTCCAGTCATGACCCGATCAAGTAACATTACAATCGCCTAATACATTTATATTTTACAGAGATATAAACTGTTTGTTAAATTCGTAGAAAAGATACAGTTAAACCATGGAGCTATTCAATGTTCAAGCCATGTTCAAGACCACCATTACTACGTAACACTCGCGTCGCAACCTATCTCGTTAGCCACGGTTCGCGGAAGCGACGTCACAATAATTGTTAATCCAAAAATACTGAAAATGATGCAAGCATAGAGATAGCAGAAAGTGATGAAGCTGCACATTTAATGAACGTGAATGATGTTTTTGCGCCTTACGTTTTATAGAGCCAAGACGCAATTGGGGGTATATCCATTAAATATAAGGGGCAATGCAGTTCTTAATGTGTTACATTTTGAACTTTCTTTCAATTTTCCGTGTACAATACAGGCAAAACTGTTCCACTTAGAGTTTTACTTCCAAATGTACAGAAATAACCTTGGCCTCAGGCGCTAAAGCCTTTCTTTTAGAGATTGACAGGTACCGATTGGTTTGGAGGAGTGCGCTTGCTCTTTCTTTGTCTACCCTTCATTAATTGGAACCCCGCCTTAATTTTATAGAGTATACCTTCCTTTTAGAAAAACTACTGTATTAGTAGAGTAATCCCTACTCAACGACAGTGGTCATTAAAATACGCTCAAGTAAAAATGCACATTTTACAGCACTAACAAACTGACCGTTATTGCAGATGGTGTGTACCTGTACCTACTGTACGTTGCGAACCCACTATATAAGTCAGTTGTGCATTATATTGTTTTTATTTATTTTAACCATTATTGTGCCCATCAAGCATTTATTCATGATTTATCCATTGATTTAGTGATATTTTCGTACAATCCGAGTTTTTTTTGTAATTCGAAATAGCCTCAGCCCCAATTAGCTCGAATTACTCTATTGTGTATGTGAAACAGAAAGAAGAATAAGCGTTTTTAAGTATAGTTTGTCACACATAGGTTGAGAAAACCTTGTGAATGTAACATTAGATTTTTCTTATTTTTACGGTTATTAGATCCTATTATAAATAGTTTAGTTTTTTAGCGAAATTATAGGTTTTCAAATTCAGAGATAGTTTTAATTACACCTAATAACACGGATATGTAACCTCTTTGAAAGCGTTGAAGTGTTTGGCACGTGAAACCAACAGCACACCCAAGCAGCAAGAACCGAACTCTACGCCAACATACTCAGCGTTGCTGGTCCCGGTAGCCGTGGTCGTTTGGCATTGACGTTCTGCAGCAAAAGGCCCAAGGGTTCGAATTCCGCTATGGGCATGGATGTTTAGGATTGTGTGTTTCTGTGTTTGTGTTCTCTCCAAGTCATTCTTTCTCTCCTGATTGCCATGTATTGGTGGTACTATTTTGTAAAAAAAAAAAAAAAAAACCTACATTAATAATCTCAGAAAGCTTTCGAATACGCTTTTAAAACATTCTAGTATCCTAATTAAAGCAGAACAAAATTATCGTTTTTAATTACCGGAAGAAAAAATGATATTATAGTTTAAGTACTCTTTTCATAGTTTTTATTTAGTCGTATTATAATTCTTTACTAAATTGTACTGTTTACTTTCTCTACACGTACTATGTACATAATGTATATAGAAGGTATTGTATTCCACCCAAAAATTCGATACCGAGGTTTCAACGAAAATACATGTTTTAGGTCCCCCTGAATCCAAAAAAAAAAAGAATTTTTACAAAAAGGTCCGTGTGTGTGCGTGTGTGTGTGTCTGTGGACAGCATAGCTCAAAAACGAAAAGACCGTTATATACCAAACTTGGTATTTAAGTTTGTATCTTCCAAGGATGCAACACGAAGACTTTCAAGAAAATCCCCCCACCCGCAAATACCCTTTACATGAAACTTTTTTTTGAAAATGTTCATTTTCTTAAAAATGGCTAATGATTTTTATTAAAATGTCAAATATTGAAGATATTTAACTGACAAATAAAATGTATATCTTGAATTTTCTGAGAATAGCATCTGAAGACTTCTGTATTCTGGATGAATTTTACGGAATTTTGCATAACTGCTAAACCGTAAGAGATGGACAAAAACTTAACATCAAAAAATGTAGTGCACATTAAAACACACCATTTATGTTATATACATTTTTTTCGTGGAGTTGATCCTTTTTTAGATATTCATTGTTTTTGGTTTCAGCTTTGAAAAACTTATACTTTTCTCATACAGAATTTGTCAACTCCTATCCACACAAACAAAGGAACTTCAATCGCATAGCAACAAGCTTTTGACTATCACTTTAACCTATGGTACTCTCTTATTTCCTTCTACTTGCAAGGAAGCAAGTAAGAAGGCTATTTCTGCTAATTTTTCTAAATAGAAGAAGTAAATAGAAGAATAAGCTTTTTAATTATAATTTGTTGCAGAGATGTAGAGAAAAGTCATTTGAATGGACCACGTCAGATTTTTTATATAAAATTACCTACTTAATTTTAAAATGACTAATTTTTTCAAACGGGAATTTGCCATTCTTCTTTCTTTTGTTTTACTCCTGGCCATGTAAAGAGAATCGAATTTAAATCAACTTTAAAATGATTTAACTATCGCTTTAGTCTAGTGTTATTCCCTATTTCTCTCCTACTAATCAGGAACTACTAATAATACCATTTAGGCTAATGTTTATCTTGATTAGCAATTAGCATGAAGTACGTACATAAGAGAATAACTTGCGCCAGAATAGACAGAGAAAGTCGTATGAATGGAACATATTTTTACTTTCTCTAGCACGTATATTCAATATATAATAGCTAGAGAAAGTATTGTACTCCATCCAATAATTCGATGTCGAGGTTTCACTGAAAATATATGTTTTGTGGTCTCCTGAGTCCCAAAGAAGATTTTTTAGAAAAAGGTCTGCGTGTGTGTTTTTTTTTTGGGGTCTGTGGACACCATAGTTCGAAAATACCTTAAATACCAGACTTTGCATTTAGGTTTAGTATCTTCCAAGGATGCGATACGAAGATTTTAAAGAAAATCCGCCCCACCACAAACTACTCTATACTAGGAACATTTTTTTAAAATTTTTGTTTTTCTCAAAAAACGACTAACGATTTTTATCTAAAAAGTACATCGAAGAATTTATATCGAAAATAAAATGTGCCTTTTGAATTGTCTGGGAATAGCCTCTAAAGACCTCATTGTATGACTTGTAGAATTTTGCATAAGAAATGGTAAGAAATGGACCCAAGCTTAATACAATATATATATATATATATATATATATATATTACTTTTAAAACAATTCATTTATCTCATATAAGTTTTTCTCGCAGAGTTTATCGTTTTAGAGGTATTCCTTGTTATTTGTTTAATTTTAAGCTGCTCAAAGTTTCTCAAACGAGAGCATTCAAAGCGAACCGAACATAAATTGTTTCATATAGTAACCAGCTTTTAACAGATTTGCCTATTACTTTAGTCTAATGCACTCTTATTTCTGTTCTAGCTATAGGGGAGCAAATAATGAGACTAATTCTGCTAATGTTTATCTCTATTAGCATTATGCAGATAAAATAGTAATCTTTTGTAAGAAACGTTTATATATGGAACAGCAAGAGAAAGTTATGTGGATGGGATACATCAGATTTTCTTTTCGCGAAAGTCCCGTTTTTTTTTTTTTTTTTTTTTTTTTTTGTGGAGAGACCCAAAATCAGGAGAAAAGCCGGGAGATGAGATATGAAACAATGTTGCATGAGAAAAGTAAAAGGTATCTGCGGCCATAATCTTGCCCAAGGCTAGGCTCGAGGGCCAGTACACTAGGTCAATGCACCTGCAAGTCATCTTCCAAAGGTTCACGGCAAACCAGCACAGTTGGTCAGGTAAGGCGTCAACTAATTCAATTAGGACAACAAATGCTTCTCATTGATATTTTGTTTTTGTTTTTTAGACAGCTGACACTAAAAGTAGAGCTTTTATCGCGAGTCACTCATACTAGAAATTGAAGATTATAAACATCAGTGGATTAAAACTCTTTACACAACAATATCCTGCGGTGTGACTCGGGTGGTAAAGTCTGTACCCTAAATTCGGGAATCCTGGGTCAAATCACGTAGGCCGATCTGGTTGCTTTCTTTTCGTGTTTTCCTTCAATTGCCAAGGTAAATACTGGTTTCGACATTTAATAGCCGACCTAAATTCCACCTTCAGTCTAAAACAATAGTACACCTAAAAATAGATAGTAATAGGATTGCACTGCCATCTATCCACAGATTAAAGTAGCTAGACTGGATGGCACCCTAACGACATTTGTTTTCGCAAAGTGGTATATTATAAAGAGGACTGACTTTACTCTGCTATCTGACTACGGAAGGTGAAAATAGCTAGACTATGGCACTCTAACGCATCTGCTTGGAACGAAGCGCAGGTGGTATAGTACGGGGATAAGCTCTAAAAGTCCACCATATACTGTTATCGAGATATCTTACCGAACAGATCCGTAGCGATATGACTGAGTAGTGGAGAAAGTCATATGAAATGAATACATCAGCTCATTTTACTTTCTCTATACGTACTATCTACATAATGTATAGAAAGGTATTGTATTGCACCCAAAATTTCGATACCGAGATCTCACCGGAAATATACGATTTGAGGCCTCCTGAATCCAAAAAATAAAAAACATTTTTAGAAAAATTCTGTGTGTGTGAGCAGTATAGCTCAAAAACGAAAAGTCCGTTAAATACCAAACTGGGTATTTAAGTACAGTATCATCCAAGGATGCGACACAAAGATTTTCAAGAACCCCCAACTTATATGGAAAAAAATTAAAAAAAAATTGATTTCCTCAAAAATGGCTCAGACGATTTTGATTAAAATGCCGTATAGGTATTAAAATAGTTACATAACAAATAAAACGTATATCTTGAATTTTCTGAGAATAACCTCTGAAGACATTATTCTGGACGAATTTTGCGGAATTTTACATAATTGGTAAACCGTAAGGGATATACAAAAACTTACAAATAGAAAATGTACAGCTCGTTAAAACACACAATTACGTTATATACAGGGTTACTACAAAAGAAATAGACAACTTCAACTGCCTGTAAAACAAAAACTATTAGAGATAGCAACCTAATTATTTTGGAGATATGTTGAGAAACTCTCAAAGTTTCGTTTGTAACGCGGAGAGTTTTGTTTGTTGTTGCAGAAGCTGAAATGGCGGAAAATCCTGTGGAAAAGGCATATTGCGTGTTGGAATTTGCTAGAACGCAATCAGCAACTGTTGTCCAACGACATTTTAGATCACGACATTTTAGATGCGCTCACAAAAACCAGCATCGTCTTCATCATGTCGCAACATGTCGATGCAAAAGTCACGCTGTATGACCTTATCTTCTTCACTCAGAAACTGCAACATCTGTAATCTGTAAGGCATCATGTGCAGTCGCTTCCGCAAGATTTTTCATACAGTTTGCTGTGGAATTTGTAATTGCATGCTTGCCCTAGGTGTCGATTTCTGTGGGCTTCTTATGTAGGCAGTACGAACACGTTCAACGTTTTCTTCCGAAACTCTTGGTTTTCCCGAGCTCTTCCCTTTGCACAAACATCCCGTTGTCTCGAATTTTCTATACCAGTCGTAGATTGACTGTCTAGTCGGTGGCATTTTGTGGTAACGTGTTCTAAAATGTCGTTGGACAACAGTTGCTGATTGCGTTCTAGCAAATTTCAACACGCAATATGCCTTTTCCACAGGATTTTCCGCCATTTCAGCTTCTGCAACAACAAACAAAACACTACAGCGTTACCAATAGTAACAAACAAAACTTTGAGAGTTTCTCAACATACCTCCAAAATAATTAGGTTGCCATCTCTAATAGCTTTTGTTTTACAGGCAGTTGAAGTTGTCTATTTGTTTTGTAGTAACCCTGTATATTTTTTTTTCGTGGAGATGATCGTTTACGAGTTATTCCTTGTTATTGGTTTCAGCTATAAAATACTTATACTTTTCTCATATGGGAATTTATCAACTCCTGTCCATAGAACAAAGGAACTTCAATCACATAGCAACCAGCTTTTGAATGTCACTCCCTTATTTCCCTTCTACTTACATGGAAGCAAATAATAAGATGATTTCTGCTAATTTTTTATCGATTAGCATGAAGTAAATAGAAGAATGAGCTTTTTAACAATAATTTATTGTAGAGATGTAGAGAACGTCATGTGAATGGAACACATCACATTTTTTACGAAGAATTTAAAGAACAGACATGCAGAATAGACAAATTGGTAAGATTGACACACGAAACCTTTTACAAGAAAGAACTGGAAAGTAGAGCTGTTGTAACACTGCTGTTCCAAATAGGAACCAATCAGAAGTATCATGCTAGGCAGATCTCTTAACTTCAGAGCGCCATATATGGACTCTCGCCAATTATCGCTATTAATTGTGCCGCCGTTGTAAATGATTATTAACGCCGTCTCGACCCATCGCTTCAGCTGCTCATGGAGTTGCTGTATACTCTGGAATTAAGAACGCCCTTCCAACAGCCAGACATACAAAGAAAACGTAATTGAAACATTTAATAATGTTAAAATGTCTGTATTCGAAGCTAAAATATAGCTTTCCTTTCAAAACTTTATTCTTTTATCTACGTCATGCTAATCCAGATAAAATTATCAGAGATGATCTTCTTACTTGTGAATTGAAGGGAAATAAGGGAACACACCAGGCTAAAGCGATAGTCAAATCTTTTAAAAGCTGACTGTCATATGAAATAATTGAGTAAAACAAAAGACGAAACGAAAGTTGACTTCCCGCTTGAGAAAAGTTTAAGCAGTTTAAAATTAAAACCAATAACAAAGAATATCTCGGAAATAGTTAACTCTACAAAAAATGCATATGACATAAACTCTGTGCTTTAAGGAGATCTGCATTTTTTTTTTTTTTTTGTACTCATAAGTTTTTGTTTATCTCTTCGGTTTACGCGTTGTACAAAAGTCATTCAGAATGAAGCGGTCTTCAGAAACTATTCCCAGAACAGTAATATATTTTATTACTATTTTGGGTATACCTTTAATCATTGCCTAATAAACTACTGCTCCTAAATTTTAACCCCCAAAACTTCCGTGACATTTGCTGTTACACCGCTTTATTTCTTATAGCAAGAGTAATAAAATCTGGTAAATAAAACTACGGAAACGTATACGGAAGTACAGCCCGGAAAAGCCTTATCGTAACAAGAGAATGGGGCTACCCAGAAAAATGTTTACAAGGATTTCATAAATGCTATTCTATCAGGAATATATTGCTTAGTGTAACACTGCTTCAGAATCAATATTATTTACCTACTTATAAATTATATGTGTTACATTCACATGACTCTCTCTCTCTATCGATCAGTGTTTGTTTGTTGATGCTATCTTCTACAAACTCTTCCTGCGAAAGATAGAATCACACTAAAAAAATCCAAATCCATAATGGGACTAGGAACTCAGCTCTTCGGTTTCCGTCCGGTTGCCCTAATGATCTGAGCTACCACGTCAACAAGCCAACAAGACATTAAATTCCTCAATTGACTCGCATTTCTTGCGGTAAATCGCAAGGAAAATTCTAATTTAGTGTGAGATGACATACCCAAAGGTCGAATTACAATCGTAATACTTTAAGTCCCGGGCTTCATATTTAAACCCTTTTAGGATAAGGTTAGAACGGTAGAATCAGAAAAAAAAATGTTAACTCAAAATGAATTTGAGATCTCTTTGTGGTTTACCGGAAAAAATGCGAGTCAATTAGATAATTTAACATCGTGCTTTGTTGCCATGGTAACTCAGTTGGTTAGAACAAACACAGAAACCGGAAGATCCATGGTTCAAATCCATGGAATTGCATTTTTCAATCTGATTCTATCATTTCAACGTTGTACTAGACAGGCTTGGGTGAAAGAACAATTAGTCAACACTCTTACAACCGCCAGCCAACTAGATTGAAGCGAAAACAGCCGCAAGACATGTAGTTCAGTGACATAGACAGTTCAGCTTCAGGCGTTTAAATCTTAAATATTTTCAACCAGTGTAGTGTTCTTTCCCCGTTTCAATACTGTGACTACACGCTAAATGCTTGCCACCGTGAATTTATTGCTGCCGGCGGCTTGCTTTCCATGCTCGATTTATTGTCACACCTGAGTGAGTGAACACATTTGTGATTGGCGGACATCAAAGCCTGTAATTTCACACTTGTATGTAACTTTGTGGCACGTGCGTGTAATTTACATGTGTAACAATAACCCCTTCTTCTGGAATTTTCTTTCATTTTTAACTTCTTGATTTCGACCAATATAATTTTCAGCATTTCCTCCATCGTGACGTTCAATCCCACTTCTGATATCAGTGTAACACAATGTCTCTATTAGTTCAAATTCTGTTTATAATAAATGTGTTTATTCCAATGCTGTAGCACAATTTTATGTCTCGTCGCCTCTGCACTCGTACACATTTGACGACTAGTGTCTTTCTAATTCGCGTGTGCTCTCGGAGCTCTTTGTCCAAACTGACTATGTGAGCCTGCCACTCTATTACACCGTGGACACGAAAAATGAGTCATACCCAGATTCCATGTGTCGATCGAAGAGCTTCGCGTATCTTTGTAAAATCTGTGTTCACAGTGCACACCCAAAAAAAAAAAAAAAAAATCTGTACAATGGTGTGTGACTGACAGCAAAATCCTTAACTTATGAGTACTGAAAACAGATCACAGAACAACGTTACGGTGGCCGAGAGATTAAGAAGGCCTTGCTTCCACTCATAAGTTACTACGTTCAAATCTTGCCCTGCTTGTCATTTTTTATGTTTGTTAATTTTATGGTTGAATATGTAGAATATGTCATTGCATTAATGTAACTTTGGCATTTGAAGTAATGGGCCTATCTAATCAAAAAAAAAAAAAAAAAACAACAACAAAAAATCATTTCTACTAACATTGTGTTAAAAAAATATGTGTAAATAAACTACTTTCTTCTAAAACTAAAACAAAAAATAAACACAATTAATATCGGGGTGTATATGTTCCTGTATAACTGTCCTCATAGTCGGGGCATAGGCAAAAGTAAATGCCTGCAGTAATGTGGACGAGAAACTTCAGACCGCAGGCTGGAATTTATGCCTAGAAACCTTCTTTTGTCCTTCGCCCAACTACAAGTAAATTGGAGCAGCTTCCTTTTTACCTCAACCCATACATTCTCACATTCTACCACTCTGATATCCTACCTCTTTGAAAACCAATTGGAAACCTTTCGAGATGTGGACAGGATGATTATCCTATACAAATTCAACAATTCCATCTGGATATCTCATCCTCACAGAGGTAATCAAAATATTATCGAGTATTACCGTGTACTGCACTGTACACCGTTCACCCTATCGTCAAGTTACCATAGCAAGACCATTCTTTGATATCCAGCCCCAACGCGATACAAATTCGCGACCATAATGGAATTGTGAACCAAGGATTTTATGTCGTGTCTATACCCCTTTAGGCGATAATCACCTTTCCCTTACGTGTGGAAGAAAATATTATTTCGTCTGAAAATATCACATTAATCCAGTTGCGATTGACTTTTTCCTGTTGACTCGTTTGTGAAGTGTGTGTCGCGTATTAAAAAAACAAACGAACAAAGTTTCTACCTCCCGAATAAAATCAAATTTGCCTAATTTTGGATTGCCAAAAATTCAAAACATTGGCTTTCTTAATAATACTTTTAGTATTTTTTCATAACATACAGATTCAATATTTTTTTTATTGAGAGGGAACTGCATATTGTAGTATATTGCTGTTCGGTAGAATAAACCCTTAAAGAAGCACCATAATCACTATTATATTATTAACTGTACCGAATGTAGTGTATGAAATAAGTATATCTAAAATAAATATCCGCCGCGTGTTATTTCCACCATTAAGAAAAGGCGAAAAATGTTTGCTACTTGCCAGGGGCGAAACTACGACCCTCACCAGAGAAGTAACCTACGATTTGCCACACTGCTGAAATGAACACACATGGAAGGTGGCAGATTTATAATGCCCTACAACACAAACTGTATCATGTTTTGTGTCGTTAATGTTTTAGTTCATATTGATAGTTTGTTGTTGAAGAAGTTTAAGTTATGCATTTTATTATGATTATTGATCATATGGGTTAGTAATATTGAGATTTTAGCCCACCTGGGTAGCGTGGTGGTAGCATGTCTGCCTCACGTTCAAAAGGTCGCGAGTTCGAATCTCGCTTAGGGTGAGTTACCCGGGTAAGGGTTTTTTTCGGGGTTATCTCTTATCCTGAGAAGACGAATGTTGAGTAACTTTAAGCTCCATGGACCCCGAGATCATCTGAGCGTCATATCGTCAATTACATTCATCGTCCGATATGACCAAACCAGGTTAAAGGACGTTAAATAAGATTTGGAACTTGTGACAACTTGTTACTGCCGCTACACAACTGTATCACCGATTGCGTAGACGAATTTGTCGTTCTAAACTTTTTTTTTTTTTTTTTTTTGCGACAGATTTACCTCACGATGAAATACTTCTGCATCGGACTTCGGAAGAAATAGAAGACCAAAGATTACACATATGGTAGATATCCAAGAACTGCGGCAGAAAATATTAGAAAACGGAGACTGGAAAGACAGTGAGGCATGGATAAGAGGAAAATGCATCAACATTGTAAATATGCGCATTAAAAACAAAACAACTGCACAACAAAAACAATAGACAAAAATTAGTGTTGTTAATGATAATTTAAAAACTGGCGTTAAAACCAGTTTAGGACGATTAATGACCAAGAAAAACATTCCTTTTGTACCTTTTTAATGAGATAAAGCATAGCATTAATGGAAAGATTAATCTTAAACGTGCTGAAGAAAGAAGGATTAAAAGATGCGGCACCTTTTATAGGTGCTAAGAGATAATAACAGCATTTCGTCGAAAAATGATAAAACACTGTCTGTTTCGTGCTACAACATAAACCGAGCAAAAAACATTTAAAGCAGTCCTGCCAACTAGAGGTGTCAAGGACAAATATTTTACTCGTTCGTTCAATGTGGTGTATAATGTAATTCCTAAAGGAGTACTTCGGCTATTAATTCCTTGCTACTAGAGTAAATGCTCGACATTAATATGATCCATGTTACTATGTTTTCTAAGTCTACTTAAAAGTAATTAAATAATTAGATTTAAAATTATAAACAAAAATTGAGAGAAATGCTAGAGATAAAACTTGCCTCTGTAGTATAGGGGTAGCGTGTCTGCCTAACATTCAAGAAGTCCCGAGTCCGAATCTTGGTTAGGGTCAATTATATGGATAAGACTGTCTGGAGCTTTCCCTGGCCTGAGAAGACTAATATCGAGGGAATTTGCCCGGGCTCATTTGAGCATTATTTCATCGATTTCATACAGTGTCCAACATGAGCTACTAGGTTAAAGGAAATTAAATTACAAAAATCTGATGTGTACCATTCACATGACTTTCTCCATATCCCTGCAACAAAAAATTCTTAATACGCTTATACTTCTAATTACTTTATGCTAATCGGAAAAAAATAGCAGAAATAGTCTAATTACTCGCTTCCTCGTAAGTATAAGCGAAATAAGGGACAACCGTAGGTTAAAGTGATAGTCAAAGGCTGGTTGCTATGTCAATGAAGTTCCTTTGTTTATATGGATAGGAGTTGACAAGTTCCTGTATGAGAAAAGTATACGTTTTTCATAGCAGAAACCAAAAATAAGGAATGTCACAAAAACGACGAACTCTACGAAAAAAATGTATATAACATAAATTGTGTGTTTTAATGTGCTCTACATTTTTTGTGCAGTAAGTTTTTGTCCATCTCTTACGGTTTAGCAGTTATTCAAAATTTAGTAAAATTCATTCAGAACAAACTACTCTTTAGAGGCTATTCCCAGAAAATTCAAGATATACATTTTATTTGTCAGGTAAATATGCTTAATATACGACATTTTAATCAAAATCGTTAGAGCCATTTTTGAGAAAATCAAAATTTTCGAAAAAAGTTCCATGTAAAAGGTAGTTGGGGGTGCGGGGATTTTTCTCAAAATCTTCGTGTCGCATCCCTGGAAGATACTAAACTTAAATACCAAGTTTGGTATTTTACCGACTTTTCATTTTTGAGTTATCGTGTTCACAGACACACGGACACACGCACACACACACACACACACACACACACACACACACACACACACACACACACACACACACGGACCTTTTTGTGAAAATGCTTTTTTTTTTATTTTTGGGGGCCCTAAAACATATATTTCCGGTGAAATCTCGGTATGGAATTTTTGGTGGAGTGCAATACTTTCTCTATACACTATGTACATAGTGCGTATGGAGAAAGTAAAAAAAATGTGATATTTTAAGGCCAGCTTATAGCGTCCAGTTCTGAAAATTTCGATGTTGCTATTTTGCGTTTAGATGAAATGTGAAATGTAGCTATTGCTACCTCGATTAAAATGAAATAGAAACATAATCTTTCATAATATAAGTTTCATACTCTTTAATAAATGATAAGGGCAGAGATATAGCACATTAGATTTTGAAAACTTTATCAAAGTATCATTTATTTATGTAAAACGAAAACGAAGCTTTTTTCAAAAATAAATAAATAAAACTGGTAAAACCAAAAACAGAAAAATACTAAAAGTCTGCAGAATACAAAACTGGTTTTTATTTTTACTTTCTCTACAAGCACTATTTACATAGTGTATAGAAAAGGTAATTGTATTGCACCCAAAAATTAGATTCCGAGATTTCACCGGAAATACATGTTTTGGGACCCCCTGAATCCAAAAAAATCTTATTAGAAAAAGGTCCGTGTGTGTCTGTCTGTGGGTAGCATAGCTCAAAAACGAAGAGTTCGTTAAATACCAAACTTGACATTTAAGTTCAGTATCTCCTAAGGATGCGACTCGAAGATTTTCAAGAAAATCTCCTTTACATGGAAAAACTTGCAAACGTCTTTATTTTCTCAAAAACGCCTCTAACGATTTTTATTAAAATCTCTTATATTTAAGATCTTTACATGACAAATAAAATGTACATCTTGAATTTTCTGGGTATAGTCTCTAAAGGCCTCTTTATTCTGGATATTTTTTTTTTAATTTTGCATAACTTGTAAACCGTAAGAGATAGACAAAAAATTACAATACAAAAATGTAGAGCTCTTTAAAATACACAATTTATGTCTTATTCATTTTTTCCCCAGTGTTGGCTGTCTTCAAGATATTGCGTGTTATTGGCTTCAATTTCAAAATACTTAAAACTTTACTCATGCGCGAACTTGCCAACTCCTGGACACGCAAAGCATAGCAACCACATTTTAAAACGTGCGGTTTAGTCTAGTATATTCCCTTATTTTCCTTCTATTTATAAGGATCTACGTAATAATACCGCTTATGCTAGTGTTTATCGCGATCAAATGGATAGAAGAATAAGCTAATTAACAATAGTTTGTTACAGAGATGTAGAGAAAGTCACGTGAATGGAATACATCAGATTTTTTTTTTTTTTTTTACTATTAAAAGCTAATTTTGTATCTCTATTAATTAAATTGTTAACATTTTTCTCAGTTTCTCCTCTGGGAGTATACAGTGTTCACAATCCCAAAGTCCACATGGGTGCAAAAGGACAGGAAAACTATGTTTAACAGCACAACTATTTCCTGCAAGCAAATTTAAGGAAACTTCATGAGATGTGTTCATTTAGAAGTTAAAAAAAAGGAAGAAAAGAAAAAAAAACAAAAAAACAACAACAACAATAAATAAGCGCAAAAGGAAAGAAATAAAATAAAATTGCTGGTTAAACTACTGATGTTCATTATCTTATTCAGGGGAAAAATACTGATAGCAAGTTAGGTTAAAATTGCATGTTAACTTGACAGAATGGTTAGAAATTCAAAATTAAATTTAAAAAATAAAAACTTTTTGTTATGAAAGATAACGTAGCGCATGGACATTGTCCAAAAATCTTTGCTCTGCATATTAAAGGGTGCCTGTCTTAAGCATAAAATCAGGAAGTTACCTAACTGGTTTTAAACCTTGGTGTCTATTGAGATGATTTTTTTTTTTTTTTTTCACTTTCTCTACTACGTAACTACAGTGAATAGAACAAGTATTTTATTCCACACAAAAATCGTTATTGAGGTTCTACCAAAAATACATGTTATAAAACGCACTGAATCCCCCCCCCCAAAAAAAAAAAAAAACATAAAAAGGATCATGTGTGAGCGAGTGTGAGACAGAACAACATAATCGAAAAACGAAATATCCATTAAATATGAAGGCATTTATATAGTTTCAGAATCTTTCAAAGATATAGCACGAATATTTAAGAAAATCCTCACATTTCCAAACATCGTTTACATGGAATTTTCTGAATTGTCGATGTTAGCAAAACCTACCGTAACGATTTTTAAAATACTATATGTTTAAGACGTTTAATTAGCAACTAAAATACATATCTTGAATTTTCTGGGAATAGTCCATGAGGTCCTTCTCATTTGAAAGAAAATTGTCAAAATGTTATATTAACTGGTAAGCCGTAAGAGTTAGAACAGAAATATACTGCATAAGAAGTGTATATCTCTTTTAAAACATGCAATTCATCTCAAATAACTTTTTTTTGGCATTAGCTATTTCCGATATATGCCGGTTACTGCTTTGAATTGCTCAATACTCTGTCAAGTGAATGTAACAAATTAGGTTTTTTGAGTTAAAGATGGTATCTGAATTTTTGCAGTGCTTTTGAGGTAGAACCACAGAAAATATTAAAGTCAACGTTAGCTTTTAAATCACGTATTTTGATATAAAGGCCAATTTTTATTGTACATTAATCACTTTAATATCATTACAACGGTTTTAATATTTCTTCTTTCTATTATGCTGCTTAATATGCTTATAAAGCCGGACTTGACTGTTCTTGTGAACGCCAGATGTATACCATTTTCTTTGGGTGCTGTTCTTGATGTTATTTCTCCTATCGGTAGAAATTGTTAGCCAATTCCTTATTTTGCTCGCGTTGTATCAAACACCCTTTAAGGCGAGATGACGACATTCTTTCTATATTTCTTTTCTTATATGATACGTCTCTGGTCCAATAGACATTTTTTTAGCTTCATTATCAATCTGTAATTACAACCATATCTATATATTAACAAAGTGTATTCTTTTTCATCTTTTCTTTCAAGTATTTATCTAGGCACTCATAGTTCTTATTTAATTCTTATGAGCGCATGTTTTACTTTTGTATTGTTAAGCTATCTTCTTTTTATAACCTTAAACAAGTTTATAATATTTATAAAATGTCACTATTTAAATTTAACTTAAAGCTCTCCATAATTATAACATACATTTTATTAATTAGCAATTGATTAAAACTTGTGCATGTTTCTTTCTAAGGTACTCGTACATTAATATTAAAATGTGTATCCAAGCATTTTGCTTGAATCAACAATGTATTTTATAATTGATAATGTTTTTTTTTTTTTTTTTTTTTTTTTTTTTTTTTTTTTTTGGATGCTTAACGTCCTTTAACCTATTTGGTCATATCGGACGATCAATTGAGTATTACTTCTCAATTATACTTATTACTTTCTCTAGCACGTATCTACAATGTACACAGTGGGTAAAGGAAGTATTGTACTCAACCCAAAAGTTCGATGAGATTTCACCGAGAAACCATACGTTTTGAGACCCCTGAATAAAACACACTTTTAGAAACATGTCCGTGTATGTATGTGGGCAGCATAACTCAAAAACAGAAAGTCGGTAAAATACTAAACTTGGTATTTAAGTTCAGTATCTTACAAGTATGCGACACAGAGTTTTTCAAGAATCGCTCCACCCCCAAATGCCCCTTACATAGAACATTTTATTTAATTTTGATTTTCTCAAAAATGCCTCTAACGATTTTTATTAAAATGCCATAACATGTTTAAGATATTTTCCTGACAAACGAAATGTATATCTTGAATTTTTTGGGAATAGCCTCTGAAGATCTTTATATTAAGCATGACATCTATATAACTTTTGTATAACTGGTAAACCTAAGAGATAGACAGAAACTTGCTATAAGCATGTAGATTATATTAAAACACACAAATTATGCCATATACATTTTTGTAGAGTTAACCGTTTTCGAGATATTCGGAGTTATGATTCCAAGTTTTAAGATACTTAAATTTTTCTCAAATGGGAAATATGTTTATTTTCATCTCTCTTTTGTTTACTTCTAGCAAGCTAAGAGACTTAAATTACAATTGTTTCACATAACCACCAGCTTATAAAAGATTTTTCCTTCTGTTTATAAAGAAGCAAGCAATAAAACAATTCTGCTAATGTTTATGATGTAGATAACAAAGTAATAGTTTGTAATGGTCGTGAGTTCGAATCTCGCTTAGAGTGAGTTACCCGGGTAAGGTTTTTTTTCGGGGTTTTCCCTTATCCTGAGAAGACGAATGTCGAGTAACACTAAGCTCCATGGACCCCGAGATCATTTGAGCATCATATCATAAATTGCATCATCGTCCGATATGACCAAACCAGGTTAAAGGACGTTAAACTACAAAAAAAAAAAAAAAAAAAAAAAAAAAAAAAAATATATATATATATATATATATATATATATATATTTTGTAAGAAAAATTGTTAGCGGAACAGCTAAAGAAACTCATGTAAGTGAAACACAAGCTTTTTTTTTTGTTTTTTTGTTTTTTTGTTTTTAATTGAACCATTCTTCTTACTTCTAATATAAACCATGCTGTAATATCGAAAATCAAATAGAAGTGCTTAAGAAATGTTGTTCCACTTTACAACTTATAACTTCATGTCATATTTAGTCAATAACTGATTCAATTCTACATTGATATTATATTTCCCGCGAGATTTTTCTATTTTCCAATTGGCTTGCTGCGAATGTCGGTTCAGTAATAATAATAAAAAGCAGAAACAAACATAACAGGGGCTTCATTTCCCCCGAGACTGGTTTTGCCACACATGATGCAATAAAGGGATATTGACTGCACATATACTGTTATTTGCATCGCACGCAAGTTTCGCTTATAAGCTTTGTGTGAAATGTGTAAATATATATACTGCAACCTACATACAACGTGAGGTCTGTTGCATAACTCTTGTTCTTGATAAATATGGCATTCCTTTGTGACATCACGCTAATTATAATAATCAGGGTGAGCAACTGTGGAATGACATTCATTATGTAACATTATTTTGGGGTTTCTCACACTTAGGCAATTAAAGTATTTTCTGCTTCTTTCTTGGAACCATTTCCGGCGACAGAATTCTTTTGTCTTCCAAACGTACACAAATAATCTTAGAGCGGTGGATATGGCTTTCAAATTTTTATCCAAAGTCCCCTCATCACTCGGGGTTTAGTTTGTTTTGTTTGATGTGCAAATCAAGTGGTTAGTCTTGTTCTTTAAATGTTTGAATATCGTTTTCATTTGAGGCTTTTAAATAGAGCTATATTCTTGGTTTTTATCGCTGTTTTTGTTCCTTTTAAGTGGTTTTATCACAACTTCTGGATTTTTTAAGTGTACTTTTTCCTTTCCCCTTTTTACTTTCTCCATACGCACTATGTACATAGTGTATAGAGAAAGTATTGCACTCCACCAAAAATTCGATACCGAGATTTCATCGGAAATATATGTTTTAGGGACCCCAATATCCAAAGAAAGCATTTTAACAAAAAGGTCCGTGTGTGTGTGTGTGTGTGTGTGTGTGTGTGTGTGCGTGTGTCCGTGTGTCTGTGAACACGATAACTCAAAAACGAAAAGTCGGTAAAATACCAAACTTGGTATTTAAGTTTAGTATCTTCCAGGGATGCGACACGAAGATTTTGTGAAAAATCCCCGCACCCCCAACTACCTTTTACATGGAACTTTTTTCGAAAATTTTGATTTTCTCAAAAATGGCTTTAACGATTTTGATTAAAATTTCGGATATTAAACACATTTACCTGACAAATGAAATGTATATCTTGAATTTTCTGGGAATAGCCTCTGAATGAATTTTACTAAATTTTGAATAACTGCTAAACCGTAAGAGATGGACAAAAACTTACTACACAAAAAGTGTAGGGCACATTAAAACACACAATTTATGTTATATACATTTTTTTCGTGGAGTTCGTCGTTTTTGTGACATTCCTTATTTTTAGTTTCTGCTATGAAAAACGTATAGTTTTCTCATACAGGAACTTGTCAACTCCTATCCATATAGACAAAGGAACTTCATTGACATAGCAACCAGCTTTTGACTATCACTTTAACCTACGGTTATCCTTTATTTCGCTTCTACTTACAAGGATGCGAGTAATAAGACTATTTCTGCTAATTTTTTCTGATTGCTTTCACTATAGGTTCAGAACATTAGGTTAAACTGTATATTACTAAACACACGCACATTCACTCTCACATTCATACTTCCAGACTCTATGGGGGATAGGGAATAATTCCGGTTAAAGAAAAATTCCTCGAACCCGGGACCTACGGGTAAGAAGTCAGCTCGCTGACCACTCGACCACGGAGCCACAACCAAAAGCTCCACCAACATTTAAATAGGATGTAGAGGAGAGCCGATTAGCTACTAAGTTCATCTAGCAACAACCAGATAGTGCAGCAAAAACTAACATTACGAGGGAAAGATTAATAAATAATTGAAAACTTCATGTTTATGCGAAATATATGTTTTTAGACCCCCTGAATCCAAAAATCAGCAGTTTTACAGAAAAAGCTCAGTGTATGTATGTATGTATGTATGTATGTATGTATGTATGTATGTATGTATGTATGTATGTATGTATGTATGTATGTATGTATGTATGTATGTATGTATGTATGTATGTATGTATGTATGTATGTATGTATGTATGTATGTATGTATGTATGTATGTATGTATGTATGTATGTATGTATGCATGTATGTATGTATGTATGTATGTATGTATGTATGTATGTATGTATGTATGCATGTATGTGTTTGGATAGCTTAAATCAAAAACGAAAAATCGGTTAAACACAAAACTTTCTTTTTAAGTTTAGTATCTTCCAAAGATACAATACAAAGATTTTTAGGAAAATCCCCCACCCTAAACTACCCTTTATGGAACATTTTTCTAATTTTCGATTTTATAAAAATGCTCTAACGATTTTGATTAAAATGCCGTATATTAAAAGTCATTACATGACACATAAAGTGTATATCCTGAATTCCTTTGGGAATAGCCCCTGAAGTCCTCTTCATTTTGTACGACTTTTGCTTAACTGATAAACCATAAGAGATAGACAAAAACTTACTACAAAAAAATGTAAATCTTGTTAAAACGACAGTTGATGTCATATACAGTTATTTTGTAGAGCTAGCCATTTCATAGATATTCCCTGTTGTTGGTTTCACTTTTAAAATACTTAAAATTTTGCTCAAATAGGAATTCCTTGTCCGTTTCACATCTCTCTTGTTTTTCTCTTGGCCATGGAAGTCGTATAGCGACAGCTTTTGAAAGCTCTGACTGTCGCTTTAGCCTAGTGAATTCTCTTATGGCCTTAAAAGGAATTAAGTAGTAAGACCGTTTCTGGTAATATTTAAGTAGCCCGTTTTAGTAATGATTGTCTCAGTTAGCATTATATAGATAAAATAATTATCTTTTCTAAGAATATTCTGTTTACACAACAGATGGAGAAAGTCATGTGAATGGAACACACACTATTTTTATTCGTAGTCAATTTTCGGCTATCTGTTGTGGTTTCTCGCAGATATGAAATTCGAAGACAGTAAAAAAATCATATATTCCATTCACACAACCTTCTCCACATCTCTGTCACAAATTACTGTCTATCTACTTCATGCTAAATGAGATAAAATTAGCAGAAATTATGTTATAACCTGCTTGGGAAATGAGGGAGTACCATAGGCTAAAGCGACAGTCAAATATTTTAAAAGATGGTTGCTGTGTGATTGAAATTCCTTTCACTGTATGGCTAGGAGTTGACAAATTCACGTATGAGAAAAGTATTACGCATTTTAAAGATAAAACAAATAAAAAAAACTATCTCAGAAATGATCAGCTGTAAAAAAAAAAAAAAAAAAAAAAAATACCAATATGACGTAAATTATAGGTTTCAACGAGATTCATTTTTGTTATAATAGGCTTTTCTCTCTATCTTACGATTTACGAGTTATGCAAAATTAAACAAAGTTCATCCAGAATAAAGAGATCTTCAGAGACTATTCCCAGAAAATTCAACATATACATTTTATTTGTAATGTATATATCTTTAATATCGTAATTAAAATCTTTAGAGTCATTTTTGAGAAAATCAAAAATTTCCAACATTTTTCCATGTAAAGGATAATTGGAGGGGGGGATTTTCTTGAAAATCTTCGTGTCGTATCCTTGGGAGATTCTAAGCTTAAATACCAAGTTTGGTATTTAACGGACTTTTTGTTTTTGAGCTATGCTATCCATGCGCGCGCGCGCACACGCTCACGCGCGCTCACTCACTCACACACACACACACACACACACACACACACACAGATCTTTTTTAAAATGCTCTTTTTGGATTCAGGAAGTCTCAAATATGTATTTCCAGTGAAATCTCAGTATCGAATTTTTGGGTGGGATGCAATACCTTCTCTACACACCTAGCACGTTGTACGTATAAAGAAAGTAGTAGGCTTTTGAAACAATAGTTTGCGGATCCTATATTTGAAGGGTAATTGTTAGAAAAATGATGGGGAATGTAACAGTTTTTCCTTTCTAAACATATTTTTGTGTTTTTTGTTTGCAGTAATTAATGCAGCACGTCTTATATTAATAGGTAGTTAAGAATAATTAGTGTGAAGTTTTTGAAAGCTTACATCATTGGATATACGAAGAAATGTGAAACTATGATATATGAATATTTCTTAAGATAACTGTGTTCTGCAAAATAAAGAATAAAACATTCTGTTTTACATGCGATTAACACGTGCAGTTTAAGAATGTTTATATTTTGTCGGTCTCTATAATTATCAGATATTTGTGAAGTGAGGTTTTGACAAATGGCCTCTATTAGGGATGGCCTAGCTTTCTAATGGCTGTCTAGTCTGTAACATAATGCTGAAAGGACACCGACCGATCAAGGTCTTCAGCAGATAGAATGCCATTCTAAGCAGGACAATACTTTTGTAACCAAAGAAGCTGTTCATGTATTTAGAGCGAACTACTTGGTTCCGCTGAGATAAACCACAATTGGAAAATGCAACAATGGGCAAAAAGACAAGGAAGTAATTCTTGCTGAAATAGATCTGAAGCTGGGAGCTTTCCTTAGTCAGGTGTTACGAAAAGCTTTTAGTGAACTTATCTGCTTCTCGCAATACAAATATGCTCTGTAATACAAATGAGATATTCAGCCAGAATTGCTAATTTGGATATTCCCCCATTTATATATTTTTTTCACCGAAAATATATGTTTAAGGCCCTCTGAACCCCAGTATTTTTTATAAAAAGATTTTCACATTTGTCTACCACATTTGGTATTTAAATTCAGCATTTTACAAACATACGACTAAATTTCCAATTAACTCCCCCACTTTATACAACCCGTTAATGGAAAAACTTTATAATTATTTTGATTAACACACCTGTCGCCCTCCATTATGTAATGGTTACCATGCTAACTTCAAATACCCAAGGTCGTGGGTTCAAACCCGGCGGAGGACGATGGATTTTTCGGGCCTAAGAATCCTTAGCTTGGCTTCCTTCGGAAGTGAAGTAAAGCCGTTGGTCCCGTGTCGTAGGTTTACGTAAAAGAACCTCAACCCTAATAGAGAGGCCTCTGAGCAAAATTAAGCGGTCTTTCACGCCCAGTATAAAATGGGACGCTGAAAACCACAACAGTTAAAGAGCGTCCATAAATAAAACGACATTTCATTTCATGATTAACACACCATATATTTAAGGTAGTTAGATGACAAATAAAGCGTTTACATTTTTGAAGTACGTAGGCTTTCACGGCCGGTGTCATTAGATAACATATGAAATTCTGGGCTTGTAGGCAGTGGTCTATTGGAAACTGTTTTTCCATACGTTTCGTCCGAAGCTTGTGGCATTGGAGACGGCCACGCCGTGGCCGATTGATCAGACCACTCGCCTCTCACCTAGGCGGCCCGGGTTCGATCCCAAGTGACCGATGTGAGATTTGTAGTGGACAAAACGGCGCAGGGGCGGGTTTTCTCCGAGTTCTCCGGTTTCCCCCGCCATCGCATTCTACCGGTGCTCCATCTTCATTCCACGTATCACCAGTGTCATCGCCCGCGGTGCTACAAGTAGTAAAAGCGGGCGTTAAACACTACCAAAAAAAATCAGTGGAGAGCGTTGCCGAGAAGAACAAAGCAACAATCTCCACTGATGATGATAGACGTACCGGACGAAACGCATGAAAAAACAATTTCCAATAGACCACGGTCAACAAGCCACGAATTTCATGTTTTATCGTTTACATTTGACTTTCTCACAATTGCCAGTGAAGTACTCTTTATTAGGAAAGAATTTTACGTCATGTTGTACAACGGTAAATTATAAAATACAGACAAAAATATACTACACAGCAGATGTAGATCTATATACAATTTATAAAAATAACATTTTTATGTTACCGCTCACATCCGAAATATCAGTTACTATTGGTTTGAATTTTCAATAATTCATTTTTACTTTTTCACCATGTACAATGTACATAGGCAGAGTAAGAATTGCATTACGGCCAAATTTCTATACCGAGATTTAATAGAAAATGCATGTTTTGAGGTCCCCTAAATAAATAGAAAAACTTTTTCAGAAAAAGATCGGTGAGTGTGTGTGTGTGCATATTTAAAAAACGAAAAGTTCCTTTAATACCAAATTTGGTGTTAAAATTCAACATCTCTCAAGGACGCGACACAAAGATGTTCAAGAAAATCCCTCACTCCAAACTACCTTTTACATAGGACATGTTTCGAATACTTTTGATTTGTTCAAAATTGATCTAACTTTTTAATTAAAATACAATTTATGTATAAGATATTTGCACGATAAATGAATGTATCCTTGGATTTTCTGGAAATAGCCTCTGAAATCCTCTTCATTCTACACGACTTTTGCATTACTGGTAAACCGCAAGAGATAAGACAAAATTTTACTACGCAAAATATGTACCCGTCATTAAAGCATACAATTTAGTCAGATAAATTGTATGTGTGTGTGTGTGTGTGTGTGTGTGTGTGTGTGTGTGAGTGACTGGAATTAACTATCTCCGGGATATTCCTTTTTATTTGTTTAAATGTTAAAATACTTATATATTTCTAAAATGGGAAGTTGTCATCCGTTTTTCTCTTTACTCTTGTCCATGCAAATAGAATATTGTTTAACTTCAACACATAACGAGCAGATCTTAAATGATTTGACTATCGCTTTAGCCTAGCGTATTCCCTTATTCCCCTTCTACCTACAAGGAAGCAAGTAATCACCATTTCTGTTAATGTTTATCTCGATTAGCGTGAAGTAGATAGAATAATAAGCTTTTGTAAGAATAGCTTGAGTCAGAATAGGTATAGAAAGACAAGTGAACGGAGCAGATAAAATGTTTTAAGATACTGTGGTTATTCAGTTGTTCCTCGTGGTATGGAAGGAGTGTGGAATTTCAAGGCTAGTGTTTAATGTCGCAAATTTAAATAATTTGACTATCAGTTCGGTTTCATGTATTCCACCTGGAACTACAAGCTGTGTTAGGCAAGTGGTTTTACAAATTTGCTGGAAGTAATAGGTGTGCACACTTTTATTAAAAAGTATGAACAGTCAAAACATTCCTTTTTCTCGTAATAACATAATGAATACTT
The DNA here is from genome assembly GCA_030762935.1 of Hymenopus coronatus. Taxonomy (NCBI): domain Eukaryota; kingdom Metazoa; phylum Arthropoda; class Insecta; order Mantodea; family Hymenopodidae; genus Hymenopus; species Hymenopus coronatus. Next base: position 122,123,851 of record CM060897.1, on the reverse strand, counting down.
TAAGAATGTACATATGTATGTGTTAGAGAAGATAATTGATTTTCGCTCAAAATCCCATATGAGATTTCACCGAAAATATATGTTTTGGGGCTCCCTGAATCCAGAAAGAAGGAAAGAAAGAAAGAAGGAAAGAAGGATTTCTGGAAAAATGTCGGTGTGTATGTAGTGGCAGCATAACTCAAAAACGAAAAGTCCGTTAAATACCTACCTTGATATTTAAGTTTAGTATCTGCCAAGCATGCAACACAAATATTTTCAAGAAAATGCTCCTATCTGAAACTACCTTTTACATGCAACAGTTTTCGAAAATTATGATTTTCTTAATTACTTTTCCAAGAATTTTGATTAAAATACCGTATATTACAGATATTTACATGATAATTAAAATATACATAGAATTTTCTGTTAATAGCTTCTGAAGTCCTATTCATTCTGAATGACTTTTGCATAAGTATAAATCGTAAGAGATAGACAAAAACTTACTACACAAACATGTAGAAGTAAAAAACACATAATTTATGTCTTTTAGACTTTTGTTGTTGAACTAACCGTTTCCGAGATATTTTTTATTGATTTCATTTTTAAAATACAACTTCAAACAGGAAGTCTGTATTTCTTTTGTTTTGCTCTTGGCCATGCAAAGAAACGAATTTCAATAACAATCGCAAAGCAACAGCTTTTAAAACATTTGACTAGCGCTTTCGCATAGTGTATTCCCATATCTCGTTTTACATTAAGTAGAAAGAACAAGCATATTTTTTTTGAAGCACCAGTTAGTTAACTGAAGTTATAAACGGACAGACGCGTGTTTATTAATAGGCCCCTATTTAAATCTTGTTCATTGCAAATTTTTAACATTTTTCGATACTCAGAATGCTTCACACGTTTCAATCTTTTACCATTTTGTTTCAGAATTTGTGTACTGACTCTCGGAAATACATTAAAGATAATTACCATGTACCTTTCGAAAATAATGCTCCAAATTTTAGAAACAAACATTTGAAAATTAAAACTTATGGAGATTATAAAAAAGAATAGTTTTTTTCCAAAATAACTGGAATGAATATACAAAAATCTGATGTTTCCATTTACATGACTTTCTACTTCTCTGTAACAAACTATTGTTAAAAAGCTTATTCTTCTATTTAAGATACTCCATGCTAATGGATAAGCATTTTCAGAAATTGTCTTATTACTTGCTTCACTGTAAGTAGAAGGGAAACAAGGGAATTACATTAGGCTAAAGCGCTAGTGAAATGTTTTAAAAGCTGGTTGCCATGTGATTGAAATCCGCTTCTTTGCATTGCCAGGAGTTGAAAAAAATCCCACATATAAGTATTTTAAAACTGAAACCAATAAAAAGGAATATCTTAAAAATGGCCAACTCTACGAAAAAAGTGTATATGACATTAACTGTGTGTTTTAACGAGATCCACATTTTTGTAGTATTTTTTTTTCTATGTCTTACGGTTTATCAGTTATACAAAATTCAGCAAAATTCACTCAGAATAAAGAGTTCCTCAGAGGCTACTCCCAGAACAATCAATATATGCACTTTATTTGTCTCGTGAATTAATATCTTTAATATACAATATTTTAATCAAAATAGTTAAGAACCATTTTTAAGAAAATCAAGATTTTAGAAATTTGTTCCATGTAAAGTGTAGTTTGAGGTGGAGGGATTTGCCTGAAAATCTGCGCGTCTCATCCTTGAAAGATACTAACTTAAATATCAAGTTTAGCATTTCGCCAACTTTTCGTTTTTGAGATATCGTGTTAACAGACACACGGACACACACTCGCAGGTACCTTTTTCTAAAAATGCTTTTTTTTTAAATACAGGGGACACAAAGTGTATTTCCGGTGAATTTTTGGGTGGAATGCAATACCTTCTCTATACACTATGTATATAGTACGTGTAGAGAAAGTAAAAATCTGACATAAGAGATCTATTTTAAAAAGTTTTATCATAAAACATAACATTTTATGTGAATTTTTTAAAGTCCATAATGTGGAAAATTGTTATAACAGTGTATTTGGAAAATAACAATTATTATTTAAATAACTTTGACACATAGCATATAGCAAACATATCACTGTTATTTTGTGGAATAATTGATATAAATCTCAAAAAGATATCAGATATACTCTCTTGTGTTCCAAGTTTCACAGATATGAAATTTATTAGAAGTAGATGGGAAAATAAAAATATCGTAAAAATGCAAATAAAGGATAGTGCTGCGTATACTAATGTGAATACAACACATTGCTGTTTTTTTTTTTTTTTTTTGTTTTTTTGTATAATGAAGATTATCGAACTTTATATTTCAAATATGCAATGTTAATATTTAAATAGCCGTTTCTATGCCTGTCACTTACCATTTACCGAACGGGATGCCTCCAGGGTAACGTGTGAGGATCTTATTCGGGAGTCCGGGTTAAGCGATAGCCCATTTGACCATGGGGATGTTTCCCCGATTTTCCCCTACTCGCCAATGTATGGGTATTGTAATCTGCCACGAATTTCTCCGTTCCCTTTTTTGTCCCGTTTTATTTCTCTATCATGTTTCAGGTGTGCTTCAGATTCTACAGTACCGGAAAAATAGTGCAGTTGCTTGCGCTCTGGAAAGATTTCTGCCCGTGGAAGCCAGAGTGAGCTGTTGCCTTTCCTGCAAGGGTAGCTTAACCGCCCTCCTGGGATGATGCGTTGGTGTTCACGCTTGGGAATGTCAGGACTTCTACGCGCCTCCTGTGAATATGGCCACTATGATGTCGTGAGGTGTCCCTATTTGCCATTTGCATTTCACCCAAAAATTTGATACCAAGATTTCACTGGAAATTCGGTTAAATACCAAACTTGATGTTTAAGTTCAATATATTCCCAAGATGAGACACTTAAGATTTTCAAGGTCCCCCCCCCCACCCGAAACTGCCCTTTACATGGAAAAAGTTTCGAACATTTTGAATTTATCAAACCTGGCTCTAACGATTTTCATTAAAATAATGCATATTAAAGATATTTACATAACAAATAAAATGTTTATCTTGAATTTCCTGGTAATAGCCACTGAAGTCCTATTCATTCTGAATCACTTGTGCATTACAGTAAACCGTAAGAGTATAGTATTCCTTATACATATTATATGTATGTGATGAGCGCAATTCGGATTGGTTTCAGACGTGACTATTATGAAACGGTTATTGTTTAAAAATAAAAGGAGAGTCTAAACTCACATTATCTGAACGAGAAAGCACTATGCTATTAATTATAATAATAATAATAATAATAATAATAATAATAATAATAATAATAATATCCCTTACAGCGAATAAAAAATAGATAAATTACTTTATTGATACTCCCAAGAATCAAGAAGCCAATCAGAATTGTCTGATGGAAGCGGAACGGATCTCAAGAGTCCAAAATCTTGAATCTTTATTATTATTTTTGTTCTTGTTTTTTCTATGGCATGATAATCCAATAAAAACCAAGGACTAACAATGGCAATTCCACGCCCATGTGCACGTGACTGAAGTTGGCGATCATCCAATAGGAATCGAGAGGTATTGTACATTCTTAACGATATTCATTGGGCACTTGTCCTGTAAGATGCCCGTAACATACACAATGCAAATGTGTAGTTGTCGCTGCCTTTGATTTTGTTAAACAAACCTTTTATCTTCTACATAGATTACGATTTAGCCTGGTCAGTTATTTAATTAATCTGAGCGGAGCGTTAAGTATATATTATTGTCTCCATCATCAACGTAGGCATGACAGTTGCAAGAGAAGCAAGAAGAGTTGTCTCTAGCAAGGTGCAAATCAAGCGATGAAATTTTGTGTTAAATATTAATATATTATATAAATTGCATTTTACCTTATTATTCATCGCTGGATTCTACTTCAGTCAGAATTCCGAAGGTGTCTGAGCAATTGAATTGATTTATAACTCGGAACTGTCATATTTCTCTGCTATGCAAGAAAATTCATATAAACATACTCCGAAACAGAGTAACACTGATTGGCTAGGAAGTTTACGACTATGACGTTGCAGATGTTTGCTACTGCGCAACCGTCTTCTCTCGAGTCGGCGACTATAGTTAAAAGGCGCTAAATGTTTTTTCCCCGCAAAACTAATAGTTAAAATCTCTTTGGAAAACCGCTAAATTGGCTATCCTGATTAGAACCTTTGTAGCATCTCAGCAAAGGAATAGTTTGATATTGCATCAAACACTAAGCTGGTGCAGTTGTTACTGGCGTGATTACCAAGAAGTGTTTTGTCGCGTACTGGACTTCCCTTTCAACTCGACCTTGTAGCAAGCATCACCTCGTATCATTACCTCATTCAAAGTGATTTAAACGCTACGTCGACAATGACCTAGTTGCTTTGGCGACTTCAAAGCGGAGAGAAAAAGTGGAAACAGTATAATAGGGCATTAGCACACTAAGGTTACAGCTGCACATGCGCCAAAGCAAACTTGGAGGAAGCGGAAACAGTTATAAAGTCTCTTTGAACGTAAAGGTTATGTTCATGGTCTATATTTTTCACTTTATAAACTAGACAAGTAGTTTCTGTGGCAGCGAAATGAACCGCGAACCACCACGAATGATGTAAATGCAGTTATTTTTTCCCGAATGACATCATAAAAGAAGTAAATCTGTTGCATCAAATAAAAGGGAAATGATTATATTCAAATTAAGCAGTTAAAATATTTTTAAGTAATGCAATAAAACTATTGTATCTCAATCAACAGATACATAAACGAAATTTAAAACCTTTCAGTGTGAGCGTGAGCCAAACTTCGCATTACATATTCAGCCAAATTCACTGAAAACATTAGAAAATAGAATTTACAGTGTAGATCCCCTGGGAAGAGATTTGCAGCATTAATGTGTTTATAGAAATGTTTCGAAAGCAATGTTTGTTAATATACTAATACATTTAATCCACATTTTTTCAGTCTGCAGATTACAAAACCTATTCCGAGAAAAGTGCAGAGGAAGAATACTGAACATGAAATTTAAAATTGTAAAACTGAAGTATATTAGAAAAACGCATTCTTTATTCGGGGCGACGCCGTGGCTGAGTGGTTAGACCACTCGCCTCCCATCTAGGCGGCCTGGGCTTGATCCCAAGCGCCCGATGTGGGATTTGTGGTGGACGAAGCGGTGTCTGGGCGGGTTTTCTCCGCTCATGTCTAGCTACGGGTCGACCACTCGTCCCAGGTTCTCCATTCTGTGGTTTCGTGCCGTTGACTCCCCGATAGGCTTCTGACCCCTAGGTATTAGCTTGTAAGTCCTAGGGGGTGTCAGTCATGGACTGCTGTCAGCCGACTATGAAACGAAGCTTTCTTTATTCACTCAAAAACTGATATGGATTTTTTCCTCATGCTCATAAATCACTTCGTGCTTATTTGTTATCTGTCAAATGGTTTCGCAAATGAGTTAGGTCAATAAAAGAACAGTGGTTACTAACTCACATAGATTACGTACCTGGGAATACCACAACTCTATCAAGGCTTCTTGTTGGAACGAATCCAGCAGCACAAAGCTGATGGGAAGATAATTACGTGATGAACTGATAATGCTTATTGCCAAACAAACCCATTCGGGCGACGTGCTAGGACTTACTTGCAGATGTGCAATAAGTGGCTATGACAGAAATTGCTAGCTAAATCATAATCACCCTCCCCTTCATTCTTCATAGTCATTCTCCTCCAGTTCCTTGCAATAAAGGAAGAAGGACATCAACATCTAGTTAAGTAACAAAAATTTCATCAGGCAATTGAAACTGAAAGGAATGTGAAGTAGTCAAAATGTTACGCGTTCCTAAATTTTTCCTCCAATCCAACAATTATAACTAAGATAAAATTCCATATGAACCCTAACAGTAACTACAGGATTTCTAAGAGAAACCGAGAGGAGAGAACTCCAATGTAAACACTGATGTTATATTTTGGGCATTCTTTTACCTGCGGCTATCACATAGTGCCAATATTCGTAAGCGACCTGGGTAAAAGCAACCTGTTTCCTACCCTTTCCAGACCAACAAATATCTTAAGTCTTTGGCCAAAGAATACGCTCCTTCCCTCTTATGCCTGATTTACACTATCACATTTCTGTATCACATGATAAAACGTTTTATAGTGCAATATAACATCTTTGGCCACATCTAACTGCGACTTACTGATGTTCAAATGATCTCGGGATCCATGGAGTTTAAAGTTACTCGACATTCGAATTCTCAGGATAAGGGAAAACCTCGAAAAAAAGCCTTATCTGGGTAACTCATCCTAAGCGAGATTCGAACTCACGACCTTTTGAATGTGAAGCACACCACCCAGGCAGGTAAAACAGACATTACACATGTTCAGTGGCTACAACCAAACCACTCATTTCCTATCATGAATCACATGAAATGCTTCACAATTCAAAACATAATTATAAAAACAGAAACAAAAGACTGGAAATATATAAAAGCATAGCAGAAGTCATTATGAAGTGCATATACGGATAATGATGTGAAGAAAAACTTAAATGCATTGGGAAGCCAATATTTAGAAGAACAACATGAAAATTATTATGGCAGACATTAATTACCATTTTTTGCTTGTGGTTCTACTATTCATACTCATAAATGTAGTATTAATTAACGTTCTTTAAAAAATGGACTTATTGAGGTTAAGTTTTAGGTTAGGTTATACGAAAATGTTGCAGATGAATGCAATAGAAACTTTAAGTAAATTTATTTATAAATATTTGATAAAATGACACAACTAACATTCTAAACAGAACAAAATAGGAACCACTATTACAGCTGATGGTGTTCACTGTTGTATATGCTTTTTTAAATTTGTAATAAAAGATGTGATAAAAGGTGTTATCACACTCTGTGACACAGAAATGAGATAGTGTAATATTGGCCTTACACTTCTATACCCTAGATTTGTAATAACCTGATTGTATGAAAGTGTGACAATTCATTGGAAAATGTCGGTTTTTAAAAGAGAAAACACAAGAAAATATGCTATGAAACGTTAGATAGATACACAAATGTTAAAAGCAAGAGGATTAATACAGAACTACAAGTGGGAAACACGTGACTCTCTTTAAACAATGACTTTCAGATAGGTTAGGTTACCAGCACTGAACAGGAAATTCAACTTTCCATCATATCAGTATGAGCGAGACGTGGATGAAATATCAGTCATTGAAAATACTATACTGTGGTAAGTGCACCTTATGAGAACAAGGAAGAACTAACTTCGTCTCGTATTTTCACTTACAAATGTCTGCAAAATGCTACATACGCTTTTCTTCGAGTTACAGCGAAATCACGAAACTAAAATTAGTTAAGTACATTCAGCTGTTCAAAAGCAAATATGAAAATCAACCGCTCTAGCCTCTGCGAATTGGCGATCGATTAGTCAAGCTTGGAGGTGTTAACCAAGCAATGAACAATTGAAGGTAATATGGCAGTTTATGCCGACAGAGTTTTATTTAAATGCTGAATGAATCAAATTGTAAGTAAATATTGTAAGAAGGTAAAGACGGGAAGATTTAAATTATTATATTAGATGCCTGCAAAAATAAATATACAACAATATTTGACGGATTAAATACATTTTATTAACGTCGGTGGAAAAAAAACACGGAAGTCAGGGATTTCAAAAATTCGAATTTTAGCAAGAGTAGAAAGAGGATGAAAAAATACTATTCTCAGAAAAAAAATCGGGTGTTGCGATAATTTTCACAAAATTCATAGGATTGCAGATTAAAACATACAGCATAAAATCTTCAACAGTTTCAAGTGTTGGAAAATGTAAACCACAATTAAAACACGAAAAGGAAAGAAGGGAATAATTGAAATCTATGAAGTGAATCAGTACAACAAAGCTCGACAAACAGCTTCAATTTGGAAAAGACGAGCAAGCTAATGTCCAAACGTTGTCTCGTATATATCTTGAGTGGATTCACTGATAAACTGCCATAAAAGCTTTGCCAAGGTTTACTCTCTATCATAGCAGACGAGAAGACACTTATGCGACATGTGGGCATTTTTGCTTTCTCTAGCACCTATGTTCAAAATCAAATCAAATCTGAGATAACAACCTGGCATCTAGTTCCCCATACCAGGAGTGTATTGTGAAGTTATAATTTATTTACCACATTATATTTTTTCATACATTTTTATTTTACAGATATAATCAAATTACACGAATAAAAAAAAACCAATAAAAATCTGATGTGTTCAATTCACATGAATTTCTCTACATCTCTGCAACAAAGTATTGTTAAAAAGCTAATGCTTCCATTTAGGGTAACTTAGTCTAAATCGGGTCAACAGATTAATCGGGTCAGTTTTAAAGCTTTGCTGTTTACACCAAGGTCAAGTGACATATACAACATGCTACCATCTACCGAAGAAGACTGCAACTTCTTCTCACAGTGAACGTTAAAGTTTATGGAACTTGTGTTTTTTGTAGCTGTGGTATAAAAAAGAAACAAGTCTTGTTATAGGTAAAGGCTGTATTGTTTAGATATTTAAAATGAAACTTTGATTGTTTTCTTTATTTTGCAACATAAACAACAAGGAATTTTCCTCAGCTAAAGTTTATAAACCAGCATAGTCCTTGTATTTGAGGTTAAGACACTCCAACGCTCATTAATCGCATTCAAGTACTACCAACTTATGATTATAAATGTTCCTACATTTTGGGTTAATCGGATCAGTAAATTAAGGGTTAAAGGGGTCAATGCTGCTATGAGTGATTTAAGTTTTTATCGTTATTGTTTTATTACAGATGCCTAGTAATGCTTATAAAACGATGTTGACATGAACGGCAGAGGGTCTTTCTCCTGCTCGTTGTGATGGTCTCAACAGAAAGGATGTAGCTGACTACTTCAAACTCTTGGAGGAGACTTTACAGGCTTGTGATTTACTTAATAAGCCTCAAATGATACATAATGCCGATAAATCTGGTTTCTAGATGAACAATAAACCTACAAGAAAACATTTTTGCTCAGAAGAGTGCTAAGGCAGTGTACTCTCAAACTTGTGTTGAGAGAGGGGAGCTTGTCACGATATTAGCTTGCACAAATGCAACTGGGAACTTTATTCCTCCATTGGATATTTTTAAGGGAAAGAAATATCTCAAGAATTTTCGGATGGCTTCCCAAATGGATCTCTTGTGACCATGTCAGATTCTGGATAGATCAATGAAGAATTTTTTTTGCAGTGGCTGCATCACTTCCAGGCCCATCGAGAGCCTGGAACATGTTTGCTGCTAATTGATGGTCATGGATCTCACAAGAGTTTGTCTGCTGCACTGCAGTTTTGTAAAGAACACGACATTCATATGGTATGTCTACCAAGTCACAGTACTCATTGACTCCAACCATTAGATAGATCATTCTTCAAAGCCCTCAAAGCTTATTATGACAATGAATGCAATAAATGTACGCGTAACACAGGGGGGGGGGGGACGAAATATTACAAAAATAATATTTGGAAGAATTTTCAAATAAGCTTGGCGCCAATCAGCAACACCAGCGATTGCTGAGTCTGGATTTTTGTCAACAGTTCTGTTTCCCCTAAACGAAAATGTAGTGTCTGATCATGAATATTTATCAGGAGAATGTATGATTACACCAGAACGGCATACTTCAGTACTTGAGAGTGCAACTTTACAGCTTGAGGATACCTACTATTCCTAATTTCAGTCCAGAACACGCATCAACATCCACGATGACCTTCCGTGATCTGCCTCCGTCTCCAATAAAAAGACCGCAACGCAAAGAGTCAGCAAGGAAACAGAAAGTGGCTCTTTTAACTTCTCCAAAAAATATAGAAGTAAGATAAAGACTGCAACTGAGACGTAAGTCTAGAAAAGAAACCATTGTCCTGCCTCAGTCAAACAAGTATGGAACAAAAAGTGGCAGAAAACGACTGTTGCCACCATCTTCTGAAGACGACGATCAGTATGAGGACATGCAAGAGCAAAATATGCATTCTGTTTTGCAAAATACGATGATTGTCGCTCAGAAAAATTAGGGGACTGGATACGGTATCAGAGAAGTGGGAAAGAATGGTACCATGAAGACTGTGTTGGTGCCAAGGAAAGAAGAATTTCATTTGTGGCAAACGCAGGTAATGTGACTAATTTTTTTCCATATTCAAGTGTGTATTTTTCAAGAAGCAAACTATTTTAGACTGACCCTATTTACCTTGATGACTGACCCGATTTAGACTTAATTCCTTAGGGTAAATCGGGTCGTGTAGAGAAGTGCTATTAACCTCAGTGTTTCGTGTATCCTTATTGTTAATAAAAATATGTCTATTGGGTTTTGTTGCCTAAGGACTTACGTAATCAAAAATATATTGCTATATTTATCCACATGAACGCTTTAAGCGCTATTATTATTTTTATAATTTTTGACCCGTTTTAGACTAAGTTACCCTATTTCATGTTAATCAACAAAAAATTAGCAGAAACAGCTTTATTACTTGCTTCCTTGTAAGTAGAAGTGAAATAAGGGAGTACCATAGGTTAAAGTGAGTCAAATGCTGGTTGCTATGTGACTGAAGTTCCTTTATTTGTATGGACAGGAGTTGACAAAGTCCTGAATGAGAAAAGTTAAGTTTTTCAAAACAGAAACAAAAAACAAGGAATATCTCAAAAACGATCAACTCCACGAAAAAATACAGCATAAATTGTGTCTCTTAATGTGCCCTACATTTTTTGTGTGGTAAGTTTTTGTCCATTTCTTACGGTTTAGCAGTTATGCATAATTCCGAAAAATTCACACAGACGCTGTTCCCAGCAAATTCAAAATATACATTTTATTTTTCAGGTAAATATCTTTAATATACGATATTTTAATTAAAATCGTAAGAGCCATTTTTAGAAACTTAAAATTTTCGAAAAAAGCTGAATGTAAAGGGTAGTTTGGGGTAGGGGAATTTTTCTCAAAATCTTCGCATCCCTGGAAGATACTAAACTTAAATACCAAGTTTGGTATTTTACCGACTTTTCAGTTTTGAGTTATCACGTTCACAGACACACGGACGGACAGGCGGACACACACACACATGTACCTTTTTCTGAAAATACTTTTTTTTTTGGATACAGAGGACCCTAAAACAAATATTTCCGGCGAAATCTCGGTATCGAATTTTTGGGTGGAGTGCAATACCTTGTCTATACACTATGCACATAGCACGTATAGAGAAAGTAAACAAAAGCAATTACATTTTTCTAAAAAATTATATACAAACATAAATAAGTTTTAACTTACACTAAATCAATTATTATTAATTACTGGAATCCAGTAACACAAATAACTGATAACCAGCTATTGCCTATAAAACTATTACTAAACTTTAACAAAATTTAACAAAAACTAATAACCTACACTACTGGCCCAGCAGATTGTGTACTGGTAGCCAGTGCAATTTATGATATACATATTTTCTCAATGGCAAGTCATTTAAGTGAATTATTATCAGAAATGTCTAATCCCAGCTATTTATTTTACTAATATCCCTTAACCATTCTCTTAAATCTGTAATTCATAAAATCCTTTATATAAATTAAGTATTTTAATTTCCAAAGCTATAAATTAAAAAGTTACTTTTACCATTTAACTATTACTATTTTAATCTATAAAATCGACTCCTTAATTCTATACATTTACCAATTCACTCTTGTCTTTTTAATCACTTCTCTAATTCCATTAATCATTAATTTCATTGACATATGTAATTCCTTTTTACTTTCTCTAAACGTACTATGTACATAGTGTATAGAAAAGGTATTGCACTCCACCCAAAAATTCGATACCGAGATTTCAACGGAAATATATGTTTTAGGGTCCCCTTTATCCAAAAAAATCATTTCAGGAAAACGTTCGCGCGCGAAAACTTTGTATTTAAATTTAGTATCTTCCAGGGATTCAACACGAAGATTTTGAGAAAAATGCTCTCACTCCAAACTACTCTTTATGTGGAACTTTTTTCGAACATTTTACTTTCTCAAAAATGGCTCTATTAAAGATATTTACCTGGCAAATAAAATGTATATCCTGGATTTTCTGGGAATAGCCTCTGAAGACTACTTTATTCTAGATGCATTTTACGGAATTTTGCATAAATGCTAAACTGTAAGAGATGGATAAAAAACTTACAACACAAACAATTTAGATCGCGGTAAAACACAATTTATGTAAAATACACTTTTTTCGTGGAGTTGATAGTTTTTTAGATATTCCTTGATATTGGTTTCAGCTTTGAAAAACTTATACTTTCCTCATGCAGGAATGTTCCTGACCATAGAAGCAAAGGAACTTCAGTCATATAGCAACCAGTTTTTGGTTATCACTTTAACCTTATGTCGCTTCTACTTACAAGGAAGCAAATAATAATATTATTTCTGCTAATTTTTTCTTGATAAGCTTGAAGTAAATTGAAGCATAAGCTTTTTAACAATAATTTGTTGCACAAATGTGGAGAAAGTCATGTGGATAGAACACATAAGATTTTTTAAATTAATATTATTTCACTTTTACACTATGCACAATGTAAATAGTAGCCAGAGAAGGTATTTATTCCACCTTAAAATTCAACACTGAGTTTTCACCGGAAATACATGTTTTGAGCACCCTTGAATAAAAAGTATTTTTAGAAAAAAGCTCTTTCTGTGGGTGGAAACATAATTCAAAGGCGAAAAGTTAGTTAAATATCAAACTAGGTATATAAATCTGATATATTCCAAGGATACAACACGAAGACTTAAAATCAGAAAAATCCCCCCTACACTTTACATGGAACGTTTTTCGATTTCCTATTAATGGCTTTAATGATTAAAATGCTACGTATTAATGATATTTACATGGAAAATAAAATCTATATTTTTAATTTCTTGGGAATAGCATCTGAAGTCCTCTTCATTCTGAATATTTTCTTTATAATGGTAAACTATAAGAGATAAACTTAAAGTACTACATAATGTGGATCTCGTTAAAACATACAATTTATATAAAATACTTTTCATTTTTATTTGTTTTTTGTAGATCTGAGCATTTCCAAGATATTCCCGGTTATTGGTTTAAATTTTAAAATATGTAAGCTTTTCCTCGCCAGTTTCACATTTCTTTTGTTTTGCTCCTGGCCATGCGAGTATCGAATTTTTGGGTGGAATACAATATCTGCTGTATCAACATGTGCACATTGTACATACATGGCAGAGAATGCAGAAGTACTATCGCTATGCATAGAAGCAGAACAAATCTGATGTGTTCCATTCACCTGAACTTTCTCTAGCTATTCTGCAACAGATTATTCTTACACAAGACATGTTGAAGGGCGTTCGCCCTCTTCTTCAGTCCGACTGTGCTCTGTGGTCCGTTATGGTGAAGACATCTGTGTTCTCAATAGAAGCTCATAATCATGTGGCGATATTTCATAATTCTTGAGCCGGTCTTTGTGTTTTGTTATGAAAATATTCTCCGAAACTGTGCTGCCGGGTTGTTTATGGGTTTAAGAAACTTTATCATTTTCTATTTCATGATGTGATGCCCAAAATTGGCGTGGGACTGCCGATTTATCCGCTTGTGTCTGAAATGTTCTTTTAACCTTGTTTCCAGTCTTGTTTTGGTTTCCGCAATGTAGCAAATTGCAGTCCTTACAACCAATTTTGTAGATGCCTGATCTCTGTTTCATGGGTACGGGTTCTTTGATGTCTGTTGTAGTGCTTTTTTTTATGTTGAATTGGTTACTTGAAGTTAAATTTATGTTATATTTCTTGAAAAAAATGTTTTGAATTTTGTCTGCTGTTGGGTGATAGTGAACCCTTTATATGTAATTTTTAGTTTTTGTATAGACAAAGTGGCGATTTGTTGTAATGTTAATTTCTTCTCATGTTTTTCGAGTTTTCTATCAATTATGTCCAGGTTGAAATCAAAGCCTGAAGCTACGTGTCGTATTTGGTAATATTTTGTATTTTGCTCTTCTGGGTCGAGTGGGATGCTGAGGGTTCTGTGCACTGAGCTGTTGAAGATTTCCTGTTTGTGAGATTCCGGATCGAAACGATTGTGTTTTATTTGTCTGTGTGTGCATGTGTGTGTATGTGTGGTCTTCCTGTAGATGTCATATGTGATCTTTCGTCCTTTCAGTATTAGCTTCAGGTCCAGATATGATAGAGTTTAGTCTTGTTCCGTTCCCACAGTGAACTGTATATGCCGCTCTTGTAGGTTTAGTAATTTTAGAGAATTTTCTGCTAGTTTTTTTGGGGACCACCGCAAAAACATATACATATCTACATTTTTGAACTTGTTAGAAAAAAATGGAAGTTATGTGAACTTCAAGTTGCCCCATGTATAAGTAAAAAGAGTGAGTGTGGATTTCCCATGGCTAAGCCATGGAGCTTTGTCTGTAAAATCTACCATTAAATTGGAAGCAGTTCTGGTTGGTGCACAGTTCTTTCAATCCATGGACGTTTTATATTGCTTTCCTGTTTAACCCTATATTTTTTATCCATGTTTTAAAAGTTTCTTGTAATTTGTTGACAGGAATACTGGTGAATAGTGATTTTAGTTCAAATGAGACTAATAGATGTTTGGCTGGCCGTAATGGACCAGTCATCAGTCGGACTTCAACTGAAGAAGAGGGTGAACGCCCTTGCCTATGTCTTGTGTAATTTCATTTTAAGTGATTTGAGTGTCAATATCTTGACTCATATTAAGATACTTAATTTTTACTTTCTCTAGCCCCGTATGTACAATGTACATAAGGATAGAGAAGTATTGTATACCAACCAAAAATTCGATACCGAGATTTCACCGGAAATACATGTTTTAGGACCCCCTGTATCCATAAAAGGTATTTTCAGAGAAAGGTCCGTGTGTCCGTGAACACGATAACCCAAAAACGAATAGTAGCTAAAATACCAAACTCAGTATTTAAGTTTAGTATCTTCCAGGGATGCGACACGAAGATTTCGAGAAAAATCCCCCACCCCAAACTAACCTTTACATGGAACTTTTTTCAAAAATTTTGATTTTCTTAAAAATGGCTCTAACAATTTTGATTAAAATAGTGTATATTAAAGATATTTACCTTACAAATAAAATGTATATCTTGAATTTTCTGGGAATAGCTTCTGAAGACTTTCTTCTGGATGAATTTTGCTTAATTTGGCATAACTAGTAAACTGTAAGAGATAGATAAAAACTTACTATACAAAAAAATGTAGGTTTTTTTTTTTAAATACACAAGTTATGTCATATACATTTTTCTCTTGAAGCTTACCGTTTTCGAGGTACTCATTTATTTCAGTTGTGAAAGTACTTATACTTTTCTGAGACGGGAGTATCCATTTTTCTTTTGTTCTACTCCTGGCCAAGAAAAGAAGCAATTTGTGATGACAATCGCGTAACGACAGTTGACTATTAGTTTAGCCTAGTGTATTCCCTTCTTTTCTTCCTACTTATAAGGAACTAAGTAATAAGAGCATTGTGCTAATGAGTACCCCGATTAGAAAGGTGCAGAAAGAAGAATTATCTTATGTAAGAAGCTTGTGGAACAGCTAGAGAAAGTCATGTGAGTGTAGCACATCAGATTTTTTAATTTAAGGGATTCTAAGATGTGTATTTCCGGTGAAATCTCAGTATCGAATTTTTGGGTGGAGTGCAATACCTTCTCTACCTATGTATTACATACTAAGTAGAGAAAGGAAAAAAATAAAATTAAGCCCTTTGATGGGAAGTTAATTATTTTATTTGAAAACCATAGTTGTTATAACAAAAAACGTAAATCGTACAAACAAAATGTGTTAAAACTGAATGGTTGGATACATAATTGTGAATGCACAAGTTTTAATTATTATTACTACCTGATATATTTCGACGTTGTGTTAAACGTTATAGCTTATAATGTATTTTGTTTTCTTTTATATATGGAATAATATAATATAAACATAACTTAATACAGCTGAAGTAAAATTAAATGTACTGCTTCATCGTCGTTAGCATCAAAGTTTTCATTTTTGATCGCTTTCACACTTAATTTATTTGTTTTGATGCAATGTTTTCTCGGCATTGTGAACGGTAAAGCGAATCTGAAATATATTTCGTGTCCTCGCGTTGACGTTAATAGTTTCTGTGTGAATGGCCCTTTATGTATTACGTAACATCGGAGCTAAGCTGATCAGAATTTTACCGGTTCATTAGAGGCATTGCCAAAGCCAAGGAAAATGGTTACAGAAATCTTGCTAGAACGTTATAGAGCAATATTAGGTTCCACTTGTCCTTTCCTTGTGTAATTACCCAAGGAAAAAGTTGACACTGTCTCATACATTTAGTGTTAACTGTTTTGAATTTCAGATTTTCGATATACCGGGTCTCCGGAAAAATGGCTCCAATATTTACAGAGGAGGTAATTTGCAACAAAAGAAGAAAAAAGTTGCTTAAGCATTGGTCGAATACCAGATAGGTTTTGCGCGTACACACGCACCCAACCTAGTTTTTTTTTTCTAATTTTTTTATTTATTTCAGGTGAAATCTCAACATCGGATTTTTGGTGGAATACAATACCTTCTCTAACTACATGTACATAGTACATACGATAGGGAAACAATACTGTTATACGTTCAATTTCTCAAATGACGTTTTATAAGTAATATAACGAGAGCTCCAACTTTTATCGATAAATTCGCGGGAAACTTGTTGTGAGTGAATTTATCTAGAGAAAAGTTGTAGCTTGAGTTGTATTTAATAAGATTATTTCGTGAATAGAATAACAATGATCAGCCTATATGGCCACGAAGAATAATATTCGTAAAAACCCATTTGTCTTAACGTATATTTACACCAAAATCACTGTACACTGATAGTATTATTATAAGATGAACATTAGTTCAGAGAGAAAACAAATGCACGAGGGTTCGATAAATTAGAAAAACAATTGCACGTGGGTGTAATAAACGATTAAAATGCAGAGATAATGAGTTCCGATTGGTTGGGATTTTACGCGCCAATGTACTGGATTGGCCACTTCCTACGATCACGTTTCACGAACGAAATAGTCTAAATTAAGTAATGTTTTAGAAAATAAAAAATAACAAAATTATAAGGCGATTGTGAAAATCTCCTTAGAATCTTTACCCAACTTATGCTCGAAGTTTCTGTTCATCAGATTTTTAGATTTTGTTTCTCAGATCGCTCCATTTTAGTTTCTCTAGCACGTATGTACATTACATGTACATAGTGGGTAGAGAAGGTATTGCATTCCACCCCAAAATTCTATACCCATATCTCACTGAAAATACACATTTTAGGGTCCCCTGAATAAAAAAGAGATTTTTTAGAAAAAAGTCTGTGTGTCTGTGAACACGACATCTGAGAAACGGAAAGCCGATAAAATACCAAACTCGGTATTTACGTTTGGTATCTTCTAAGGATGCATCACGAAGGTTTTGAGGAACATCTCTCCACCTTAAACTACCCTTTACGTTGAGCAATTTAGAAAATTTTGATTTTCTTGAAAATTGCTGTAACGATTTTGGTTTAAATACCATATATTTAAGATATTTACATAGCAAATGAAACATATCTGGAATTTTCTGGGAATAGCCTCTGAAGATCTCTTCATGAATGACTTTTGCATAACTGGTAAACCGTAACAGAAAGACAAATTTACACAAAGAATGTAGATCTCGTTAAAAACAAAACAATTTATGTCATATACGTTCACTGTTTCCCAGAAGGTTTCTGTTTTTAAAACACTCAAACACTTTCCTCATGCGGACATATTTAAACTCTTGGTCATGCAAAGAAACGGTATTCAACCACATAGCAACAGCGTTTATAAGACTTGACTATCGCTTTAGCGTAATGCATTCCCGTATTTCCCTTCTTATAATAATTAATTTTAAAGTAATTAATTAATAAGACTATTTCGACTACTTCTGTTTATCTTAATTAGCATGAAGTAGAGGAGGGTCAGCTTTTGTAAGAATAATCTGTTGCAGAATAGCTAGATAAAGTCATGTGAATGGGACACATCAGATCTTGAAATGTGCAACATCGTCGAGATATACCTTCTAACTCTAAGAAGTGTTGAGGGAAGAAGGCTAAATTAAAAGTGCGTTTCCTCGAAACGTGACATAAATTTCTAGGTTAATTGCAAAAGTACTTTAAACTTTGGTATCTAAGCGCGCCATGGAAAGCAAAAACTGCAAGATCTATTTCTTATCTATGTTTGCAAATGATCAGAAAAGTTGTGAAGGAAACCACTTGTTGATGAACGTAGAGATAAAATCCAATTGAAAGCTCATTATCAATCTGCTTAGTGAAAACAATGAATGACTATGAACCATTATACAGATAGCGTTTGACATATCTTAGCGAAGCTTGATAACACCAAATCCTAATTAATCCCGAGATTAAGAAAGATTCCAGGTTGCAAGTCTCTGTTGGCGCCAAGATTAAAATTGTACACTGATCTTCAACATAGCCACTTCGAAATTTGCTGCGTTCCGGCATTCAATGTTATGACTATTTAAACAAATGAAGTTGATTTTTCTCTATACTAAATATATACTCTATTTAATACAGTTTCTTAATTACACACTTTTTTTTCTTCAAATTCTTCTTTGAAAACAATTACGCAATTGTTTTACATGTGCAAACTTGAAGTATTACTTTTTCTATCACTTACCTATGGTGGGTAGAAAAAGTAATGTAATGTAGTTCACCCAAGACTTCGATATTGCGATATTTAACCGGAAATATCTGTTTTGAGTTAACACTGAACTTATAAAGGGGGGGGGGCAAAACTCCGACAAGTCCAGATTTGAAAGTGTTGAAAATATTAACATGTCCATATTTGAAACCCGTTAGATTGCCGAGGTTTTAACTTCTTGGGATAATTTAGGTTTTAGCCTCACAGATCTATTGGCCACGCTTTGCGGCTTATGGCCCTCCATCTTGGACTACCTTTGCGAACTTCGGCCCTAAAAGTTTATAACACAGTGGTAAGTATAAACGCGTACCGTTGTACTGAGTATCTTCTATTTTTTTTTTATTTAACCATCTGACTCTATTTAGGATTTGCAAAAAGATATAGAATACTTAAAATATGAAATAATCACATAAAACAATTTGGCGTTGAAAAAACTTGACAAATCAATAATAATAATAATAATAATAAATAAGATAGTATACTTGATTTACAATCACACACACACACACACACACACACACACAATGTTCGAGGCTAGACTCGAGTCCGCATTCTCCTGTTTCACGAAGCACTAAAACTAGGTGCCATGAAGACATTCGGTTCACTGTCATAAGTTGTAATAACCTCATTTGTTACTTCACATCAAAATCATGTCTACAATCCTACTTTACTCTTTCCATTTTCTAAACACTTCTTTTTGACTTAGTTCAAACTAGACTATGGAAGAGGAAAACAGTATTCACAAATAACTAAAATATAAGCTTACGTAAAATGTTTACCATTACTTAACGATTCCCGAAAAGCTTTATATGACGAGAATACACGAAAGCAGAAACTAAGAATTTACTAAATAATTTAAATAGCAATTGGGATAAATTCTGCAGTAAATGAACGAACGAAGTCTCAGTAAAACGAATATGACATAGCCGCTTTAAATTTAGTTCTTGTTAGATTTTCATTTTTATGATTACTTATAAAACATTATTGATTTTTTCCCCATAAGGAGAAGCCGTGTATGGCTCCCAACATTTTAGAAAATTGACAAGAGATATAAAAATGTAGTTTATAAACACCTCCTAAAATCACAGCAACACATCGAACTGTCAAATAGATTAAAAATATGCATCATACTTATATATCCTGATATTTTCAATAAAGTGATCAAATATTAAGTTTCTCCACTGAGATTGTCCCTATAAGGTTTGGCACGTGTGACAGGTAGTAACAAAGGAAGATCGTGTTTCTAGTTAACGGAAGTAGTGTAAAGGAATACCTTACTGGGCGTCCTGTCACTGAATCCTTCAGCACACTTCCACGCGCTGCACCAGACTGAGCAGCACGACCAAGCAACCTAGCATATATACATTTCCTTCCCCATACTGCGCTGCATGCAAGAGTGACGTAAGTAGAGCGTTGGCGTCGGTCAGTGCCTTATTTACACTTGATTATTTAGAGGCCGCTTGGCGCGCGAACAGCCTCTCTGACTTAGCATGTAAAGTCATCTGATGGACCAAACTTGTTCGGGGATATGTGAATCTTAAACGGATCTTCCAAGAACCGAAAATTGCTGATTCATGACGTGTTTCATTTTCTGGTTCTCTTAAAGCGCCTACAAATGGGGTGTGAATATTGAACACATACAGATAATGATCAAGGATTACTGGATCAGAAGTTTTATTTCCGGAGTATTATCTAGCACTGAAAAATCTGACGTGTTCCATTCATATGACTTTGTCTACATCTCAATAACAAATTATTGTTAAAAAATCTTATTCTTTTGTCTACTTCATACTAATCCAGGTAAACATTTGCTGAAATGATATTTTTTGTTTCATTTCTTTAACTTCTATGGCCATATCGAGGGCTTTGACTTGTGAAACAACTCGTCTGATTACAGAAGGTTATTGTCATTAGGTTTATCATTTTATGTATCATTATAGCACAGGCACATTCACTCACACATTCATACTTCCAGACTTTGTGGGGGATAGGGAATCATTCTGGTTAAAGAAAAATCCGCGCCCCAGCCGGGAATCGAACCCGGAATCTCCGGGTGGGAAGCCAAAACTCTCCTACCACGGAGACAGTCAGAAATAATAGTTTATAAAGTGTGTGTTTTAACGCGATCTGTATTTTTTGTGTAGTAGGGTTTTCTCCATCTCTTACGATTTACCGGTTATGCAAAAGTCATCCAGATTTAAGACATCTTCAGAGGTTATTACCAAAAAAAATTAAGATATACATTTTATTGTTCATATGAATAGCTTTAATATACGCCATTTTAATCAAACTCGGTAGGGCTATTTTTAAGAAAATAAACTTTTTCGAAAATTTTTCCATGTAAAGGGTAGTTTGGGGTGAGGGATTTTCCTATTTTTTTTTTTTTTTTACTAAGATACTAACCTTTAATATGTTGTTTGGTATTTTACCAACTTTTCGTTTTTCAGTTAATGTGTTTATAACACACGGACACGCACATACACACACTGACCTTTTTCTAAAAATGCATTTTTCTTTGGATGCAGGAGACCCTAAAACCTGTATTTACGGTGGAATCTCGGAATAGAATTTTGGATGAAGTGCAATACTTCTCTACCTATGCGCTATGCACTATACAGAGAAAGTAAAAAATCAAACTACACATACATTTCATCAATGACGCACTACAAATTAGTTATAATATTAGTTTATCACTCTCTTGAATGCAAAACAAGCCTCAAGATAAGCAAAAATAATAGAGCAAAGGAATGAAGTGGAAGGAAGAAAAGAGAAAACGATAGGGGAGGCAAGAGGATACGAGAGAAGAGAGCGAAGGGAAGAAAGGGTAGACAAGGTAAACCAAGAAGGTGGAGGATGTCATGAAGAAAGTAGAGAAGGAAAAAGAAGAGGAGAAGAAATGGAAGAAGAAAAAGAAAGAAAGTATAAAAAGAGGAGAGAAGAGCAAAGGAGAAATACAGAGAGAGTAGAGAGGGTACGAAAATAGAAACATTGAGGATTAAAGGAGGAGATATACTAAAAGAGGAAACAAAGAAGAGAATAGATAAGAAAAGAAAGAAAAATATAAGAGTGGAAACGAGAAGATAGAATAGGGAAAAAAGAAGAAAGCAGAAATTACTTGAAAAGCAAAGAAGAGAAGGATCCTGGGGTATTTCTCTGCTATCAAAATTTCACACTCCACCATTTCCTGTCCCCATCATTTGTTTTCATCTGTTTCAGGGCGGTAGAGCGAGGCCTCCCCTACCTATGTGAATGGTCGTCAAAATTACACCACCTATTTTCGGACATAGAACACCAGCGGAGCAGCGGCAAGGATACTGCTCTTGAAAAGGCAACCGTTGAGAAGTCACAGTAGCGCTACCTTAAATCCACACACCAAACTCATTCCTGTGGTTAAGCCCTAACAAGGCCTGGCACATAGTAGCAACGCCTATAGCTTGTCAAGGTAATTTAAAATATTGCCATATTGCGAATTCCAAAGAGACCGGTTTCTTCTTGGTGATAATTTTGTGAAAGACGCCTAAGAATCTGTTAATGATCAAAATATTGCGCTGTTTAGCAAGGCTTGGATTTTATTCGGACGACATTGGGCATTGGTATGAGACAAATCGAAACATTTTATATCAACAGACGTGAGAAAACTTTTTGGTGGATTCCATAAGTTGGCTCCCAATCAAAAACAACGTATTGTTTGGTACAGAAGTCTGGAAAAACTTAGGCCGCCACTTCAAATTTTCTGATGAATCAGGGATTTATTGTTATAATAATGAAAATAAAAATCAATTGGCTCTTTCAAACAGAAAATAAGCCTGCAAAAGTTTGAAAAATTCGCAGTGCATTTAAGAAGTTCTTTTTTTAATTTTATCTTTAACGGGTCATAATACTCCTATAGAATTAGTTGTGCCGTTACTGTCGATTAGTACACATATTTCTGTCTGACACAATGTTTTTAAACAGCAACCAAAAGGAAAAATAATTTTACACCATGAAAACGTATCGTCGCATAGAGAAAGCTAACAATCGAATATACTGAGTATTTGGATGTCCTAAAGGGAGCACTATGAATCCTCCATCATACAGATTTGATCTAACACGTACTTTTTTACTTCCTCTACACGTACTATGTATATAGTGTATAGAGAAGGTATTGTATTGCACCCAAAAATTCGATACCGAGCTTTCACCGGAAATACATGTTTTGGGTCCCCCTGAATCCAAAAAAGGTCTGTGTGTGCGTGTGTGTGTGTGTGTGTGTGTGTGTGTGTGTCTGTCTGTGTGTCTGTGGACAGCATAGCTCAAAAACTAAAAGACCGTTGAATACCAAACTTGGTATTTAAGTTTGGTATCTTCCAAGGATGCGACATGAAGATTTTCAAGAAAATGCCCCCACCCCCAACTACCCTTTACATGGAACTTTTTTCGAAAATTTTGATTTTCTTAAAAATGGCTCTAACAATTTTGATTAAAATATCGTATATCAAAGATATTTATCTGACAAATAAAATGTATATCTTGAATTTTCTAGGAATAGCCTTTGAAGACTACTTTATTCTGGGTGTTTCACGAAATTTTGCATAACTGCTAAACCGTAAGAGATGGGCAAAAACTTAACACACAAACAATGTAGAGCACATTATAACACACAATTTATATTATATACATTTTTTTCGTGGAGTTGATCGTTTTTGACATATTCCTTGTTTTTGGTTTCAGCTATGAAAAACTTATACTTTTGTCGTACAGGAATTTGTCAACTCCTGTCCATACAAAGGAACTTCAGTCACATAGCAACCAGCTTTTGAATATTAGTTTGGCCTATAGTACTCCCTTATTTCCCTTCTGCTTACAAGGAAGCAAGTAATAAGACTATTTGTGCTAATTATTTTCTCGATTAGCATGAAGTAAATAGAAGCATAAGCTTTTTAACAATAATTTGTTGCAGAGAGGTATGAAATTCATGTGAATGGAACACATCAGGTTTTTTTAATTTTCTTTCATTCTGTAAAAGATCAAAGATAAATTGCTTGGAATGATTTTTTTTTCGCCATTACAGAAGTCCGGTTTCTGATGTGACTCAGGAAGAGTGGCATCATTGCTTTTACGACTGATTTCAATATATTGCTCTTAAAGGGTATTATTTTTAATAACGATAAAATAATATATATTATACTTTCTCTAGCACATATGTAAAATGTACATAGTAGGTAGAGAAGGAATTGTGTTCCACCCAGAAATTCGATACCGAGATTTCACCGGAAGTACATGTTTTGAGAACCCTTGAATAAAACGTTTATACTTTGGTATTCATATTCCATCTGAAAAATTATATACCGAGATTTCAACGGAGATACATGTTGAGGACCCTTGAATCCAACAAAAGGCGTTTTTAGAAAACGTCCATGTGTGTGTATGTGTGTGTGTGGGGGGGGGGCTGTGTTTGTTTGTGGAAAGTATAACTCAAAAACAAAAAGTCGGTTTAATACCAAGCTTGGTACTTAAGTTTAAAATCTTACAAGGATACGACACGCAGATTTTCATGAAAATCACACACCCACTACTACCCTTTACTTGGAACATTTTTTCAAAATTTTCGTTTTCTCAAAAATTTCTGTAGCAATTTTGATTAAAATACGCTATATTAAGGACAAATAAAGTGTATGACAAATATTTTAAATTTCCTGGGAATAGCCTTTGAAATCCTCTTCAGTTTGGATAACTTTTGCATAACTGGTAAATCATAGGCGGCAAACACTTGACCATACAACAAATGCATTTCTCGTCAAAACACACAATTTATGTACTGTACATTTTTGTTCTGTTGTTAACCATTTCCAAGATATTTCTTGTTATGGGTTTCAATTATATTTCAATTTATTATTATAGTATCTCAAACAGGAAGTTATCGTCTGTTTTCTTTTGTTTTACTCCTGCCCATGCAAAGCGAACGAATTTCAATGTCAACCGCATAGCGACAGCTTTTAAAATATTTTATTAACGTTTATTCTGGAGCATTTAATTATTTCTCTTAATAAGATTACTTCTGCTAATGCTTATTTGGATTAGCTTGATGAAGATAACAGAATAAATTTTGTAAGAATAGTTTCTTTGCAGAACAGGTAGAGAAAGTAATGAATGGAATACTTCAGATTTTTATTTTTCTAATTATACATAGTATATAGGTAGGGAAGCTATTACAATCCATCCAAAAATTCGATACCGAGATTTCACCTGAAATACACGTTTTCGGGTGTTCTGAATAAAAAAAAAAAAACATTTATAGAGAAAGGTCCGAGTGCCGTGTGTCTGTGAACACAGCAACTCAAAAGCGAAAAGTCGATAAAATACCAAACTCGGCATTTAAGTCTAGTATCTTCCAAGGATTCGACAGGAATATTTTGAGGAAAATCCTCCCATCGAACTACCGTTTACATGGAAAATATTTAGAAATGTTGGATTTACTCACAATAGCCCTAATGATTTTGATTAAAATACATATATTAAAGATATTTACATGGACAATAAAACGTATATCTTGAATTTTCTGGAAATACCCTCTGGAGACCTCTTCAATCTAGATGAATTTTGCATAACTGGTAAACTGTAAGAGACAGACAAAAACTTGCTACACAAAATATGTATCTAGATCTCGTTAAAACTCACATATACGTATTTCGTGGAGTTGACAATTTCCATAATATTTCTTGTTTTTGTTTACATTTTGAAATACTTAAATTTTTCTCAAACGAGAAGTCATCTTTCATTTCATCCCTCTTTTGTTTTACTCCTGGCCGTGCAAAACTAACCGAATTCCAATCGCGTCACAGAGCGACTTGCTTTTTAAAGTATTTAACTACAGTGTTTAGTCTAATGTGTTACCTTATTTCAGTTCTACCTAGGCCCGGTTACATAAAAATCGCTAACTGTAGTTCATTAATAACCGAAGATCAGAAATGAACTTAGTTTGCTTCTCCGCGTGGGTTGTATAATACTGATCTTAGTTTAATGAACTCAGTTCACTGTTGATCCGAGAACACAAAATCAAATATGGCAACATGACCAACATATGGCAATTTTCGTATTGCATCGAAAGGGCTCGAGAATCTTCGGGACCATTTGGATTTATTGGATTCAAATGCACAGGGTAACCAATATAGACATAAAAAAGACTTAAATGGAAATTTCTGTTTATGGCTTTTATTCCTGAAAATAGTTTGATTTTATATAGACAGTATAATAATTGACTCTATATTTAAATCATATTTATCAAAAACAGTTAGTTAGTTGACATTATCTTCATTAAATGCGTAATTCCCCTTTCTCTCTCTCTTTTTTTTTTTTTTTCTCCGTTTACAATACTGCGACTTGAAAGCATAACCTTAAAATGGATACTCAAGAAAAGAAAAAGGTGCGCTCTGCTAATTTTAAAAGCGAAGAGAAAGATATGTTAATAGATATTGATCTAAAACACAAAGATATAATAGAAAACAAGAAAACAGACAGCAACACCACAAAGAGAAAGGAGGAAACATGGAAGGAAATAACTTCGGAATTTAATTCCAAAAATGTTATTGCACGCGATTGCAAAAGTTTAAGATTGTGTTATGAAAACATAAAAAAGCGCACAAAGAAAATAAATGCTGAAGATAAAGTCAAAACCGGAGGGGGTATGTTTGTGCCGTCTTCCTTGGACGAAAGTGGCCACAAACTGATTGCAGCACTCAGGCCAGCTCATTGTGACTTTGACGATGATGTGGATTTCCATCCCAAACTTAAATATGGAGGTCATCTCTAGTTCACCGCAGGATGAGGGCTTAGTGGAGGTCTGCAATTTTCAGGAGGAAGAAATACAGCCTGTTGAACCAGAGCCTTCAGCATCTACAAGTGCCAGTTCAACCAGACCATAATCCCCTGAAAAGCAAAGGAAGGAAGAAGACATTAGGATAAAATTCTACAAGAGGAGGTTGGAGTGCTTAGAGGAGGAACATGAACTGAAAATGAAATTTTTAAAGCTGGAGTTTGAACTTAAAAAATCACAGCAAATGTAAATGTTATGAAATAATAAATTAATGTTAATACCTGAAGGTGTTGTTAATAAGTGCAGTTCTCAGTGCAGTGTTTTCCCTTCTATTTCTCTGATTTAAATCAGGTATAGGCAGTTCCTGGTAGATTCTCCTTCCTCTGTAAACACCACCGTCTACGTCAGGAGTGTCGTCGTCTGCATTAATGGCCAAGGTATGTAATACAAACGTTGCTGCTATTATAGGAGGAACTCGAAGTAATTTGACAGCTAATTTCATTCTTAAGCATGGAAATCGTCTTTTGACAACGCCAAAAGACCTTTCTATAACCGATCTTGTTTTTCTATGGGCCCTGTTATATGCTCGTTCTGCAGGAGTTTCTTCATTCATTGTAGGTGTAAGTAAGAAATGACAGCAGTGATATGCACTGTCTCCTAGAAGTACACCTCGGGGAAATTCTTCAGCTTCAAATTGTGCATGAATTCTAGAGATTCTAAAAATGTTGCTATCATGTGCTGAACCTGGCCACCTAGTAACAACGTTCTGGAAACGAAGTTTTGAGTCGCAGACAGCTTGAACATTTAAAGAAAACCAAACATGGCGATTTCTGTATATCTCAGCATTATTCCCACCATGTGATATAATTGGGATATGTGTGCAGTCTATTGCACCTAAAACTCCTGGAAAATTGCATATGTTATGGAAATCCCGCATAACCCTTCTTACTTCACCCTCTTCCCTAGGCATATTGATGAAATGAGGTCTTAAGGCTACAATCGCTCTTGTAACTTTGTGTATAGTTCTGCTTGCAGTCCCTTTATTTACATTAAAGATATCCCCAATCACCATTTGGAAGCTCCCAGTTGCATAGAACCGTAATGTAAGAAGGATCATAAACATTGGATAGAGTGCATAATTCCTCCGAGTTTGTGCCCTTAATTGTGCATGTAGCCTATGCTCCAGTTCTTCAACTACATGCTTTGATAGTGGAAATCTCATTTTGAATTCTCTGTCATTAAGCTCTAAGATGGGATTCCTTCTATGTTGAAAAACACGAGGAGCCCTTACAAATTCAAAATCCTCACCATCGGAGATATCTGGGTAATCTGACATCTGAAAATATTAGCATAGGTTATAACCAATGAATGCATAGGTTATAAGCAATGCATTCTGCAAGGGAATTGTGAAATGTATAGGCTAATTATCTAAATAACTACAAGCAAGTGTTACTTACCATTTTATTTAAGTTGTATTAAAACTTGCACTATTTATTTCTTCCTTGTTTAAAGAAAGGACAACTATTATGTATCTTCAGCAGTTCTACTAATCCAAGTTCAGTTAAGTTAACTGGAGAAAATTCAGCAGTCAGATTTGATCTTAGTTCAAGATGCCTTGAACTAAGATCATTGTTTATACAACCAAAATTCTAAGTTCAGTTTCACTTGAGATCAATTTCAGGTGTTTGAACTCAGATTAACTTTTATGCAACCGGGCCCTAGAGGAACAATCTTTTGTAACAATAGTATGTAGGGAAACTCACGTGATTATTATTATTATTATTATTACTAAGCAATAGATGTACTTGTTGAACAAGACAACAATCTGCCAGCATACAGGATGAATTCCCCCTTGCACTAAATGAACGTCAAGGGCGCTATTAAAGTGAATTACTGGGCTGCTGTGCTCGATTGTACTGTTTGCCTTATTTGCAAGTTCTTCTGCACTTTCTCTCGTTGATTCTTTATTTACGTATTTATTTATTTTTTATGATACCAGTTCGTCTTCTCTTCAGGTTAGCTGAACTTTGCTGATGGTAAAGTACTGTGGGCGTTCAATAAGTCCTTAGAAAATCCAAGAAATTACACTTGTAGCTCGAAAAAAAGTTTGTATTTGGTAACCGTAGGCTCTCACTGGAGGCAGTTAAAATTTCAGATGGCCATCACGTGGATTCGTTGCAATAGGCAATTGAATCACAAACTTGCGCTTCTTTAGAAAGATGGGGGGGGGGACGAGTTTCGTGCAGTGATTAAACACTTCTATATAAAAGGCTTAACACCGAAAGAGATAAAAGCTGAGTTGGATAAACTTCATGGCAATCTGTTCCTGCATTTACAATTTACAATTGGATACATTAATTTAAACATGGCCGTACATCCACAAGTAATGAACATGTTCCGGACGTCCAGTAGAAGTGACTTCCTCAGAAATGATTGACCAAATCCAGGATATGATTTTCAGTGATCGACGAATCAAAGTTCGCGAAACAGTAAAGGGCACATGCATATCACAAGGTACAGTGTTCTCAATGTTGCACCAAAAATTAGGTCTTACAAATGTTTCGGCAAGATTGGTGCTTTGTTTACTCTCAATGGAGAGTAAACGCAATCATGTGATTGATTCGGAAGCTGGCTTGACACTTTTTCGTCGTAATCCCGTCGATACAAAACTGTGGATAAAACATGGATACACTTCTACACTCCAGAGACAAAAGTACAGTCGAAACGGTGGGTTTTTAAAGGCAGACCGGACTCGAAGAAGGCAAAGGTGGTGAAATCTGCAGACACGATAATGAGCTCGATTTCTTTTGGGATGCACGCGGAATCATCTAAATTGATTACTTGCAGAAAGGACGAATGATAAATGAAGAGTATTATGCATCGTTATTGCACCGGTTGAACGGAGAAATCAAGAAAAAAACGCCTTCATATGGCATCTCTTCCATTAAGACATTGCAAGTTTCGATGACGGAAATTGTAGAGTTAAGGTTCGAATTACTACAACATCCACCGTATTCACTAGATTTGGTCCTCTATGACTTTATTTTTTTATTTCCAAAGTTGAAAAAGTGGCTCGGCGGAAAACGATCCATTTCTAACGAAGAGGCCATCTCCCAAACAGATGCCTATTTTGAGGATCTCAAAAATCCTACTTTTCGGAGCGCTTAAAACTTTTGGAGAAATGCTGGAAAAGTGTATCGAGCTAAAAGGAGATTATGTTGAAAAAAATTTACCAAATATAATTTTTTTCTGTCTTTTTCTAAGGACCTGTTGAATGTCCCTCGTATATTATTTAATTTGGGGGTGCGATCAATCTGTTATGTGGAGAGGACAGGAGAACCTGAATTATATCAATACTTGGCATTTAAATTTACTACATTTCAAGGGTGTGACACGAACATTTTGAGGGAACTCCCACCCCAAACTACCCTTTATATGGAAAAATCTTCGAACATTTTTATTTTCTCAAAATGGCTAATCACTAAGCATATTAAAGACATTTAGATGCCAAATGAAACGTATACATTGAATTTTCTGGGAATATCCTTTAAGACGTCTTCATTCTGGATGACTTTTGTATAACTGGTAAACCGTAAGAGAAAAACAATAGCTTACTTTACAAAAATGTAGATCCTGTTAAATCATGCAAGTTATGTCATATACTCTTTCGGGAATTAACCATTTCCCAGATATTTCTTGTTATTTGTTTCAGTTTTAAAATACTTTTAATATTTCTCATACGGGGATGCGTCAACTCCTGGCAATGTAAAGAAACGGAATTCAACAACATAGCAACCAGCTTTTAAAATATCTGGCTATGGCTTTAACCTAACATATTCCCTTATTTCCCTTCTAATTATAAGAAGACAAGTAATAAGACAATTTCTACTAATTTTTTCTCGATTAGCATGAAGTAGATAGAAGAATAGGCTTTTAAACAATAATTAGTCGTAGAGAAATAGAGAAAGTCATTTGAATGGAACACATCAAAATTTTTATTCTTAAATTCTCAAAAGTGTATAGCAGCAAGCTCATTAAACAACAGTATTACTTTTTATACCATGTACATAGCAGGTAGAAAAAGTACTGCAATCCACCCAAACATTCGATACCGAAATATCACTGTAGATAAATGTTTTGAAGACCCCTGCATAAAACAAAATTTTTACTCCCTCTACTTTGCGCATAGTATAAAGGTAGAGAAGGTATTGCATTTCACCCAAAATTCCGATATACCAAGATTTCACCGGAAAACCCCTATTTAGGGTCCCCTGAATCCAAAAGAAAATGGGTTTTAGAAAATGATCCGTGTTTTGTTTGTGTGTGTGTCTGAACAGTGTAACTCGAAAAAGAAAAGGTGGATAGATAAAACATTTGATATTTAAAAAAAAAAAACAAAAAAACAGTGGCTCTAACGATTTTGATTAAATGCCGGACATTAAAGATGAAAATAAAGGTATATTTGATATCCTTGGATTAGCCTTCCTCTTCATTCTGAATGACTTTTGCATAAATATTAAACCATATGAGATAGACAAAAAGCTTACCAAACAAAATATGTAGAGATCTCATCAAAACACACAATTTATATCCTACACATTTTTGTTGTGGAACGAAGTATTTCAGAGATATTCCTTGTTATTTGTTTAAATTATAAATTGTTTAATTTTCTTAAACAGGAACTGTCATTCGTTTTTCTTTTGTTTAATTTCTGTGCGTACAAAAAGAACCGAATTTCAAAATGAAATGCATAGCGCCAGATTTTAAAATATTTAACTATCGCTTTGGCCTAGTGCATTCCCTTAGTTCTGTTCTATAAGGGAAGTAAGTAATAAGAACATTTCCGCTAAAGTTTAATTGGATAAGCATGAAGTAAATTTAATAGCAATTTTGTGTAAGAATAGTTTATTTGGAGAACGTGTAGAGTAAGTCATGTGAATGGAACACAGGATTTTGTGCGCGCGAGTGCGCGAGCAACACCATTCAAGAATAAATACATCCAAATTAGACATTTAAATTCAGTATCTTCCAAAGATGCGACACAAAAAACAATCCCGCAACAACTACCCTTTACATGGAATTTTTTTCGAAACTTTTGATTTTTTCAAAACTGGTTCAAACTGTTTTGTATATACTCTTGTATATACCTACTACGTGTAATGTAGTAATTTCTACGAAGGTTTATTAAAATGATTTTTTCAAAACTGGTTCAAACTGTTTTAATTAAAATGCTATTTATCAAATATATTTTATGTAGAATAAAATGTGTACCCTGAATTTTCTAAGGTAAGATGTGAAACCCACTTTATTCGGAAACAATTGTGTATCATCTTATATAACTGGTAAATGTTAGGCGCTACAATTATAACACTGTAGAGCTCTTTAATATGTAAAATTTATTCC
This sequence comes from Hymenopus coronatus, assembly GCA_030762935.1. Lineage (NCBI taxonomy): Eukaryota > Metazoa > Arthropoda > Insecta > Mantodea > Hymenopodidae > Hymenopus > Hymenopus coronatus. Next base: position 122,091,916 of record CM060897.1, on the reverse strand, counting down.
AAGTACCTGTTTCGTGACTTAAGCTACATCTGAGATAACAGCTGTTAATTGTTAGAATTATTCAAAAGTTTTGTCAATCCTTTAGAGTGCAGCCGATTTTCATTTGTCTTGGAGTTGCTTGGAAAGAGTATAACATTTTAAGGCAGCAACATCGTTCATTTGACCATCACTTCTCTTGTATATACCTACTACGTGTAATGTAGTAATTTCTACGAAGGTTTATTAAAATGAAGTAGATAGAAAAAAAAAATCTGATGTGTTCCATTCACATGACTTTCTCTACATCTCTGCAACAAATTATTGTTAAATAGCTAATGCTTCTATTTACTTCATGCTAATCGACAAAAAATTAGCAGAAATAGTCTTATTACTTGCTTCCTGTAAGTAGAAGGGAAATAAGGGAGTAGCATAGGTTAAAGCGATAGTCAAAAGCTGGATGCCGTGTGACTGAAGTTGCTTTGTTTGTATGGACAGGAGTTGTCAAATTCCTGTATGAGAAAAGTTAAGTTTATCTAACCTGAAAACAAAAACGAGCAATATCTCGAAAACGATTAACTCCAAGGAAAAAATATATATGCAACATAAATTGCGTGTTTTGATGTGTTCTACATTTTTTTTGTGGTAAGTTTTTGTCTATCTCTTACGGTTTAGCACTTTTGCAAAATTCAGTAAAATTCACTGAGAATAAAGTAGTCTTCAGAGGCTATTCCCAGAAAATTCAAAATATACATTTTATTTGTCAGGTATACGACATTTTAATCAAAATCGTTAGAGCCGTTTTTTAGAAAATCAAAATTTTCGAAAAAAGTTCCATGTAAAGGGTAGTTTGGTGTGGGGGGATTCTTCTCAAAATCTTCGTGCCGCATCCCTGGAAGATAGGAAACTTAAATACCAAGGTTGGTATTTTACCTACTTTTCGTTTTTGAGTTATCGTGTTCACAGACACACGGACACACGGACACACGGACACACGGACACAGACACACACACAGACCTTTTTTTGGATACAGGGGACCCTAAAACATATATTTCCGGTGAAATCTCGGTATCGAATTTTTTGGTGGAGTGCAATACCTTCTCTATACACTATGTACATAGTGCGTATTGAGAAAGTAATAAGCGTTTGTAAGTATAACGTGTAAAGCCATTAACGCATGATAGTGGGTACAGAAAGTCATGTGAATATAACATATTACAATATATTTGTTTAACTTTCTCTACATAGCACGTAGTACGTAGGTGGAGAAGATATTGTATTTCACCGAAAATTCGATACCGAGATTTCACCACGTATTAGGTCCCCTATATAAAGAAAAACATTTTTAGAAAAAGATCCGTGTGTGTTCGTGTATCCGTGTTTGTAAAGAGATAACTCAAAAATGAAAAATCGGTAAAATACCAAACTTGGTATTTAAGTTTAGTATCTTCCAAGGATACGACACCTAAATTTTGAGGAAAATTCCCTCATTTCAAACTACCCTTTACATTGAAAATTGTTCGAAAAATTTGTTTATTTTCGAAAATAGTTGTAACGGTATTTATTAAAATTCCGTACATTACAGATATTTACATGGGAAATAAAATGTATATTCTGAATTTTTCGAAGAGCTCTTCATTCTGGATGAATTTTGCTGAATTTTGCAGAGCTGGTAAACCGCAAGAGATAGACAAAAACTTACAACATAAAAAATGTAGATCTCGTTAAAACCTTCAATTTATGTATATGCTTTTTTATGGAGTTAATCGTTCTTGAGATTATTCTTGTTATTCGTTTACTCATACGGGAATTGTCGACTCCTGGCAATGCAAAGAAATGGATTTCAACCACATGGCAACCAACTTTAAGAAAACTTGGCTATCGCTTTCGCCTAACATATTCCCTTATTTTGCTCCTACTTATAAGGAAGCAAGTAATAAGACCATTTCAGCTAATATTTATCTCGATTAGCATGAAGAACATAGAAGAATAAGCTTTTTACAATCATTTCTTACAGAGATGCAGAGAAAGGCATGTGAATGGGACTCATCAGATTTTTAAATTGATGTCGCTGTTTTGTTGTTTCTCGCGATGCCATGAAGGGAAGTATAGAGCGAGTAGCTTTTGAACACTTTAAACTATTTCCAAAAAAAGTCTCGATTGTAATGAGGTAGACAGGAAAATAAAGTTTCATAGTTAGTATGAGAATAAATGTTACTGACTTAAGAAGGTAATGTGAATGTAGCATTTATTACTTTCTCTACACGTACTATGTACATAGTGTATTGATAAGGTATTGTATTGCACCCAAAAATTCGATACCGATACCGATATAAACATTTTTGGATAAAAAGTCCGTGTATGCGTGTGCGTGTGTATGTGTGTGTGTGTGTGTGTACGTGGACAGCAGCTCAAAAACGAAAATACCGTTAAATACCAAACTTGGTATTTAAGTTTGGTATCTTTCAAGGATGCGACATGTCGCCCTCCGTGGTATAATGGTTACCATGGTTCATATACCCAAAGTTCAAACCCGGCGGAGGAGGATGGATTTTTTCGGGTGTAAAAATCCTTAGCATGGCTTCCTTGGAAGGAAAGTAATGCCGTTGGTCCCGTGTCGTAGATTTACGGCATGTAAAATAACCTCAAGTCTGATAGAGAGGCCCCTGAGCAAAATTAAGCGGTCTTTTACGCCCAATATAGAATGGGATGCTGAGAACCACAGTAGTTAAAGAGCGTCCACAAATAACACGCCATTTCACGAAGATTTTCAAGAAAATTCCCCCATCCCAAACTACCCTTTACATGGAAAACATTTAAAAAATTTTGATTTTCTCAAAAATGGCTCTAACGATTTTGATTAAAATGTTTTATATACAAGATATTTACATGGAAAACAGCCATAATAGCCTCTAAAGACCTCTTAATTCAGGATACTTTTATAAGAATTTTGCATAACTAAACCGTAAGAGATAGACACAGACTTACTGCACAAAAAGTTTAGATCACGATAAAACACACAATTTATGTCATGTACATTTTTCTCGTGGAGTTGGCCGTTTTCAGATATTCCTTGTTATTGATTTCAGTTTTAAAATACTTATGAGAATACGGGAACTTTTCAACGCTTGGCTACGCAAAGAAACCGATTTCAGTCCCATAGCAACCACCTTTTAAAACATTTGACTGCTGGTTTAGTCTAGCGTATTCCGATATTTTCCTTCTACCCATATAGAAACTAAGTAATAAGACCGTTTCTGCATGAAATAGAAGAATAAGCTTATTAAAAATAATGTGTTACAGAGATGTAGAGAAAGTCATGTGAAAGGAGCACATTAGTTTTTTTCTTCTTCTCGCCAGCTGTGGTGTAGTATCCCTTCTGCCTTTTGGGTGCGTTACATTGTCATGTGCTGGTCAGAGAAAGGTTTAAGTGTCTGCTATCTACATTTTTATGCTTATGTAGTTCATAAAGTCCACAGTCTTATCTGCTAGTCAGTTTGCGATAACATAAAAGAATGTGGAAAGGTAAAGTTGTGATTATTGGTTTCTTTAACATGGATATAACTAAATAATTCCGTAGAGATTAAAGAAGTTTTTCTTTGCAAACAAGATGATTCCTTTCTCAAAGTATGATGTCATTGATATTAATACTTAATTGCACGCTGTTAATGTTTAGAAGAATGTTAGAGCGTCACCTATAGCACAGGTGATTTATAACAATTGTCATTACAAGCGTTGATGATATATATATATATATATATATATATATATAGTGGAGAAGGTATTGTATGCCACCAAAATTTTGTTCCGAGCATTCACTGTAAATACATGTTTTGAATTAGCCTGAATATAAAAAAGTATATTTAGAAAAAGATCTATGTGTGTATGTGTATTGTCTGTGAACAGCATAACTCAAAAACGAAATGCCGGTTAAATATCTAGCTTAGTATTTAAGTTTAATGTCTTACAAGCCTATGAAAATTTTCATCCCCCCATTCCAAACTATTCTTTATATGGAAGATTTTTCCCAATGTTCTCTTTTTTCAAAAATATCTGTAACGATTTTAATTAAAATGGTGTATATCAAAGATATATCCATGGTAAATAAAATGTATATACATACTGAATTTTCTGGAAATAGAAGCATTTTCTTTAACCGGTAAACGTTAAGAGAAAGACAAAATCTTACAGCATAAAACATTTAGATCTCGTTAAAACACACAATTTGCCAGAATCTTTTTCGGAGTTCATTTTCGAGAGTTTCCTTGTAATTGGTTTCAAGTTTAAAATAATTACTCTATTCTCAAACAGGAAGGCGTCAATGTTTTACTTTTTACTTTCTCTACACCTATTATGTACATAGTGTATGGAGAAGGTATTATAATGCACCCAAAAATTCGATACCGTGATTTCACTGGAAATATATGTTTCGGGATCCCCTGAATTAAAAAAAAAAAACATTTTTAGAAAAAGGTCGGTGTGTGTCTGCGGACAGCATAGCTCAAAAACGAAAAGAATGTTAAATACCAAAATTGGTATTTAAGTTTGTTATCTTCCAAGGATGGGACACGAAAATATTCAAGAAAATCAGCCCCCCCAAACTTGCCTTTATATGGAACATTTTTCGAAAATGTTGATTTCTCTCAAAAATGTTTCTAAAGATTTTGATTAAAATATCCTATGTTTAGGGCTCACCTCTTCATTCTGGATAACTTGTATATAGATGACTGGAAAACCGTAAGGGATATACAACAATTTAATACACAAAAAAGTAGATCTCATCAAAACACACAGTTTATGTTACATATATTTTTGTTATAGAGTTAACTGTTTTCAAGATAATCCAGATTATTGGTTTGAATTTTAAGCCATTTAAACTTTTCTCAAGCGGAAAGACATCTTTTTTCTCGTTTCTCGTTTGTTTACTCCTGACAAGCAAAGGGATTGGATTTTCAATTGTTTCACACAGCGATCGGCTTTTAAAGGACGAGGCTGTCCCTTTAGCCTGTGTGCATTTTATTCCCCTTCTACCCACAAGGAAGCTAGCAATAAGACTTATTCTACTTATGTTTATTTTGATTAGCATTGTGCAGATAACAGATTAATGTTTTGAATAAAGATTTGTTTGCCGAACATCTAGAGGACATCATGTGAATGGATCACTTTAAATGTTTACCCTTCTATTCACAAGAAACCAAATAATAAGAATAATTTCTGCTAACGTTTATCTCGATTATCATGAAGTAGATAGAAGAATAAGCTTTTTAATAATAATTTGTTACAGAGATGTAGAGAAAGTCATGTGAATGGAATGCATCAGATTTTTTTACTTCTGACCATGCAAAGAGAACCAAATTTCATGTCAATCGCATAACGGCACCTTTTAAATGTTTTGATTATCGCTCCCCTTATTTCCCGTTTACTTACAAGGAGCTAAGTAATGGAACAATTCCTGCTAATATTAGCACGATGAAGATAAAATAATAATGTTTCGTAAGAATAGCTTGTTTGCAGAACAGGCAGAGAATAAAGCAGATCAGATGTTTTGTCTTTCTTTACGTTTAATGTCCTGTAACCTGGTAGGTCACATCGGACGATTAATGAATGAAATAGGTGAAATGATGCTCAAATGAACTTGGGGCCCATAGAGCTTAGAATTATCTGACATTCGTCTTCTCAGGTGAAGGGAAAACCCCGGAAAAGAAACCCTCATCTGGGCAACTCACCCTAAACTAGATACGAACTTGGGACCTCTTGAAAGTGAGGTAGACACACTAGCACCAAAACACAGAGGCGGGTGATCATATATTTGTGTTTCTTTGCTAAACCGAAAAGAATAACAAAACGTGTAACCTGCTTTAATCCCACAACTTATTTTCTGATATTCTTCCTTTCTTTACATCTCTGTACCAAATTATTCTTAAAAGGTTTATTCTTCTATCTACGTCATACTACTCGAGATAAACATTACCAGAAATGGTCTTATTACTTGATTCTTTGCAAATTGAAGGGAAATAAGGGAGTACCCTAAGCTAAAGCGATAGTGAAATCTTTTAAAAGCTGATTGGTATGTGATTGATATTCGTTTCTTTGCATGGCGAAGAATTTACAAATTCCCGTTTAAGAAAATTTTAAGTATTTTAAAACTGAAACTAATAACATGGAATATCTCGGAAATGGTCAACTCCACGAAAGTATATCCTTAGCATGGCTTCCTTCGGGAGGGAAGTAAAGCCGTTGGTCCCATGTCGTAGATTTACAGCACGAAAAAGAACCTCAAGACTGATAGAGAGACCTTTGAGCAAAATTAAGCGGTCTTTCACGCCCAATTTAGAATGGGACGCTGAGAACCACAGCAGTTAAAGAGCGTTCATAGTTTACACGACATTTACATTTCACGAAGTATATGGTATAAATTGTGTATTTTAATGAAATCTACATTTTTTGTGTTGTAAGTTTCTGTCTATCTCTTACAGTATACCAGTTATGGAAAAGCCATCAGAATGAAGAAGTCTTCAGAGGTTATTTCCAGAAAATTCAAGGTATACATTTTATTTGTCATGAAAATATCTTTAATTTCAATCTATTTCAATCAATATCGTTAGAGGTATTTTCGAGAAAATAAAAATTTTCGAAAATTTGCCATGCAAAGGGTTGTTTGGGTTAGGAGATTTTCCCTAAAATCTTAAATACATACTTTGGTATTTTACTGACTTTTTGTTTTTGAGTTATCATGTTCACGGACACACGCACATAGGACATTTTTCTAAAAGTCTCATGTGTTCGATTCACATGACTTTCCATACACCTCTGTAGCAAATCATTCTTCTATATACTTCATGCTAATCGACGTAAACATTAGCAGAAATGGTCTTATTACTTGTTTCCTTATTAGTGTAAGGGTAATAAAGGAATACGGTATGATAAAGCGATCATCATTTATTTTAGAAGCTGGTTGCCATGTTATTGAAATTCGTTTCTTTGCATAATCAGGGGTTGAAATTCCCGTATGAGAAAATTATAAGTAAACTTAAATACCAAGTTTGATATTTTACAGAATTTTCTTTTTGAGTTATCTTGTTCACGGATACACACATGGAAAATTTTCTAAAAATTCCTGTTTTGGAAAAAAGAGACACTAAAACGTGTATTTCCTGTGAAATCTCGGCATGGAATTTTTGGGTGGAGTTCAATTTCTTCTCTACCTGTGTACTACGTCCTAAGTATAGAGTAATTAATACGTGTCTACCAAACTATTTTTCAAAACCCAATTTCTTATATTGACAATAAAAACATTAATTACTAACGTCGTAATTTACTTCCGCAAATAACCAAAGGCCCACCTAGGAGGTCTAGAGGTAGCGCATCTACCTCACATTCAAGAGATCGCGAGCTCGAATCCCGCCTAGCATAATTTACCCGGATAAGGTTTTTTTCGGGGGCTTTCCTTGTCCTTGAAGACGCATATCGAGCAGCTTTAAGCTCCATGGACTCCGAGATCATTTGAGCATCATTTAATTAATTTCAGTCATTCATCATCCGGTATGACTGACCAGGTTAAAAGGACATTAAGCTACAATAAATAAATAAATAAATAAATCTGATGTGTTCAATTCACATGACTTTCTCTATAGCTCTGCAACAAATTATTGTTAAAAAGCTTATGCTTCTATTTACTTCATACTAATTGAGAAAAATTAGTAGAAATATTCATATTTCTTGCTTCCTTGCCAGAAGAAGCGAAATAAGGGAGTATCGTAGGTTAAAGTGATAGTCAAAAGATGGTTGCTATGAGACTGTAGTTCCTTTGTTTGTATGGACACGAGTTGACAAATTCTTGTAACAGAAAATTACACGTATTTTAAAGCTGTAACCAATAACAAGGAATATCTCAAAAAGATCAGCTCCACGAAAAAAAGTATATAACATAAATTGTGTGTTTTAATGTGCTCTACATTTTTTGTGGGGTAGGTTTTTATCCATTTCTTATGGTTTAGCAGTTATGCAAACTTTCGTAAAATTCATCCGGAATAAAGTAGTCTTCAGAGGTTATTCCCAGAAAATTTAAAATATACATATTCTTTGACAGGTACATATCTTTAATATACGATATTTTAATAAAAATCGTTAGAACCATTTTAAGAAAGTAAACAATTACGAAAAAAGTTCCATCTAAAGGGTAGTTGGCGGTGGGGGATTTTTCTTGAAAATCTTTGTGTCGCATTCTTGGAAGAAACCAAACTTAAATACCAGGTTTGGTATTCAACGGTCTTTTCGTTTTTGAGCTATGCTGAATACAGACAGACATACAGACACACACACGCACGGACCTTTTTGTAAAAATGTTTTTTTTTTAGATTCAAGGGGACCCAAAACATGTATTTCCAGTGAAATCTTGGTATCAAATGTTTGGGTGGAATGCAATACCTTCTCTATACACTATGTACATAGTACGTGTAGAGAAAGTAAAAAAATCTTATGTGTTCCATTCACATGACTTTTTCTACATCTCTGCAAAAAGTATTGTTAAAAAGCTTATGCTTCTATTTACTTCATGCTAATCGAGAAAACAAACTAGCAGAAATAGTCTTATTACTTGCTTCCTTGAAACTACGGAAGTACCATAGGTTAAAGTGATAGTCAAAAGCTGGTTGCTATGTGACTGAAGTTCCTTTGTTTGTATGGACAGGAGTTGACAAATTCCTGAACGAGAAAAGTATAAGTTTTTCATAGCTGAAACCAAAAACAAGTAATATCTAAAAAACCATCAATTCCACGAAAAAATGTATGTAACACGAATTATGTGTTTTAAAGTGCTCTACATTTGTTGTGTGGTAAGTTTTTGTCCATTTCTTACGGTTTAGCAGTTATGAAAAATTCCGTAAAATTTACCCAGAATAAAGTAGGCTTTAGAGGCTATTGCCAGAAAATTCAAAATATACATTTTATTTGTTAGGTAAATATCTTTAATATACGATATTTTAATCAAAATCATTAGAGCCATTTTTTAGAAAATCAAAAATTTCCAAAAAAGTTCAATGTAAAGGGTAGTTTGGAGTGGGGGGATTTTTCTCAAAATCTTCTTGTCGCATCCCTGGAAGATACTAAACTTAAATACCAAGTTTGGCACTTTCGTTTTTGAGTTATCGTGACACTGACACACGGACACAGTACACACGGGCATACACACGGACCTTTTTCTGAAAATACTTTTTTTGGATACAGGGGACACTAAAATATATATTTCTGGTGAAATCTCGGTATCGAATTTTTTGGTGGAGTGCAATACCTTCTCTATACACTATGTACATAGTACGTGTAGAGAAAGTAATAAATAAATAAAATAAATGTATTACTGTATTTAAAACTTGTGACGAAAGGTACATAACGGTAGTCTGGGTAGTTCAGTTGGTTAGACGCTAGTCTTCTGATCTCAAGGCTTCGGTTTCAAACCCCGATGACTATTAAGCGTGCTTCAGAGCGGCAGCCCCGTGTCAGTAGATTTACTGACATATAAATAACTCCTGAGGGAGGAAATTCCCGCAGAACGGCGGTGCTGATATGATCCTGGCAATTGACAGCGTCGTTAACAAACCTACTGCAATTTGATGAATGAATTGTAAAATTGCTGTGTTAATTTAATTAATACAAAAAATCGGATGTGTTCCATCCGCATAACCTTCTCTAGCTCTTCTGTATACAAACTATTCTTACAAAGGATTATTCTTTTATCTATGTCTGCTAATCGAGACCAGATTTTGTCTTATTACTTGCTTCCCTGTAGGTAGTACGGAAATAAGGGAGTACCTACATACATTAGGCTGGAGCGATAGTCAAATATTTTAAAAGCTCATCGCTATGTAAAACAATTGACGTTCGGTTTGCTTTTCATATCCCGTTTGAGAAAAGCTGGGTAGTTGAAACCAATAACAAGAAATATCTCCAAAACGCCAAATCTACAAGAAAGTCGTATAGGCATTAATTGTGTGTTTTAACAGATTTGCATTTTTTGTGTGATAATTTTTTGTCTTATCCCTTACGGCTTAATCATTATGCAACACACTGCAAAACTCAAACAGATTAAGTTATTTCTAGAAAATTTAAAATATACATTTTATTTGCGATGTGAATATCTTTAATATATAACATTTTAATCAAAATCGTTAGAGCTATTTTGGAGAAAATCAAAATTTTCGTAAAATGTTCCATGTAAAGCGTAGTTGGATATATGGGAATTTTCTTGAAAATCTTCGTGTCGTATACTGTCCAGACACACACACACACACACACACACACACACACACACACACACACACAGAGCAGTCAGAAATATAGACAGGCAGGCACACATACACGCACCTTTTTCTAAAAATGCTTTTTTCGTACTCAGGAGACCTCAAAACATATATAATCCGGTGAAACTGGGGATCGAATTTTTTGTTGAAAATCAATACCTTCTCTATCCATTATGTGCATTGTACATACGGGCTAGAGAAATCAATAAATTTTTACTTCTGAACCGTTTTGATAAACCACACTATTGTGACCATTTATACATATTTTTGTGGAAATATTTCTGTACTTGTTCCACCTAACACAGATTGTACCAGCCAAAAAGCTTATCTGTACTTACGTAGCAACCAGGGGCCATGACGTCATCAGTTATGAGCAAGACTTGGATTCTATTAGTGATGCTATAAACGCATACCTGAACTCTAACGGCAACTTAAGGAACATTTCTGTAGCGTAATAAAAGTTGATAATTTTTTCCTCATGTGCACCTTCAACGTTTTCTATGTTCATAAATACATCCGTAATCGGTGACGCGTGATGCTTTTTCCAGACTGCCGAGATAATCATGTAGTGATAAAACCTAAGTGTAACTAATGCCTGTATAAAATACATACGAAGTGAACATTTTATATTGTGTAAATAGGAAAATCACAACACGGAATGTAAATACCCGCTTTGTTACAGTCACATGACTTTCTCCAACTATTTTGCAACAAGCTGTTCCTACAAACGCTTATTCTTTTATTTCATGCTAATTGAGATAAATATTAGCAGAAATTGTTTTATTATATATTTCCTTGTAAGTATAAGGGGAATAAGGAAATGTATTAGGCTAAGGTGAGTAAAATATTTTAGGAGATGGTCGCTATGAGATTTTATTGAAATTGAGTTCTCTTGGTATGACCGAAAATAGAAAAATTAAAGAAAAAGGAATGTCGACATCCAAGTTGAGAAAAGTACAAGTGTTGGAAAGTTTAAAACAAAAACCAGCAATATTGTTAACTCTAAAAAAAAGGTACATGACATAAATAGTGGGTTTTAACGATATCTACATTTTTTATGTAGTAGATGTTTGTGTATCTCTTAAAGTTTACCGGTTATACCAATAGTCATCCAGAATGAAGAGCTCTTAAGGGGCTATTCCCAGAAAACATTACATCTTTTATGAAAATATCTGATACATAATATGGTACTTTACTCAAAATCGTTTGAGCCATTTTTGAGAAAAACAAAAATTTTGAAAAATCTTCCATTATATGTAAAGGTAATTATGGTTAGAGTGATATTTTTGAAAGTCTTCGTGTCGTATCCTTGGAAGATGCTGAATGCAAATACCAAGTTTGGTATTTAACATACTGTTTACTTTTGAGTTATGCTGTTCACACACACACACATTCACACACATGTACACATATACCTCACACATGGACACACACGTACCTTTTTCTGAATATCCTTTTATGATTCAGGAGGTTTCAAAACACATAGAACATTATTTGTTAACGACGCTGTCAATACCAGGAGCACATCAGCGCCGCCAGCGTGCCGGAATTTCGTCCCTCGTGAGTTCTTTTACATGCCAGTAAATCTATGCTGTCGCACACTTAAAAATCATCGTTCTGGGCCGGGTTGAACCCGCGATCTTGAGAGTCGAAGGCGTCGGTTCCCATGGCCGCGCTAGCTAAAGATCTTCGCTTTGGTTCTTCGTGGCGCAGGGGATTGTGAGCTCGGGTGTTTGTGTGTTTGTAAATGTGTCTATGGTGTGTGTGTGTGTGTGTGTGTGTGTGTGTATTAGAGACAATAAGCAAAACATAATCAAATAGAAAAAAAAAAAAAAAAAGAAATGTTGGGAAATTGGGACAATTGGGGGGGGGGGCGGAAAAAGAAATACAGCGCTGGAGTCCCGACATGCCTCCGGAACTGTATTATAAAAAATAAAAAAAAAAAATAAAAGACCAGCATCTAACCAACTGAGCTATTGATACCGACTCAAAACATATATTGCCATTGAAATAGATGTTTTGAGATATATATGTTTTGAGTACGTTGGACGTGCATGGTAGAAAAAGCAATAAATTGGACGTATTACGTTCACATGACTTTTTCTAACGGCTATATTATACTTTAATCTACTTTTTTTATTATTTTATTATTATTATTATTATTATTATTATTATTATTATTAGCAAAGTTTAGTTTCCTTTCTGCTTCATGTTAATCCAGATTTATGTTTGCAAAAATTACTTCATCAGACATTTTGTTGTGGCGTAAGAGAGAAACAACTACAGTAGGTAAATCATGTGTCGCTATATGTTGGCTTTCAAATTTCACTCTTTGTATGAATACGAGAAACTAATGAATAAGTGACTTTATACCTTACGGCAACATTTGAAAATAATACCAATAGCAAGCATATCTCGAAAATGTTTGTAATAGTGTTAAATGTCCGTTGTTGTTACAAACGGTACTGCAGGCGGTAAACACTGATAGGTGATGAATGAATATAAATTAAAATTGGGAAAGGAAGTTTGGGAAGAAATGTATCAGGTATAAATTTAGGGTGACTCTTGGAAAACCTGGAGAAAACCTCATTGAGAAGGATGGTTCTGGATGCTACCCCGCTCAAACATTGTGTGACATAAATTATGTATTTTAAAGAGCTCTACACTTTATGTAATGGGCTTGTGACTTTTTAAAAGTTTACTAGTAATACAAACAAATATTTCAGAAATAAATATATAAATAAATGCATACATATTTGTTTATTAACGACGCATCATATTAGCGCCGACAATGTGTCGGAATTTTATCCCGCAGGAGATTTTTAAGATAATCCAAGAAAATCTGCCTTAAAGTTACGGAGTTTTAAGCAAAATCTTTGATCCAATTTTTAGAGAATACAAAATAGCGAAATACCTTCCATTTAAAGTGCAGTTTAGGGTATGGGAATTGAACAAAAATATTCGTATTGCAATCTTTGAACATGACTAACTTAATTATCAAATCTGGTACTTATCCGATATTTCGTTTCTGAACTAGCTATTCACACAAACACACATCACAGATTTTTTATTTTCTCTACCAAGTACTATGTACATGCATGATAGGTAGAGGTGGTATTGGAGTCCACCCAAAAATCAATACCGAGATTTAACCGGAAATACATGTTTAGAGGACCTCTGATTAAATCAATTTTAGAAAATGGTCCGTGTGTTTGGATGTATGTGTGTGTGTTTTTTTTATTGTGTTTAACGCCTGCTTTAACTACTTATGGCATCGCAGGCGGCGACACTGATGATACACGAATGAAGATGGTGCGATGGCGGGGGAAACCGGAGAACCCGTAGAAAACCCGCCCCAGATCTCACATGCATTCGCTTGGGATCGAACCCGGGCCGTCTAGGTGAGAGGCGAATGGTCTAACCACTCGGCCACGCGCGCGCGCGCGTGTGTGTGTGATATTTAAAGTTTAGTATCTTCTTAGCATATGACAATGGTTATCTGGAAAATCCCTCCACTCCAAGCGACCCTTTACATGGAATATTTTTCGAAATGTTCGATTTTCTCAAAAATGGCTCCAATGATTTTGATTAACATGCCATATGTTAAAGATATTTAAAAGGCACACAAATTAATGCCTTAAATTTGGTGGGAACAGTCCCTGAGGGGCTTATTCTGAATGACTTGCGTAAGTGGGAAACTGTAAGAGACAGACAAAAGTTTACTACACAAAAGATGTAGATCTCGTTAAAACACTCAATCTGTGCTATAACACAGAGCTAACCATTTTCGAGATATTCCTTGTTATTGGTTTTAAAATTTAAAATAATTATATTTTTTCCTCACATGGGAAGTTCTTATTCACTCTTCTTATCGGTCATGCAAAGAGAAGGACGTTTCAATTGCATCACATGCAACCAATTTTAAAAGATTTGGCTATCGCTTTAGCCGTTTCTATTTAGCAGGAAGTAAGAAATAAAACCTTTACTGCTAAGGTTTATCTCTATTAACACTAAGTAGAGATAAGAATAAACTTTTCTAAGAATCATTTGTTGCACAATGGATAAAGAAATTCATGTGAATGTAAAGTAGTAGATTTCTTTTGAAGTGCTCTTTTTGAAATAGGTGACTAATCCATGTTTTTAGGTGAAAACTTTCTATAGCATTTTTGGATGAATAACAATAATTCCTCTACTTGTAAGTAAAAAAAAAAAAAAAGTGTTCCATTCACTTGACTTTCTCTAGCTGTTCCATAAACAATTTTCCTTACCATAGATTATTCTTTTATTCACGCCATGATAATGGAGATAAGCATTAGCAGAAATGTCTTGTTAATTGCATTTTTGTAAGCGGAAGGGAAATAAGGGGAAATACTACGCTAAAGCGATAGTCACTTCTTTTCGAAGCTAGCCCTAAGTGAAGCATATGAAATTCGGCTCTCTTTTGCATTTCCGGGAGTAAAACAGATGAAACGAAAGCTGACTTCCCACTGGAGAAAAATTTAAATAGTTTAAAATTGAAACAAATAGCAAGAAATATCTCAGAAAAGGTTAACCCTATATTATAAAATTATATGGTATTAAGTGCCTGTCTTAATGAGATCTACATTTTTTGTGTAGTAGATTTTTTGTTTATGTTTAACGGTTTATGAGATATACAAAGATCATCCAAGAGAAGAGTTCTTTAGTGGCTAAACCCATAAAATTCTAAATATACATTTCGTATGCCATGAAAATATTTTAAACATATGGAATTTTAATAAAAATTATTGGTCATTTTTGAGAAAATAAAATTTTCGAAAATGTTCATGTAAAATGTAATTAGAGGTGGTATATTTTATTGAAAGATATACACACACGGCAATTTTTCTAATTTTTTATTTAGGGGCTCTCAAAACATGTGTTTCCTGTGAAATCTCGGTATCGAATTTTTGAGTAGAATACAATACCTTCTGTATCTACTATGTACATTGTGCATACGTGCTAAATAAATAATACCTTTATATTGTATGACACGGTGTCGTTAATACGCAATTATGAATGAGGAATGACGTCACAAACTTGAAAGCAGTAAACGATGACTGGACTCTCCAAAAAGCTCATATGTAATGTAAACATACAACAGTAAGTAAGTTGCATGACAATCGACTAGTGTAGTGTTTTGTCTGAATCTCTCAGTGACGACAGGCAATAACATTTCAATTATCCGATGATAAAAAACCGTTACGCTCAGCGTTGTATAGGTGTAGAATTGTTTTACAGTTACTGGGGTCAAGCAACCAGATTCAAGAAGTAGTACTAGCACAGACGGTCTCAGGCTGGCTACTTTGGCATTTTAAAACTATTTTAATATCCTCTTGTAGAAAGAGAATATTTTGT
The DNA here is from genome assembly GCA_030762935.1 of Hymenopus coronatus. Classification (NCBI taxonomy): domain Eukaryota; kingdom Metazoa; phylum Arthropoda; class Insecta; order Mantodea; family Hymenopodidae; genus Hymenopus; species Hymenopus coronatus. The sequence continues at coordinate 122,076,268 of CM060897.1, read as the reverse complement.
ATTCTACCCAAAAATTCGATACCGGAAATAAGTTTTGAAATCTCAGAATAAAAAAAAAGTTGATGCGTTACATTAACATGACTTTTTTTTTTTTTTTTTTTTAATTTATTGATTAATGTCGTTTTAACACAAAGTCATATCGCGACTACAATTACAGAAAATAAACAATATTAATACAAATTAGTCACCGTATTTATATCTTATTGTACAATTGAATGGTATTCAGGAATTCTAAAACATGTGTCCAGTTCTGTGAATCACCTAAGGCTAGTTGAAAGTCAGTAGGAACACCGCATTGAGTCCTTTGAGCACTGTATCTCGGGCAGGCTGTAATTATGTGATAAACTGTGAGAACAGTATCACACAGAGTACATCCAGGAGGTGGTTCGTGCGACAAGATGTAGGAATGGGTAAAGGCGGTGTGTCCGATGCACAAGCGGGTGATTAGTACCTGGTTTCTTCTGGTAAGTGTCAGAAGAGAGGAAGCAATGTTGTGTGTTGGGCAGATTTGATGCAATTTACTTTTAGATGTGGCTGTCCAATGTGTTCTCTATTGCTGTAAAATAGTGCGCCTAAGATGCATGAGGTAATCATCATGAGGAATCTTGATATCTGTGAGGTTGAGGGATGATTTGTTGCTTCCTTCGCAGCAGAATCAGCCATCTCATTTACCGCTATACTACAATGGGATGGTATCCAAGCAAAGACTAGTGCTTGCCGAAGTTACCAAAGCATCGTGGAGTTCTGGTATATCCTGTACAAGAGTGTGGAGGGGTGAATGTCGTTGTATAGCTTGTAGAATTCTTAGGGACACTGTGAATATAATGGATTGGTCTCTGCTCTTCGATATGTACTCCAGGACAAACCGAATTGCAAACAGCTCACAAGAGAAGTCAGAGTATGTGAGGCAAATTGTAGAACATGGTACGAGTGGGAAAAACCACTACACATCCATTTTTATCATTCCATTTGGAACTATCAGTATATATTGGCTGAAAGTCGGGAAAGGTTCCCTGTCGTTCATCGAATAGTACTATATATCTGTATCGGATTTGGCGTACTTCGTCAAAGAGGTGTTGATTACAGGAGTCTGTAGATACCATGGTATAATATTTATGTTAAGTGTACGCGGGAACAAAGGAGGGATCTGTATATTGAGCTCTTCTAGATATGCTTTAATTCTCCGCCCAAAGGCCGTTTCATGGTGTGTATTATTGGAAGGGAGTCGGAGAAATTGTCTCAGAATTTGGGCGGATGACAGTTTTAACTACAAAGGACAGACTTAAGAACTTGCGCCGAAGAGAAAGAGGAAGTTCATTGGCCACTATTTGCAAACTCTCCACAAGACTAGTATGAAAGGCACCTAGAACAATCCGCAATGTTGATGACTGAACAATGTCTAGTATTTCAAGGCTGGAATAGCTAGCAGAATTGAAACTATGGCGCCATAATCGAGCTGGCAAAGAATAATACTTCTATAGGTGCGAACTAGAATAGTGAAATCAGCTCCCCACGTTTTGGCAGATAAAGCTTTTAAAATATTTAGGCGCCTCATACAGTCAACCTTAAGAGTTTGGAGGTGAGCGAGCTAAGTCAACCTACGATCAAATGCCATACCAACTAAGTATGCGAATGGTACCAACGAGTGGCAGTGGATGTTGATTGATGTGTAGAGCAGAAGTCGTAAAAGATTTTCTTAGTCTGGAGAACACTATACATTGGCTCTTCTGGGAAGAAAACATTAGGCCTGTGTCATGACTCCATTGTTGAAGGTTGTCCAAAGTAGATTGTATTAGATCTTGTGTTGTGACAATACTTCTGCCTTTACAGAATATTGTAAGATCGTCCGCAAATAATGTCGTTTTCACAGGAGACTGAAGACACGCAGAAACGTCGTTAATGGCCACTAAGAAAAGCGTAACGCTTAACACCGAACCCTGTGGTATGCCATTTTCTAGACAAACGCTCTGGGACAACGTGGCATTGGCTCTCACTCGCATTCGTCGATGTAGAAGAAAGTTGTAAATGAATGCCAGTATTTTGCTTTTAACATTAGCTTCTAGAAGTTTCTGGATGATGCGGAGGCGCCAAACCGTATCATAAGCTTTAGTGATATCAAGGCTGACAGTAATCATGAGTTGGCGGTTGGCAAATGCATCGTGCATTTCAGATTCAAGAAGAGACAGAGTATCGAGAGTGGAATGGTATTGACGAAAACCACTCTGGATGTCATTAAAGAAATGGCTAGATTCCAGGAACCAACGTAGTCTTCTTTTGATTACTTTCTTCAGAAGTTTACACATGGTACATGTAAGTGAAATTGGACGATAGTTACCAGGAAGTGAGTGTCCTTATTTTGTTTTTGTATAGGAACCACAATGGATTCACGCCACTGATTGGGAAGGCGTTGTGTCGTCCAGATGTGATTGAAGAGGTGAAGTAAGTATTGCAAGCCACTCTCTGGCAGTTGCTTGAGCAGATCGTAGGAACATTGTCTGGTGCAGGGCTTTTGCTTGTGCACTGATGTAATTCGGCCAGCATTTCATTCATTGTTAAGACATTATTGAATGGATGGGTATTATCAGAAAAGGAAGAGAGAAGTCACATCGGAGAAGAACTGAGAGAAGATGAGACATGCATGGAGAGGGTACTAGAGGCATTGCATATAGCAGAAAAAGTAGTAAGAGTGTTAGCGATAGCCTGTGTTTCGGTAATAGCGTCGGCAGAAGGCGTAGTTCGGAGATGAGAGATCTTTTGCTGTTTATACATGCCACCTATAGCTTGGAGTTTTTTCCACATTTCAGACTGGGGAGTCTTATTAGTAAGGGTGGAAACAAACCTCAACAAAGATTCCCCTTTTGATTTCACGGCGCGCCGCAGCACGCAGACGTTGAAATTCTAATTTGTTGGTCGAAGTTTGATGACGTTTGTATTTGTAGTAGGCTTTGTTCTTCAACCTAATAGCCATTTGACAATTAGTATTCCACCAAGGAACTGTTCGATGATATATTACTGTTCCTGTGGTAGGAATAGAACTCTCGGCTGTCTTAGTCACAATCTCAGAAAACGTAGCAACAATTTCGTCAATATTCATTTGTGGGAAACCATCTTGTTGCGGCAAATCCCTTACAGCAGTCTAAAATAAGTCTTTAGCAAGTTTCCAATCAGTCTTGTCGAGTTTCCAAGTAGAAGGTCATTGTCTCAGAGGACGAGTGTAATTAGTGGCATTGACAGTGATTTGGAAGTGGTCACTGCACTGATGAGTTGTATAAATGGCCCAGTGGAATAAAGATGATATGCTGGGAGAATATATCGTAAGATCAATGCTAGTGAAGGTGTCATGATATATGTAATAATGGGTGGGGTTTGGAGAGTTCAAAGCGTTAAATCAAAAGATTAAAGTTGAGTCTCTAGCAGTCTTCCACGATAACCAAGCTTAGCATCAACCCTTAGAGGATTATGGCTGTTAAAATCACCCAGTAATAAGAAGGGTTTAGGCAATTGATGATCAAGTCAGAAAGTTGTGGTAAGTCAACAATGGTGCTGTTTGGGAGGTAAATATTGCAAATACAAATCTCTGTTTTATAAAATAGGATACAACTACGGCCTCCAGTGAAGTGTTAAGAGGGATTTCTTTTTGTGGTAAAATATCCTGAACATAGGTAACCACACCACCACTAGCGCGTCTTGCCTCAGTACGGTTCCTGTGGTAACCAGTATAGCGTTTAAGTGGGGCTATGTAATCTGCAGTGAAGTTAGTTTCCTGTAAACATCCTACAAGAGGATTATGAGAATGCAAAAGAAGTTGTAAATACTCAAGATGGGACTGAAAACCACTGTAGTATGGTTAGATTACATTCCATTATGAAGACTGAGAACCATCTCCCACTGCAGGTGTAGTTTTTGGTACATCAGGACGCCTGGCTATTGCCGCCGTTAATTTCTTTTCAATGCGGGTTGTTCGATTTTTTGTACTAGTATTAGTAAGATGGGGATGGATCTTGAGAAGAGTCTGTGCTATACCTTGTAGATTCGAGGTATAGGTTAGTGCAACTTTGGAGATGTCATCGACACCAATGGTATTTTCATAAAAGCTGCAGAGCTGTGAGAAAGTGAAAATAAATTCACTTGGTTGATTGTCCAGTAGAGGTTTGATCGACAGAAGAGAGTCAGCAATTGTGGATGAATCGTCAGAGGGTTTAGGTTTCTTGGTTACAGGAGTGGACTTATGTTTAGGAGGGTCCTCATCAGATGAATCGTCTTGTCGTGAGAGCCCATCGGTGTCGGAAAGAGTGTGATCCTCCGAGGTGCGGGCCGCTACACTGCTGGAAGATGACGGCGGGCGCTTTGTGCGAACACAAATATCCATAGGCTGATCAGCAGTCTATAGTGGAGATCCATCCAAACTTCTCAAAGTTGCAGATATATCACGTTCAGTGTTTGAACTTACTGCATCCAATGGAGCACGTGCAGTAGGTGACTCCGTTTGTTTAGGAGCGGCTGGTAATGAAGTACTCACCCGCGCCGACGTTTGGGAATCACCTTCGTTAGAAGCTACCTTTCCCGAGAGCGGAGGAAAATCTGTAGTGTTTGTACTTGTAAGGCTTGTGATGGGTAGATCAATAACACTGTTAGGGCATTCCCTAGCCAAATGACCTTCCATCTTACACACAAAACATGTTGGTGTGTCTAAAGAGACATAGATCCAGTATGTAGTGTCTTCGTGATGTACAGAAAAGCTCTCAGGTAGTTTTTAAAAGTCATCAGGTGAAACATACAGTTGACGTCGAAAGCTAAATATATGGGAATAGCCTGGAGTATTAAGCCCAGCACGAATGTGATTAATAACAGAAGCAGATGTAATGTCATTAGCTAATCAAGGATTGTTCCAGAACAGAGTTGGGTATAACAGGGCAGATGTTGGATAGTATAACACGACGTTGTGTGGTCAAAAGGAGGCGCAGCGCCAATGTTACATTGCTTACAGTGATAGTTGAGTGCTGTGCATAATTGATTCAGCTATCTGTTTGTTTGCTAAGTAGATGCATACTCGGTTATTTGAAATTCTAGAAACAAAATGAATGTGTGAAGGATCTGTGGTTTCACCAATGGCATAGATATATTCTTTAAGAGCATGTGCCTCGATTACAATAGCCTGATCCTTTGTCGGTCCAGTTTAAGCAATTGTAGAATAACTTTTGGTTGTATTGGTCATTTGAGAATTAATTTTTAGGTTACCCTTTTGTAGTAGCGTTGCAGTAGGATTCCAAGTTGGACGTTAACTCTCGACACTGTTAGACTCTACTTCTTTGATTTATAGAAAAATCCAGTCTGATATAACTTTATGTCCAAAATATATTATTTTATTGCACTAAATCACAGAGAAAACAAATCGGTCATGGCCTACCATGAATTCTAACATGACTTTCTCTAGCTGCTCTAAAAACAAACTTCATTATTACTATATCTTGGTTCCACCACTTAAACTTCCATTAAAACTATTTAGGTATTAGTTTTTTTACTTCTACTCACCGTAATATCGTATTGCAAAGTTTTAAAAATGTAACTTGTCTATTTTTGGTCTTTAACTTCCAACAAAGTACGCGATTTATACTCAAATATACCAGAAGTATTTGTTTTCTTTACTTTTTTACAGCAATTTCTATTGTTTCAGTAGCTATCAGACAGGTGGCGTCTAAATCGTGCATAGTTGACGTTCATATTGCAAAATTCAGAACTACCAATATTTGAAAACTAGTTATCACTAGCCATTAAAAGGTTGTGGAACTATCAATGAACTGTTCACTATTCGACCACTAGAGTCGCTTTATAGTTGATTTTGAGGCATTTGTTGCAACATGAGGGTGATTGCCAACACTGATACAAAAAGTACCGCGATTCTAAAAGTCATTCTGTGTGTTTAGAGTTCTGAATCAATTATTGTTGTGTAAATAAGTGATTTTCGTGTAATTTATTTTTAGTGATTTTCCTTTACTTTGGTTTCAATAATTTCCACTTGTTTTACCAAAGCACGCGAGCGAAGCGAGCATGCGCTGTGTTAGGTTTAGGTTAGTGTGTGTGTAAATAAACTTATTTTCATGTACTTTGGTTTTAATAATTGCTATTGGTTTTATCAAAGCATGCGAGCGAAGCGAGCATGCGCTGTGTGAGGTTTAGGTTAGTGTGTGTGTGTGTAAATAAACTTATTTTCACATATTCACAGCCTTGGTACTCCATTATTACTGTGTGAATGTTGGTGACTTTTGAGCTTCACTTTTTTTTTTTCTTTCTTTGTTATTTGGTGATTTTATCTACGTTGGTAGCATTGTAATTTCATTGTTTCTAGACCATAAATACTTACTTTCCGCCTAGCAACAACTATTAAATCTTCCTCCACCATGAACATTTTCCTGAATTTTGCTATTTAAGAAAGTGTACTTACACGGTGGGAGTGGTGGGTTATTCCAATTCTAGATGAACACATATTAGCTCCTATATTCCCTGAAGTGGATTATAAGGTTAGTTTCAGTTCTGAAAGATTTATATTTGTGCTGGTCCTCTGGTATAGCTTACAAACGATTATTCTTCTTTCTACAAAATGCTAATCAAGATAAACATTGGCAGAATGTCCTTATTATTTAGTTTCTCATAAATTTATAAGTAGAAGGGAACTAAGGGAATGCACTATGTTAAAGGGATACTCAAATGTTTTAAAAGCTGTAGTTATGCGATTGTCAATGCAAATCGTTTCTGTGCTTGGCCAGGAGTAAAACAAAAGAAAAACGAAACTGCCTCCGTGGTCGAGTGATCAGCGAGCCAACCCGGAAGTCCCGGGTTCGATTTCCGGCTGCGGCGAGGAATTTTTCTTTAATCAGAATTATTCCCTATTTCCCACAGTGTCTGAAAGCATGTTTGTGAGAGTGAATGTGTGTGTATGTGTGTGTGTGTGTAATATGATCTGAAGCTTTCCTGGCGAGGAACATTTTCTGGAGTTCTCGGGCTTCAAGCCAGGTGTAGTGATGAAGGATGATGAATGATGATGATCCTGATGATGGGAGAGATGCACGCTCCCGAAACATCGATGACTCTTCATCATTACTCCTGGCTTGAAGCCCGAGAACGTAATACGATTTAAATTCAATGTAAAGAGCCTACAGATAACGAGTTGTTTCAAGTGCAAAGCCCCCGATATGACCTTAGATGTTAAAGGGGGCTATATAAATGAAACAATAAATAAAGGACACTTCCTGTCTGAGGAAAGTATAAGTACTTAACAATTGAAACTAATAACAAGGAATATCTCGGAAACGGTTACCTCAACAACAAAAACGCAAAGGAATAAATTGTGTTTTGATGAGATCTAAATTTTTTGTGCAGTAAGTTTTTGTCTATTTCTTACTGTTTAGCAGTTAAGCAAAATTCGGCAAAAATCATCCAGAATAAAGAGGTCTTCAGAGGCCATTCCCAGAAAATTTAAGAATTACCTACATTTTATTTGGAATGTAAATATGTTTAATACGTATACAGTATTTTAATCAAAATCGTTAGAGCCATTTTTGAGAAAAACACATTTCGAAATTTGTTCCATGTAAAGGGAGTTTGTGGGGGGGGGGTATTTTCTTGAAAATCTTCGTGTCGCATCCTTGGAAGATACTAAACCTAAATACTAAGTTTGGTATTTAACGGTCTTTTCATTTTGGAGCTATGCTGTCCACAGACACACACACAAACACACATGTACCTTTTTCTAAAAATGCTTTTTTCGAACTCAGGTGACCCCAAAACATGTTTTTCCGTAAAATCTCGGTAGTTTTGGGTGGAATAAAATATTTTCTCTATCCACTATGTACACTGTACATACTAGAGAAAGTAAAAATAAAAGGCAAATGTGTATACGTGTGTGTGTGTGTGTGTGTGTGTGTGTGTGTGTGTGTGTGCACAGCATAAATCGAAAGTGCAAAGTCCCTTAAATACCAAACTTGATAAAGATGTGACATGAAGACTTTCTAGAAGATCTCCTCACTCCCAATTTCCCTTTACATGGAAACATTTTTGAAAATTCTGATTTTCTCAAAAATGGCTGTAACAAATTTGATTAACGTACCGTATATTAAAAATATTTACATGAAAAATAAAATGTATATTTTGAATTTTCGGGGAATAGCCTCTGAAGACAGCTTCATTATGGATGAATTTTGCATAAGTGGTAAACCGTAAGAGATAGATAAAAGCTTACTACATAAAACAAATGTAGATCTCGTTAAAACAATTTTTGCCATGTACATTTTTCTCTCTCATAAACTTGGCCATTTCCGAGATATTCCTTGTCATTCGTTTAAGTAACTTTTCTCATACGAGAACTTATAAACTCCTGGAAGAAGCGGATTTCAATCCCATACCAACCACATTTTAAAACATTTCCCTGTTGGTTTAGCCTAGCGTATTCTCTTGTTTTCCTTTTACGTATAAGGAAGCAAACAATAAGGTCATTTTTGCTGTTTATCTCGATTAACATGAAATAAATAGAAGGATAATCTTTTAAACAATAATTTATTTACAGAGTTGTAGAGAAAGTCATGAGACTGAAAACATAAGATTTTTAGGAAAAGGTCAAAGTGTTTACGTTTGTGTGTCTGTGGACAGCATAACTCAAAAACGAAAACTCCCTTAAATATCAAACTTGATATTTAAGTTTAGTATCTTCCAAGGATATGACACTAAGATTTTCAAGAAAATTCCCCCATTCCCAACAACCCTTTACATGGAAAAAAATCGAAAACCTTAATGGCTCTAACGATTTTGATTAAAATACCGTATATTAAATATATTTAAATGAAAAATAAAATGTATATCTTGAATTTTCTGAGAATAGCCTCTGAAGACTACTTTATTCTGGATGAATTTTACATAATTTTGCATAAATGCTAAACCATAAGAGATAGACTAAAACTCACTTAACAGAAAATGTAGAGCTACTTAAAACACGCAATTTATATTTTACGCATTTTTCGTGGAGTTGATCATTTTTTGTATACTCCTGTTTATTGGTTTCAGCTTTAAAAAACATATACTTTTCTCATACGGGAATTTGTCAACTCCTGTCCATAGAAATAAAGGAACTTCAGTGAACCTAGCAACCAGCTTTTGATTATATTGATTATGCTACCCCTTTATATAAGACTATAGTGCTAGCTTTTTTCGATTAGCATGAAGTAAAAAACATAAACTTTTTAACAATAATTTGTTGTAGACATGTAGAGAAAGTAATGCGAATGGAACACATCAGATTTGTATTTATTCATTTGTTTTAGTTTAATGTTTTTTAACCTGGTAGATCATATTCGACTTGAATAATATCGGTGAAATGATGCTCAAATGAATTCGGGATCCAATGATCTTAAAAGTATTCGACATTTGTCTTCTCAGACTACGGGAAAATCCCGGTAAAAAGGGAAAACCCGGGTATTTCACTTTAACCGAGATTCGAACTCGGGACATCTTGAATGTGAGTTAGAGGGGTTAGCCCTGGTGATTTTTTCTGTGACCCGCATTCATCAGATCGCAGGCTCGATTCCCTTGGCTGGGCTACCTAACTCAGGTTTTTTCGGGGTTTCCCCGGTTCGGCAGGCGAATGCTGGGTACGTTCCTTCCATTTACTGTATTTCCTATCCCTCCATGTCATATTCATTTTGATTTCATTCATCCTTCATCCCGTTGGTTTCTTTCAGGGTTGAAAGAGTCGGCGAAGGTGCTCTCTGCGACGTGGTGGGGAAAAAGGAACCTCATTATGACTCTGTCCGTCCCCCGACTTAAGATGCCTACCGGGATGAGAACCATCCCTAGCGGAGGCGTTTGATCCTTTGTTCGACTGTCGAGGAGGTTCAATTGGGAAACTGTAGGGATCTGTCATTGCTGTGCCGGCCGCCCGGTGTCTCTTCTCACCTCAGCCCTCCCCAGGACACCGCCTTGTGGGGTTTAGGTACAATAACCGCATTAGTTCGGTGCCGAGGCCCTTCCGTCCGTATCCTAATCCTGGTCACGCTACCCTTACTCTACAGAGGCGGAGATTCTACTTTCTGAAACCCTTTTTACCTACAACGAAAAGCGCAGTGAATCTATTTCTGTAAACGCTTATTTCGATTATCATGGAGTGGTTGAAAAAATAATGTATGAATATTTTGTAACAATTAGAGATACTAAAAGATGGAGGATAAAGAAAGTCATGTGAAGGTAATATACCAGATATATACTTTTTTATGCATAAGTTTGTAATCTTGTGGCTGGCCTCGTATAATTGAGTAGAGTACCTGTATGCTGTATGGGGAGTCCCGGGTTCGATTGCCGGTTGGGGTGCGAATTTACTCTAGTTAAAATTATGTCTTACTTTCCCAGAGTTGGAAGAATGAACGATTTATACAATGCACAAAACCTTTCAAAGGACCAGAAATCCAATGTAACTGTACACGAGTTAACACCACTGCCGATGTGCAATATTTGATTCAGTTGGTCATCTTGGAAATTTCGAGTTTTAAAAGTTTCCTTGAGCAGGTAGCTAACCTGAAGCAAGGTAAGTCTGGTAGAGAATGCCACCTTACTGCCTCCAGACGTGTATGATTATGTTGAAGGCTTTCTCTTCTGGAGAAGTTGCATGTATAAGGACACAACAATCAGCATAAATGTTGGAGACACAAGATATACTGAAGAAATAGTTATATATCGAGATGGAAGGCAGGTTTGCAATTTATCTCCCACTTTATTTTTATTTTCTTTACACGTGCTATGTACATAGTGTATAGACTCTACCCAAAAATTCGATACCGAGATTTCACCGGAAATATATGTTTAAGGGTCCCCTTTATCCCAAAAAACCAAATTCAGAAAAAGGCCCGTGTGTGTGTGAATACGATAACTCAAAAACGAAAAGTCGGTAAAACACTAAACTTAATATTTAAGTTTAGTATCTTTCAGAGATGCGACACGATGATTTTGAGAAAAATCCCCCACCCCAACTACCATTTACATAGAACTTTTTTCGAAAATTTTGATTTTGTTAAAAACGGCAGAAAGAATTTTGGCTAAAATGTATATTAAAGATATTTACCAGACTAAAACACACAATATATGTTATATACATTTTTCCGTGGAGTTGATCGTTTTCACTTTCTCTATACGCACTATGTACATTGTGTATAGAGAAGGTATTGCACTCCATCCAAAAATTCGATACTGAGATTTCACCGGAAATATATGTTTTAGGGTTCCCTTTATCTAAAAAAAGCATTTTCGGAAAAAGGTATGTGTGTGTGTGTGTGTGTGTGTCCATGTGTCTGTGAACACGATAACTCAAAAACGAAAAGTAGGTAACATACCAAACTTGGTATTTAAGTTTAGTATCTTCCAGGGATGCGACACGAAGATTTTGAGAAAAATCCCCCATGTCCAACTACCCTTTACATGGAACTTTTTTCAAAAATGTTGATTTTCTCAAAAATGGCTCTGAAGACTACTTTATTCTGGATGAGATTTACTGAAATTTGAATAACTGCTAAACCGTAACAGATGGGCAAAAACTTACTACACAAAAAATGTAGAACACGTTAAAACACACAATTTATGTTATATACACTTTGTTCGTGGAGTTAGTCGTTTTTAAGACATTCCTTATTTTTCGTTTCTACTATAAAAACTTATACTTTTCTCATACAGGAATTTGTTAACTGCTGTCCATACAAACAAAGGAACTTCAGTTACATAGCAACCAGCTTTTGATTATCACTTTAACCTATGGTACTCCCTTATTTCGCTTCTACTTGCAAGAAAGCAAGTAATATGGCTATTTCTGCTAATTTTTTACTGATTAGCATGAAGCAAATAGAAGTTAAGCTTTTTAACAATAATTCGTTCAGAGATGTAGAGAAAGCCATGTGAATGGTACACATCAGATTTTTGGTTTCAGCTTTGAAAAACTTATACTTTTCTCATACAGGAATTTGTTAACTCCTGTCCATACAAAGACACTTCAGTCACATAGCAACCAGCTTTTGACTATCACTTTAAACTTTCGTACTCTCTTATTTCGCTTCTACTTACAAGGAAGCAAGTAATAAGACTATTTCTGCTAATTTTTTCTCGATTAGCATGAAATAAATATAAATATAAGATTTTTAACAATAATTTGTTATAAAGATGCAGAGAAAGTAATGTGAATGGAACACATCAGATTTTTATTTTATATGGGTTATCTGATCAGAGAATGGATGTATAAAATCAATGGAGGCATTTGTATTGCACACAATTTTACATTAAAATGATGCTATTTGCGGATGATCAAATAATTATAAGTAAAACGAAAGACGTCTGCAAAAAATAGTATATACATTGCAGAGGCTTTGCGAGAATTGTAATTTTAAAATTTCGACAAATAAAACAAAAGCGCACTGTTAGAATCAAAATAGTAGTTAATGACATTACATTAACGCGACGCAATGAGCAAATGGCAGGCTGAGGGCAGCCCAATGGAGTGTTAGACGTGTTCCTATTCTACAAGATCTTAACCACGTTCTGACGGAAGTCATGGGTTTTAAGGACCTAGGAACGCGTATAAGTTATAAATAGGAACACGATTTTAGTAATAAACTGCTCATGTTTTAGCAAATGTATGACACTATAAACAGAAGCCTCACAACTAAAGCCAGAAAAGAAACAAAAATGAAGTAATGACAGTGCCTGCCTTCCTTTACGGATCCGAAACATGGACATTAAATCAAGCTGACAAAAGGAAAATACAAGCTGCTGAGATGAAACTCCCAAGAGCAGTAAAAGGACGTACTCTTCTAGATAAAATCTCAAATGAAAAAAATCTGATGCGTTCCACAACAAGACTTTTACATATCTATAACAAATTATTGTTAATAAGCTTATTCTTCTATTTCATGCTAAAACATTAGCAGAAACGGTCTTATTATGCAGTTCCTTATAAGTAGAGGGGAAATAAGGGAAGACCCTAGGAACTTACAGTCGAAAGTTTTAAAATGTGGTTGCTTTGGAAATGAAACCCGTTTCTTTGCATGGTCAAGCGTTGACAAGTTCCCGTATGAGAAAGTATAAGTATTTTAAAACTGAAATCAACAACAAGAAATATCTCGAAACGGCCAACTCAACGAAAAAACGTATATGACATAAATTGTGTGTTTTATCGAGATCTACATCTTTGTGTAGGAAGTTTTTGTCTATCTCTTATGCTTTAACAGTTATGGATAATTCAATAAAAATTATCCCGAATAATGAGGTCTTCAGAGGCTATTCCCAGAAAAACCAAGATATACATTTTGTCCTGTAAATATCTTAAATATAAGAGATTTAATCAAAACCATTAGAGCCATTTTTGAGAAAATCAAAACGTTCTAACTTTTTCCATGTAAAGGGTAGTTTAGGGTGGGGGGTTTCCTGATAATCTTCGTGTCGCATCCTTGGAATATACTGAACTTAAATATCAAGTTTGGTATTTAACGGACTTTTGAGCTATGCCATCCACAGACAGACAGGCACACATACACAGACATTTTTCTAAAAATGTTTTTTTTTGTATTCAGGGGCTCCCAAAACAGGTATTTTTGGTGAAATTTCGGTATCAATTTTTTGGGTGCAATAGAATATCTTCTCTATACACCATAACCCGGCGGAGGACGATGGAATTTTTCGGGCGTAAAGATCCTTAGCATGGCTTCTTTCGGAAGGGAAGTAAAGCCGTTGGTCCCATGTCCTAGATTTACGACACGTTAAAGAACCTCAAGCCTGAAAAAGAGGCACTCCGAGCAAAATTAAGCTGTCTTTCACGCCCAGTATTGAGGGGGACGCTGAGAACCACAGCAGCGCGCGGCGTGTGTGTCTGTGGTCAGCATAGCTCAAAAACGAACAGTCCGTAAAATACCAAACTTGGTGTTTAAGTTTAGTATCTTCCAGAGATACGACACGAAGATTTTGAGAAAAATCCCCCCACCCCAAACTACCCCAAATTTTGATTTTGTCAAAAATGACTCTAACGATTTTGATTAAAATATCGTATATTAAAGATATCTACCTCACCAATAAAATGTATATCTTGAATTTTCTGGGAATAGCCTCTGAAGATTATTTTATTCTGGATGGATTTTACGAAATTTTGCATAACTGCTAAACCATAAGAGATGGATAAACTTGCCACAAAAACATGTAGAGCACGTTAAAGCACACAATTTATGTTAAATACATTTCTTTCGTGGAGTTGATCGTTTTTGAGATATTCCTCGTTTTTGGTTTCAGCTTTAAAAACTTATACTTTTCTCATACGGGAATTTGTCAACTCCTGTCCATACAAAAAAGGAACTTCAGTCACATAGGAACCAGCTTTTGACTATCACTTTAACCTATGGTACTCCCTTATTTCGCTTCTACTTACAAGGAAGCAAGTAATAGGACTATTTCTGCTAATTTTTCTCGATTAGTATTATGTAAATAGAAGAATAAGCTTTTATCGGTGATTTGTTGAAGAGATGTAGAGAAAGTCATGTGAATGGAACACTACAGATTTTTTTCTATTTGATTACCGGTTTCGCTATCCGGACCATATGCGACACGAGGAACGCGCCCGATAAGCGTTATAATGTTCCACTATTGTCAACTTTGGAAATAAGTGTTTGGACCGGTACAAAGCATGTCAGAAAAATGTGATGTATTACATTCACATGGCTATCTTGATCTCTTCTTTAATAAACTATTCTTACTGAAACTTTATTTTTTTACTACATACTAATCGAGATAGACGTTAACAGAAATTTTCTTATGACTTATTTCTTTATTGGTAGAAGGGGAATAAGGGGATACACTATGCTAAAGCGATAGTTACATCATTTATAATCTAGTGGCTCTGTGATGACTTTGAAATTGGGTTGTCTTTACATGGGCAGAAGTAAGCAAATCTGATGTGTTCTATTCGCATACTTTCTCCACCTATTCTTACAAAAGCTTATTTTTCTATGTACTACATGCTTATCAAGGTAAATATTAACATATAACATTTTATTACTTATTTTTTTGTAGGTACAGGAGAAATAAGGGAATACGTTAAAGCGGTAACACCTGCGGCACGCGTTTGGGAGGTCGTGGGTTCAAATCTCATGGGGAAATCATCCGAATGTGTTTTTTTCGTTGCTGCTCTCAATCATCAAGGTATATACCTGATTGGATATTTAATACCACGACCCAAACCTTCACATTCAGTCCAAAACAATAGTAAAACTGAAAATAGAGGGTAATAGCGACTGGGCTACCATTTATCCCCAGATAGTTCAAGTAAAAAGACTGAATATCATACTAACGTAATCTGCTTGTAGCGGAGCGAAGTAGTATTATGTATAGGGATGTTGCATCTGAGGGCTGGTTGAACTCTGCCAACTGACTACGGATGGTTGAAGAAACTAGACTAGAGACCATGATGTCTGTTTATACGCGCCATCTGACTGCTAACGATGGAAGCTGTTAGACTGTGGCACATTGTCATTATCTGCTTGGCACGAGGTAAAAGTGTGGGGATTGTCCTGAAAAGCTGCTGTCCACTACATACAATCAAGGAGGCATCGTAAGGTATAGTACCATTGCGATATACCTCGTGAATAAAATAGATTAAAAATCTTGTAAAAGCTGGTCGTTAACTGATGACATTGAAATTCCGTTATCTGTGCTAGGTTAAGAGTAAAATAAAATAAATAAACAAAAGACTCATTTGCGGAAAGTATATGTACTGGAAATTTTAAACCAATAACAGGGAATATCTCGGAAATAATTAACTCAATAGAGAAAAAAAAAAGGAAAGAAAAGAAAGAAGAATGGCATTGCTCTTCCACGATCGATGCTCTCCCGTTTTGTCCCAGCGGCAATTTTAGGAACAAGTTCTCCAATACACGAGCACGCTGTGTTGCAAGCTTCCCTTGATTTTGCTGAAATCAATGCTAATTCAAGCCCTATTGTCCGGTCAGAATCTTAAAGCTGGTCGACATTTTCCCTCAGAAAACGCTTCAGCTTAGCACCATAAAACCAGGTGGTGAATGTTTGGTTTAAATGGGGCTAGGAAAGGCAAAATACGTTCAAAAATTCATTTAAGGGCACCAAAATTCCTTTTACATTTGGTTTTCCACAAATTACAATTGAATTTTTGTATTTACTGTGCCTCTAAAGAGACATTGGAGATACTCTCTTTCGTTTCAAGCATACACTCGTTCATCTGGTGACAATACACAATGCAGGTTATGAGTAATCTGTGACATTTATAAAGAAGGTCATATTTTGTCATTTTTAAAACTACCTATATTTTCCTAAACTCAGGGCCCTTTCCTCAGAGGCCATGAGATTCTCTCCCCCCCCCCCCAGAAAGTATAAAAACTGCAAAGCTAAAACTTTTGTGGTTTTATAAGATTGGTAAATATCTTGAAATACAGTTTATTACTTTCTCTACAAGTACTATGTACATAGTGTATAGAGAAGGTATTGTAATGTACCCAAAATTTCGATACCGAAATGTCACCGGAAATACATGTTTTGGATCCACTGAATACAAAAAAAGAATTTTGTAAAAAAAGGTTCGTGTGCGTGCGTATTGTGTGCCTGGCTGTGTGTGTGTGTGTGTGTGTGTGTGTATGTGTGTGTGTGTTTGTGTGTGTGTCTGTGGACAGCATAGCTCAAAAACGAAAAGACCGTTAAATACCAAACCTAGTATTTTAGTTTGGTATCTGCAAGAATGCGACACGAAGATTTTGAGAAAACTCCCCCAAGCCAAACTACCCTTTAAATGGAAAACATTTAGAAGATTTTGATTTTCTCAAAAATGGCTGCAACGATTTTGATTAAAATGTCACATATTAAAGATATTTGCATGACAAAATAAAATGTAGATCTTGATTTTTTTGGGAATAGCCTCTAAAACCATCGTTATTCTTAATGAATTTTGAATAACTGGTAAACCTTAAGAGATAGACGAAAACTTACTGCACAAAATATGTAGAGCTCGTTAAAACACACAATCTATGTTATATGCATTTTTTTCGCTGCAGTTGACCGTTTTAAGATAGTCCTTGTTAATGATTTCAGTTTTAAAATACTAAATACTCGTACTTCTCTAATACGGGAGCTTGTCAACACCTGACCACGCTAAGACTCGGATTTCAATCCCATAGCGACCACGTTTTAAAACATGTGACTGTCCATTTAGCCTAGTGCATTCCCTTATTTCCCTTGTACTTACTAGTAAGTAATAAAGACAATTTGTACTTTTGTTGTAGGATATTGATTTAATAGTCTTGGTAACCAATAAGCCATAAGGACATCTTCCCAAAGATACAATTAAAATGTTTCATTTACATTCTCATGCACATAAAAATGATGTGTTCAATTCACATGATTTTCTCTATCTGTTCTGTAAACAAAATATTCTAACAAAATATTTCTTTTATATACATCATGCTAATCAAGATAAACATTATTGGTCATATTAATTTCTTATAAGTAGAAGGGAAATAAGGAATGCATTAGACTAAATCGATATGCAAACGTTTTAAAAGCTATCCCTATACGATTGCCATTGAAATTGGATACTCTTTCTAAGGCCAATAAAACAACAAAACAGAGATGCAACGGAGAAAAGTTCGGGTATTTTAAAATTCAATCCTAAAACAGGGAATATATTGGAAAAGGTTAGTTCTACAAATAATCTGTATATGTCAACTTGTGTGTTTTAACGATAACTACATGTTTTGTGCAGTAATTATTTGTCTATCTCTTACGGTTTGCCAGTTATGCAAGCCATCCAGATTGAAGAGGGTTTCCGGGGCTATTGCCAAGAAATTCAAAGTATATATAGGGTCTTTCAACAAGTGTCCTATCTTTGAACTTAAATAAAAACACGTTCTATAAATGATAGAGGTTTATTTCTTTTTTTTTTTTTTTGGAACATAATTAATGTCATTATATGTGGAAGAGAACATCAGCTAAGTGACCGCCGCGACTTCGTTGGATTGCACGTATACGGTTGACCCAATTTTCAATGACAGAGGAACGTAAATTAGATCCAACTTCAGAATAGCACGCGTGATGTTATTCGTAAGATTATTTACTGTTTCTGGCTTATTGACATAAACTCGAGATTTAACATAACCCCACAAGAAGTAATCCAACGGCGTTAAATCACATGACCTCGGGGGCCAGTTCACATCACCATCACGGGAAATGATGAAACATCTGAACTTCTCCTTCTTTATTGTTTCGAGAGTAGTATGACATGAGGCACCATCTTGCTGGAACCAGATATTTCTGAGGTCCATAGCATCCAATTGAGGCCAAAACTAGTCCCTTATAATAGCCCGGTATCTTTCTCCATTGACAGAGCTTCTCCACCTTCGTCTTGGAAAAAATATGGACCAATGATTACACCATACCAAAATACATACCACACAGTAACCATTTGGAGATGAAGGGGGTTCTTGGATCTGCATTGGATTGTGATTGCTCCAATAACGGAAATTTTGTTTGCTAACACAACCATCCATCCAAAAGTGGGCTTCGTCGCTGAAGATGATTTTTCTACAAAAATCTGGACCAGCTTCCAATTGCTCCATAGCCCAGTCAGCGAATACATGGACAACCTATAGTCGTTGGGCTTTAGTTCTTGAGTTAACACCATTTTGTAAGCGTGAAACTTCAAGTCCAAATGCAGAATTCGACAAGTTGTGACGGCGAAAGCACCAATGAAATCGAATTATATTATTAATTCGGCTTAGTAAAAATGTTTCTAGGTTATTATTAAAATTATTTTTAGTAATTTCTGATTTATCAATATTTATAACAGGGTTGCATTGGAGTCTAATTTTGAATTAGACTCCAATGCAATGCATTTTTTAGCTTTAATGTTAATAATGTTTACATCCACTATTGTATCATGAATAGAATCAAATCAATATTAACAAAAGTGCAACAAACAAATTGTATCATTTTCGTTTTTCATAGCTGTCCTGTCTGTTACAACTAAGTTAACGCAGAGAAAATCTCTCGCTATCAGCATTTGATAACGCTATACAAAGACAGAAAACGTGAGAAGAATCGCCTTTTTACTTTCTCTACACGTACTATGTACATAGTGTACAGGGAACGCATTGTATTGTACCCAGGAATTCGATACCGAGATTCCACCGGAAATCATGTTTTTGGTTCCCCTAAATCCAAAAAGGAATTTTTAGAAAAAGGTCCGTGTATCTATGGGCAGCATAGCTCAAAAATGAAAAGTCCTTTAATAACAAACTTGATATTTAAGTTCAGTATCTCCCAAGTATGCGATACGAAGATTTTCAAGAAAATCTCCCCACCCCTCACTACCATTTACAGGGAAAATTTTTCGAAGATTTTGATTTTCTCAAAAATGGCTCTAACGATTTTGATTTAAACTTCTTATATTGAAGATATTTACATGACAAATAAAATGTATATCTTAAATTTTCTGGGAATAGTTTTTTTTTAATGTCTAACTACCATTTACTACCAAGGCACCACAGGCGATGACACTGGTGATACATGGAATGAAGATGGAGCACCGGTGGAATGCAATGGCGGGGGAAATCGGAGAACCCGAAGAAAACCCGCCCTGCGCCGCTTTGTCCACATGCGGTCGCTTGGGATCGAACCCGGGCCGGAATATCTTCTGAAGATCTCTTTATTCTGAATGATTTTTTTTTTTTAATTTTGCATTTCCAGTAAACCGTAAAAGATAGACAAAAACAATACACAAAAATGTAGTGATCCTTAAAACACACAATTTGTTACATACATTTTATTCATGGAGGTGACCGTTTTCGAGTTAATCCTTATTTTGGTTTAAGTTTTAAAATACTCCAAAATTTTCCCTTACCGGAAGTGTCAACTCTTTGCCCGCAAAGAAACGGAGTTCAATCCCATAGCAAGTACATTTTAAAACATGTGATTGTCGGCTTAGCCTAGTGTACACCCTTATTTCCCCCTACTTATAAGGAACCAAGTAATAAGACCGTTTCTGTTAGTGGTTATCTCGAATAGAAGATATAGATAGAAGAATAAGCTTATTAACAATATTTTGTTACGGAGATGTAGAAAAAGTTATGTGAATGGAACACATAAGATTTTTTTCCGTTTAGATTGAAATTCTAATATTGCTTCTGTTACCAATCTGTAATTTTCATGCTTGGTACGTTAATTTAGTATCTTCTTAGCATTGTAACCTTTCTGTTCAAATTCTAAACATTGTTTCAGAAGTTCTAACAGCATGATGTGAAGTCGCAAATATTAAGTTAATTTTTTTTTTAAGTTAAAATAAAATCACTTTTTTTTAGCAAAATAAAAAATAATATACAAACAAAAACTCTGTTTATTACTCCAACATATTGCATCTTATTTCTTCCATTGATTACATATAAAAATCATTTTTCGATGCCTTTGCAACAATTCTGCCGCATTTCTCTTTCGACCCTCGACATAGTACACACTTCGGTCATAAACTCATTCAAATATTGCACGCTATGCGTTCTCTGTTGAAAATTGAACTCTCTGCTGGGCTCGTTTTCACTATTATACCTGTCGATCAGTGGCAGGAAACTTCCAGAAGTATTTGCACGTACAAACAACCACAGGTGACACAAAATCATTCAGGTATAGCCATGAGCGGCTTTGATGTCAAAGAACTTGCCGACAGCACATGCTACAATATCTATTCTTGCAAACAAGAAAATGTCTATAAAATTCGAGAAAAAGTAAGCCAAATCATTATTTCAAAAGTATGTGAAATGCATACAAAGCATTTTGTTTTTCTAATTCAACAACTTTTTTATTTATCGTTACGTTAAAAAAATCTGGTGTGTTTCATTCACATAGCTTTCTCTTCATCTCTGTAACAAAATATTGTTAAAAAGCTTATTCTTCTATCTACTTCATGATAAACAAGATAAACATTAGCCGAAATTGTCCTTATAACTTGGTGCCATGTAAGTAGAAGGAAAAGAAAATCTAATGTGTTCCATTCACTGGTGTTCTCTAACTCTTCGGCAAACACACCTTTTATGCAAAAGATTAATCTTTTATTTACATCATGCTGATCAAGATAAACATAAGCAGAATTGGTCTTATTAATAGCTTCCATGTAAGTAGAAGGGAAATAAGAAAATGCACAGGCTAAAGTGATAGTCTAGTCTTTTAAAAGTCAGTAGCTATTTGAAACAGCTGAAATTCCATATCTTTGCTTTCCAACAGTAAACAAATGAGAAACGAGAAGAAATATGCCAATAATCCGGAATATCTCGAAAGCGGTTAACTTTACTTAAAAACATTTATATGGCATTACATTGTGTGTTTTAATGAGATCTACATTTTTTTGTGTAGTAAGTTTTTGTCTATCTTTTACGGTTTGCCAGTTATCCAGAAAGAATAGGTCTTCAGAGGCAATTCCCAGTAAATTCAAGATATGCATTTCCTTTGTCATAAAAATATCTTACACATAAAATATTTTAATCAAAATCGTTAGAGCCATTTTTGAGAAAATCAAAATTTTCTGTAAATGTTCCATGCAATGGGTAGTTAGGGGTGGGGAAATTTTCATGAAAATCTTCGTGTCGCACTTGGAAGATACTCAACTCAAATACCAAGTTTGGTATTTAAACAGCTATTCGTTTTTGAGTTACGCTGCCCCCCCTCACACACACACACGCAGTTACATATACACACAGGTAGACAGATAGACACACACACGGACATTTTTCTAAAAATTATTTTTTTTATTCAGGGTGTCTGAAAACACGTATTTCCGGTGAAATTTCGGTATGGAATTTTTTGATACAATACAATACCTTCTCTATACACTCTGTACATAGAAGTGCAGAGAAAGTGTTAAAAACTCTTGCCTGTGACTATAAGGATAAATCATCAAACCATGGGCAATGCCATTTCAGCTAATTTCACTGTAAAAGGAAGTCATGTGATGATCGCACAGAGCGACATGTATCGTAAATATACCCTTAGTATTATATTCGCGCTTTACAAAGTAATGTAACATAAGAAAGTACACATAAAGATAGAAATAAATAAAAGTTCAATTTTTCTGTAATGCGAAACGCGGAGACCTGATCACCGTTTCACCCGGAAACGCTGCTTATATTCCAGCAGAGAAATTAACCGCATAAAGACAACCTGTGTATTATAGGGAGGGCGTCACTTGATGAGTTCCGAGAACACTAACCAATTATTGAGATAAATTAACGATAACCGTTAACACCCGAAGAGAATAGCTGTTGAAGGCACCCTCGTGACCCATTTTCGAAACAGCTTCTCGTAGCTGAAACGTTTACCGCCATTTAAAACAATGTAACATGGTAATGATATCGGCAAAGTACGAAACTGCACATTACTTCCCTTAAAAGCAGAGTAACAGGGATTTTCTCGAATGACAATATGTTGAACACAATTAACAGAGGAAAAAATTTAAAGGAAATTGGTACGAATGTTACATATTCAAAAGTATCTGAGGCAAAAGATGGGATTGAAATGTTGAAACTTGTGCAACTAATCTTGCTACTAAGTACTTATTTATTTTCTTCACATACGTACAATTGTATAGTAAGTAGAGAAGGTATTGCATTCCACCCAAAAACTTAGATTCCGAGCTTTCACCGGTAACACATCTTTTGAGGTCACCTGAATCCATAAGAAAAGCATTGTCAGGTCCATGTGTGCCCGTACGCCCGCGCGTGTCTGTGAACAGCATAACTGAAAAACGGAAATTTTGTTAAGTACCAAACTTGGCGTTTTAATTTAGTTTCTTCCAAGGATGCGCCTAAGTTTTGAAGAAAATACCCCAGCCAAAACTATACTTTACATGAAGATTTTTCTAAAACTTTGATTTTCTCAACATGGTTCTAACGATTTTGATTAAAAACCACATATTTAAGATATTTTCATGAAAATTAAATGTACAATTTGAATTCTCTGGGATTAACCTTTGAAGTCCTCTTCATTCTGGATGACTTTTTATAGTACGAGACATTAAAAAACTTACTACACAAAAATATAGCTCTCGTTATAACACTCAGTTTATGTAATATACATTTTTTGTATGGAATTCAATATTTCCGAGATATTCTTTGTTATTTGTTTCAATTTTAAGATACACTGCCGTTTGTGAAAATAACACCAAGAAACAATTTCCCGAATAACTCCAAATTTGGTGGAAGTGTAGAAGAGTGTGCAAGCAATAAGTGATTGGGTTTGCAGAGAGATGGGGCGCACGTAGGCCGAGCAGAGCCCTGTCGTGTCGGTCCGACAAGATCAGTGTCGCTCAAAATATAGTCAGCGCAGAGCTGTCAAATACGGTAGAAACAATAAAGTGAATGCCAGTATGCCTCATCGACGTCAAAGGGTGCCATATCGGCATGTGAGTGAGTTTGAACGGTGCTGAGTGGCAAAATGCAGTCTTTTCGAACGAGTCGCGCTTCAAAGTGTCCTACAGTGATTTTTTTTGGTAGTGTTTAACGCCCGCTTTAACTATTATGGCAACGCAGGCGGTGACACTGATGATATATGAATGATGATGGAGCACCGGTGGAATGCGATGGTGGGGAAAACTGGAGTACCCGGAGAAAACCCGCTCCAGCGCCGCTTTGTCCACCACAAATCTCTCATGCGGTTGCTTGGGATCGAACCCCGGCCGTCTAGGTGAGAGGCGAGTGGTCTAACCACTCGGCCACGGCGCGGCCCCATCCTACAGTGATGGTCGCATAAGTGTCCGGCGGTACCGCTGTGAGCTCAACCTGGAGGG
Source organism: Hymenopus coronatus (assembly GCA_030762935.1). NCBI lineage: Eukaryota > Metazoa > Arthropoda > Insecta > Mantodea > Hymenopodidae > Hymenopus > Hymenopus coronatus. Next base: position 122,052,414 of record CM060897.1, on the reverse strand, counting down.
CTGGATTGTTGAGCGTCATGGCGGACAAACACTAGGTGTGATGGTTTGGGTCGCAATTGGTTACAACAACCGATCCTGCCTCCTACGAATTGAGAGCACCTGGAACAACAACCGGTACCCACAGGTGGTTGTAAAGTCCAAGGTACTAACTGCTTCAGGCATCTATACATGTCACATTTCGACAGTACAATGCCCGGCCACATATTGCGAGGAATGTAAAAGTCTTCTTCGAAGAGCGACCGGTACTATTGCTTCCCTGGCCTACACGTTCGCCTAATAGCTGGTCCCCATGGCCACGCTCGCTAAGGTGTCTCGCTATGGTGCTTCGTGGGCAGGGGATCATGGGTTCGAGTCCCGCCTTGGGCATGGGTGTTATATGTTTGTGCAATGTGTATATGTTTGTGTAAAGGAACAGCAACATCATACAGGGGGGAATGTAAATAGGGGATAAAAAAAAAAAAAACATGTGGCCCATCGAACACGTCTGGGACATGGTTGGTCCGGCACCTGGTGCGTCATGGTCCTCTAATAACCAATGTCACGGATTTATGGGCTAGAATACAGCGTATGGAGGCCACACCAAATACTAAATATGAGGGCTCAAAGGTCATGCATGGATTTGAAAAGTTGATCATTTGTTACTTGTAATGTATATAATCTGTGGTATTGTATTCACGAGTTTCCTTCTTGTTGTTGCAATTTTCACAAACAGAAATATTTAAAGTTTTTCTCAAAAAAAAAAAAGAAATTGTTCGTCTCCTGGCCAAGCAAAGAGAAACAAACTGCAATCACAACAGCGTTTAAAAGATCTGCCTGACACTTTAGCCCAGTGAATTACCTTATTTCTGATAATAAGGAACTAAGTAATAAGACCATTTCTGCTAATGTTTATTTTGATCAGCATGAAGTAGTTAATAGAATAACTTTTTTAAGAATAGATGTTACGGAATAAGTAGAGACAGTCATGTAAATTGAACACATCAGACTTTTTAACGGAACATGTATAGAAATTCTAAAGTTTACCTATACTTTTATTTTTAAAACATCTGATATGCTCAATTCACATGACTTTCTCTAACTGTTCCGCAAACAAACTTTTCCTAAGAAAAAATTATTCTTTTATCTACATCATGATAAGCATTGGAAGAATTGCGTTATTTCTTGCTTCTTTGTAAGTAGAAGGGAATGTCCATACAAACAAAGGAACTTCAGTGATATAGCAACCAGCTTTTGACTGTCACTTTAAGCTATTATACTCCCTTATTTCGCTTCTACTAACAAGGAAGCAAGTAATAAGACTATTTCTGCTATTTGTTTTCTGTTTAGTATGAAGTAAATAGAAGTATAAGCTTTTTAAGAATAATTTGTTGCAGAGATGTGAATGGTACACATCAGATTTGTTTTGTTTTGTTTCTGAGGTCTCAAAACATCATTCCGGTGAAATCACGGTACCAAATCACGGTTGGAATACAATACCTTCTCTATCCACTAGATACATTGTACATATGGGCTAGAGAAAGTAATAATGTACTTGTATACAGGTTGTTAGGGACGAACAAAACAATCTTATAGCTTATATCGTAAACAAGGGCTTCTTTGACATATTTTCGAAGGGTTATAAGGTGTAACCTGTATGATTTATGATGAAGAGAATGAGTCTATGTTAAATTGCACCAACTGAACCTTTAACTACAAATCCTATATGGTATTTTTTTCCTCATTTGAAATCTCAACAGGACCATAGCCAGATCAATTTTGCCTATGTTTGTTGGGGCTACTTTGATATCGTTTGTTTTCATGGCAATTCAGAGCACCCCTACCATAGTGAGACTGTCTCACAATGCCAACCTTTTGTGACCGGTTCCCGATATGCGGCGTTGCTCTTCCTCATGCTCGGCTGCTCTTAGGTTCGAACCTCGCTTCCTGCGAAAGGCTAGAATGGTTTCTAGGAATGCGGGATCGTTAGAGCATGGATTCGGATCCTGGTAAGGATGTTAACGGAGAACTCAGTGATGGAATGAGAAGCACAGCACTTAATTTTCTTTATTTGCTTTACCGGCGAACCAATAAATTACACTTCATATCACAAAGTTTCTCATAAGTCCTGGTTGCAGCTATGAACTGGCTGGTTTGATTTTTCTAACGGCTGACCTTTGTTGTTTCGACGTCTCAAAACGCCCAACAGAATCCTCTGGCGCCAATTTTGTACTACGCCCAACGGATTTACTACACACTATTATTCCGGAGGTAATTTAGGAATCACAAACAATAGAATTGTGCGCTGCGCGCTAATTGCCTGTCTGCCGCATTTAATGATTTCGCGACTTATTACAATTTAAACTTAAGCCGTCCACATTACGCGCGCGTTCCGTCCCCTCTGTACATAGCTTCGCCGCCAATGTCTTCCAGGAAAGTGCGTGCTGCCCTTATTCTTGCTCCCTTTTTATATGAATTTGAGATTTGTAACGTTCACGCCTTTACATTTGCGAGATTGGTGGATTTTTCGCGCTATTGTTAGCGTCACCTTATTCCCAACACATAATTCGTCTGTTTAATTTCGTCATACGACCATTCTCCGTTACTTTGCACAAGTTCAGCGGCCTACGTGCCTTTAATTCACCCTGCAATAACGGGACTTAATTTAAACAAAGATGTTTCCGTTTTCACCCTCACTGCCGACAACATGCACGATTCTGAGTGACTTGGCTACTTCTACAGATTCATTCTAACCAACTCTTAATTTCAACACTTAATAGCTTATAAACTAACTCAAAATCTTCTAAACTTATTTATATACCCTTAACGCATATTTATATTAATACTTAATCAGCTAACATTAATTTAATACACAAGCCTATGTTTCGTCTCAAAAGATACTACTTTGACACCAACCTATCTTTTTAAACTATTTTTGTTACAACCCTATTAAAAGGGGTATTAAAAAGCTTTTTATTAATTCTGAAGTGAGATAAACCACAAAAGTCATTTTAATATTGGAATCAAATGTATATGACATTTTTCTGCAGCCTGCTGCTAAAATACTTTCCCAGTTCTCACTTCTTTAAGGGCATTTTCAAGAAGTTCACTATGGTAATTTCAATAAGCTCGTGTCTCAAGTTTCTTATAATGTCACTGTAGTAATATCTCGTTTGCAAGCAGAAAACTGACTGAAAATTAGGTATCTAATCGTAATTTAAGATATAAAATACATTATAAAAATTTATCCAAACGTGTTTCTAATAATTAGCATCAGCTTTTGAAATAACCTAATAACAAGCGCAGAATTAGGTATTTTATCATAGTTGGAAATATAACATGTATTACGTTCTCTAGCACGTATATAAATGTTCATAGTAAGTAGAGAAGGTACTGTATTTCACCTGAAGTTCGAAAACGACAAATAAATTAATGTATAAACCCTTGCTAAAATTCATCCTTTAATTAAAATTTCCGAGATTTCACCGGAAATATGTGTTTCGTGACCCCTGAATCCAAAAAAGGAGTTTTAGAAAAAGATAAATGAATGTGTATCTGTGAGTGAGAGAGAGAGAATGTGTGTGTGTGTGCGCCTGTGGACAGCATAACTCAAAAACGAAAAGTTCCTTAAATACCAAATTTGGTATTTAAGTATCCCCCAAGGATGCCGCACGAAGACTTTCAAGAATGTCTCCCCATCCCAAACTAGCCTTACACGGAAAACATGTGCAACATTTTTATTTTTTCAAAAAGGCTCTAACGATTTTGATTAAAAGACCCTATATTAAAATATTTACGTGACAAATAAATTGAATTTCCCGGGTATAGCCTCCTAAGACCTCTTCATTCTGAATGACTTGCATAACTGGTAAACCGTTAGAGATAAGACAAAAACGTACTGCTGAAAAATGCAATGTCGTCAAAACACACAATTTATGTACTGTATATCTTTGTTTTGCAGCTAACGTTTCCAAGATACTCCCTGTTATTAGTTTCAATTTTAAAATACTTATACTTTTCTGAAACAGGAAGTCGTCCATGTTTCTTTTGTTTTACTCTTGGCCATGCAAAGAAGCTAGTTTCAATGACAGTTGCATTGCGACAGCTTTTAAAACATTTGACATTCGCTTTAGCCTAATGCATCCTATTAGTCCGCTTCTACTTACAAGGAATTAAGTAATAAGACATTCTGCTAGCTTATCTCGATTTGCATGGAGTAGAAAGAAGAATAATGTTTGCAAGAAGTTTGCTTGTAGATCAGGTAGATAAAGTCATGAGAATGGAACACATAACATTTTTGTTGTTAAAACTCAATCAAAATGCGTTGGGACTTGCAAGTAGGTCATGAAAATAGGAAACAGTCTACTGCTATCCCAGCATAATAGTTTATTACGCGGTTTAACCGTGTTATGTAATACAACAAGCGACGTGAACTGGTTCCACGAATCTGTCGCTCTCAAGACATCATGACCAGGGATCAACTAATGTCGCGCCTGAAAGGAAAACTTCTTTTGTGTGACGTTTATTCCAGGGGTTTATATTCTTTCACGAAAACCGTAAATGTGTGACTCATTGGTGAATATCCAAAAAGAGTGTTTGTAGTACACGCCACTAACTTCATCACAACGTAACCAGCAAAGCTAAACGGGGAAAAAAATCTGATGTGTTCCATTCACATCACTTTCTCCACCTGCTCTGCAAACAAATTTCTTACGAAATATTTTATTGTAGCTTAACGTCCTTTAACCTGGTTGGTCATATCGGACGATGAATGAAATGATACTCAAATAATCTCGGGTTCCATGGAGCTTAAAGTTACTTGACATTCATCTTCTCAGAATAAGGGAAAACCCCGATGAAAACCTTACCGGGGTAACTCGCTTTAAGCGAGATTCGAACTCGTGACCCGTTGCATCTGAGGCAGATACGCTACCACCATACTACCCAGGCGGGGTATTACGAAATTACTCATGCTAATCGAGATAAACGTAAGCATTATGCTCTAACATAGTTCTTTAAAAGTAGTTGTTTGTTTGTTTTTCGTAAATAACGAGTATATTTCCTACCATCTCTAACAATTTTGATTACAATTGCATAAGTTTAAAATACTAAACGGACAATGCTATAATTTAGAATTTGTATACCTATCTTGAGTTTTCTGTGTAGCGTATTGTGATTAAATCAGTGAATTATTTACTTTCTCTACGACTTAACTATTTAAGTAAATGAAATATTATATAATAATAATATTATTATTTATTATTATTATTATTATTATTTTAGGAAAAAAGTCCGTCCGTGAGTGTATGAGAGAGCGTGCTAGCTGTGAACAGCGTAACTTATAAAATAACCATGCGTCACATCCAAATTACTTGATCTCCTCTGCAACAAACTATTCCTCCAAAAGCTTATTTTTCTGTCTAGTTAACGTACATCGATATAAAAATTTTTCAGAAATACTTTTCTTATATACCTCTTTGTAGATATGTGGGAATAAAGGAATACGATATAAATAGACATCGGAAAAGTTTAATCAAAAAAAGAAAAAAATCAAATTGTGGGTTTAAACGAGATCTAATTTTTTGTACAATAAACTTTCCTCTATTTCTTGTTGTTTACCAGTTATATAAAAGTCATCCAGAATGAACAGGTTTTCAGATGCTATTCCCATAAATTTCAAGATATACATTTTATTTGTCATGCAAATATGTTTTATATGAGTATTTTAATCAAAATGGTTACAACCGTTTTTGAGAAAATCAAAATTTCAGCAACATTTTCCATGTAAAGAGTAGTTTGGGGTGGAGGGACTTTCCTAAAAATCTTCGTGTCGCATCCTTGGAAGATACTAACCATAAATATCAAGTTTGGTGATTTGCCAACTTTTCGTTTTTGAGTTATAGTGTTCACAGACACATGCACACACATACACACAGTACCTTTTTCTAAAAATGCATTTTTGGATACAGGGGGTCCTAAAATGTGCATTTCCGGTGAAATCTCGGTATCGAATTTTTGGGTGGAATGCAATATCTTTTTTAATCAATATGTACATAGTACGTGTAGAGAAAGAAACAATACTGGAACTAGAGGCAAAAGCTGTAGAAACAACTCCATATTGCTTGGTCTCCAAGATGGTGAGATCCACGAATTGTGAATTCACAGGTGGCACCATTTAGAGAGGCTGCAGAACCAATACTGAAGATAACTGGCAAATCGTACGATCTTACAGGAAATAGAAGAAATTATTCTCGGAAGCTGTCTCAATAGATGAAATATCCAAATGAAGACATAAATTATTTATCACATCAAAGAATAACGAAATATAAGAATAAATAGAAAAATAGAATCAAGGAGAATATTAATCCAACTGAATTGAAAGTTGGTATAACTTCTCTCAAATCCTTAATGGATGGTAGAATTCCAATTGAAAGTACGAGTTAAGAAGAAATTCAAGTAATTAGAGAAAGTATTACCGAAAAGTGTCGCCAACACATGGAAACACAAGTCACAAGCAAAGAAACCCAAGTACGATTATATAGAATCTCCCTGATGATATAACAGTAGACAACGTGGAATGTGTAATAAACTCTCAGAATCCTGAACTCGGTCTTAAACCAGGTGAAAGAAAGCCAAAATCATCTTCAACACAAAAAAGCATGCTAAAAACATAATTTTGGAAGTAACATGGATTACGCGTAAGCAACTTCTGGGAAAAAGATTGAAAATGGGATGGAACACATGCTATACAGATGACTATTTTCATCTACAATTGTACCAAATTTGGACACAAAGCGGTGAAGAAACATGCCCTCTAAGTACCGAAAAAAATAAAGGAATGTAAGGCCAGATCTAGCACTTTTAAATGCATCAATTGTTCCATGTCTAGCGGACATTGCTCTGGGAACAAAATACATGTAAATCATTCTTAACTTAACAAGAAATGTCCTAGTTTACAAAATGCGTTAAAAATATACACAACTCATCTATTATTAATATGGCTGCAGTCAACAGAAAACCCAAAGGATGCCCACAACATAAAAATAACTCAATAACAAACATTAAGTGTATTCAAGCGAACTTACAACATTCAAAATCAGAAACTAGCAACTTAATGCAGATAGCACACCTTTAATCAAAGGGCATTGTGCAGTCTAGGAACCTTACCTCATACGTAATCAAACAACCGGTATATCATGCAATTAGAATATTCTAGAAAGAAAATGGGAAGAAACGAGTCGTCACAATAATAGTAAACAACATTGATGTAGTACTCATAAACCAATTCTCTGATGCAGATACAATAGTCCTTTAAATTTCTAATAGCAACCTCAGCTGCCTATCAATAAAAATGCCTCTGGGTTCGATTCCCGGCTGGGGCGGGGAAGTTTCTTTTAACCAGAATTATTCCCTATCCCCACAGAGTCTGGAAGTATGTATGTCAGCGTGAATGTGTGTTTTTGAGATAAATAATACGATTTAAACCCAACGTTAAAACCTACAGACGAGTTGTTTCTAAAGAAGAGCCCCCCGTTATGATTTTAGATGTTAAAGGGAGCTATATGAATGAAACAATAAAAAATATGCACTGCGACATTACTAAAGATCTTAGATAATTTCACAAAAATAAATAACGCATTACTATTCAGGAAGGTAAAGGAATTCTAATTACCATAGATAGAAGGCTAGATCCATATCATGGCATGAACTTATTACTAACGAAAGAGGACAATTGGTAGAAGTTTTTATTATGTACAACCAGCTATCTAATAAATGAGGATAGTATCCGAACAACGTTCCGAAATTCAAGAGGATCCAGTAATATTGACTTAACAATAACTGACCACACCCTAATTCCAAAGTTACAAGATTGGGAAATTAGCGAAGAGGAAAGTTGTTCTGATCAAAACTTTATAACATTCAATCTAGGGAACATAGGCCGCAATAGAAAGTCTTTAAATTCCCACAATATAAAATGCATAACAAGAGATGAAAGCTACAGCAAATTTCAACGAAATCTTGTAAAAACAGCAACAAACCTGTATTATAGTACTGAAGCGCTATAAAAATAGAAGATCTAAATGAAGCTTTAATTTATTCTGTGAAAACAGTAGCTAACAGTAAAGTAAACGAATTTCATAATATACAATTTGATAACAGCAGTAAACCCGTGGAATGAAAGCTACAAAATAGCAGGAGACAAGATGAGAATTAATTCACCAATATCAACTCTATTCTACTTAAACCCAACGTATCAATGTCTTCAAACATATAGCTAACCATGGAAAACATGATGGACCATTTCACACCTGCTGATAACAATGTTGGCAGTGGATTCCAACAGAAATCAAGAATATTGACCAAGGAACCACTAGAAACAAAGGATGACATTGACTTCAACTAGGACGAAAATATTAATGTCATGGAGTGCATCTACCCTAAAAATTCTCCAGGTGAGGATGGTATAACAAGTGGATTTTCTTCTTCATGTTATTAAGGCGTTTCCATTGCATGTAATATCAATATATAATAATTGCCTAAGACAGGGAGGGAAGCTTTCTTAAAAGATGGAAAAAGCTAGGATTATCCCTATATAAGAACCAAGCCAACAAAACAATCTGGAAGTCAGCAAGTACAGACCAATAAGCATATCCATTAAACGTAGCAGGAAAGATACTAGAGACATTGCTTATCAATAGTATAATGATCACACGTGCTCAAATGGCCCAATAAATAAGAATAAGTATGGATTTACACCTCAAAAGAGCACCAATGATGCAGTTTGGGCGATTAAGAAATATGTTGAAGAAAACTTAACTTGTAAGTTTTTATGTAAATCGGGCATTCGATGGAGCCTGGTGGCCTGATATGTTATACTCAATGACACAATTCCAGTTCCAAATCATCTATACTTTCTGACTAAAAACTATTTAAAACAAGAAATGTGCATATTGAAAGAGAAATACTAAAGGATGCCCGCAAGAAAGTTGATGTGGACTGGATTTTGGAACGTCTATTATAACTCACTGTTTAATCAAACTTTTTTAAACCCTCACATTTGCAGATGATTTCTTACTGTTAACTTTAGGAGATACCACACTTTAAATAGAAAACTACACCAATATTGATATGCAGAAAATTGAAAATAGGACAAGAAGAACCGCCTGCGATGCCATTAGTAGTTAAAGCGGGCGTTAAACACTACCAAAAAAAAAAAAAAAAAAAAGGACAAGAAGAAGTAAAATGCAATTTAATAACAGAAAATAAAAATTAACGATGATATCAAGAAGAACAAGAAGGAAAAATAAAGAAATATAGTATATATATATATATTTATTTTCCCTTCCATATTCCTGAATAATGATAGAATACAGCAAGTTTTAAAAATTAAGTCCCTTGGCGTAGTCATAGACAAAATATTTAATTTCAATGAGCACGTCAAATATACTAGACAAATACAGAAAAGTTATCCACTCACTTTCACGATCAGCTAAATTAAATTGGGGTCTACAACACAAGGCTCTAGAAACAATCTACACGAGAGTATTTCTTCCCCTTCTCTCATACGGAGTTCCAATATGGAAAACGGAATTATCAAAAAGTATAATCAACAACTCTTAAAAAATGTTCTGAGGTTGAAAAACATTAAGATTGCCACGAAATATATCTTACGAAGCATTGCATATTATAACAGGTATTACACCTATAATCATAAAGCTGGAAGAAATAGCTCTCTTCAATAAACTTTTGATCGAAGAGAGAAGTATAGAACAACATGTGAAAGTTGAGAACTGGAGTCATCCTGGATCTTTAAAAAAATTAAAGAAGTCAAAATGAATAAATATTATCATTTTGAGGTCTATATTGACGGTACCAAGAGCGAACTCAGGGTGTCGACTCAGGGATAGCTTTATTTGCCAATCAAACCTGTTTATGTAAACTTAAATATAAGCTAGACTCCAATTGCTCAAATAATCAGATTGAACAACTAGACAGCCATCATTAAAAGATTTACACACGCTATAAGAAACTGAAGGTGCATCAGAACAAATTAAAAATATTACAATATACACAAATAGCCAAATTAGCACATATTCAATCAAAAACAACACAAATCATAAAACACTAATAGAGCAGATTAGAAAAGAGATACGATTATTACAAAGCAAAAAGTAGTCCATCGACTTGGTGTGGATTCAAGCACATACGGGCCACGAGGGAATGAACTTGAGGAAAGATTGGCTAAAGAAACTGCCCAAGTCACCAATCTTCGAATCTCATACAGCAAAAGTCCTAAAAGTCAAATTAGAAAACAACTGAGAGAAGCTGGCACCAATAAATTAGAGAAGGATTTGAAGAAAAGCACAAACGGACAACTAGCAAAATAATTTTTCCCAAGGTTAAAGAAAGAACTACAAACAAAATAAATCTTAGTACCAACATAAGTATATACACTAGACATATAAGCTGCGAACATAATTACACCGATTTAAGATAGCAGACAGCCCAATGTTTCCCTGTAATAATGAACATCAAACAGTAGGTCATATTCTCTATGAGAGTATCAAGTTGAAAAGTGGAAGAGAAACCTTTTCAAAAAATATAACCCTTGAAGATGGAAAGTAGCCACACAAAAGAAGGAAGTGATCAAATACTTTAGAAAGGACTTTTAAAAGGTTTTGAATTACTCTAAACCATAGGTATATAAATTGTAAACGTATTATAGTTCAAAAAATGTTAATACTTAGAGGAATACTGCCAATTAAGTATCGGATTCAATCAAGATGTTACATTACTGTATCTGTAATGGAACATGTGCTAATGAAGGATAAAAAACACAGACACAAACAGAACAGTTTCTAAAAATGTTATTTTTTTTTTTGTTACAGGGGACCCTAAAATGTGTATTTCCGGTAAAATATCGAATCAAATTATCGAATATTTTGGTGGAATAGAATATCCTCTCTATACATTATGTATATAGTAAGTACAGAGAAAGTAAAAATTCTTATTTTAGATACAGGGCACCCTAAAACGTGGAATCTCGTATCGAATTTTTGGGTGGAGTGCAGTATCTTTTCTACCCAAGTATAATGTACTATGTAGAGAACGTAAACATGTTTTTTTTTTTGGATACAGGGAACCCTAAAACGTGAATTTCCGGTGAAATCTTGGTATCGAATTTTTGGGTAAGGTGCAATACCTCTCTACCTACGTACATGGCAATGTACTATGAGAGAATGTAAAAAAACATTTTTAGAAAAAGGTCGGTATGTGTGTGTCTGTGGACAGCATAAAATACCAAACTTGATACTTATGTAAGTTTAGCATAATTCAAGGACGTTTTAAGACAATTTTACCACCCCAAGCTACTGTTTACAAGGAAAATGTTTCGATTTTTTTTTATTTTATGAAAAATAGCTGAAATTTTAATTTAATGATGATATTATAAAATTGATTATACTACCCTATATTGTCATACCATCATCTAAATCAAGGGACCCGCTTGGCTGTTGAGAGGTAAAACTGAGACCAAATATACTTTTTACTACGGGTGGACATAGAGGGACTCACCCGCATGTGCAAAATCTTGGCGCGAGGCCAAGCTTGGCGACCCGGAGGAGCCGCTGCTCCGTCTTCACATCTCTACCATACGAAGCTCACATTACTAAAGAGGCAAATTGCCATGCTTACCGTGGTTTTAATGAATGTTCAAATTGGCAATGTCGCCAACTTTATGATAATTATAAATTACAATGCTACCACATCCTGTGCACATAGCCAGGATGTGACAATGTTAAAGCTATTTACATATCAAATAAAATGAATAGCTTGAATTTTCTGGGAATAGCTTCTGGAGATTTTTTATTCTGGATGACTTTTACCTAACAGATAAACCGTAAGAGATAGACAAAACTTAGTGAACAAAAATGTAGATATCTTAAGGCACACAATTTATATATATATATATATATATATATATATATATCTCTTTTGGGAGCTAACCATTTCCGAGATACCAGCTTTTAAAAGATTTGACTATCGCTTTAGCTTAATGTACTCCCTTATTTCTCCTCTACTTATAAGGAACGAGTAATAAGCAATTTCTGCTAATGTTTATCTTGATAAGCGTGAAGTAGATAGAAGAATAGATTGTTACATAATATGTGGTAGAGAATGTCATGTGAATGGACATCAATTTTTTTTTTTTTTTTTGTGGCATAGCTTCGTTAGGCTTAAAGCGATTTTATCTCCAATCCTGGGCAAGTTGAGGCCTGAGGAAAACGCAAATTACGGAAGAAGGGAGTGGGTACCGATAAATCTGTTTTATCAATGGGAAAGAGCTTTATGATATCACAATGACATAGTTGCTTGAAGGGATAAAACTCCTTTAGGGCAGTATCCTTCCTTGTTTAAAGAGGAAAAAATCTGATGTGTTACTGCACATTATCAACTCTACCTATTCTGCAAGCTTACTTTTCTATGTATTTCATGCTAATCGAATTAAAAATTAACAGAAATGATGTTTTTCTTAGTTTTTTATTGTTTCATTTTCATAGCTCCCATCTATGGTCATGTTCCTTGGCGTCGTGAGAGACGGGCGTGTGTGTTCGCTTCTGCTCTGCTGACGTTACCGAGGTCATAACATGACCACCGAATGTTGTAAACGGTGTCGTTCGAAGTGGATAATGGGAAAACAAAGTGCCGTGATTGTGGCAACATTGTTCATCCAAGCTGTGCCAAATTAAGTAATGCGCAGATACTAGAAGAAAACTATGTGAAATGTGATAATGGTAAAAGTTCCAACTACGGTGACACTGACAAAATAGCGGATTTAACTGAAGATGACTTCAATCTTTGTGGCGCTTTGTCAGCTTTGGCTAACGATAGTAATAAAATTGACTCAAGAATAATTAAATATATTCTGACAGAGAGAAATTAAATAATAAATGAATTAGAGGAAAAATTGACATGTTGACAAAGCAAGTTGAACTTCTATCAGCACGCCTGGTGAATCAAAGTGAACGGCTTGCAAATGTTGAACAAGTGTGGAGCTGAACACAATTTTGAGACGTACCACAGCATACCGACTGTGGAAACATCAAGTAATGAATCTAGTGATAGTCAAGAAGTGCAGCAGACTATCCAAACAGTGAGCGACATAAATGGTTGTGCAACTTCGCAACAAATCCATGATAAAAATTAAGTAAAGTGGACTGAAGTAGTGAAGAAAAAATAAATAAAGAAGACTCAAAACCTGTATTCTGCGGCGCTAATCCTATTAATAAATTAAGAGTGGTTCCAAAACAGCCAAGGAAGAAGGCCGTGTTTGTTAGTAGGTTAGTCCCCAATAGCAGAGTTGTTCGATTACGTAAAAGTTATAAGTTAAAGCCAGCAAAGGTAATAACATTGAAAACTAAATGCGAAACCTATGCATCTTTTCACATTGAAATTGACGAAGAAAATTTTAATGAGCCGTTCAACGAACAGTTTTGGCCTGTAGGTGCATTTGTAAGTGAAGTTTTTGGTAGACTTAGGCAAGTGCAAATCTTGGGTTTTAAAATACCGGAAAATTCATCCAAATGACTCAATTCTCGTGGTAAAGAAGGGGTTTTAAAATTGAATATTTTTAGCTTAAACAGTCAATCATTGAGAAAAAAAAAAAAAACTTAATGAACTTGACGCATTTCTACCCACAGCCAGTTATAACGTACTTGTGGTCAGTGAACATTGGTTATGTCAAAATGAAATGCAGCATAACTTTAACAAATACTTTGTGAAAGTTGTTTTTTGTGGGAATCGTATCTTACACGGTGGTGTTTGTGTGTTTTTAACAATAGTCTAAAGGCATTCTCAATGGGTAAGGTTAATAACTAATCTGTGGAACTTCATGAGGAATTTGGACCGTCAAACTGGAAGAAATAAACACCGCAATAGTTTCACCGCTCACCCAATGGAGATTTTAATATTTTTATTGAAAGACTAGTTCAAGTACTGGAAATTATTTTAGTTTATATGAAAACAAAGGTAATTCCTGGTGGAGATTTTAATATTGATGTAAATATACGTTACTCCTTTGTTAACCAACTAATATTTTAACGCAATATGTTCTCTTAGTTGTAAACAGGGCTTCTCTACGTAATGATGCATGTTCAGATAACATTTTTACAAATTTGCCACTTCGGAATTTACTTGTAGTGTCTTTGATCCTGAACTTTATGATCATATGGGAATTAGGTTTAAAGTTAAATTTTAAGAATTAAACAGTAAACTACTTTTTTCAAGAGAGGTTAGATTAATATCTCAGAGCGCGAGAAGTGAATTCTTAAATTGTTTGAGTACCATAGATTGAAGTTTGTATTTGTATTACAATGAGGTGTGCTTAAATCTTAATACTATGTTTGAAATTTAATTACATTTATATGACTTATGTTTCAAAATTGTCAAGGTTCGTTAGCAATCTAATAGATCAATCCCCAACTATTGAATCACGCCTGCTTTTAAGTTAATGAGTGAGCATGTGGTAATGTTGTATAAAATAAATAACATCTATAAAACTGGAAACAGTAGACCAATATAATTTAACCACTAGGAAAGAGTACAAACAAAGATTTCTGCAACCAGAGTTTCTAATAAACAACGCCGACAATAAATGTAAAAAACAAATGGGTCATAATTAATAAGGCGGCAGGGAGGAATATTAATAGATCTTAAATTAAGATAACAGTAGAGGGATTTAATACCTACTTTGTTCAGTCGGTTTCTGAGAAAATAAAAAATACAAAAAATGCAGATAAGTCTGCTATTGACTTTTTAAATAAACTGACAGATCACTCTGGAAGGAAGTTTTACTTGGATGGAAGTGACGCGTGAAGAAGTTTACACACACACACACACACACACACACACACATATATATATACTATAGTTTTTCTAACTATTTATTAAAGTTAAGTGTTTATTAGTTATTAGATTCTTTGGTACTTATTGTCAACCAATGCCTTAACCAAGGTAAGTTTCCTGACCTCTTGAAGATATCAAAAGTTATTCCTGTTTAAGAAAAGGGAAACAGACAAGAAGTCTCTCGCTATTTCCCAGTATCGTTGGTGCCAGTTATATCCAAAGTAATTGAAACTGTAATTTTAAACCAGTTATTTTCGTATTTTGAAACAAACAGAATATTATGTGATGAACAATATGGTTTTAGGCCTAATAGGTCTATTGTTTTGGGTATTGAATCCCTTGTTATTCTTCTCAAAACAAACAAAATGTAGCAACGTGTTTTTGCAATCTTAGTAAAGCCTTTGACTGTTTACCCCATGATCTGCTGTAAAAAAATAAATAAATAAAATGGAATAAAAATTAAATAACTGCCTCTAATTCGATGATATCTTAGCAACAGAGAGCAATCAGTCTTAATTGATTACCAAATTTCTACAGTTCGAGTTATTACAACGGAGAGCTTCAAGAAGATATTCTGGGTCCTTTTTTTTTCATTGTAGCTGTTAATGACTTGCCGCTGCTATTCCAGGTAAACTGATCTCTTATGCAGATGACATCACTGTGTTTAATGTTCTGCAAGTATCTTTGAGTGGTCGAATACTTTAGATCAAATGTCTGATTCGTTTGGAGCAAATAACTTACATATCAATAAATAAAAAAAAACACAAACCAACTTATTTGGCTTTAAAGATAAGCAAAGTAGAGTGAAAAAAGTTCAACTTCTCGGAATATAGTTGGACAACAAGCGTTCCTGAAATACCACATAATGGACATATTTTTAAATGTTTTATTTATCTTAAGAAGATTTAGGGCGTGTGTTTCCATTAGAACTATATTGCCTGTTTAGTACAGTATATTTCATTGTCATATAAATTATGGTAATTTTCTCCGGGGTAGCAGTGGGGAAGTCAACCAAGTATTTTTACTCCAGAAGAAGGCTCTTAGAGTAATAAAAAATTGTGATTTTCGCCAACATTGTGAACCTATTTTTAAAGAATTTGGTATTTTAAATGTGACATCTTTGTATGTACTTGCAAGCTTGAACTTTATTCATCCCCAAAAGGCAGGTGAGTTACTTTTTTCTGACACACATACCCATGATACAAGGGTTAAAAAATAACATGATACCACCTAAATTTCGACAACAGAAATCTCTTGATCCCCCTTCTTTATATGAAGGGCTTGGGCGTAAAACATGGTAACTGACTTTTTTGGACAAAATGACTTAAGCCGTATTTAATGTATTATTTTATACCCAGAGTGCACTGCATTAGTTGGTGTTCAAAAATCTTAACATATGGCAGAAAAATACAGACCTTTCTTTCCTCTTATCTATAAAGTGTTGCATGTACAACATGGTATGTGTGACAAAGATGAGGAGGAAGTTGAAATTTGGAGGGGACATGAATGTGAGCAGTATTCAATATTAGAACAGCTGTTAGACAGTGATTATTAATGTGATGACTCTGATAAAGATCCAGATTACCAAGAGACGGAAAATGAAAGTGATGACACCTATTGTAGTGAAGAAAATAAGGTAAGAAGTGCCACTAATCTCAAATTTGCTTTTGCATTACAGAATGGTATCTGCTGTAGTTAACATGGTTTACATACTATGAATAAGTGCAGATGGTGTTTGATGTAGTTACCAAGCTATACACGACATGTCGCAATCCTGGTTACCATGCTAACTTCATATACCCAAGGTCGCGGTTTCAAACCCACGGAGGACGATGGATTTTTTCGGGCGAAAATCCTTAGCATGGCTTCCTTCGAAAGGGAAGTAAATCCGTTGGTCCCTTGTCGTAGATTTACGACATGTAAAAGAACCTCAAGCGTGATAGAGAGGCCCCTTAGCAAAATTAAGTGGTTTTTCATGCCCAATATAGAATGGGATGTTGAGAACCACAGTAGTTAAAGAGCGTCCATAAATAACATGCCATTTACATTCTTATTTATACACGCTATGGATAAATCCAGTGAACTAGAATTGAAGAATATGTACTTTAATATTCTGTTATTAAGGTTTTTGTATGCATGTCATGTTTTTAAAAGTACAATTTGCATTGTAAGTTACTTTATTGTATCTAAAGGAATAATTTTAAAATAACATTCTGTATTAAGAGCAATTGTTGTTAAGGAAAATTGTGACTAGAATTTCAATTATAAACAAGCTTTAATACAGGGTATAGAAACACAGCATTTATTTTTTCCGTGTATTTAAATGTTATTACCATTGGAATATAGATTTCTCTATTTAAATTTTAAAATGCTTAAACTTTTCTCAAGCTACACTTTGTCATTCCTGTTTCTTTATTTTTACTCCTGACCATGCAACGAGAACCTAATTTAATTCGCACAGCAACCATCTTTTAAAATATTTGACTATCGCTTTAGCTAGAGAATTCCCTTATTTCTCTCCTGCTTTCAAGAAAGTAATTAATAGCATCATTTCTGTTAATATTTATCTTGATTAGCATGAAGTAATAGAAGATACGCTTTTGTAACAATAATTTGTTACAGAATAAGTAGAGAAAGTCATATGGATGTAACACTTCAGATTTGTTTTTAATTATGTGTTCACAGACAATACAAAAGTACAGAGACACACATAGACCGACTCACAGACAGTCAAGACAAACACACGGAGATTTTCCTAAATATTATTTTTTTGTGGTTTCAGGGCTCCACAAAACACGTATTTCCAAAAATCTCGTTACCGAATTTTTTGGGTGCAATGCAATATATTCTCTACCTGCTGATGTACATTGTACGTGGTAGAGGCAGTAAATATTTGCCTGCAAAACATGCTGTTTCGAAGTCGCAAACTGCCTTTTTGTGCAGTTTCGAAGTGTATGTATACTCATGGGTAAACGCTGTAACATAACCTTATTATAAGCACTAAATCGCAGGCTCAGAATGACAAGGTTCTATTTTAATATTTTTAGCAAAATTTAGATTTTTGCTGCATTGAAATCTGCTAATACCTGGTAATCTACCATATGAATTGCATGTTAATATCTCAAATCTGTTCATGAGAAGTCTAGTTTGAGAAGGTTCTAATTACTCTTTGAGCTGTTTCGTGAGAGTGACAAGGTTCTATTTGTCTGTGCCTTCTTGGATCAGGTAAACCAACAAAACAACATTATGGTATTATAGTACTATATCTTGGTGGAGTTTGAAATTTATAATTCAGCATGATCATTCGATTTTGATAATTACCTGATGGTAGTTGTGGGTAATTGTACATTGTAAAATAGATAATACGTGCTTAGAAACCAGAAGATTGTTTCCAGAAGAACTTAACTGATATTAGTAACGTTGGTATATTTCTTCTGTTGTGTCGCGTTACCTGCTGCTCATTTGTTAGAATTTGTACATACCAAATGTTTCTTTGTGAGGAATTTCAAACTGAAAAGAAAAGAAAGAAAAAAAAAACACTAGACTTTTACAGGAGCTGGAAATTAAATATGAAAACCATATCACTGAAAACATCCTAATGTGCGTGGAAAGACAAAAGAATAGAGACATTAATGATTCAAATAGCATTGTGTTAGTTTTAATTTGCAAAACGTTACAAATAGTTTTTACTTTCTCTATGTGTACTATCAATATAGTGTATAGAGAAGGTATTGTATTGCACCCAAAAATTCGATACCGAGATTTCACCGGAAATACATGTTTTGAAATCCACTGAGTAAAAATTTTTTTTTAGAAAAATGTCCGTGTGTGTGTGTGTGTGTCTGTGGGCAGCATAGATCAAAAACGAAAAGACCGTTTAAATATCAAACTTGGTACTTATGTTTGGTATCTTCCAAGGATGCTACACTAAGGTTTTCAGGAAAATTCCCCCACCCCAAATAGCTTTACATGGAACATTTTTCGAAAATTTTTATTTTTTCAAAAATGGCTCCTTTTTTTTTTTTTTTTTTTTTTTTAGTAGAGTTGATCTTTTCGGGACATTCCGAATTATTAATTTCAATTTTAGCCATTTAAACTTTTCTCAGGCGGGAAGACATCTTTCTTCTCGCTTCTCGTTTGCTTACTCCTGGAAAACTAAGATATTGGAATTTCAATTGTTTCACATAGCGAGCGGCTTTTAAAGGACGAGACTATCGCATAGCTTTTGCATTTTCTTGTTTCCCTTCTACTAACAAAGAGCTAGTAATAAGACTAATTCTGCTTATGTTGATTAACCTGATATATAACAGATTAATCTTTTGAATAAAAGGTTTGTTTGCGAACAGCTAGAGGACATTGTGTGAATAGAATACATTAGGGGACCCTCTACTTACAAGGGACTAAGAAATAAGGACAATTTCCGCTAAGATTTATCTCGATTAGCATGATGTGGATAGTAAAATAAGCTTTTTAAGAATAATTTGTATAGAGATGTAGAGAAAGTTATATGATTGTAAGGCATCCGACTTTTTTTTGTTTTATTTATATAGTCCCCATTAACATCTAAGATCATATCGGGGGCTTTGCATTAGAAACAACTCGTCTGTGGGTTCCTTGCGTTGAGTTTAAATCGTTTTATTTTCCTCAAACACACACACACCCGCACGCACACACACACACACTCACACACATTCATACTTCCACACTCTGTGGGAAATAGGTAATAATTCTATTTTAAAAAAAATCCCCGCCCTAGCCGGGAAACGAACCCGGGACCTCCGGTTGAGAAGTCAGCTCTAACTACTCGACCACGGAGGCATTCATTTACACATATTACATTGACAAATGTTAGTAGTTCAAGGAAACCGCATACCGCTCATACATCTGTTTCTAAGAAAGGTTATTGTGCAGCGTGGACTGAATATTTAGTTGGACGTTTAGGGAATGAATTCGACAGTGCTGTTATAATGTTACTAGAAAAAATAATTAAAGATCATCCTGATTCTAGAGTGACAGCTGTATTGCTCAAAACATTAATTCTATCATATCACTGGCAATGCCTGATTTCTTACAAGTACACACAAAAATCAAACCATTTTGATAAAATTTCAACTCCAGGGCATTCTTCTATACAGAAAGTAGATAAGTCATTCTAATATAGAAAACCCAATGAAATGTTTTGTAATGTGGTCAACATTAGGCCTTTTGCGAATGCTTAGGAACGTTAACGGCAAAAAAAAAAAAAAAAAAAAAAATGTAGTAATTATCCAAATGTCGGGCCAACATTTTATTAAGGATTATAAAAACACTAGCAGTAACTATGCCATTAAATTATTACATGTGTAAAGTCAATCAGTTGATTTTCAAACAAGATTCCTTTTTCAAAATTGGGCATAAGCTTTGTTAATTTATCGGGTACGCAGTCACCCAAATGACGTGCTTAAACTGGTAAAAGAAAACATAGCTGATATTTAGTCAATGTCAAATGGATGCTAAGGATTGATAAAAGTTATTTCAAACGGTTCTTTAAAGAGTATTATTTTTTGTATAAGGAAATATTAGACAGCATTAAGAAGAAAGAATTGTGATTGGTTTTTGTTTGATTAATGTTAAAACAACAGAAAATATTATACTTGTTTAGAAATGTAACATTGTAATGAAGAAGTGATCGGAAGTAAAATGTTTAAATAATGTTGAAGGACTTAATCCTGTTGGGAAAATAGATGCTAGAATTTGGGCTTATCAATTCTTATTCTGTTTTCCTTCTATGTTATTTTTAAAATTGGTAACTTGATCAAACAAACTATAAAATATTTTTTATGGATACGGAGTTCAAAATTATTTCTTAATCATTTTTCATATTATTTTTATTTTTATATTACTTTTACTTATATTGAGGTGAATAGAAAAGTACATAAATTATAATAAAAATAAGTATATTGTATAAAAGTTATGCTGATCACCTTTTGTTTCATGTGGTAATAAAACTAGAAAAATCTGATGTATTCATAATATTCAAGATAAACAGAATCAGAATTAGACTTATTACTTGCTTCTTTGTAAATAGTAGGGCAATAAGGGAATGCACAGACTAAAGCATTAGAGAAGTCTTTTAAAAGCCGGTCACAATATGAAACAATTGAAATTTTATTTTCTTTGCTTGCTAGAAGTAAACAAAAAAAAAAAAAAACAAAAAAAAAAAAAACATAAACGAGAAAACAGATGTTTTCCCGTTTGAGAAAAATATAAGTGGTTTAAAATTTAAACCAATAATTCGGAATATCTCGAAACATCTAACTTCACAAAAAAAGTATATAATATTAATTGTGTGTTTTAATGGGATTACATTTTTTGTGTGGTACGTTTTTGTGTATCTCTTATGGTTTGCCAGTTATACAAGTCATTCAAATTGAAGAGGTTTTCAGAAAATTCAAGAAATGGACTTCACTTGTCATAAAAATATCTTAAACTAAGGTATTTTAATCAAAGTCGTTAAAGGCGTTTTTGGGAAAATCAAAGTTTTCGAAAAATGTAGCTGGGATCGGAGGGGTTTTCTTGAAAACCTTCGTGTCGCATCCTAGGAAGTTTGGTATTGAACTGATTTTTGTTTATGAGCTATGCTGCCCACATACACACACGGACATATAGCTAAAAATGTTTTTTCTTTAAAATTAGGTGTCTCAAAATATGTATTTGCGACGAAATCTCAGTATCGAATTTTTGGGTGGAATACAATACCTTCTCAACATGGTACGTGTAAGAAAGTAAAAATGAAAGTTTGTGAACACAAGGTGCTATTTGGCAACAATACTTTTGTTTATATATAATTTCACTACAAGTAATCTAATTATGAACTTTTTGGTAAAGTGTGTTAAACAATAATCGAAATGTTTTTAAAAACTTTGTCTGTTTTGATTTTGATTTCGTTTACAACGCCCTTTGTAAAAATTTACTAACCCTAGATAGAACCTTGCCATTGAGCCCGCGAGAGTGTTCCTTGCCATAATTACTCTTAGCACAGGGATATTTACAATAAGCAGTTTACCTACCATTAAGGCGCAAAGAACCCATAACATTGACTATATTCTTGATAAATCCAAGGATGGAGAGAAGTTCTATGCACTCTACGCCTCCTCCACGTCAAGACTGCAGACGGCCTGTAGTGACGTAATTAGTTAGATTAACCGCAGATGTCGATTGTGTCCGGAGTTTGTTCAGTAACACTATCACAATAGAACATCCACACAACAGCTGTACGTACTAACGTCAAACTTGGGAACTTCGGGTACGTCAGGGCGCCTGGAAAGTTGTTTGTTAGGTTATCAACATTCTCCTAAACTGATGAGGATGTTTTGAGATGTTATTTTTTAGGTTTATCTATGTATCTTTCAGCGTGTCATTTTATTTCGGTTTAACTATTATGTATTATTTGCTAAACAGCACCAAACATTATCCTCTCATGTCAAGAGTGAAAATAAGTAATAAACAGGGCTAGGGAGTTGAGGAAAAATACTTTTTACTTTCTCTAGTTAGTACATAGTACATAGGTAGAGAAAATATGCCGCCAAAAATTCTATACCTACCGAGATTAAACAGAAATACACGTGTTAGGGTCCCGTGTATCAAAAACAGCATGTTTAGAAAAAGTTTCGAATGTGTGATGTGTGTCAGTTGTCTGTAAACACACAAAAATCAGTAAAATTTTAAACTTAGTATTAAGTTTAATGTCCTCCAAGGATATGGCACGAAGATTTTGAGGAAAACCCCCCTACACTTTATACGGAAAACATTTCAACATTTTTATTTTCTCAAAAATGGCTCTAACGATTTTGATTAAAATACCAAGTATTAAACATATTCGTATATTGAATTTTCTGAGAATAGCCTCTAGAGACCTCTATGTTGTGGATGAAGTTTGCTTAACCTTAAGTGATAGACAAAAACTTACTACAAAAATGTACATCTTGCTTAAACACACAATTTATATCATATATATATATATATAATATATATATATATATTTTATAGAGTTGACCATTTCCAAGAGAGATACTCATTTTTATTGGTTTCGGTTTTAAAGATAAAACTTTTCTCATGCAGGAATTTATCAACTCCTGGTCATTCAAACAAACAAATTTGAATCACATAGCAACCAGCTTTTAAAAGATTTGACTTCGATTTAGTGAATTCGCTTATTTTCCTTCTACTTGTAAGGAAATAAGACCATTTCTGCTAGTGTTAATTGCAATTAGCATGAAGTAGACAAGAATAAACTTTTACTTAATTTGTTACAGAGATGTAGAGATAATCGTGTGAAAACATCAGATATTTTTCTAGTGTCTGAAGGTTCTGCATAATTATGTTTTTATGGGTCACTTATGGCCAGAAATTGATGGATTTTACTTGTACTTCATTGACTTTTCTGGCGTTTTTTGGTTTAATGGTCCTATTTTAGCCTTTTTGTTTCAGTTAATGGATTTTTATTTTATTTTTATCAACCTTACTTTCTTTTGATTATCTTTTACCTGTTCAGCAGAGTCTAGTGTCAATGCCCTTTAACTAATGTGCACTGCCAAGACCGCCACATCAGAACAGTTTAGAGGAACATTTCTATTGTAATCATGTCAGCACCAACTGAGGGGTGAAGTTTTGGAATGTACACGTCTCGCGAGAAATTACTAAACCTTCTCTAAATATCCCGTTGTTTTTGACCAGCATCTGAGAATTTACTCGACCAGAGTACGAGTAATTAGATTGTATTCAACTTATGTTTAATTGCAGTTTCTTGATTTGTAGAAGAAACCCGACGATAAACTAAACCTAAAATGGACCTAAAACTATAAAACTTCTTTGTTGCGACAATTTGTATCTGTATATGATTCTAATTATATCTATGTCAATTTCTTTCTCAAAATGTCCATTATTGGTTCATTAATCAGCAGAAGAATATCTATATAACACTGCATGTTGTATACCCCTAAAATGTATTCTTGAAACATATTCATTAAATATGTAATTGAAATTGAAATGCATTAATTAATGTGTACCATATTATATACTCCTTTTCCAGTTTTAGATTATTTAATATATCATATATAAATATATAAGGTCTTTTTAAAGGTCCTTTCAGGCAATTTATAAGTTTTCAAAGTCCTAGCCCTAGTTATAATTACCGAATAAAAATAAGCTAGTTTAAGTTCAACCTGCCACTCTTTAGAACTGTTTTAGCGAGGTATGTATATCTGCCTATTTTAGCTTACAATGCCTATATGAGCCGATTTGGCTGTTTTTCTGATGTTTATCGTGTTTAATTGAAATGTTAGGGGGAAAGTGTATTAAACTGTACCTAACTTGCACTTTATGAGCTCAAGAATGTTGTATCGCTCTCCGTGGTGTAATGGTTACCATGGAGCTTCATATATCCAAGATGCGGGTTCAAACCAGCGGAGGACGATGGATTTTTTTCGGGCGTAAAATCCTTAGCATGGCTTCCTTCGGAAGGGAAGTAAAACCGTTGGTCCCGTGTCTTAGATTTACAGTACGTAAAAGAACCTCAGGTCCGATAAACAGGCGTATGAGCAAAATTAATCGCTCTTTCACTCCCAATATAGAATGGGACGCTGGGAACAGCAGTAGTTAAAGAGCGTCCATAAATAAAACTCCATTTCAAGACATATTGTGTATCTCAGTTTAACTGCAATGTCAAATTACTTCATGTATAAAATGCCAAGGTTAAAGTAGCACTTTGACATCTCTTATACTCCACTGACGTAAAACTCGAAGCTGAACCACTGTTTCTCTTGTTCTTCAGCAGAACTGTTAAGCTGGCGCAATTTTGACACTGTTGAGGTGTGTGACCTAATAAGGTCGCTTTCAGAGCTAAAAATAGCTTCTGATAGGAAACAAACTAAAAGTGGAAAATGTGGAAAGTAGAAGTTATCCTCTCGGAAGTATTGCGTTGAAGAATCCACGCTAGCGTAGCCTGCTTTTAATAATGCCTTAAGCGGGTACCCTTAAGGAAAGCTCTTTTTGACAATGCTAAAATGTGTCATATGTAAGGGAACATTTATCTTAGTAACGACACATTGTATACGTTTATCAGAACATTTTCATGGTAACTATACTGATGTGTACCATTCACATGACTTTCTCTATATCCCTGCAACAAATTATTCTTAAAAAGCTTATACTTCTATTTATCAGAAATAGTCTTATTCTTGCATCCTTGTAAGTAGAAACGAAATAAGGGAGTACCATAGGTTAAAGTGATAGTCAAAAGCTAGTTGCTATGTGACTGAAGTTCCTTTGTTTGTATGGACAGCAGTTGACAAATTCCAGTATGAGAAAAGTGTAAATTTTTCAAAGCAGAAAGCAAAAACAAGGAATGTCACAAAAACGATGAACTCCACGAAAAAAATGTATATAACATAAATTGTGTGTTTTAACGTGCTCTACATTTTTTGTTTTGTAAGTTTTTGTCCATCTCTTACGGTTTAGCAGTTATTGAAAATTCCGTAAAATTCATCCAGAATAAAGTACTCTTCAGAGGCTATTCCCAGAAAATTCAAGACATACATTTTATTTGTCAGGTAAATAGCTTTAATGTGCGATATGTTAATCAAAATAGTTAGAGCCATTTTTGAGAAAATCTAAATTTTCGAAAAAATTTCCATGTAAAGGGTAGTTGGGAATGGGGGGATTTTTCTCAAAATCTTCGTGTCGCATCCCTGGAAGATACAAAACTTAAATACCAAGTATGGTATTTTACCGACTTTTCGTTTTTGAGTTATCGTGTTCACAGACACACGGACACACACACACACACACACACACACACACGGAGCTTTTTTCCGAAAATGCTTTTTTTTTTAGATAAAGGGGACCCTAAAACATATTTCCGGTGAAATCTCGGTATCGAATTTTTGGGTGGAGTGCAATACCTCCTCTATACACTATGTACATAGTACGTATAGAGAAAGTAAAAACTTAACGTTTAATAGTCTGCAGATGTAATATCCTTATAATAGCTGAAATAATAGTTTTTCAAAAAGTGAAATAGTGTTTGAAAAATATTTTTTTCCCTTGTAACAATTTTTCCTACATTTAAGACTACATGTTTGTTGAACATTTTGCCAAATGCCAATTATTTTCAAAATCCTTATTTCAGTGCATGTACAATAGTAATCAGAACTGAGAAAATGTTCCTTACATGAGGAAAATCCTAATTTATGGTAAGCGAGACCTCCATAGAGGTCTACACTATAGCTTTTGGCGGAATCCTCTTAATTCTCCAGCTCGTATCCTCCATTTGGCAACTTTTTACTTTCTCTATACGTACTATGTACATAGTGTATAGAGAAGGTATTGCACTCCACCAAAAAATTCGATACCGAGATTTCATCGGAAATATATGTTTTAGGGTCCTCTGTATCCAAAAAAAGTATTTTCAGAAAAAGTGCCCGTGTGTCTATATTAGGACTGAAAGACCGCTTAATTTTGCTTGAGACCTCTTTATCAATCTTGAGGTTCTTTTACGTGCTGTAAATCTATGACACGGGATCATTGGTTTTACTAAGGATTTTTACGCCTGAAAAAAGATCACGCCTTCCGTTGGGGTTGAACCTGCGACTTTGGGACCATAGTCTAACATGCTACCCCTGAACTCTTTTGTGCCCGGAAACAGCGTAGATTTGAAAAACATAAAATGGAAGAATTTAATGACAGCTTGAAAGCTAACAGACGACCATTGTTCATGCCAAGCAGACGTAATTGTGTGCAGCCTTTCCCGTATTTTAATATCTAACCTAGTTCTAAGATAGATAAACTGAATTTTTTGACCCAAAACTCACCCTAACCTCTTAATGTCCTTCCACTCTTTTCTGAAACTTCTGTCTGCTTTATGATTGTACTATGTCATGTTATTCTTGGGAAAATTTGAAAAAATATGTTGCAATTGTGTACAATGCTTGTTAATGAGTGGCAAAAACTAGTGAGCGTTTTAAGTGATAGAGTGCACTATGAAATATGAAAAAAAAATTATATATTGTTTTGGATGGGGCCCATTATATTGGGACCGTTAGTCGGCCTCACTATTATGATTATTATTATTTCCGTCAATTGTCAATTATTTAATGTATTTAAAAGTGTTAATTCTTAATCATTTAATGTATTTAAAAGTGTAAAGCTAGCTTCTAGCAAGCACAGCTCAAAGTTGTTTACCAAACTTGGCTATTGGAAAGGGGAAGGCTCTTTGTGAACAAGAACTCTTTTGTTGCTCACCTACTGTGGTGCATGTGCGTGCAATAGAGAAATAAGTGAGGACGCAATCGGGTGAAGAACAGAATTGTAGAGAAATTAGTTTTTTTTTCCATTGTACGATAATGCTCACGAGGGAGTTATGATGCATTGTGGGCAAATAAAGATGCATTATGGGCTACCTCATCGCTAAGTTCGCGGTCTTTCTGACCAATCAGAAAGAAGTAGCCATAAGTAGCAGTAAATCTATTATATAAGTAGCAGATTGTGGGATGTGGGGGCACTCTTAACACTCTTACACACACTCAGTCGCTATGCACGCGTAATCGCTGTTGAACAGTCAGACGGTCACTTAAGGTCATGTGCGCGTAATTACAGCGAGAGCATTCACCGCTAAGTTCAAGGAAGCATACTCGTTGTAAGATTATTATACGGTGTGAAAGTAATCAGTTCAATAAGTGAAGTTAAGTTACGTCGTTAAAGCAGGAAAGCTCATAGAAATAATCAGAATTAGATTGTAAATCAAAGTGCTTGTCTACATGTTTTACATCTAGTCAAGAATAAAATGAGTAGATAAAGTAAAAGTGTGTGCTGACTATTTCGCAAGACCACTCCCAAACTATCCTCATTGCCATTACCACCCAAGTGAGTCAATCTTCGTGCAGGCTGAGCTACGCCGGAGACAACCAACGGTAGTGGATCTTCAAAACTAGGTACGTGGGAGATCTACTCTTCGGTAGTGGAGTGAGTCCAGAGACACCCGTCAACGTAATAGCAAACCACCGTCATACTTGGCTCTTCAACTGGGTGTAAAAACAGTCACATACTTGACACACACAACGTGGAGCATTAAAAACGTTCCATACTTGGCTCCTATCACGAGGGACGATAAATATTATGTGCCAGCTACATTTATCAAATGCATTATTTTCGTTAAATACTCCATGACACTCTTCAATGTTTTATTTCAATTGTTAAAAAGACATATCTAGAATGTGTTTACATTTCTCACCCATTGCGAATCTAAAGGTTTTGACATAAACTTTGACGATTTTTCTGCTTATTTTACTTGCCTATATTGCATCGTTATACATTTTGTCTGCATATTTTGAACCTTTTAAAGTTATGCCTATTGAGTCAACCCATGCCTTACTATTTTCTACCAGCACACGTGGCCGAAGTTGTTAAGTGAACCGGCAGGTCTGCGGTACAAATCCCATCATCACCGTCCACATTGAGTTATTTTCTGGTTTTCCTCAGTCGTAACTAGCAGACAATTACTGGGAGGTTCTTAAACTTAGATCTGGAATATTTCCTTCCTAAAGTTCCTCCCCAGATATATTTCATTTCATGTATTATCAATGCCCACGCCTGTGATGCCTTATGTAGTATGGGCAGGCGAAATTCATTCCTGCTTATAAACTCGTCTGCGGCTGAATGGAGATCCACCTTCAAGGCTTCGTAACGTAGCTACTCCTCTATAGAGGCAGTGACCTAATACATTTCTTAGGTTTGTAAAACTAGAGGTGTCTACTTATAAAAATCTGATGTGTTCCATTCACATGCTTTCTCTACATCTCTGCAACAAATTACTGTTAGAAAGTTTATGCTTCTATTTATTTCATGTTAATCGAGAAAAAATTAGCAGAAATGGTCTTATTTGCTTTCTTGCAAGCAGAAGCAAAATAAGGGAGTACCATAGGTTAAGATGATAGACAAAATCTGGTTGCTATGTGACTGAAGTTCCTTTGTTTGTATGGACAGGAGTTGACAAATACCTGTATGAGAAAAGCATACGTTTTTAAAGCTAAAACCAATAACAAGGAATATCTCAAAAATGATCAACTCCACGAAAAAAATGTATATAGCATATATTGTGTATTTTATCGTGATCTACGTGTTTTGTGGCGTAAGTTTTTGTCCATCTCTTACGGCTTAGCAGTTATGCAGAATTCCGTAAAACTCATCCAGAATAAAGTAGTTTTCAGAGGCTATACCCCAAAAAATTCATACATATTGCATTTTTTGGGAGTAGCCCCTAAAGAGCTCTTCATTTTGAATGACTTTTATATAACTTTGTATAACTGGTAAACCGTAAGAGATAGACAAAAAGCTACTAAGCAAAAACCGTAGATCTCGTGAAAACACGTCATTTCTGTGGTACACATTTCTTTTGCAGAGTTAACCGTTTCCGAGATATTTCGTGTTATTGGCTTCAGTTTTAAGCTACTTCTTTTCTCAAACGGGAAGTCATTCTTCTTTTCGTCTCACATTTGTTTTACTCCTGAGAAGTAAAGAGAACCGCATTTCAATTGTTTCACACAGCGACTAACTTTTAAAACATTTGATTATCGCTTTAGCGTAGTGCATTCCCAGGTTTCCCTTCTACATCTAAAGGAGCAAGAATAATACCAATTCTGCTGTTTATCTCAATTAACATGATAAAAATAAATGAATAATCATTTGTTAGAAAAGTTTGTTTGCGGAACATCTAGAGAAACTCATTTGATTGGAATACATCAGATTTTCTTTCTTTCTTCAGTTTTTTGTCAAATTAAAGGTGGAACTTTGGGTCGTGGCACTAAATATCCAATACGGCATTTTCCCTAACGACTAAGGGAAACCATGAAAAAACTTCAGCCAGTTTGGCCCACTTAACAGGTCTTATAGTAAATAAATGACAATTTGCTTCAATGGGCATTGGCGAGGACCTTCTTTTTACTTTCTCTACACGTACATAGTGTATAGAGAAGGTAATACATTCCACCCAAAACACAATACCGAGATTTCACCGGAAACACATGTTTTAGGGTTGCCTGTATCCAAAGGATAAAGGCTCATATATGTCCGTGTGTACGTGTTTCTATGAACAAGTAAACCCAAGAATGAAAAGTTGGTAAAATACCAAACTTGGTATTTAAGTTTAGTATCTTCCAGGGGTGCGACACGAAGATTCTGAGAAAAATCCCCCCACCCTAAACTACCCTTTACATGGAACAACTTTTAATTTTCTCAAAAATGACTCTAACGATTTTGATTAAAACATCGTATATTATTGCTATTTATACGGCAAATAAAATGTATATCTTGAATTTTCTGGAAACAGCCTCTTAATATCTCTTTATTCTGGATGAATTTTGCTGAATATTGCGTAACTGGCAAACCGAAAGATATACACAAATACTAGCTAACTTCTCACTCGGAGATCCCGGGTTCGATTCCCGGCTGGGGCGGGGAATTTTTCTTTAGCCAGATTTATTCCATATCCCCCACAGAATCTGGAAGTATGTATGTAAGAATAAATGTGTGTGTGTATTTGAGAAAAATAAAATGATTTAAACCAACGTAAAGAACCTACAGACAACGAGATGTTTCAAATGCAAAGCCCCCGATATGACCTTAGATGTTAAAGGGGGCTATATAAATGAAACAATAAAAAAAAAAAAAAATCTGCTAATGTTTATCTCCATTATCATAAAGTATATAGAAAAATAAGCTGTTGAACAATAATTTGTTACAGCGATGTGAAGAAATTCATATGAATGGAACACATAATATTTTTTGTTACTTTGAAGAAAACATAATTTAAATAATTTATTTATTAAAGCACTGCTCCTCGGTGTTACTAAAGAGTTACTAGCCACATTCAAAAAATATTTGTATGGTAAACTAATTTATTCTTTGTTTGTTTTAGATAACGTCCAGTTCCATAAACGTTTGCAGATTATAATGATTTGCAGGTTGTGTTTTATATAGTTGAGCTTTATTAAGCTTATATCCCTTTTTACTTTCTCTACACGTACTGTGTACAGAGTATATAGAGAAGGTATTGTAATGCATCCAAAAATTCGATACCGAGACTTCACCGGAAATACATGTTTTGGGTCCCCCTGAATCCAAAAAAAAAAAAGCATTTTTGGTATTTAAGTTTGGTATCTTCCAACGATGCGACACGACAATTTTCAAGAAAATCCCCCCACACTCAACTATCCTTTACATGGAACTTTTTTCGAACATTTTGATTTTCTCAAAAATGGCTCCAACGATTTTTATTAAAATATCGTATATTAAAGATATTTACCTGACAAATAAAATGCATAACTTGAATTTTCTGGGAATAGCCTCTGAAGACTTCTTTATTCTGGTTGAATTTGACAAATTTTGCATAACTGCTAAACCGTAAGAGATGGACAAAAACTTACCACACACAAAATGTAGTGCACGTTTAATCACACAATTTAAGCTATATACATTCTTCGTGGAGCTGATCGTTTTTGAGATATTCCTTGTTTTTGGTTTCAGCTTTGGAAAATTTACACTTTTCTCATACAGGAAATTGTCAACTCCTGTCGATACAAACAAAGGAACTACAGTCACATAGAAACCAGCTTTTGACTATACTTTAACCTATAGTACTCCTTTATTTCGCTTCTAATTACAAGGAAGCAAGAAATAAGACTATTTATGCTAATTTTTTCTCGATTAGCATGAAGTAAATAGGAGCATAAGCTTTTTAACAATAATTTGTTGCGGAGATGTAGAAAAAGTCATGTGAATGGAACACGTCAGATTTTTTTATAATGCGCTTTGTTCATGTGCCTGAAATTGGGAAGGAATAAATTCTGTGCGTATGTTCGTAGATTGCAGTAGGTTTATATACTGCAAAGTATGAAGAGCATATTCAACCCTAAATGACTAACTGGAATGAATCTTATGTTCCACCACTGTTGTACGTTGAAGACTGCTTACATATTGTGAAGCAAATGGAAAGGGGAGGAGTTGACTGTTGCGTGACACGCGATTACCCGAGGGTCAAGAATTCCCACTCCTGATATAAGTAGATTTCCAGGACATACACTAAATAAATTACACTTTGCATCACTCCTTACTTCCAAAACATCCCAGATATAACAGCTGCAAAATTATTTTTTTATAACAGAACAGCAACGAATGTGTTAAAAAAAAAAATCTGTCCGCCTCGATAATGTGGGGTAGCGAATCTCCTTAAGAGTGAGTTATACGGATAAGTTAAGTTTTTTTTTTTTTTTTTATTTGCTTTTTTCGGAGTTTTGTCTTATCCTAAGAAGGCAAATGTCGAGTAATTTTAAGAATCCCGAGACCATTTTACGCATCATTTCACGAGTTTCTTTCATCGTCTGATATGACCAACCAGGTTAAAGGACGTTACGCTAAAATAAATAACAACTTAATACTTGTGTTCTACTATTCTAACCCTATGTTAACTAAATCATATGTTGCAATATTATTGCTTTACTTAAGGTCAAGCATCTGTGAAATTCCTAAATCCAAAAGTTTTCAGCTAATCAGGATGCAATTTTGAACATGCATTTATGGTGTACAGTAGTTACATGCTTTAAAATTTGGTTTATGTCATAAGTAGTTTTTGAGGTATTAATTTTTAAATTAAAAATCTGGCACCAAATTCAGATCACTCCACACGATGAAAATGATGAAAATTTTTATTTTTTTATTTTTCAAAACTTGCATTTAAGTATCAGGAACAGAACTATCATATGAATTTATTGTACGACAATTAGTTCTAGAGGTCAAAATATTAAAGCAAGAAACAGACAAAAATTCAAGAAACTTTATAATACAATTGACTTTAAAAATCAATACCTAAAACAATGTTAGAAATTTTAAAAATCATATGATTGAAATACTTTATTGCTTGTTAAAAACCTATTCTAAAAATTTAAGAGAGTTTGAATAAAACCTGCAACGTGTGGAACATTTTGAATGACAAAAATCTTGAAAAAACTGTAAACGAGTATATCAAGTTTTAAAGTACAAACATTTTCCCTCTAAGTTGCATACCTTCCAACAGTCGAAAACTCTTCAGACACATAGGTTGGACCCTCCTACCTCTTCCTTCTATCCTCTGCAGCAGTTTTCTTCAATTTTAGTTTAGGAGAAACAAATTATTTAATTGCCATTTTATTAATTTTTTTTCTATTGAAATATGAAGTTTATTATTCAATTACACAAACACTGGTGGTATTAGAGAAAAATCATGTCATCCATTTTCTTTTATACTATTTTTATTCAAGCATAAGCATTTTCAAGCTTCTGTTTCGGAAACTGCATCATGTAGAACAATTTAAAGCTTTGAAAATTGTTACTTAGTAAGAATTGGAATGTCATTATCTCCTGCAGAATTTTTTAAACCAATAATATCTGTCAACTCTCACGGACTGTTTACATTAACTTCGAGGAATGTATAAAGCAAAGAAAAACTGCAAGTCATTTGGTCCGAATCAAGCTGCACTTTGCCCTCAAACAGTCTCTATTTCACGCCCGGAAATATGCCGTGTGTGGGGTGCGGGGAGGCACGTCGGGTGTTCTATCTCGCCTGTGGTTTAGGATGGGGAGTTGAACTCTGTCTTTGAAATAAAGTTAATCAATCCTTTGCAACTCCACCCTGTATCCAAAGATTTTTTTTTCTTTTCTTTAATGAAAAGCCCATCCTGGGAGTTTTGGGGGGCCGAGTCCGTTCAGTTAAATTGTTGGAGGGGCGATGCAGAAAGGAGAAAGTGCCTTATCCCTACCTACTACATTGAATATTCCTTATATACAGCGTAACAACCAAGTCACACAGGACCTTTTGCTAAAAATGTTCTTTTTGTTTTCAGGTGTGAAGTCCTCTTCATTCTGATTACCTTTTGCATAATTGTAAAACCATAAGAGATAGACAAAAAATGCAAATCTCGTCAAAACATACAATTTATGTCAAATACCTCCATTTTTGTTGCGAAGCTAACCTATTTCCGATATACTGCTAGTTATTGTTTAAATTTTCCAATACTTATATTTCTCGCAACCGTAAAGTCTTCATTCATTTAACTTTATTTTTTTTTTTTTACTCCTGGCTATGCAAAGAAGAGAACCTATATTCATCATATAGCAATCAGCTCTTAAAATATATCTTTATCTCTTTGGCCTAATATAGCTTCTTGTTATCCATTTATTTATTTCTCGTGGGCATGCAAAGGGTAAAATGTAATTAGCAAGCATAAAAAAATATGTCCTTACCCAAAACGAAATTAATTAAACAATTTCTGCAATAATCTTGGTAAAGCCTCCATAGACGATCCGGATTTGAAGATTTTTGAAAATATTAACATGTCAAGATTTAAATACGCTAGATTGTCGAGGTTTTGACTTCTTCTTGTGATCAATGGGGTTTTAGCTTCGCAGATCCCTCGGCTAAACTTTGCAGCTTAGAGCTACGCTTTGTGGCTTAGGATCCTTAAAATTTTATAACAAACCAGTAAGTAACTACGAAGGGATTCTAAAGACAGAACAACAAAATTACCAAATCGGACTTAGTAGATCATGCGCAAAAATGTATTATATTGATTAATATGAATCAGATAGACACATATCTGATGTGTTCCACTCACAAGAATTTTTCTAGCTGTGCCACAAAGAACTTTTCATACAAAAGATTATTCTTTTATCTAAACCTCGCTAGTCAAGATAAACATTGCCAGAATGGGTCTTCGTAAGTTGAAGGGAAATAAGGAAATGCACAGGCAAAAGTGAAAGTCAAATCTTTTAAAAGCTGGTCACTGTGTGCAACAATTGCAATTCGGTTCTTTTTGGTTGCAATGAGAGAGACACAAAAACAGAGTTCACCCGGAGGTCCCGGGTTCGATTCCCGGCTGGGGCGGGGAATTTTTCTTTAACCAGAATTATTCCCTATCCCCACAGAGTCTGGAACTATGTGAGAGTGAATGTGTGCGTGTTTAAGGAAATAAAATAGTTTAAACCAAACGTAAACCTACAGACAACGAGTTGTTTCTAATTCGAAGTCCCCGATATGACCTTAGATGTTAAAGGGGGCTATATAAATAAATGAAAAAAAAAAAAAAAAAAAAAAAACAGAGTTTTATTTATGGACGCTCTCAACGTCATACTGGGCATGAAAGACCACATAATTTTGCTCAGAGGCCTCTTTATCAGACTTGAGGTTATTTTACGTGCCGTATAGCTACAACGGCTTTACTTCCTTTCCGAAGGAAGCCATGCTAAGGATTTTTACGCCCGAAATAATCCATCGCGTTCCGCTGGATTTGAACCTGCAACCTTGGGTATATTAAGTTAGCATGGTAACCATTGCACCAAGGAGGGTGTCTAATGAGATAGAGATAGAGATAGATAGATAGATAGATAGATAGATAGAGAGAGAGAGAGAGAGACCGACCGAAAGGGATTACTTCCCGTTTGAGAAATGAAGTAGCATATCTCGGAAACGGTTAGCTCTACAAAAATGTGCATGACATAAACTGTGTGTTTTAGCGAGATCTACGTTTTTTGTACAGTAGCTTTTTTGTCTATCTCTTGCGGTTTACCAATTACACAAGAGTTACACAAAAGTCATCCAGAATGAAGAAGTCTTCCGAGGCTATTCCCAGAAAACTCAAGATATACATTTCATTTGTCATGAAAATATCTTAAACATATGGCATTTTAATAAAAATCGATAGAGCCATTTTTGAGAAAATCAAAATATTCTGAAAATTCTCCTTGTAAAGGGTAGTCTAGGGTGATGGGATTTTCTTGAAAATCTTCTTGTCGCACCCTTGGAAGATATTGAACTTAAACGCCAAGTTTGAAGTTTAACCGACTTTTCGTTTTTGAACTATGCTGCCCCCCACACACATACACACACACACAGAAACACACTCGGACATGATTTCAAAAAAATTGGATTCAGTGGGTGTCTAAACATGTATTTCCGGTGAAATATCATTATCCAATTTTTGGGTGGAATACAACAAGTACCTTCTCTACCCACTATGTACATGTGGGCTACAGGAAGTAAAAAAGCGCCGTTAAGAACTGTATTTAGAAATGATTTAATTATATGGGCGGAGAGTCATCTAAATGGAACACATCAGCGGAAGTGTTAAGATATGGACTTGTGATCAAGAGCTTCGCGGTTCAAATCCATCCAGGACCGTCCTCAGGACTGGGGTTGTTGTTATTTCTTCTTTTTTTGAGAGTCCTAGGCTTGGAACATTTCCATCTCAAATTTCCTTTCCAAATTATCATTTCATTGCATGTATCATCAGTGCGCACCGCCTGTGGTGCTGATTGTAGTAAGAGCGGGCGTTAAACGCTACGAAAAACACAATTTGTTTCGGTGAATTACGCAGTTAGATCCCACAAAGCATGGACAATTGGACATTGAGTAGACCTTGAACTTACGTAATCGTTTTTTTTTCATATGCATAGCTTACAGTTAAAAGCTTTATGGTTCTTTTGACACTTAAAATCTAATAGCCTTACTGCATCGCAATACTTTATAGTTTCTCTAAACGTACAATGTACATAGTGTATAGAGAAGGTATTGTATTGCACCAAAAAATTCGATACCGAGATTTCACCGGAAATACAGGTTTTGGGGTCCCCTGAATAAAAAAATCTAGAAAAAGGTCCGTGTGTGCCCGTATATGTGTGTGTCTGTGGACAAAAGAGCTCAAAAATTAAAAATCCGTTAAATACTAAACTTGGTATTTAAGTTCAGTATCTTCCAAGGATGCGACACGAAGATTTTTAAGAAAATCTTCCCACCTTTAACTACCCTTTACATGGAACAATTTTCGAACATTTTGATTTTCTAAAAAATGATTCTAATGACTGATTAAAATATTGTATATTAAAAATATTTACATGACAAACAAAATGCATATCTTGAGTTTTCTGGGAATAAGCTCTGAAGATATCTTTATTTTAAGTGAATTTTGCGGAATTTTGCATAGCTGGTAAACCGTGAGAGATAGACAAGAACTTACTACACAAAAAATGTAGAGCTCGTTAAAACACACAATTGATAGTTTTTAAGATAGTTTTATGAATGCACAAAATGTTCGGCCAATGTAATTTTGTAGGTAAATAACACAAGTGTGTTGTGATAATACAATGAACGATTAGCATGAAGTAGATAGAAGGTTAAGCTTATTAACAATACTTTGTTACAGAGATGTAAAGAAAGCCATGTGAATGAAGTACATCAGATTTTTTAACAAAAATTACAGAATAATTTTGAAAATGGTTTTAATATATTTGCTTGCATCATTGAGACTTTTTATGGTCTGTAATTTCGTTTCATGACAGAGTATATTGAAACCTTGTCCTTCTTCTGACCTTTGGAACAATCACACACTGTATTTAATCAAAAAAGACAAAGTTAAATAAATGTGACCTTTGCGCTTGTGGATGCCGGAAACATTCCTCTTTGTGAGGAGAGGACGGGAAAAAATTAATGTACTGTCAAACTTCGTAAACGGAAGCACGGATCGCTAACTTATGAAGCCAAATATTCTCCACATATTAACTTTCAGCATATTACATGTATAAAGGCTAAATAGTGGCCTCATTCTAAATGGCTGGTATTAATAATACGTTATTAATAACATTTTCATATAGTTTCAATAACAAAACTAGGTACCACAAATGGAATATCGATGCTGTTAAAACTGTCATCTATCTTAAACCCCTTAAGGGGTACAGATTGGTTAGTGAGGGGTGACAATATTATATAACATTTAACAAGGGCTTCCTCTATATAATTAAATACATAACAATAAAGAGCCCTTTTATATTACTAGAGAATAATTAACTTATAACCCCCCCCCCCAAACAACATTCTGCCTCTCTGAATATACAAATTCACACCGTAAGCCACTGATCAATGCCGCAGCATGGAAAGTTTCAACACTTATTATTCTGCAACCAGAACCATTTTAAACGAAAACTTACGTCCTGTCCATTTCTATTTTAGAAACATTTGTAAAAATCCAGTTTTCCCTGGTTTATTTACATTATTCATGCATTTGGGTTTTACTTTTCCTAAATAGGAACAAATATCTTTGATATTATTCACTGATATCCTATTCAGCAGTATTTTCCCTGCTTTTTATGTCGTTATATTGCCCCATTTCTAAATCCTTGAATTTCGTCTCATTATTTTGGTTTCTTCACATTCTGAATAATGTATTGAACGTATTTTTTGAAGCTAAACTGCGACACTTCTCAATTGATATTTACCTTCTCTAGCACGTAGGCATAATGAGCATAGGTAAAGAACGGTATTGTACTCCACCCAAAAAATCGACACCGAGAGTTCACCGGAAATATATGTTTTAGAGTTTCCCGAATAAAAAGAGAAGAATAAAAAGGGGAGAGAGCAAAATAAAAAGATCCACACGTTCGTGCGTGCGTGCGCGCGCGCGCGCGTGTGTGTATGTGAAGAGCATAACTCAAAAACAAAAAGTTGGTTAAATATCAAACTTGGATTTAATTTCAGTATCTTCAGTATCACGAGAATTTTCAGGAGAATTCTTCTGCCCAAATACCCTTTAAACAGAAGATTTTTCGAAAATTTGGATTTTCTGAAAAATGACTCAAACGACTTTGATTAAAATGCCATATGTAAAAGATTTTTATGACAAACGAAATGTATAACTTGAATTTTCTGGGAATACCCTCTGAAGAACTTCTTCATTCTGCATAGACTTTGTATAACTGATAAACCGTAAGAGGTAGACAAAAACTTACTACACAAAAAATGCAGATATTGTTAAAACACAGTTTATCGTATACTTTTACTTTTAAGAGTTAACTGATTCCGAGATATTCTTTATTATTAGTTTCAATTTTAATATACTTAAAACTTTTCTCATATGGGAAGTCATCTTTCGTTTCATCTCTCTTTTATTTTACTCAAACCATACAAATAGAATCGAATTTTCAGTGTTTCATCGAATTTCTTTTGGAAGAATAGTTTATTTGTGAAGCCGGTAGAGAGTCATATGAATGAAACACAAGTTTTTTAAAATTAGCCTTAGGCCTAAGTTAATGTTATTAGAAAATCTAAATTATTGTAAATATAAATATTTAGTAACAACTTACTTGGTTTACCCTCCTCTTATAGAGGATTTACACCCCCCCCCCTCCAGAACTTACACCGACAGCCTAGCGTCAGAGGCTTGCTGAAGAGTACACGAAAAGCATCGGAGTGAAAAACCCGGAATATGGGATTGGCCTGTAGTCAGATATGAGTGGGGAAGAAGATGATATGAAATGAACGGAAAGTAGATGAAAGGAAACGTGATGATGGAAAAATTGGTGCAGTGAATGACGGGGAAATCGGGGAACCCAGAGAAAACCCGTCCAGATGTTGATTTGTCCACTGCAAATCCCACATGCTTGGTAAGCGGTCCAACCACTTGGCCACGGCGCTGTCTATTCTTATAACCACCAAGCATATTTATAAAAATATTCAACATAATAGATCATTAAAGGCAATGCTGTTACAATGCACAACATATGGCGTTACAGTTATTATAGATATAAACTGCAGATAAAAATTATAATAAAGTACTGGAATTATTGAACATATTTTCGTGAATAATGGATTTTTCAGAAGTTTCTCATTTTACTTCGATATAGCATAAAATAGAGTTTTTCTTTAACAAAACAGACGTCCCGACAACTTCTATCGCGGCACTGGAACAACAGTTGAAAAATGTGTGTTCCATTCACATGATTTTCTCTACATCTTTGTAACAAGTTATTGTGTAAAAGCTTATTCTTCTATCTACTTTAAGTTAAGATAAACAGTAAAAGAGATTGTCTTATTAGTTGTTTCCTTGTAAATAGAAGGGAATAAGCGCAAAAACTAGCAAAAGCGATAGTCAAATATTTTAAAACCTGATTGCTATGTTCTTGAAATCCTCCTCTTTGTATAGTCAGGAGTTGAAAAATTCCCATATGAGAAAAATTTAAGTATTTTAAAACTGAAACCAATAACAAATAATATCTCGGAAATGGCCCGCTCCATGAAAAAAATATATAACAAATTGTTTATATGACAATTGTTTTAACCTGCCTACATTTTTTACTGTCTACACATATTCCTTATGTACATAGTATATAGAGAAGATATTGTACTCCACCCGAAAATACATGATTTGAGAAACCCTGAATCCAAAAAGATGTAGATATTTGTTCCATCCACACAACTTTCCTAACTGTACCACAAACCATATTTTTCTAATAAAGATTATTATTTTATCTACGTCATGGTAATCTAAATAAACATTAGCAGAATTGGTCTTATTATTTTCTTCCTTGTAAGTAGAAGAGAAATAGGGGATATATTAAGCTCAAGCGATAGTCAAATCATTTAAAAGCTGGTCGCTATATGAAACAATTTAGGTTCGGTAGCTATGAATGTTCCGTTTGAGAAAATCTAGATAACTTAAAATTGAAACCAATAACAACGAATGCCTCGAAAACGGTCAACTCTACAACAACAACAAAAATACAAACAACTATATGATATGGATTATGTGTTTTAACGAGGATTTGCATTTTGTGTAGTAAGTTTTTGTCTATCTTTTACGGTTTAGCCGTTATGCAAAATTCTGTAAAATTCTGTAAAATTCTGCAAAATTCTGTAATTCAATCAGAACAAAGAGCTTTTCATAGGCTATTCCCCCGATAGTTCAAAATAGATATTTTACTTGTGATGTGAATATCTTTATTATGGATATTATAATCAAAATCGTTAGAGGCATTTTTGAGGAAATCAAAATTGTTGACAATTTTTCCATGTAAAGAGTAGTTTGTGGTGGGGGGAGTTTCTTGAAAATCTTCGTGTCGCATCCTTGGAAGATAAACATAAATACCAAGTTTCGTATTTAACCGACATTTCGCTTTTGAGCTATGCTGTCCACCGATAGACAGACATACGCACTCACGGACCTTTTTCTAAAAACGTTTTTTCGGACTCAGGGTATTTACGGTGAAATCTCGGTCTCAATACAATACTTCCTCTATACACTATGTACATCGTACTTGTAGAGAAAGTAAAAAGGTCAGTGTGTGTGTGTGTGCGCGTGCGCGTGCGTGTGCGTGTGCGTGTGTGTGGACAGCTTAGCTTAAAAACGAAAAGTCCGTTAAATACCAAACTTTCTAGTTAAGTTTAGTACCTACCAAGAATGGATGCGAAGGCTTTCAAGAAAATCCCCCCCCCCCACCAAGCTACCCTTTACAGGGAAACATTTTCGTACAATTTACGTTTCTCAAAAATGGCGACAATTTTGATTAAAATGTCGTATATTAAAGATATTTACATGGAAAATAAAATGTATATCCTGAATTTTCTGGGAAGAGCCTCTTAAGACCTTTTTATTCTGGATGAATTTTGCTGAATTTTGCATAGCTGGTAAAACGTAAGAAATGGACAAAAACGTATAACACATAAATGTAGATCTCGTTAAAACACATTAGTTATGCCATATGTTTTTGCTTATTTTTTTATTTTTGTAGAGCTGACCGTTTCTAAGATACTCCATGTTATTGGTTTCAGCTTTAAAATACTTATAATTTTCTCATACGCGAATTTTCCAATTCCTGGCTATACAAAGAAACAAATTTCAATCACATAGCAACCAGCTGTTAAAAGATTTGAATATAGTTTTAGCTTATTTAAACTCTTGTTTCCCTTTTACTTACAAGGGAGCAAGTAATAATAGTATTTATGCTAATGATTATCTCTATTAGCATGACGTAGAAGAAGAATAAGCTTTTTAACAATAATTTGTTACAGAGATGTAGAGAAAGTCAGAACACATCAGATTTTTTGTCGTAAGTTCTGCCTTTCTTTTACGATTTATCGGTCATACGAAATTTATCCAGAATTAAGAGGTCTTCAGAGGCTATCCCCAGAAAATTCAAGATATACATTTTTTTTTGTCATGTAAATATCTTTAATATATGGTATTTTAATCATAATCGTCAGAGCTATTTTTCAGAAAAACTAAATTTTCAAACAAATTTTCTATGTAAACGTAGTTTGGGTTGGGGGGGGGGGGGGGTTTGTTTTTAAAAATCGTATCCATACTGAATTTTTTTTATTTATCGTGTTCATAGACACACGGACGCACACATACACACACGGATCTTTCTTAAATATGTTTTGTTTGTTTGTTTGTTTGTTTTTGTCACAGGGGGACCCTAAAACATAGATATTTTTGTTGAAATCTCAATACCGAAGTTTTGGGTGGAATGCAATACCTTCTCTAACATGTACTATATACTAAGTACAGAAAGTAAAGCCGTTACTAGGTACTGTTCATAATGGGACGTCTTATCACTTTATGTCAATAATATTTTATTATTTATGATTTGACATTTGACATTTTTCCTCTTAAACACCCAAATTCCACAACCATTCTCTTGCATTCTATTACTTATTTTCTATTTTCTATTCCTATATATATATATATATATATTACCTTTCCTCTATTTCAATAAACTCTTTGTTTAATTTCTTTATTTTAATTGTCTATCTCGCCAGATCTATATAATACAAATCAAGTATTTTCAGGTGCATTTCCATTAGGACCAACGGATTGTACAGTGTAGAACACAAAAGCAAATTTCACATTTCAGGCTAGGAAAACGAGTGTTTTCTAAGCCATAAAATCTGACATTTTAAAATGAAAAATCGATAATAGTTGATACCTGGACAAGCATAACATATTTTAGGTAGCAGTGGGTTATTCCTCTCAAGACTATTGCTACCTACACTGCTGGAAAATATCAGATTATTATGTGCTTTAAGATCGATAGAGATTCCGCCATATTGACAGAATGCACGCTGACGTAATCCGCTATCGATGAATGGCCTGTCACACATGTTTCTCTTGTCCACATGAACGAAGCCAGCTACCGGATATACTGGATCACGTCTGCCTGCAAAAGCGGCACAAGGCCAGAGTTCTGCAAGTCATGGCTACGAGATTACTACTAGCCCTGCAATTAGCTTGACGGTGTTACTCGGAACTTGTTACGTCACCACTGTTGTGCATTATCATCCCAAGCAAGTATTGCGCAACGGGAGAAAAATAGCATGTTGTGTTCAGCAAGCGTTATTGCTGGTCAAGATTTCGCCAATGGCAAGAACAGATTATCTCGGAACAGGAAATATTTAAACGTCATAGTTATCTGATCTGGTGCTTAATGCCACCATTTTATACCAATGATACATTTACATAATTTTATTTGATTTTATACAGATTTTAAGGTGTTCATATCTTTCTGTGATTTTAGATAGAGATTTGTTTCTCTCCACTCATCTCTATCAATCCTTTCCATATCTTCCAGTTCCTCTCGCTCTCATTCTTATTTCCCGCATTCACGAGTTTCTAGATTTTCTTTTTCCTCTTCTTCAAGCTGGATTCCATTTCAACGCCCTTTTCAATAATCTATCTTCATTCTTCTGACATGTTCGTACCAACCCATCTGTTTATAATTTACATAATCCAATAATGAGTTCTGAAAATTCATTTTTACTTTCTCTGCACGCACTATGTACACAGTTTATAGAGAAGCTATTGTATTGCACCCAAAAATGTTTACTGAGATTTCATCGGTAATACATGTTTTGAAAAGTTGCATAACTGGTAAATCGTAAGAGATAGACAAAAACTTACTACAAAAAAAAAAAAAAAAAAAAAAAAAAAATGTCTCGTAGATGTACTCAAAACGCACAATTTATGTCCTAAACATTCTTTTTTTCGTGGAGTTGGCCGTTTTATATATATATTCCTTGTTATTTGTTTGTTTTAAAATACTTATCTTTTCTCAAACGGGAACTCGTCAACTCCTGGCCATGCAATGGAAGGGATTTCAATCCCATAGCAATCAGTTTTAAAAATTTGATTTTCGGTTTAGCTTAATGTATTCCCTTCTACATATAAGGAACTAAGTAATAAGACCGTTTCTGCTAAAGCTTATCTCGATTGGCATGAATAGCATGAATAGAAGAAAAATAGAATAGAATAGAGAGAAGAATAAGCTTAATAACATTTCGGAATAGATATTTGGATGGAATGCAACTC
The DNA here is from genome assembly GCA_030762935.1 of Hymenopus coronatus. Lineage (NCBI taxonomy): Eukaryota > Metazoa > Arthropoda > Insecta > Mantodea > Hymenopodidae > Hymenopus > Hymenopus coronatus. The sequence continues at coordinate 122,008,339 of CM060897.1, read as the reverse complement.
CCTCTGCACCTACTAAGACATTCTATATGGTAGAGAAAGAAAAAATCTGATGTGATTCATTCATATGATCTTTCTCTACCTCTTCGGTAACAAACCACTCTAAAAAAAACAAAAAAAAAAAAAAAAAAAAAAACTTATTCCTCTATCAACTTCACGCTTATCAAGTTAACTATTAACAAAAATAGTCCTATTAGATATTTCCTTGTAGGTAGAAGATAAAAAAGAGGATGCACTGGGCTAAAGTGATAGTCAAATCTTTAAAGTGCCGCTGTTATGTGAAGACTTTAAAATTCGGGTCTCTTTATGGCCAGGAAAAAATAAAAGCGAATGACGACTTCTAATTTTAGAAAAGTGTAAGTATTGGAAAACTAAAATCAATACCATTGAACAGCTTGTTAATGGTTAACGCAACAAAAATGCTTTTGACATAAATTGGGACTTTTAACGAAATCAAGATTTTTTTGTGGTAACTTTTTATCTAGCTGCTACGGTTTACAGTAATCCAAAGTCATTCGGAGTGAACATGACTTCACAAGCTATTTCCACAAAATTTAAGGTATACAGTTTGTCACAAAAATGTTTTATACAATGAATATATATTACTCATTTTTGAGAAAATTAAAATTTTCGAATAATGATAAAAGGGTAGCTAAGGATGGGAATTATTCCTGAAAACCTTCATGTTTCAGCATTAGAGGATTCTAAACTTAAACATAAAGTTTGGTATTTAATCGATTTTTCGTTTTTGAGTTATGTTGTGCACAAACACATACCTACACACACGTGCGCGCGGACCTTTTTCCCAAAGGTGTATTTCCAGTGAAATATCAGTATCGAATTTTAAGTGAAATGCAATATCTTCTCTACCTACTATGTATCTGGCAGAGAAAGTAAAAATTATACTAATAAAAAAAGAAGAAGAAGAGAATTCACTATTCCATTTCCAGAAAGATAGAATGTGAACGAAGAATTAGTCAAAGGACCCAAAAGGGGCCTTAATTGTATACTGACGGATTCAAAACGCATCTGGCTGTAGCAGAGTATTTTTTTTATTTGTTTAATTTATGGATGTTCTTTAACTGCTACGGATTTTAGCGTCCCATTTTATATTGTGCATGAAATACCCCTAATTTTGCTAAAGACCTCTTTATCAGTCTTGAGGTTCTTTTATGTGCCGTAAATCTATGATATGGGACCAACGGCTTTACTTCCCTTCCGAAGGCAACCATTCTAAAGCTTTTTACGTCCGAAATAAATACTTCGCCCTCCATCGGGTTTTGGCCGTAGCAGAAAACTTTCCTTCAGCCTTAGATAATATACTACTACCTTTCAAGCAGAAATGTAAGCCCTATTGACGTGTGTATGGGAAAGTTTTATGTAGGGACTATAAAAATCTGATGAGTTCCATTCAAATGACTTTCTCTACCTATTCTTCAACAAATTATTCTTACAAAAGCTTATTCTTCTTTCTACTTCGTGTTAATCCAGATAAACATTAGCAGAAATGGCCTTATTGTTTAGTTCCTTATAAGTAGAAAAGAAATAAGGTAATACACTACGTTAAAGCGATAGTCAAACCTTTTAAAACCTGATTGTTATGAGATTTAAATTCGATTTTCTTTGTATAGCCATGAATAAAATACAACAAAAAATAAGAAAAAAGAAGGAAAGAGAAAAAAGGAATGACATATTGCGTATGAGAAAATTTAACTTAAATGGTTAACTTTATTAAAAACTGTATAAAACATTAACTGTGTGCTTTAACGAGATCTACAGATTTTGTGCAATAAGTTTAGGTTTATCCCTTACAGTTTGCCAGTTATGCAAAAACCATTGTAGAATGAAGAGGTCTTCAAACACTATCCCCAGAAAATTCAAAATATACATTCATTCGTCATAAAACATATTTTGAAAGTTTAAATCAAAATCGTTAGAGCCATATTTGAGAAAATCAACATTTTCGAAAAAATGTTCCATATAAAATATAGTTTTGGGTGGGGGAATTTTCTTGAAAATCTTTATGCCAGATCTTTGAAAGATGCCCAGTTTTAATTACCAGGTTTAATATTTTACGGACTTTTCATGTTTGAGTTATATTTTTCGACACACTTTTTTACTTTCTCTATACGTACTATGTACATAATGTGTAGAGAAGGTATTGCACTCCACCAAAAAATCGATACCGAGATTTCACGGGAAATATATGTTTTAGGGTACCCTGTATCAAAAAAAAAAAAAAAAAAAAAAAAAAAAAAAAAAATTCAAAAAAAGGTCCGTGTGTGTATGTGTGTCCGTGTGTCAGTGTGTCCTTGTGTCTGTGACCACGATAACTCAAAAACGAAAAGTCGGTAAAATAGCAAATTTGGTATTTAAGTTTAGTATTTTCCAGTGATGCGACACGAAGATTTTGAGAAAAATTCCCCCACCCCAAACTATCTTTTACATGGAACTTTTTTCGAAAATGTTGATTTTCTTAAAAATGGCTCTAACGATTTTGATTAAGATATCGTATATTAAAGATATTTATCCAACAAATAAAATGTATATCTTCAATTTTCTGGGAATAGCCTCGGAAGCTTACTTTATTCTGGATGAAATTTACGGAATTTTGCACAGCTCCTAAACCGTAAGAGATAGATAAAACTTACTACACAAAAAATGTAGAGCGCGTTAAAGCACACAATTTATGTTATATACGTTTTTTTCATGGAGTTAATCGTTTTTTAGATATTCCTTGTTTTAGGTTTCAGCTTTAAAAACCGAACTTTTCTCATACAGGAATTTGTCAACTCCTGTCCACACAAACAAAGGAACTTCAGTCAAATAGCAACCAGATTTTGACTATCACTTTAACCTATGGTACTCCCATATTTGGCTTCTGTTTTTAAGGAAGCAACTTATAAGGCTATTTCTACTAATTTTTTCTCGATTATCATGAAGTAAATAGAAGTATAAGCTTCCTAAGAAAAATTTGTTGTAGATATATAAAGAAAGTCATCTGAATGGAACACATCAGATTTTTTAAAACATCTTTTTATTCAGGGGACCCCAAAACATGCATTTTCAGTAAAATTTCGTATCGAATTTTTGGGTGGAATGCAATACCTTCTCTGCATACTATGTGAGTGCTAGAGAAAGTAAAAATAGACGGATTTCTATACATTCCTATAGCCAAGCAGCTTAAAAGCTCTTGAGCGTGGATAACTGGTCTGAGAATGTAGAGAGACTGTAATGACACACACGCCGCACAATTCGGTGGATGCCGAGACATAAAGGAATCATGACAACGAATAGCGGACTTGGTGAGGAAAGAAGAACCCTTTTTACTTTCTCTACACGTACTATGTACATAGTATATAGAGAAGGTATTGTATTCCACCCAAAATTCGATATCGAGATTTTACCGAAAATACACGTTTTAGAGTCCCCTGTATCCATAAAACGTATTTCTAGAAAATGTGTATGTGTCCGTGTGTCTGAACACGATAACTCAAACACGAAGTAAAACATCGAACTTGGTATATAAGTTTAGTATCTTCCAAGGATACAACACGAAGATTTTGAAGAAAATCCCCCATCCCAAACTAACCTTTACATGGAAACATTTTCGAAACTTTTGATTTTCTCAAAAATGGCTCTAACAATTTTGATTAAAATACCATGTATTAAAGACATTTACACAGAAAATAAAACGTACATCTTGAATTTTCTGGAAATAGCCCCTGAAGACCTCTTTATTCTGGATGAAGTTTGCTAGATTTTGCATAACTAGTAAACTGTAAGATATAGACAAAAACTTACTATATAAAAATGTAGATCTTGTTAAAACCACAATTTTTCGTAAAGATGATCGTTTTTGAGATATTGCTTATTATTTGTTTCAGTTTTAAAATACTTAAATCTTTTCACATATGGGAATTTTTGAACTCCAGAAGTGCATAGAAATGGATTTCATTAACATGGTAATCAACTTTTAATGTCGTTTTAGCCTAGTGTATTCCCTTATTTCCTTTCTGCCTCTCAAGAAAGCATTTCTGCTAATATTTATCTCGATTAGAATGAAGTAGATTGAAGCTTAAACTTTTTAACAATAATTTGTTAAAGAGATGTAGAGAAAGTCATGTGAATGGAACACATAAGATTTTTTGAATCCTGAATCCAGATTTGGGTTGTCCTATGGATTTGTTCGGGGGATGATTCTGGAATGGATTAGAAAACACAAATACTAGGAATCCTTATCAGGATACCGTGACGCTGTTATCAAAGAGATAATAAAAGCTGGAAACAACTAAATTAATAGATTACACCACAAGGGACATCTGGTCTGTTAATACGGTAGGTACTGTCAGCTGCATTGCATCTTTACAAATTCAGCAAAGCACGCGAGCAAACATGTATATATTCGTTTGCTGTGTGACCGTGAAGCTCTCTTAGGGTTAACTACTATAATCAGGAACCTATGCAGTTGCAAGGATTTCAGAAAGTGCCCAAATTTTAAATATTATTTAAAGCAGGTTATATTCACCTTCTCTACACGTACTAGATGTGTACCTACATAGTATATAGAGAAGGTATTGCATTTCACACCGATATTCACGGAAATAAACGTTTTGGGGTCCCCCGTATAAAAAAAACAAATTTTTTGGAAAAATATCTCTGTGTATGTCCGTGAACACGATAACTCACGAAAAGTCAGTAAAATCAAAACTTAGTATTTAAGTTTAGTATCTCTCAGGGATGCAACACGGAGATTAAAAAAAACCACCCCAAACTACCCTTTACATGGAACAATTTCGAAAATTTTGATTTTCTCAAAAATGGCTAACGATTTTGATTAAAATGCCGTGTATTAAAGTTATTGGCAAATTAAATGTATATCTTGAATTTTTTGGATATAGTTCTATAAGAACCTCTTTATTATGAACACATTTTGCTGTATTTTGCGTAACTGGCAATTCGTAAGAGATAAGCAAAAACTTATACAAAAACTGTAGATCACGTTAAATCACATAATTTATGTCATATACGTTTTTTTGTGGAATTAACTATTTCTGAGATATTCCTTGTTATTTGTTTCAGATTCAAAATACTTAAACTTTCCTCACACGGAAAGTTGTAAACTCGTGGTCCTGCATAGAAACGGATTTCAATCACATGGCAACCAGCTTTTAAGATATTTTAAATTCGTTTTAGCCTAGTGTATTCCTTTATTTTCCTTCTACTTACAAGGAAGCAAGTAGATAATTAAGACACTTTCTGCTAATGTTTATTTCGATTATCATAAAATAGACAGAAGAATATGCTTTTTAACATTAATTTGATACACAGATGTAGAGAGTATCATGTGAATGGAACACATCAGTTTTCTTTTTACTTTCTCTACCCGTTCTATGTACATTGTGTACAGAGAAGGAATTGCATTCCACCCAAAATGCGATACCTAGATTTCACCGAAAATACACATTTTAGGGGCCCTGTATCCAAAAAAAGAATTTTTAGAAAAAGGTCCGTGTGTCTGTGAACACGATAACTCAAAAACGAAAAGTCGATAAAATACCAAACTTAGTATTTAAGTTTAATTTCTTCCAGGGATTAAACACGAAGATTTTGAGAAAAATTCCCCCTCCCAAAACTACTCTTTATGTGGAAAAAATTAAAAAATTGTGATTTTCTCAAAAATAGCTCTAACGATTTTGATTAAAATACCGTTACCGATATTAAAGATATTTATATAGTAAATAAAATTTATATTTTGAATTTTCTGGGAATAGCCTCTAAAGGCTTCTTTATTCTGAATGAATTTTGCAGAATTATGCGTAACTGGTAAACCATAAAAGATAGACAAAAACTTACTACACAAAAAATATAGATCACAATTTATATCATGTGCTTTTCGCCTGGAATTCCTTGTCATTTGTTTCAGGTTCAACTTTTGTCACACGAAAATTTGTGAATTCCTGGCCCTGCATAGAAACTGATTTCAACCACACGGCAACTAGCTTTTAAAAGATTTGACTATCGTTTTAGCCTAGTGTATTCCCTTATTTTCCCTTCTACTTACAAGGAAGCAAGTAATTAAGACATTCTGCTAATGTTTACCTTGATTATCATAAAACCGATAGAATAATATGCTTTTTAACAATAACTTGTTACAGCGATATAGAGAAAGTCACTTGAATGCAACACATCACATTTTTTGTCAACGCAATGGAATCAATAATAAGACTTTTATCAATAGCATTTTGCTGCAACATACTTACAAAGAAAGAAAAAAATGTTTGGAAAATAAATGAGAAGGAAACACAATAAATTATAATTGCTCGTAGTGCTTACAGCATTCACTGACCTAACTTCCTTTTATATAACATCCGTATACAAAGTATTCTTAAAGTAATTCCATGGCCCGACAGTCCATAAAAGACCTTGGCCTTCCGCCCGGCCGCTGCATTCACCATCTCGGTCCGAAGGCGTCATGAAGGGGGTGCAATGCTGGAGGGTAAAGCGTGATCAGCGTCTTGAATTCCTCCCGGCCGGTTAATGTGGTCTTCTCGATCTGGAACCGCTACTTCTCAATCAAGTAGCTCCTCAATTGGGCCCCTAGGGACCTCATGAGGCTGAGTGCAACTCGGATCAAGTCTCCCAAGGGGGATTCCCCGCGCCAGTACCAGGAATCGAACCGAGTTCTCCCGCTTGGCAAGCGGCCGCGCTACCACCGCGATAAGGAGACGACCACAAAATGTTCTTCATTAGCAGCATTGGTCTTATTTCTTGGTAAGTATAAAGGGAAAAGGGAATACATTAGGCTAAAACGATACTCAGCTCTTTTAAAAACTGGTCGCTATGTGAAACAATCGAGATCTGGTTCACTTTGAATGATCCTGTTTAAGAAACAAATAACATCAGAGTATTCGACGGGCAACCGAAACCGAACGCAGGGAAAGAGCCACCGTGTCCAAACAATTCTCCATCTCAACGCGGGTACGCTAGGAGCCCGTGTCCTGAGTCTGATTGAACTTCCGAAGTTCTACAGACGACTCCAACGCCACCATGTGCATTTATTTCCATAACGCATTCGCCACCACAGCAATCACCTCGACACTTTCAATCCTGAAAGACAACGGCTGGAATGAAATAGAAATGAAATAGGAAACTCGAGCAAATGAATAAACGTAATAAATAAATAAAATGGGCCAGGGAGGTTGTTCGCGGGAATTGAACCCAGGAGCTACCTAATACCCGTCCCAAATGAAACTCTTGAGCCACTTGGCTCGATCTATATGATTATATATATAAAAATTATTTCACCTTAATCGATATAAACCTATTGCATTACTCATTTCGTTGTAGATACAAGGGTGAAAAAGAAAACAAAAGTCAGATGTTTGAAACCGGGCCTTGAAATTCTATACCCTTTTCGTATTATAACGAACTATTTTTGAACAGTGACAACACATTAAAAAGTAACAAAAGAATTGCAAGATTCCAATCAATAATTATAGATATCTAAGAGGTAGCTACTGCCACATAAAGGCTATATGTAATAAATATGTATTTAAACGAGTTCTCCAGTTTTTATGAAATAGGCTTTGCCCGTTTCTCAAGCTTTACCCGAAGGAAAAGGTTTACACAAAATTACTTTCGAGTGAAGAGGATTTCACAGGCTATTCCAGGAAAATTCAAGATATTCATTGTATTTCCTAGCTTAATAAAGAACGTTAACGCAATTTTCAGAAAATAAAATAATATACTAAAATGCTAAATTTAAATAATAGTTTGGATGGGATTTGTGTATGGGTGTGTGTTTTGTGAACAGCATAACTCACAAACGAAAAGTCGATTAAGTTGGTATTTAAGATCAACTTCTTGCAAAGATGAGATTCGAAGATTTACAAGAAAAACCCCTACTCCAGAATACCATTTATGTGTTAACTCTTTTCAAAATGTTGAATTTTTCAAAACTGTCTATAATAGTTTTGATCAAAACAAAATATTACTAAAAAATATGTAGATCTCGTTAAGGCACAGAATTTATGATTTATATATGTCCTGTTATTGGCTTGGATTTTCAAAACTCTTACTTTTGCTCAAGCTGAAGTCGCTATTCGTTCTTTTTCTCCTGGTCATGCAAAGAGAACGCAATTCATCCCATATCAACCAGCTATTTGACTATCCCTTAAGCTTCTGTTATTGATATGTTATAACTTTTTTGGGCCCTGAGCCAAAAAGCAAAGCCCAAAGCAAACCGCAAGTTCTAGACGTGGGATCTGTTAAGCCTAAACCCCAAATGATCTCAAGAAGTCAAAACCTCGACAACAAGGGATTTCAAATCTGGAATATTTTCAACACCTTCAAATCTATATCGCATGTGGAACTTATTAAACTAAAGTTTGTTACTGATGAACTTTTATATTTGTCAGTACTTCTTTATGTTAAAAGATAGGGAAACCCGTGACAGGATGGAACCCAGGGGCGGAACGGAATCCCCCTATTTATTTTCTCTGAAAGGGACGCAGAATAGTGGTGGCTTGTGGAACTAATAAACATCAGCTAGTGACTCTGTGAGAGATTGCAGATTCAAGTTCAGTTTTAGACTAGCGTTGGAGCCAAGGTAGGTAGAGTGAGTACGAGCGTGTCTGTGAGGTTCTTGTTTAATTTCTACATTTGGTTGTAAAAGTGGGACATCTCAACACTAAGTAAGATAAATTGAATTAATTAAACATGACTTTTAATTATATCTACATATATAAAACAAGATGTTTCTACTGCAGTTTTCATATTTATTTTATTGTTGCTTATATCCCCACCGTTTCTTGTTCCCATTTAACCTAAGGTTTCCACACGGAGCAGAACGAGCAGGGGCGGTATGGCATTAGGTTCCACTCTGCCCCTTGTTGTCAAGTTATTATACGAGGGCCGTTCAGAAAGTAACCTCCAATCGGTCACAGTGCGGGTAGTGGGGGCAGTAGCGACGCCATCTGTGCATTCACGCACTCAGCAGGTCAGTCGGCATCAAGTCGTGGTCGAGTGAAAGTCGTACCTGCGCTAGTTTAGTGTTTGTGGCCGTTTGAAATGTGTACTGCAATAGAAAACCCCGCCAAATGTGAAGTGCGTGCTGTTATAAGGTTTTTTACAGCCAAAGGATATTCTGCAGCAGCTATTCATCGTGAGCTTTGTGCCGTGTACGAACCAAGAGTTATGAGTGAAGGAGTGGTCCGTGAATGGGTACGTTTATTTAAAAGTGGACGAGAAAACGTTCATGATGAAGAGAGGAGTGGTAGACCATCATTGGTCTCGGACGAACTCGTTCAGACAGTTGATGCAAAAGTTCGTGAAAACCGACGTTTCACAATGTCGGAGTTGTCTACTGATTTTCCACAGATTTCTAAGACTCTCTTGTACGAGATAGTGACAGCAAGATTGGGTTACCGTAAGTTCTGTGCACGATGGGTGCCCAAAATTCTTACCGACCACCACAAAACTCAAAGAATGGCCTCTGCATTAGACTTTCTGTCACGTTATGAGGCCGAAGGTGAACCATTGTTAAACAGAATCGTGACCGGGGACGAAACCTGGATTAAGTACGTGAACCCTGAGGCAAAAGAACAATCAAAGATTTGGGCACATTCAAATTCGCCTACCAAACCAATAAAAGCCCGGCAAGATTTTTCTGCCCGAAAATTGATGGCAACGGTGTTTTGGGATGCAAAAGGGGTGTTGTTGGTTGAATTCATGGAACGTGGGACGACCATTAATCAAGACGTGTACTGTGAAACACTAAAACAATTACGACGGGCTACACAGAACAAACGCCGTGGTATGAGGACTTCCGGTATCGTTTTTTTTTTTTTTTGCACGATAACGCCCGTCCTCACTCTGCTCGCAGAACAACAGCCCTTCTTGAGTCCTTCAAGTGGGACGTTGTCAACCATCCACCTTACAGCCCAGATCTGGCGCCAAGCGATTATCACCTCTTCATGCATATGAAGAAATGGCTCGGGTCCCAGCGGTTTGATGACGACGAAGAGCTCAAAGATGCGGTCACAGGCTGGCTCCAGGCACAAGCGGGTGATTTTTATGCAGAAGGAATTTCAAAGCTTGTGAACAGATACGATAAGTGCCTCAATCGTTATGGAAACTATGTAGAAAAATAGTGCAAAGATGTAGTTGTAAGATGTATATATTAAAATATTTTTATTTAACTTGGTGAATTTCTTGCAATCAACCGGAGGCTACTTTCTGAACGGCCCTCGTATTATTCCTTTAAAGTGAAAATTAGTCGCCTTCTGTGGTATAATGGTTACCATGCTAACTTCATATGCCCAAGGTCACGGGTTCAAACCCGGACGATGGATTTTTTCGGGCGTAAAAATCATTAGCATGGCTTCCTTCGGAAGGGAAGTAAAGCCGTTTGTCCCGTGTCGTAGATTTACGGCACGCAAAAGAACCTCTAGCCTGATAGAGAGCAATCTGAGCAAAATTAAGCGGTCTTTCACGCCCATTATAGAATGGGACGCTGAGAACCATAGCAATTAAAGAGCGTCCATAAATAAAACACCATTTGCATTTACATATAAAGTTCAAATTATGCTCCATTTAACATTACGCACTGTAAAGTTCTCGTGTTATATAATTATATAAATTATTTATTGAGTAATATATATATATATATATATATATATATATATATATATTACTAGTTAATGTTATTACTTTGTTATTCATATCGTTAAGTATTATGTACTTTTGATAGTAAAGGTTACATAATAAATGTGTAAACACTAGGAACAATTATTTTGTTTTATAATTAACCATACTAATTTTGAACATTATTAACTATTATTATTGTTGTTGTTTTAGGACTATTAGGCTATTATAATTTAGATGTACAGAACACATGATACACCGTAATTGTCTATAAAAGGAATAATACTTTAATTAAAGTTTAAGATAATATAGGTATATTACACATTAATAATGAATAACATTATTACTAATTTATCGTTTTTAATTGCCAGATGTTGAGAGATTATGAGAGAAAGATTAATCGTCAAGAATGGTCGGAGGAGAGTATGCAGCAGGGTGTAGAAACAGCTGTTAAAAGGAGATGGGTCTTAAAAAGGCTGCTCAGCAGTATAATGTTCCAAAAACCACACTGCAACGATATGTGAAAAAGTAAAGGCAAATTTAGTCATGTGTTTACAAAAGAACAGGAGAAGGAGCTGGTTAACTATTTGAAATGGCAAGTCGATTATTTGGCTTCACTGTGAGAAACTGTAGCTCTATTGCTTTTCAATTAGCTGATAGGAATAATTTGAATCATCCGTTTAATAAAGAGACTGAGCTGGCAGGAGAAGATTGGATGAAACTGTTTTTGGAAAGACACCCGGAGATAAGTGTACGGAAACCGGAAGATACATCTAACGCCCGAGCCATGGCTTTTATCAGACACAATGTCAGTAAATTTTTTGAACTTCTGACAGAAGTTGCAGATAAACACAAACTGACACCTGATAAAATCTTCAACTGTGATGAAACAGGCATCACTGTTATCCCAAAAGGACAAACGAAGATTATTGCTGCTAGGGATAAATGACAAGTTGGAGTATTAACTTCAAGTGAGCGTGGAGAGACAGTGACCGTAGAAATTTGCATTTCAGCTTCTGGTGCATATATGCCATCCATACTGATATTTCCAAGAAAAAGAATGCAAAAGGAATTTCAGTTAGTTCTATCTCGAGGATCTTGGGCGGAAGTTCATGAAACTGGTTGGATGACATCTCATATTTTTTCCAGATGGTTTAGAAAATTTGTGGATTTCAGCAAAGTATCAAAGGAAAATATAGTTCCTTCAATACTAGACGGACACAACTCACACCAAAAGCATTGCTGTTATTGACTTTGCCGGAGAAAATTGTGTTATAATGCTGTGCCTGCTGCCTCATGCTTCTTATCGTCTGCAGCCACTTGATGTTGCGTTAATGAAACCTCTGAGCACTCGCTATGAGCATGAAACAAGAATATGGTTCAGAACGAATCCAGGTAAGGATATTATTTTGTTTCAAGTAGCTTCACTTTTCGGTAGGGCGTTTGTCAACGCAGCAACGGTGCGCTCTGCAGTACATGGCTTCAAAGAAACTGGTATTTGGCCTGTAAATATGGATGTTTTCACTGATTTAGATTTTTTGCCATCTGATCCCACTGACATCCAAATAAAGTCTAAAAATCCTGAACAAAGGACACCAATCAAAGCTCATTCAGCACTAATTCCTCAAGAATTCTCAGCTTTAAAGGAAACTGAACAGGAGGCACTGAATTTGGAATCTCCTTCAACTTCATTTCCTTATGCTTCTCCAGAAAATGTTCTTGCTCTGTTCCTTAAGCAGTGGCTAAAAAAAAAAAAAAAAAAAAAAAAAAGAAGGAAGGCATCAAGGAAACGTGGGAGAACGGTAATCTTGACGTCTTCTCCATACAAAAAAGATCTGGAGTCTGTAGTTTCCGACTCGAAAATAAGTCCCAAGAAAGGAAAGGAAGACGTTTGCTTCTTCAAAGAAAAATGGATGATGCTCCAAGAGAAACTCCACCAAACCATCAAGAAACAAGAGATGCATCAAGTGAGGAAGAGACAAGTGACACAGATTGTCTGTACTGTAATGAGCTTTACTCGAAGTCAGTCGAGGGATGGGCATCTTGTTCAAAGTGTCACAAGTAGGCGCACAACTCATGCGCAGGAATAGGCAGCGATGATGATGATGGTGATGATGATGATGATGATGATGAGACAGTTCTAACTTGTGAATTTTGCAAACAGCAATTTGATTTCTAAACTTTAGGACAATTTCAACCTATACAAATGTCATCATTTATTACATAACAAAAAACATTTTTGTTGTTGTTGTTGTGAATGTGTATAGGGTAGAATGGGCCAGTCTGCATTTGTTCGTTTTGTAATTTTTTGCTTTCATACTGCTGTTATAATTCTGAACATTTCATATTAATTTAATAAGTGTTCAGCAAATGCATCTCTCATTTTATAGTTCTTTTTCTTTAATATTTAATTTTTCATAACGTTTTAAATATTAAGTGTTATATCCTGCCCCGGTTCCCCATAATTTGTTGTGGCACTAGAAATGAAATTCACAGTGATAATACTAGAGGCAACTCATATTAAATACGTTATCATTTTATCTGACTGGTTGAATCTCTAAATAATTTGTCATGTTACTGGTTTCAACATTTCTAATAGTTTGAATGGTAATGTAAAAATATTGTATGCTGCTATGTTCAAACAAACTATATACATGTTTAGTTGAGCATCCTTTCTATAAGGTAGATGAATTTGCGAATTAAAAACTGCGATCTTATAAGTAGGTACTTTATCTGACTTTTTCTGTTCAATTGTAATTTTGTATTTATTAACTACCTACTATAAACATTTAGCATCAGGTAAGATGGTTAGCTGATGCTGAACGTAATATTGAGATGCAGGGGGCGTGTTGAGTGAGTAAACCAGTTGAAAGTGTGCCGACGGCATGCACCGACATGATTAAATAAGCAGGCAGTAGACACTTGTTGATTATGCTAACAATAACTAAACCGTAATTCAAAAGGGCTGTGCTCGCTAGTGCCGTCGGCCCAATCTGCATTGCCCTGTGTTTGAGGAAAACATGGTTATGATAAGTGACGTTTTTCCTGCCAATACAATTTCAAGCGATAACATTTACATAAAATAGCAGGGGATTGACGGCTATAATCTTCTGTCGGTGATTCAATCCTGTTTACGATATCCGTTTTAGTGAACTTTTCATCTTATTTACATATACCGGGTTTTTCCTCCTATGCATGTTTTAAGATATATTGCAAATACCATGCCAATAGCTTAATATAGGGATACAGAACACGAGAGGTTACTGAAACACAATTTTGACATTATTCCAACGTTATAGGAATCTGAACATCAATGAATATTATGCCCACCTGGGTAGAGTGGTGGTAGCGTGTCTGCCTCACATTCAAAAGGTCGTGAGTTCGAATCTCGCAGGGTGAGTTACCAGGATAAGGTATTTTTTCGGGGTTTTCCCTTATCCAGAGAAGACCCTAACATCATTTCATCAATTTCATTCATCGTCCGATATGACCAACCAGGTGACTTTTATGGAATGCAGAATCTGGTGATACTCGGTTGTTAGATTTCATTCATAGCCGGCAACTCCTCCGCAAAAATGCGCATATTATATGTATCGGCTCTGCCTCCTACAGTTAACAAGCCATGTTCATAGATGTTGCAACGCTGTATAGCTGTCGAGCGGTAGACTTAGAGTAGACGACAATCTCAAGCAAAAAGTAATCTATTACTTGTCATTACATTAGATTTATTTACATTCTATTAGTTCGTATAAGTAATGTATTCTGGACAAATAAATTATATTTATAACAAATGAATAATACATTAATACAAATATGTAACAGAATTGCAGCACTTTAAGTTAGTAACTTAAAGGTTGAAGTGCTCTTTTCTTGCTGCCCTGATCAATTGTGTTTACACACTTAGTATAATTATTTAAGATGTTAACAAGCTTGGAAACTACTTAGAAGTAATTTCTGACTTTCTGACCTCAGATGCACTCATCAATGTCAACATAAACACCGTTGGTCTTTAAGCTCTCATATCTAGCACAGTAAGAACTCTCCTTTGATTACCTACTGCAAAGAATTTACTTGCTAGGTCCGAAGAGTTCATTATATATTGAAATATGGCAGCAATATGACAGAAGATGCCCACAACTAAATCACTGGGTACTGAAAGTTCTCCTCGTTGTAATTACTCAAAATATGCATCATTGAGTTCTGTTCCCTTTCCCTCTCTCAATAGAAAATACAAAGCTCACACCCCAAAAATTAGCAGCGAAAATATTCACAAATATTTCAAAATTATTCACTGTATCTTGTTCTCCAGCTCCAACTTTTTAACTTCATTTCTTCTAACATCCCCTCTCCTGGAATCCGGATCTCTTCTCTCTGTTGGAATAGTGCTGCTTAAATATGATGGCAAATTCTGGAATTTACAGAGTACTGCATTTTCTTTTAATTTAGGGCCTCGCAACGCAAGATTTGTAACAGAACCATTTTCATGTTTCCAGTTTGTATTAAAATTATGTCCTTTTTGTCAAAGTGGTTGGTACACACAGCTGATGACGATGTTGGACACCAGTCTTTCCGTGGGGTAGCACAAATTCACACCTGCCTCCTTGTTTCTTCTTTAAGGAACGAACATTACCTTGTAACCTTACACTGATGTCATAATTTGACTTACATCCAGGAACACAGCACTTTCTAGGCTTCTGAAATACAGGGTTACTACAAAAGAAATAGAAAACTTCAACTGCCTGTAAAACAAAACTATTTACGGTAATTTGACGCCGTTTTCACTGGTTTGTAGAGGAGTCTTTGAAGTTTACATTGTGAACTCACAAATGTTCAATATGGGCTCCTCCAGTCACACGACACACATCCATGCGATAACCAAGTTCATCCCAAACCTTTTGTAACATATCTGCATCAACACTCGCCACGGCTTGTCTGATACGTTGTTTCAAGTCGTCTAAATTAAGAGGAAGTGGAGGGACAAAAACACGGTCTTTCACGAATCCAACGATGTGGTAGGACTTCATCTAGGTAATCTCTAACATCTGTGTGTCAATTAGGCGGTGCTCCGTCTTGTTGGAATACAAAGTCATCCTGTTGCTCATTTAGTTGGGGCATCAACCAGATCTGTAACATGTCAATCAAGATACCTAGCACCGTTGACTGTTTGCTCTGCAAAGAAAAAGGGGCCATACACCGTCGTGTGAGATACCGCACAAAACACATTGATTTTAGGAGAGTCCCGCACATGTTGCAATACAGCCCTCGGAGGTTCAGTTCCCCATATTCGGACATTTCTTGTATTCACTTTTCCATTCAGGTGGAAAGTTGACTCATCGCTGAAAATGATGCGCTCACAAAAACCAGCATCGTCTTCATCATGTCGCAACATGTCGATGCAAAAGTCACGCCGTATGACCTTATCTTCTTCACTCAGAAACTGCCACATTTGTAATCTGTAAGGCATCATGTGCAGTCGCTTCCGCAAGATTTTCCATACAGTTTGCTGTGGAATTTGTAATTGCATGCTTGCCCTAGATGTCGATTTCTGTGGGCTTCTTATGTAGGCAGCACGAACACGTTCAACGTTTTCTTCCGAAACTCTTGGTCTTCCCGAGCTCTTCCCTTTGCACAAACATCCCGTTGTCTCGAATTTTATAAACCAGTAAGATTGACTGTCTAGTCGGTGGCGTTTTATGGTAACGTGTTCTAAAATGTCGTTGGACAACAGTTGCTGATTGCGTTCTAGCAAATTCCAACACGCAATATGCCTTTTCCACAGGATTTTCCGCCATTTCAGCTTCAACAATAAACAAAACACTACAGCGTTACCAATAGTAACAAACGAAACTTTGAGATTTTCTCAACATACCTCCAAAATAGTTAGGTTGCTATCTCTAATGGTTTTTGTTTTACAGGCAGTTGAAGTTGTCTATTTCTTTTGTAGTAACCCTGTATATTTCAAAAGATTTTAATTAGTAAGTTCGCGAAAGTTTTCAAAATGTATTATAAGTACAGGTTATGTGCAATATAATACAGGAGAATACTTACTATTGCAGTTTTCTATCTGATTATCATAGCAAGAAATATTATTCGTGAACTAGAAAAAAAAGTTAGTTCTAAATACACGTGATGTAATTAAAATATTGCTGAATTTGAAAATACATTTAAAATATATGGCTTCGACATGTTCACTTTCTGCAGATTTCTCAGCCTACCTGCAGTGTTACCAAATTTAAGAACATCATGACTTGTAAACTCTTGGAGGCAGTGGTATCGTAAAATTTAATTATTTTCTATATGTAATGTTGGCGCTCTGGTTTATATTGCACAGGTGCTCAAACATTGCATTCCGACTACTTAATCACCAACTGATTATAATATTAATTATATCACATTTATTTGTATATTATTGTGTAAATGATATTCATTAGACTAATCATACGAGTATTTAACCCTTAATAATTATTCCGTTAGATTATATTTAGGTCATTATTAGATTTTCACTTTGCAGTTAACTAGAATTTTGATTTTGAATTGCGTTTGCAAAGTGTTCAGTAAGCGATTTTTGTGTGGCGCCTTAAGTACTTTTAGAGGGAATTGATCTGCGTAGAAGGATGAACTAAATGTTTAATTGCCTGGTTTACGTTAAGTGCGTCGAAATTTATACTAATGCAGTATACATTCTTTTGCAACATTTATAACATACGCATGTTATATCAAATTATGACCGTGTTAAGGTTGTGCCTATTTAATACTTATTACATATGGTTATTGATTATATGTTCGAGAAGGAAGAAGGAAGGTGATGAGTCAACTCATTGCAATTATCTGGTGATTTCTGTGACTGTAATTTTAGTAGCAAGTTGTAATGTTGGCCAACCCGACTTCAGCCATCTTCGTTTTTAGTATCCTCTCGAGGGTTGCGTCTCCTATTTCATTTTTTTTTTTTTTTAAATAAAGCATCCACTTAAATACATACATATGTAGCACAGTGTTATGTCCGATGCATAATCCAGTACAGTACATTGTTTCAATTTCTCTCTACTCAACCACTCATTATGCGCTCTTAATTTCACACCTTTGTAGATGTCGCCTTCCGTGCTGTAATGGTTAGCATGCTAACTTCATACATCCAAGGTCGCAGGTTCAAATCCGCCAGAGCACAATAGATTTCTTTCAGACGTAAAAAGCTTTCGCATGGCTGCCTTCGGAAGGGAAGTAAAGCCCGTGTCGTAGATTTCATCCCATGTATCACCGGCGTCATCGTCTGCGGTGTCACAAGTAGTAAAACCGAGAGTTAAACATTACAACAAAAAACACTGTGTCTTAGGTATTTATAATAGCCATCCTAAAAACATCATGAATTTTCTCATGAATATAACCTTTAATAAATAGCAAACCAAACTGCACATACTGGATCATCACATTGTCCTCAAGATATTTGCACTTACTCACATTCCACTCTGTATATGGGTCATACAGCAGTTCTCAAAATTCTTCTCGCACCGTTTAGATACATTTTTCAGTTAAAGCCCAATCATGTAACTAATAAACTAAAAGTCAAAACACAATTATATTTTTGTCTTTCACTATCACTACAATTTTATGTCAATCCCTACTAGGTAACAGCAGACTACAGCAGAAGTTAAAGACACTGTAGCAGAGGTAGATAATGTAAACAAGCATGCAAATTTCTTCTGGTTTCTCTATATCACCCATAGTCTCAACTACAGTTTAATTTATACATTTTTTTGTTCTTGCCCTAACACAGTGAACTTAATGATGCATGAAACAACAAATATCAATGAAAACAACACTTTGTTTCGTGTTGTTTTTATCAATTTGTTCATAATCATAACTATTATCAAGGTGATAGGGGTAAGAGTGCACAAACTTCTAAGGCAACTTCCTGATGTTATGCTGAAACATAAGTTCCTGTATCATTTTCCTCTACAGAGCATAGTTGCATAAATAAAAAATAAAATTGGTAAATATTTGATTGCAAATATGCCACCAACTCATTTATTGTTTACTTATACAATTACAATAGCAAGGTAGAGCTGCAAAAGTTGAGTTTTTGTGTTTTTACCATTTTTTGCTAAAATGAGTTGTTTAGGCACAAAATGATACTACCTCCATCCAAAATATGGGCATAGAAACAGGTCATTTATGCTGTTCCACATTATGCTACAGATGTCTCAAAATTTAAGGAATTTAAGGAATTAGATAATATGGATCTATTCCACATTGTGTTTTATTATATGATGTTCATAATAATCCATTTTATTCCTAAATATTATGTTTATAATGATAATGTTTTTTTACAAGATATGGTGTAATTATTAATATTGCAACAATATTAATCATATAGGTGTACCATAGTACATTAGGTACAACACAAGATGGATACTGTAAATTATTTCTAGTAAATTTTGCTGCAGAATCTGTTACACAGGACTTCAGGCAAGTGTTCGGTGCTTTTTCTACTCCTTCTGGTTTGCATTGAAGGGACTGAGACAATGTACCTTGTTACCATAGCCTGTCCATATGAGGTATCTTGTACCCGTTGCTCCCCTGTTGAATCATACAGCATTTCATATTTCTTGTTCATACTGTGTCATAGCACTGTGCCAAATGCATCCTTCTTTAAGGTATCATTTTCTTTGAATTGGGGTAGGAATTGTTGAATGACACTACAATATATGGCATTAATTTGTGTGCCTTGGAGTTTCTACTCACATCTGACTTAGTTACCGGTTTGTTTGCTTCTTCTGGAATGCCACACGGGTACCCTCTTAATTGACCTCCATACTCAATTTCATATCTGTTTACTTTTTATGACTTGTACACTATGCATTATGAACGTCTGCTTGGATGAAGCTTCAATACTGCACACAAATCAAATCAGACCACTAAACGATGTGCTTGCACAATAAAGTAGAACATTATTCCCGGCTCTTTACCATATTATGGAACGGAGAGAGTATTAAAGAATCAAATTCCAATATGTCTATCTACTGGAATAAAGTCATGGTCATACACTTGGCAACTATGGAAGTGGAAGGTCAGGAATGTAGACAGTAATGTTGTGTCTTGCACAACAGCCAGTTTTGTCAGTGTTTCGGGTGCATTAAATGCATCCAGAACTATGGCAATCTTTATGAATCAAGAGTATCTAGATATGCTTTTCGCTTATGGCAAAGCTCAGTATTTTAGATTGTTATTTCTGGGGACCTTTAAAGAGCAAAGTGTAACATGAAGAGGTTGCTACCATTGAGGATCTTTGCACACATGTTTGAAGCATCCCTAGATATGGTTAGATTGCAGAAGCTCTAACAATAATAGGGCAAAATTGGCTAAAAAAGAATAGAGATTTTATTTATGGATGCTCTTTAACCACTGTGTTCTCAACATCCCACTTATATTGGGCATGAAAGACTGCTTAATTTGTTCAGAGGCCTCTTTATTAGGCTTAAAATCCTTTTACATGCCATTAATGTGTGACACAGGACCAATGGCTTTATTTCCCATCTGAAGGAAGCCATGCTAAGGAGTTTTATGCTTTAAAAATCTGTTGTCCTCTGCCGGGTTTGAATCTGTGACCTTGGGTATAAGAGGCTAGCATGGTAACCACTACACCATGGAGGGTGACAAAATTGGCTAGGAAGATGTGATGCCTACATAATTATAATGGAGCACATTTTTAACCTCTACTGTACATGAACATATATTGTTGATGTTGCAGTTATTGAACATTAATAAATTTCCTGTTTAGCAAAGATGTGGTTTTGATTTAAATATTCCACATTACACCTGGATGAGGTATTTCCATACTTCACATTTGCATTTGTTTTATCTTTGATCATCTGACTAAATCTTATGCATACCTCTTATGCAACTTTTAGTTCAGGTCTCATAAATACGATCCGTTAGCTTGAAAGAAAACCATCTCACCCCTCATTAGTTGCGGTATAAACACAGGTACATGGCAAACTGGATTTCAAGCACAAACCAAAACAAAACATTGAACTCTTAAATCATACTCTGTTGCCAGACTGTGCAGAAAACATATTCAATAATGTTCAATTATCTCTGTGGAAGATAGATAAAATTGTTATTGGACTTGATTATTTGTCATATTTGGATCTCCCTACAGGTAAAATCTGCACACTATTCACATTTTTTAGTGCTGCCTGACTAAAATTTTAACACTCAAAATGTACACTTATAAGCTGCTACTGTTTGAAGCCTTGTCATTCTGAGTTGTTCTTTTATACGAGATGACATAAACATTGTAGGTTACAATGTTGATAAAAATAGTAATGCCTCCAAGCCATTCCATGACCATTTGAGTGTCATGCATAAGTAATTAAACTTGTTTAATACTTCTATATATTTGTAAATGTACTTACTATGGCTTATTTTAAACATATTTTATGGAAGATAACTGCATCTAACTTTACATTAAATAAGTAATAAGTAAATAAAGAAACATAAATTATGAAGAGGTTTTATTTAATACCTGCAGGGTGTCCATTAGCATTTTATTATATTACAGCACTCCCACTTGGGTGGACTAAAACCCATGTGTACTGTATTGAAGGAAACTGGAGCTTTATACTACAATTCACAGTACCATGGCCCAGATGAAAGAGCAATTTAGGTATATTAAATCAAACAAGTACAAAACTCTGCTGATTATGAGAACTTTGGACTAAGAGATATGAAATCCATTCTAACCTGGAATGTCTAAAAATAACTCCAATAGCAACATTTTCAACTTAGGAAACCATCTACATTTGGAAACACAGAAATAAACTTTTGAACTCCTAACTAAAGACAATTCTTTGAAAAGTTAATCTAGATATTGAAACATTGTATTTTTATGACTAAAATTAAAAGGTCCTAAAACATTGGGAGAACAGAAGAAAGTTATATAAAAACCTGGCAACTTCCTGAAGAAATTTAGGGAAAGAAGTCAATGTGCTTTTCATTGATAATTACATACCTATGCTGTCTATAAAGCTGAATGCACATAACAGGCAACTTAGCTGTAGGAAACCGCCTTCTTAACCTTAAGCCTGAGTGACCCCTAGTATTATTTTAAATATTATGTTTTTGAACACACAACTTGTAATTGCCTGGCTAGAAAATCTAACATTATACCTTATTGCAAACTGTTTGCTTCTATGGCAAACTTATCCGTTTATTTGTTGGTTGCAAGAATCATTAATCAGCAGTTGTGTGTCACCTGGGTTCAGGATCACCAAGTTAGCAGAATATCTGCTAAATTTGCCAGATTTTATATACTGTGAATGGGTGAAATTTCGCTTTTAGCAGTCAACAGATGTTTTAATTATTTATGGACTGCTGTCGACAGTAATATTTAATTCAGTGTTTCAGTTATATAATTAGAAATCAGAATTAATGGAAATAAATCTTAGATGGGGTACAAATTAAATTCCCCTCTTCCCATTTCAGTCATGAAACATGGACATTAAAGCATGATGTCTTCATATGTATACGTACTTGTTCTGCGATAAATGTGTTTATATGTAGTGAAGTAAACATATACATGTTCTTATACAGTTCTTATTTTATATACATGTGATTAATTCAATATATTATCCAATATGAGTTGGCCATATATCTGAATAGAGATTATTGTTTTGCAGTTTTATTGCTTATGCCCAATATTAATATATATATATATATATTTTCTAAGATACCATTACTATACCTTCCTCTTCCCACTTCCTTTCTTGTTGTACAGATACATAAAATCAGAATATAACACATAGGTCAGATTACCGTTCAGTTCTGTGGTTTCATTTTCTGATTAGTTATTATGACTAAGCTATTAGAATGTAATTCAGCAACCTCTCTCTGCCTCCATATCAGAGTTTAATAATCAGACTTCCCCTGATGCAACAGAACTATCTTTCCTAGTTCTTTGCTTTCTTTAGTATTATATTTACAAGTTGCCTTGGACTGAAGTTGAACTTTTGCACCTGTACAGTGCTACTGTTAAACTGTTAATCTCTATGGTGCAGTTCACCATGATGTAATGCAATGGTGATCACCTAAAATTTGTTATAAGTACTCAGAACATTGAAATTTCACTTTTCAGAAGGCACAATAATAAACATTTAGCAGATTTTGGCACAATTTTAACTTCAATTTAACAGGAAAAATATTTTTGTATTGACAACACTGTCCACAACACCTACTCTGCATACATATGTACTCTACATACTGCTAACATTGAAAGATTTGTTTTGTCCTGTTGTGCATATTGCTTTGTCATTGCTAGGAGGTGTGTTATTACAGCTCCATCATGAACATGAGTAAAAGGTTTTAACTACTGTACTCTTGTCAGTACAGATATCAGCTACTGTGATAGAAATCAAGGCTGCTAGAGGGCAGCAATGTTAAAGTTTCTTAGCATTACATCTTTTAATACAGTACATTGGCTGTACTAGTGAGTTAAACCTGCTATCTTTCGACAAGTAGATAAGGTACATGCTTGTGAAACTGCATATTTCAGACTAGCCATATTCTTAATGGCAATTTTATTTCCATATATTTTCGTTCTTGCCTTAGAATGCTCTACTTATTGATGTATGTGATAACCACAAAACTTACCTTTCTCTCATAAGACAACTTATGCATAAGTATCATCATTGTCTTGAATTCTTAGTTGTTGATTTGAGCAGCTACAGATGTATCAACTTGTTTGAAACCATAACTATTATGCAATAGGTGCTCTTTGCATTTCTAGGACTATCCAACTCTCAAACTTTTGTGAACACCCAGAATGTATTCTCATGAGCTGCTACTGATTGTTACAATGCTAAAATATAAAATAATTAAAATTCAGACTTTTAAAATTGTTCTCTTCATTGCTTATATGGCTGTCATTAGTTTCTTCTGCCTATGGGCTGGTTGAAAATAATAATAATAATAATAATAATAATAATAATAATAATAATAATAATAATAATAACAACAACAACAGCAATACATTTTATTAGCTTATAGACTTTAAGAAGCCTTGTGAGAAGTAAAAACAATTTCAGCAGCACTTGTGGTAGCTTATTTTAAACCAAATGTTCTATGTACTCCAGCCATATTTTTTATATTTTATTATCCGGATAATGATGTCTTCACTTTGCCTTTGATGTATAAGCTGGTATCCCACTGCTACTACTAATAATTATTAAATAATTTTATTCATTACATAATTGTTATATTAATATTTTTAATAATAATGGTAACAATAGTAATAATAATATCATCATCATCATCATCATAAATACCCTTGCGAATCTAGTATTTAGCATGAATTGATCATAAAATATTCAGAAGACCTACAATTACAAGAGAAATAAAGCTTTCTTGGGCAGGAATTTTTCATGGTAGATTCAATTTTTTGAGAATTGATTGATGATATTAGATTTTTCTATTTTGAATGGTTATGTCCGAAAATTTGCATGCCATGTTCACTTTGAAGACAAAAGCTAAAGACAGGAGCAATGAACATTGGATAAATTGTCTTTTACAGAAAGGTTTACAATATTCCAAAACAACTGTAAAAGCATTATTTTCTTCGACAAATGGTCACTGCTTGTGAACAATTACTGGCATTTCATGGTCAGTGGTCTTTAGACCATATTTCCAGCTTCTGGTGGGCAATGTCTCTGTCTCTTCCAACTTCTTGTGGAATTGGGCCAGTAATTCAGTATGGTATTGTCCAGTAATAGTTTTTCCTTTTTCTAAGAAGTCAATGATTAACAACACCCTTTGCATATTAAAAAACTGTTGTCATCATTTTCTGACCAATGGGACTGTCTTTGCCTTCTTTGAAACCGATTCACCGGAAGTAACCTATGATTTAATTGTTGCTTGTTTTCCAGAGTAAAATAGTGAATCCAGGTCTCATTGCCAGAGATAACTCAATGTAAAAAGTTATATTTTGTTTAAATAGCTCCAAACACAGCTTTGAAGTTGAAACCCTCACCCATTTGTGGTTCATTATGACCAAAGGTGGCACCAACTGGGCTGAAAATTCTGAAATCATGTGAATCAATGTGACTTTTGCAATTATTTCCTGTCACCACATCACCTAGGTATCCTGGGTGCTCCTCATCAAAAACAGATGTTTGACCACATTTCAAGTTGTTGAACAATAACTATCATTATAGATGGTGAAGGTTCCCATAAACAGCATTCAATTTTATTTTTATCTCCACAAAAGCTTTCCCATTCAAAAATAAAAAATCTGATGTGTTCCATTCACATGACTTTCTCTATATCTCTGTAACAAACTATTGTTAATAAGCTTGTTCTTTTATTTATTTCATGCTAATTGAGAAAAATTAGTAGAAATAGTCTTATTTCCTGCTTCCTTGAAAGTAGAAACGAAATAAGGGCATACCATAAGTTAAAGTAATAGTCAAAAGCTGGTTGCTATGGGACTGAAGTTCCTTTGTTTGTATGAACAGGAGTTGACAAATTCCTGTATGAGAAAAGTATGTTTTTCAAACCTGAAACCAAAATATCTCAAAAACGATCAACTCCAAGAAAAAATTTATATATTTTTTGTGTTTTAAGTTTCTGTCCATCTCTTACAGTTTAGTAGTTATGCAAAAGTCCATAAAATTCATCCAGAATAAAGTAGTCCTCAGAGGCTATTCCCAGAAAATTCAAGATATACATTTTATTTGTGAGATAAATGTCTTTAATATATATTTTAATCAATATCGTTACAGCCATTTTTAAGAAAATCAAAATTTTCGAAAAAAGTTCAATGTAAAGGGTAGTTTGGGGTGGGGGATTTTTTGAAAATCTTCGTGTTGCATCCTTGGACATTATCAAACTTAAATACCGAGTTTGGTATTTTATGGTTTTTTCGTTTTTGAGCTATGCTGCCCAAAGCACATAAACACGGACATTTTTCTAAAAATGCTTTTTTTGGATTCAGGAGGTCTCAAAAAATGATTTTCCAGTGAAATCTCGAAATCAAATTTTTGGGTGCATTACAATACCTTCTCAATAAACTATGTGCATAGTGCATATAAAAAAAAGTGTATAGGCTAGATGAATTTAGTATAGGTTAAGTTTAAAAAAGAAAGAAAAAAAAAAGTATAGGCTAAATAAAAAAACCAAGTGTACAGGCTAAAAAACAAACAAACAAAAAAAACAAAACAAAAAAAAAACAAACAAAAAAAACAAAAAAAAACACAAAAAAAAACAAGTGTATAGGCTAAATAAAAGAAAGTGTATACGCTAAGTAAAAAAAACTGTTTAGGCAAAATAACGCGCACACACACGCACCCACGCATGCACACGCGCACACACACACACAATTTGAACATAGTGAATAAAGATGAATATAGTATAGGCTAAATAAAAAAAAAAAATCTGATGTAGACCATTCACATAACTTTCTCTATATCCCTGCAACAAATCATTCTTAAAAAGCTTATACTTCTATTTACTTCATGCTAATCAGAAAAAATTAGCAGAAATAGTCTTATTACTTGCTTCCTTGTAAGTAGAAGTGAAATAAGGGACTACCATAGGTTAAAGTGATAGTCAAAAGCTGGTTGCTATGTCAATGAAGTTCCTTTGTTTATACGGAACGGAGTTGACAAGTTCCTATATGAGAAAAATATAAGTTTTTCATAGCAGAAACAAAAAATTAGGAATGTCTCAATTACGACGAACTCCACAAAAAAAGAAAAATATATAATATAAATTGTGTGTTTTAACGTGCTCTACATTTTTTGTGTAGTAAGTTTTTGTCCATCTGTTACGGTTTAGCAGTTATTCAAAATTCCGTAAAATTCATCCAGAATAAACTACTCTTCAGAGGCTATTCCTAGAAAATTCAAGATATACATTTTATTTGTCAGGTAAATATGTTTAATATACGAAATTTTAATCAAAATTGTTTGAGCCATTTTTGAGAAAATTTTCGAAAAAAGTTCCATGTATAGGGTAGTTGGGGGTGGGGGAATTTTTCTCAAAATCTTCGTGTCGCATCCCTGGAAGATACTAAACTTAAATACCAAATTTGGTATTTTACAGACTTTTCGTTTTTGAGTAATCACACTCACACACACACACACCCACACACACACACACACACACACACACACAGGCCTTTTTGTGAAATTGCTTTTTTTTGGATATTGGGGACCCTAAAACATATATTTCCGGTGAAATCTCGGTAGTGGAGTGCAATGCCTTCTCTATACACTATGTACATAGTGCATATAGAGAAAGTAAAAATATATAGGCTAGTTGAATACAGTATAGGCTAAATTAAGAAAAAAAAAAAAAAAAAAAAATTTATAGGCTGCATAAAATAAAATATGTAGGTTAAATAAAAAAAAAAATGTATAGGTTAAATAATAAAAAAAAAAAAAAAAAAAAAATAAAAAAAAAAAATAAAAAAAAAATAATAAGAACAATATAGGCTCAATAAAAAAAAAAAGTGTATAGGCTTAAAAAAAAGTATAAGCTAAATAAAAAAAAAAGTATAAGCTAAATAAAAAAAAAAAAAGTATAAGCTAAATAAAAAAAAAGTATAGGCTTAAAAAAAAAAAAAAAAAAAAAAAAAAAAAAAAAAAAAAAAAAAAAAAAAAAAACCATAGGCTAGATGCTTAATAATATAGGTTAAATAAAAAAATAGTGTATAGGTTAGACGAAAATAACATAGGCTAAATAAAAAAAAATATGTGTATAGGATAAATAAATAAAAAAAAATTATAGGTTACATAAAATAAAATGTGTAGATTAAATAAAAAAATCTGATGTGTTACACTCACATGACTTTCTCTAGCCATTCTACAAACTTCTTACATAAGATTATTCTTCTTTCTGCTCCTTGTTAATCAAGGTATTCAGCACAATCTTCTTAGTACTTAGTTCCTTATAAGTGGGAAGAAAATAAGGGAATACACTAGGCTAATTCGATAGTCAAATATTTTAAAAGCTGTTGTTATGCGATTGTCATTACAAATCACTTCTTTTCTTGGCCAGGAGTAGAACAAAACATAAATGGACACTCCCTTCTGAGAAAGGTATAAGTACTTCACAACTGAAACTAATAAAAATGAATACCTCGAAAACGGTAAGCTCCACGAAAAAAATATATATGACGTAAGTTGTGTGTTTTAACAAGGCCTGCATTGTACATATGGGGCTAGAGAAAGTAAAAATGTATAGGCTAAAAACAAACCGTATAAGCTAAGTGAGAGAGAGAAAAAAAAAAAAAAAAAAAAAAAAAAAAAAAAGAAGTATAGGCTAAATGAATATAGTATAGGCTAAATAAAAAAAAAAATGTATAGTTTAAATAAAAAAAAAAATGTATAGGCTAAATTAGAAAAAAACAAAAAAACATCAGTATAGGCTAATAGTATAGACTAGATAAATATAATATAGGCTAAATAACAAAAAAAGTATAGCCTAGATGAATAAAGTATAGGTTTAAAAAAAAAAAAAAAAAAAAAAAATGTATAGGCTAAAATAAAAAAGTATAAGCAAAATAAAAAAGTATAAGCAAAATAAAAAAGTATATTGATTAAATACAAAAAGAAAGTATAGGCTTTAAAATAAAAATAAAAAAACGGGCTAGTTATAGGCTACATAAAATAAAATATGTGTAGGTTAACTAAAACAAAAAATGTTTAGGTTAAATAAAACAAAAAAAATGTATAGGCTAGATAAAAAAAAAAAAAAAAATTATGATGAATAAAAAAAAGTGAATAGGCTAAATAAATAAAAAAAACAAAATTATGGGCTACATAAAATAAAATGTGTAAGTTGGGGAAGGAAAAAAAAAAAAAAAAAAAAAAAAAAAAAAAAAAAAAAAAAAAAAAAAAAAAAAAAAAAAAAAAAAAACAACGGTATAGGCTAAACGAATAAGGTATAGCCGAAATAATAGTAATAAAAATGTGTATAGGCTAAATAAAAAAAGTGTATATGCTATTTAAAAAAAAATTTAAGCTAGATGAATGCTAAATAAAAAAAAAATGTATATAGGCTAAACGGGGAAAAAAGAAAAAAGAAAAAAGGCTTGATGAATATAGTATAGGCCAAAATATAAAAAGTATAACCTAAATAAAAAAGCGTATCAGTTAATAAAAAAAAATAAAAAACATTTTAGGCTAGATGAATATAGTATGCGCTAAATAAAAAAGTATAAAGTCTAAAAAAATATAGGCTAAATAATGAATAGTATAGGCTAGATAAATATAATATAGGCTAAATAAAAAAGAAAACTATAAGCTGAATAAAAAAGAGTAAAGGTTAAATAAAAAAATAGTATTGGCTAAAAGAAAGAAAAAAAAATCATAGTCTAGTTATAGGTTACATAAAATAAAATATGTAGGTTAAATAAAAAAATGTATAGGTTAAATAAAAAAATGTATAGGTTAAATAAAAAAAATGAATAGGATAAATAAATAAAACAGTATAGGCTAAATAATGAATATAGTATAGGCTAAATAACAAAAAAAAAAAAAAAAAAAAAAAAAAAAAAAAAAAAAAAAAAAAATGCGTATAGGCTAAATAAAAAAAAATAAAAAAAAAAAAAAAAAAAAAAAAAAAAAATGTGTATAGGCTAAACGAAAAAGGGTGTAAATTAGATGAATATAGTATAGCTAAATAAAAACAACAAAAAAATATATATATACATATAGGCTAAATAAAAACCAGCGTATAGGCTAATTAAGAAAATAGGCTAGATGAATATAGTATACACTAAATAAAAAAAAAAAGTGGATAGGCTTATAAATGGGAATACATTTATGAAATGAAGCAAAGGAAGGAATTCTTTAGTACGAGTAATCTCGAAATATATTTTCACTAACTCTTAGTTATATGTGTTCTCATAAAGCAGAGCTTAACAAACATTTCACTATCTTCACCTTCACAAGAAGCCACATAAGTTTAAAAGAGGAAATTAAACTCAGGAGCTGAATGTAAATACAATATCATCATTATCATCATCTTCATCATCAGCAGCAGCAGCATCATCCATCTAGTTTGATAGATAGTCAACATATTTATGACCTTGTGTGTGTAACTTAAAATCTGATTCCTTATTTTATTATTGTTCAATAGCACCTAATATATAATCATGCCACTTGGTTAATATGAACTTTTAACTTTCTATACACTTACTGATACGCTATGTATTGGGTGCAATATGATACCCTCTCTATACGCTATGTATAGAGAGGGTATCATATTGCACCCAAAAATTCAACACCGAGATTTCGCCGGAAATATATGTTTTGAGAACCTCTGAATCCAAAAATAAATATTTTTAGAAAAATGTCCATATGGGTATGTGAGCAGCTTAGCTGAACCACGCAAAGTCTGTTAAACACCAACTTGGTATTTAAGTTCAGTATCTTCCAAGGAGGCGACATGAAGCTATACAAAAACTTCCCCCACCCCCAGCTACTCTTTACATGGAAAAATGTTTGAAAATTTTGATTTTCTCAAAAATGGCTCTAACAATTTTGATTAAAATATCAAACGTTGAAGCTTTTTACATGACAAATAAAATGTATATCTTGAATTTTCTAGGAATAACCTGTGAAGACTACTTTATTCTGAATGAATTTTGCGGAATTTTGCATAATTGGTAAACCATAAGAAATTGACAAAATTTAGTTTGTTATATACATTTTTTTCGTGGATTTGCTTGATATTGGTTTCAATTTTAAAATATTTATACCTTCTCATATGGGAATTTATCAACTTCTGGCCATACAAACAAAGGAACTTCAATCATAAAACCACCAGCTTTTAAAACATTTAACTATCGCTTTAGCCTATGGTACTACCCTACTACTTAAATGAAAGCAAGTAAAAAATATTTCTGCAGACTTTATCTCAATTAGCATGAATTTGATAGAATAGTCTTTTTAACAATAATTTGTATCAGAGATATCATGGGAATAAGACACATAAGATTTATATTAGCTGGGATTGTGGGTTGAAGACAAAAGAAAAGCGAGTGTGTATGCTATTATTTTGTATCCACACTACGATACCTAGTATGCTTGATCACAGTGCACAAGAAAGGGCATTAAATAAGTTTGTTATTTTTGTCAGTCATGATCTCTCCCACTTACAAGGAAAATGTGACCATTTGTTATTTTTTCTCCACATGCACGGACGCATGCACATGCACACACACACACGCGCGCGCGCGCGCGCACACATATACACACACACACACACACACACATGGACCTTTTTCTGAAAATGCTTTTTTGGATACACGGGACCCTAAAACATATATTTCCGGTGAAATCTCGGTAACGAATTTTTGGGTGTAGTGCAATACCTTCTCTATACACTATGCACATAGTAGGTATAGAGAAAGTAAAAATAAATCAGGAACGATGTTGCACTTTTTTCATGTTAGTGTAAACATGTTGAGTGACTACTGAGATGCCTACCAAATCCTAACTAAGCTATGAGTCAGCACCAAATTTGTTTTGGCAATGTATAACAGATGATAGCATACAAGGTAACACAATCTATTTTGAAACATGGGTACTTAAATTATTGAACCGTCCTCTTAAGTCAAAGAAGTATGGCATAAAAATATTCTGTTTGAGCAATGCAAAACCATCTTATACCACATATAGAGATTCATTATGCACAGCAGCCTGACAGATCACATTTGCAAAATAAAGAATAGCTCAAGCAGAGTTTGGTAAAATTCCAGACCTTAAAAAACTGGTAAAGTGCATGACTTGAAATTCAGAGTTTTTCTTCAATGTTGAGGGGTCTTTACCCTTGTACAATGACATTTTATATTTCAAGAGATTGAACCTGACATTCAAGCATGTGGAAATGTTAAAGTGATCAAGTTCAAAGTCTTTTTTAAACGAAGTAATGTGAACATTTAAACACACTGTGTCTCTTTTGAATACTTTTATGTAAATAAATATGTTCTTAGAACACTTTTGTAGAAATGTAAAACATGAAGTAGCTTAATGAATTTACGTGAAAAAAAAATGTGCATCTCTTATTTCATTTTAAATAATACTTTTTATCTACCTCCTTTTTTTTTTTTCTTTGTCTTTTTATATTGTAATTTTCCCCTTTGAAATTTGATCCCTGCTGATGAGGTTATGGTAGTATAAACTCTACTTATGTGTACTGCACTTCCATTAATTTTGTTCTATAAGCCTGCATTCCTTAAGGCTTTTCTTCTCTTGGACCTTAATATTTACCATTTTTATATTCATTCAGTAAAAATGTTGCATTTCATTATCATAAATTGGCACATTTACGGAACATTGGTTATATGGTTTTAGCATTTATGTTAGCTCAATAGTGCACTGTATAAAAAATCCCCCAATATTAAATCTGAAATCATTAAGTAGCTTAAGTTACTGAGGAAAAAAACATACAAATTACAAATGATACATATACAATCTCATGATGAACAACTACAAAAGATGTAAAAAGGAACCTCATATCAGTGAAGCAACACAAATATTAATATAGCAAGTAATAATTGTAACAATTCTCCACTTATCTTTTTGAAATCCAAAGACTAGTTTTGCAATAAAATGGTCTATTGCATCGTCAGCTCATTTGCAGCTGGGAAAGCATGGAGAATGGATACAATTATTAATTGTTATATTAACTACAAAAGATGATTTGCTAGGATAGGCTTATTTTCTTCAAGGTTATAAAATGTAAGACATGGAGTTTGGGTGTAAGTGGGAGGAGTGATGGCTTCCTGATATAAAAATAAAAACATACAGACACATTACATATAGTTTGAGTGGATATATTTTGACATATTTTTACTGCAATGTAATCACTGAAATACAGGTTATTTGCAATTTTAAAATTTGTGCAATAATAGTCATCCTATATAAAAAAAATAACAGGAATATATTAAAGGACCTGCTGAAGGTTTCTGCTGATTCCAGCAAGGAAAAGAGTGCCCACAGTCAGCAGCATTTCTCAATGAAAAAATATGGCTGTTGCAATAATTTGATAGTGTATACAGTATCTTCATAATGATCTTGATAAAACATGTCCAGCCAGTCTGTTATTATAAAAACTGAAGTACACTTTAGATAATAACAAAAAGTGATGTGTCTTATTTACCCACCCTTTCTAAATATGACTTTATTGCATTCCATTATTTAGTACTTCAATCACAGACCAAGTAAGAGATCAATCACACAGTCTCATTGCTCATCTCAATCGAGCTAAAAACAGTCATTGGTGGTAGAGCGGCCTCATGTGCTCGGTGTCCATTCACAGAGAAATCTCACACTACTGCTTTACAAAAACAGTAGCAGCATTCTTATCTGGAATGTTGTGCAGTTTCTAAATTTATCACACATAAGAATTCTAGTGCAGTATACCATACAGTAAAACCTTGTCATTGCAATATTGTCTTATCTTTGACTGAAAATCAAATTATGTTAAACAGTTATGAGAGGATAAAAAGCATTTAGCTTTTTGGTAAAAAAATCTATCCTAAATATTGACAAGATCACATTCTACATTTGCAGCAACTCTGTTAGTGTGCTTTGTCAAACCGAAGCCATTGCAGAACTCTACAGAGAATTTGTTCAGTCCCCATCACAAGATTTGAATAAAAAGAATGTGAAAAAAACCAGTAAAATTAAAAGTGTGTGAGTTTGAATCTTATGTTACCTTATCTTCCACTAAACAGAATTTCTATCCAAGTAGTTTTATTAGCTATTTGGTTCAAAATACTTTTGCATGGATGTAGAAGTAGTTTTAACCAGATTGATTATACAAACATTATAACAGAGAAACTGTGTGTTTGTGAAAACTAATAAACTAAATGTCATAGTTCCTTCATCATTGTAAAGCATGCTTATTTCTAATAGTCTCCTAATTCCAATTCCTAAATGACTTAAAAACTTAAGAGAATTTACTAGAATACAAACATGTTGGAGTCATAAAAGAACATGATCGCCTCTGTAGGTGGTAGTAGCATGTCTGTCTCACATTCAAGAGGTCCCAAGTTCAAATCTCAGTTAGGGTGAGTTATTGGATAAGGTATTTTTCTGGTGTTTTCCTTTATTCTAAGAAGACAGATGTTGGGTAACTCTAAGCTCTATGGACCCTGGATTCATTTGAGCATCATTTCACCTATTTCATTCATTATTATCCGAAATGACCTACCAGGTTAAAGAAAGAATGAGCTTGTAAGGAAGGCGAGTTAAATAAAAGTACATATTATATATATGATCATGATTTAGTAAATGAGAAAACATAAAAGGCAAAGCAAACAAAACACAATTGGAGTTTCTTATGATGGTATAATTTCCAAGCAGTATACTTGTGCCAAAATCTCTTGATTAAAAAGTGTTCTGCATTTCCTTTATTTTGCAACCGGGTTCATTACTAATGTATTAAATAACTGTATTGAGAAAGAAAGCTGCCCACTGTAGCATTAAGAAATAAATTAATTGAGAAGGTTATTTAGCTTAATATTTGCCATATGCTGGAACAAGAATAATGAATCCTTATTTTCACTGTTTCACCTCTAAATAACCGAACTGCATATTGCAAAAAGCAACATGTCCACATTTCCTAATGTAACAGCAGAGACAAAGAACTCAATAAAACCTTTCCTATCTGCAGTAAAGAGAAAACTTAAGGCATTGCCAAGTCCCTGCCATCATGCAGAAACATTTGCTTTCTGTCGTAAACAATCCCGAGACCCACATAAGAAAAGTGTAAGTATATTAATATCTGTGCTCCAAGGAATGCTGATTTTCCATAATACTAGTCTCAGTACTATTGTAAGTAAGCCAATTTTATATATCAGAAGAAAAGTATACCAAGTCTTTCCAAATTAAATAACAAGAAATCTATTTTATGCATAGTTTACAGAAAACTATAGGAATTGAAGGCATAGGCATAAAAATGGTCTAACCCTCAAAACTAGTATGTTTCTAATTAGTGCTGTCATCTCTTGTTTCGGTTAAATACTAATAATTTATGGATATTCTAACACCAGAAAGCTTGATTGTAAGTAAATTGATGATCTTTTATTTCTTGCAATCATGTACCCTTACCACTTAAATATGAAAATTTAAAGCCTATAGCTCTGCCAAAACTCAAGATGTATTTGAACTGCTTAATTCTATGTCTCCAATTTTTCATAAATATTACAGAAGTCTTTCATCTGTGTCTGCTGTTGATAATGGCGTTCATGAGGAAATGTCATAGTTTGACTTACGTACCTTATTTTGATTGAAATAAATGGGCTTAATAGGCTCATAAGTTTTCAAGTTTTTCAGTTTTTTTTAATTAATTTATAATAAGCATTAATATATTAAATCTATTTAATGTCGTCTGTAGTGGACGAGATGGGGGACGCAGCGGCTGGGCGGTAGGCCAAGGTTCCCTGTGAGCTGTCGTGCCATGGAGTTTTATAAATTTAATGTGTAGGGGTGTTTTTGCTAACAGTAATTAAAAGGTAAGTAACCTAAGTTATGCTTAATTTTAAACAAGGAGTATTAATGTTATTTGTTGTTGTTGTTATGTTTTGTTTCATAAATACAAAAACATAATTTAAAATACTTTGGACTCTACAAAAAAAAAAATAAGTTTGAGGAGAGAGCTTTAACCCTAACTCTAATAAAATATACCACAATGTAAAATGATATATAGGTATCAAATATGTAGTGAGGATAGACCATTTTATACACTTGACTTCAATTGTACCATTTAAAGGTATATGTACACATGGGCAAACTTGTATGGGCACACAGCCCTTATGGTAGATTCTACGGTTGCCATAAATAATATAAGAATAGTTTTACACATAGCATGAGCTAAATAATGTAATGCTTTGTCTTCATTCATTTAACAATGCTTACAACTACAAGTATATTATGAAAAATAAAGAAAACTACCATTGTTAGCATTTACCATCTTTGAAGGCAACTCTGTAACAAGCCAGGGTTGCCACTCCATTATTTGGTTTTGACATTGCTTTTTTCTCTGTATCTTTCTTTTTCTGTGGGCAGTTAGTTACAGATCAGGCAAACACATTGAAACTCCCAGTAAGGAATTTCTTTACTTGGCTTTTAAGGCTGTCTTATAGCTAGTTAGGGTAAAATTTCCTTAAGTTGTGGTTTGTATTCTGGCAATGAAAGCAAAGAGAAATGGAAACAAATCACTGCCTATAAGGCTATAGGCATATTTAGGGGTGATATAATACAGAAAGAAACCATGTCATTTATCATGCTTTATGCCCATGTGTAATGTAGAGCCATGATGTAAATATGCTTAATGTAATTTGTAAAAGTTTCATGCATACAGCCTTAATTTCTAAAATAAAATGTATCTTGAACTTACATTTATTTATTATGTTAAACATAGCATATTTAGATTCCTCTTTTTGTTGTTTGTTAAGAAGTGTGTCTAAACAGATCTTATAGATTTCCTATTTTTTCTATTATGCCATGAATTATATACTTACAGGAAAAATATAAGTGGGTACTGTATGACAAAGATGGACAAAAGGTGACATGTGACTGAACATCAAAACAGGCTTGAATGCACTCTCTTATGGTTTTATGGTTTGTTTTTCCCCTTCTACCTTTTGCTATTGTGTGTAATACAAACTGGTATTCAGTTGCAATCATGCACCTTGAATGGGTTACATCAATATCTAGGCTAACATCATTGTTGTCTAAACCCTGCCTAAACATTAACTATTAGTCACTGAGAAAAATGCCTGCTATACTAGAGGAACATTTCTTTGGCTTTCATATGTCTTGCAGGCTGCAAATGGATATAGAGGAAGAAGTGGAATGTAAGTAAAATAGAAACTGAGATAAACCATCTGTTAATTTATATAAGTTTTCAAAAACACTATCAAAAGTTATTCAAAGAAATAAGCTTCATCATTTTACATAGGGTGGAACACCTACTCAACATTTAACAGCACTTCCAGTAAAAATATACTTTCTAGAGATTCCATCTTCCTCTTGGGTAGTCTTCAAAAGTAAAAGATGTCACACAAATTATGTTCACTTCTGCTCTAGTAAAAGTTAGTTAATTTGGACTTAATAATTTAATTAAAAAGTCTGTTAATTAAAATAAATCTTTATGTGTATTTTGTTTCTCCTTTTAAGTATATTTGGTTTAAAATAATGTTAATGAGAAATATGACCTGAAGCTTTTCTAGTGATAAACATACTCTAGACATTCTCAGTTTCAAGCCAGGTGAAGTGATGTAGAGCCATCAATATTTTGGGAGCATGAATCTCTCCTGATGCATACTCCCAAAATGTCAATGGCTCTACATCATGCATCTCTCTCATCATCATCCTGCTGCATGCTCCTGAAACTTCATGGCTCTACATCACCACACCTAGTATGAAGCCAGAGAATGTCTAGAGCATGAATCGTAATGAGTTCAACAACTTCTGGCATACCGTGTTACAAAATAAGTGAAGAATCTAATTTTGTTCATCAAAAAAGTAAGTAATAAAGTGCACAATTAAATCAAAAGAATTTGAGATGGCTTTTGTAACAGAAACATCAATTAGTAATTAGTTCCCAAAACCGGTCCCAGAAAGTAATTACTAAGTGATATTTGTGTTACAAAAATTGACTCAAATTCTTTAGATTTAATTTTAATTACATCAATGTCACAAGCTTCTTTGCATATTTGCAAGATTTCAAAATGCACAATACTTATTTTAAAATTATAATCCATCAGTTCTATATGAAAAGAAAAAAATTGTTTAACTTATGAATATACAATATGTACATATTATATGCTGCCTCTTCTTGCTTTCTAAACGTAATATGGTTTTTAGTTTGCTTTATTCATTCCTAATAATAGATTTATTTTTTTAATGAACTGCAGAATTTGGAATATCAATATTTTATGATGGTTATAGTTTGTTACACATGCAGAAACAAGGTTTTACTGCACAAAAATCACTGTACAATATCATTAAAATACAGATGTTTTCAAATACTTCCCAGTTATCAGTACAAGTGTTATTTGATGAGCTGTTTACATCCCAAATAACAAATTACTTACAACACCACCACCAGTTAGAGCTAAAACATAAATGTAAATTATCTATACTGATTAGAGGGCAAGCATTAAAGTTATTTTCTTTTAACAATATATTGTGTGATTGTTGGTGAAAGAAATTGTAACCGTTGTGCTGTGTATAAAAGATTATTTCTTTTCCTGTTGGCTTCAAATGTCAGAATGCTTTAAAACTGGCATT
The DNA here is from genome assembly GCA_030762935.1 of Hymenopus coronatus. Taxonomy (NCBI): domain Eukaryota; kingdom Metazoa; phylum Arthropoda; class Insecta; order Mantodea; family Hymenopodidae; genus Hymenopus; species Hymenopus coronatus. The sequence continues at coordinate 121,970,393 of CM060897.1, read as the reverse complement.
ATAACATCCAAATACCCTTGCACCCATTTTTGCTACTTATTAATATATGTACATAAAACCTTTCCCAATGAGGAACATGTTCTCATATTTTGCTCTGTTTAAAGCCTACAGAACATGCTCCTGAACTTTTCTCAACTCTATGTAGAGAAGGCAGATTGTCAAAATATCTGGTACAATTTCAGTACAAATAAAAACCCTTACTTCTATGACATCAGTTCCTCAAAATTACCACTTCACTAAATCCCAAACCCATTCCCACTCATTCTCACAATAAAACTTGAATTATTCAACAACATTCAAATTCTGTACAAAGTGGAAAAAAAAGATCCACCAATTTTTATCACAAGCAACCACATCACTTATGAAACGTGGAAGATAGTGATGAACTTTATATTATGTAATAACTGACCACAACTTTCTACAATTTTTGTTTGTACTCACATTATATACATAATGATTGATTGCTTATCTTTTGGGGTTTTTTATGTGGAACAGACTGTGCTCTCAGATGAACTGAATATTCAATTCATGTGAGTCCACAGCAGTACCATTCATTGCCTTCAGCGCACACATAACTCATGCTCAGTCTTGCTCATTGCAATATGTACAGTTTCATTTCAGTTCTATTCTGAGACAGCCTGTCGTGATATTCGGTCAACATCTACCTGTCAACTTTGAGCACTAGACATGTAGACAGTGATCATCTCTCAACCCAGCTCAGCATCTTTGCTAATGCATTTGCAATGATCAGTAGCAGTGTAACAGTTGCTGGCAGATGCTTCTGTCTAAGATATGGAGCAGTATTTGTTTCAATGCACTGACCTGAAACATTAAAACAAAAATCTAGAAGCTGCAGTTCTTAGTAACATAAATTGAGAAGGTATATTCAAGTACAGACAAGTCTACTTTTAGTGAACAATAAATGGTTCATTCATGACATATAACAAGTTTCCATTGCACTGCAGAATAAATACCAAAATACCAAAAAGAATTCATCAAAAGTCAACTTGAGACCTTTACTCCATTATAGTGCTCCTATAGTGTTCCTATAAGATACACAGGTGATACCATAGTTGGTGTTAATTGTAGCTGTTAGGTTAGTGACATTGGCCTTGTCTTAAAGGTATGTTCACTGATGAGTTTAAATGCTTGTGTAGAGGTTGTTCTCTTCCACATAGGCATTTGTTTGTATTGTTTCAGTGCTTAAATAAGTGCTTCATGTTATCTAATGGTCAGTTTTAAAATAACATTTTGTATCAGTAAATATGGTGTAATACAATCTTTAGTGTTAGGAGGCATTGTTTCAAAACAAGATTTACTGACTGGTTTGATAAAATCCAGTTTAAGATTGGCAATATTCAAGTTTAGTGTAATGTTGGCCTTGTTGGATTCTTTGTTTCAATTATTCTTCACATTAGTAATAAGCAGAAATGATGTATCAGTTACACAATGAATGTGTTACAGAAGTAATGAATGTAAAGTAAAGTTATCCAATAATGGTTATTAAAATAACAAAGACAGTAACTAGTTATCTGGTTAACAGCTTCTGAATCTGGTGAAACCACTCATTGTATGCTTATTAACTTTGTTTACTTGGAACCACAAAGTTATCTTAACTTGTTACGTATTATTAATCCCCTCCGTAAGAGACCATGAGTGACAGTGTCTATCTAATATACTCTCTGCCAAGAAAAGAGTTTACTAGCTATTCGCATTGTTGCATACTTACATAACCAACTGATATTACCTGCATCTTTTCTAATGTAATAAGATTAGACAATAAGGTATATTAGGGTGTTAATATTTCTCTTTTCTAACATCATCACCTTTTAAAAAGATATTACCACATTTTATCTAATGTCTCACGAGAATATTTAAGTTACAATATGCTTAATTTCTGCCAAGTTGCTGTTGGCAAAATTATGTGCTTTCCTTTGCTATATCATATTTCATAGTTTAAAATCCAAGATGCTTAATACTAGAACTGCAAATTGAGTAAACATATAAAAACTTGTTCTATGTGGAGGTACTTCGCATATATAAATAATGCATATACAAATAATGCATATACAAAATGTGATCTTTACAGAAATAGATTTTCCTATAAATCTATGACATAAGATTTACATAAACATCTTGAATGAGTTTACTCAAAGGGCTAAAAACACACAGATATACATGTGCATGCATGCACATACAAATAATTTTTCTGTTACATTCATATGATTTTCCTTTAGAATGTCTCAAAAGTTTGCAAACACATGGATGAGACACAAACATTGATGTAGACTTACTCTCATGAAATAGCAAGTGAAGTTTACAAATTTAATCATCATTGCATGGAACTGCAAGTACTATTTATTACAGCACATTGCTAATTGCTTCAAATGTAAGTCATGGTCACAGTTATTACATCAGTTTTCACTCAGCAAAACTAAGATGGTTACTCAAAGATGATTTATAAGTGCATAAGTTTCTGTACCTGATGAGTATGAATAAACTATTAAAACTGATTAGTAGTAAAATATGTGAATGCTGGTAAACTCAAACAAGTATATGTAATATATGTACAAGTATACATGAATCAAGATCTAATTTCAGCACGTCTATCCATAAAAAGTCTAGACTATTGTTATGGCATAAAATGGGTTGCTTGCGATAAAACTTGATTCTGTTTGCAATGTATTGTAGCCTGACTTCTCTGGGGAGTAGCAAGAGTGACCAACATAATAAAATGGGCTTTTAAGCAAGAAGAGACGAGAGTAGGGAACTCACTACAACTAACTTCTCAGGTTTTCTCTCTTGCCACGTGAAGCCTAGTCACAAGTCTCAAGGACAGCCAAGGCAAACTGCTATATTATATAGCCAGCCTAATGATTTTTATTGGTGAAGATGGGGATTATTTATTTGCATTATGGATACAAATTCAGAAATTATATGAATTTAGAATTTGTTATTATTTTAAGGATGTTAAAATTTAATTCTTGTTTTATTTTAATTTTTAATTTTTATTTAATTTTTTATTAAAATGTTAGATAAAATTTTATAGTTTTTAAATTATTTTGTAAGGAACACATGAATCCTTTAGTATCTAATTATTTATTGTATTATATTTGTCCTATTTTTTCTTTATTTTTATCTTTGATTTTATGAAGCTTAATAAATCCATTTCAAAAATAGATGGAAGAGTTTATTTTTCTGTTCGTTTTCTTTTTAAATTTAAAGGTCTAGTTGATGGGTAATTACAATTGTTATACTCTTCATCATCATCATCATCCATCATCATTATCAGCTGTATGTACTAAATTCATTGATATTATTTACATTGTTAAGGATAATTTTCATTAAATGCTGAACAAAAATGTGTACATAATTTTCAAGTGAAAAATAAAAAGAAGCTAGCACAGAGCTTGGTTGCAGCATCCGTCTGTTGATATATTCATGTTAACTTAACAATTTTCTTTTCATTAAAATAACTTCTGATTTACAATTTGCTCTTAACAGAATATTCTGTAGATGAGTTATAAGTAATAATTGGAATTTTAAGATTAGCTAAAGTTGAATGGCAGGTTCAAAACGATAAATGGTCAATCCTAGTACTGTTGTCTGGTAAAGTGATGGATATTTACATAATGTTTGCTGATATAAAAAACTATGGGATATGATCTCTTTCTTTATTGTTGGGATGTGTAAACTCAACAAATAAAAAAAAATCATATGCTCATTGAAACAAATTAGTAATAGAACTAGGGCAAGAAGCAGACTTTGATCTGATGTCAGATTTCTGTTGTATGAGTTGTGCCAATTAACTAGTAGTAGGGTCATCTTTTAATGAATAACAAGATTCCCTTTAAAATATAAGTACATAATTTAAACATAGCAGCAGAAACATATACTTTGGAGTTTATCTTATATACTGTATTTCCAAATTGGCTACATTATTTTGCAGAAAGGCAGAAAGCCAGACTATTTGGTTTTATAATAAACAGTGACAGCATGCTCGCAAAATGCAGGAAATGCCACCCTCTGTTATCACAAGTAGAACAATTTCTATGCTACTATTATATTGTCTTCATTTGTGTTAATATTACTTAACTCAGGTGGAATAAGAGAGAAGTTGATGCAAACATGTCTTACCAGTGCTAGTGACATTGAAAGCCAGGGCTCCTCCAATACCAGGGCTGATGTTACGTCTGCAGCTGTCTGAACTGCTGGAAAAGTGAACTACACCATCCTGTGCCTCTCTATACATAAAACAAAACCGTCTTGCTCCCCGAGATGAGCGACTGAGAGGTGTAGTGATAAGATAGTGAGTTCCATTATCTTCCCACCTTCCATGACATGAAAACACTGCAAGAGAATGGAAATTTCATATTAGTAAAATGTATGAAATAAAAGGAACTCTTCTATTGTTGAACCCTTCTATTGGGCACAACATCAAAATTGTAAGTATTGTATTGCATTTATTTTCATCCATAGAAATATGACACATATGTTATAGGACACATCAATATTAAAATGCATGGAAAATGTATAAAAGATTAAATACAAAGATATAAGATACAACAAAATTTGAAAATATAAAGGAAAAGAATACAAAGATATTTAAAAAGACTACAGAATAATCTATAAAATAAATTATTTACAAATGTATCATTTATATTAATTCATGATGTAGGAGTTCATCTTCATTATAATAGCTATACTCCATTAAGAAATTAAACAAAACCTTTTTGTGACTGCCTCCTTGGTCGAGTGGTCAGCGAGCTGACTTCTCACCCGGAGGTCCCGGGTTCGATTCCCGGCTGGAGCGGGGAATATTTCTTTAACCAGAATTATTACCTAACCCCCATAGAGTCTGGAAGTATGAATGTGAGAGTGAATGTGCATGTGTTTAGTACTATAAAGTTTAACCTAATGTTCTGAACCTACAGTTTCACAAGTGAAAGCCCCCGATATGACCATTGATGTTAAAGGGGGTTATACAAATGAAGCAATAAATAAAATAAAAAAAAAAAACTTTTTGCATTTTAACTGGGATTCAATGTTCTTTATATTCGGATAGTTCATTGTATAAATGTAGACCAGCATATGTGAAGCTATTTTCATAGTGTTTGGTTCTATGTAAATTTAAAATAATTTGTTCTTTGCTCTAGTCGTATTGGTCATATTGAAGTGTCACCCTAATATAATGATCATGATACTGGACACATTTAATAGCACTTATTTTTCTGAAATACTTCAATATATTTACTGTGTATTACATAGTAGAATTATTTCATTCAGATTCACTAATATTTACAGATTCAGGCAAAAATTAAATGAAATTAAATACCTAGGTGTAATGTACCTATAAAGTTATTACATGCAGGGGCATATTCTGAGGGCTGACTAGACTAATTGCAAAGCCCAGTAAATTTGTGAAGAATTTCTATTACATTTAAAATAATAAAGAATTTATTCCTAATCTGTTGGTTATTTACATTCTAATCTATTGTTATGGCATAAAATTGGTTACTTGTGATAAAATATGATGCTGTTTGCAACATATTGTAGCCTGTCTTCTCAGGCAGGGATAGCATGGCTGACTAACATAGTATAATGGGACATTAGCAATACGAGTCGAGAGGGGGAAGTCACTACAATAAACCTCTCGTCTTCTCTCTTGCCATGTGAAGCATAGCCAAAATATCTTGACAAACTGTTATGTGTTGTAGCCAGCGCAGTAATTCTTATTACTGAAGATAGGAATTCCTAATTCGCCAAATGGAAACAAAATCAAAAGTTATCTCCAAAACATCATCATCATCATCATCATCAACATTATTAGTTGTCTGTATTCAAGTTATTTGCATTATTGATAATTTTCATTAAATCTTGATCAAAAATGCATACAAAATTTGCCAAATGAAAAAAAAAGCTAGCCTAGAGCTTGGCTACAGATTTAACTTCTAACTTTGATATAGCTACAACATGAAAATTACAAAGGAATCTATATTCCTATATTCAAGCTTCAGAATTTTCCCTTATGAAAGATGCCTAAAGTGACTTTCAAATGGGATGAAGTTTGTCCTTGAGTGCCACCAGGCCAGCAGCCAATTGGAGTGCTGCTGTGTTGACATATTGCATTCCCGCTTAACTAGGGTGTAACGTGCTAAGTGATTCTGTCTCTCTTAATTACTACTTGCACTGACAAAATATTAAAATTTTGCAAAAAATAATTCACAAGGAAGATAGGGAGTAATGTTCATAGTAGACCATAAAAATCACAGATTTTAGGCTCAAATAGTTTTCATAATACACACGCATAAGCATTATGTCGCCAGGCAGATTTGCATGCTCAGTGTATGAGTGAGAGGGAAATATAAAAAGAGTGGGGGTAATGACCTGACAACACAGAGCACAATAACGCATCTCATTCGCTGCAGTGTAGAACTCTTCCCATTTGAAAAACGTAATAATTATGCAGATGATTTCTATATGTTCTTCCTAAATATTTGACCTGTGAAAACTATTAAATGCAATTAAGTTTGGAATAATATTTTAATCATTTCCATAGAATTGGCAAGTATTTATTGTAATTAAGATCTTTTCATTGTACATAACATTTTACTTCTATTATCTTTCCAATTCTTGTGTATATTGCAGTGATATGAAGTCAGATTTGAAGTTTATACAAAGATTATGTCAATTTCTGTCTTGTGGTGAAACTAGTTCACCTAATATATCAGAATCTGCAAAATGTTGGTACAGGTAGCAGATCATATATAAGCTAGGTTGAAAGTAGAATGAAGGAATAGAGGACTTGACAACTTCTTTGACATGATGTTACACTGTCCAGCCCAAGGACCTCAAGCTATACAACAGTATTATTTAATTAATGCAGGAAACCTGCCAGAATTATGAAGGTAAGCTGGTGATTTAGGTTTATCACTCTTCTTACACATTCATCCCCCTCACAGGGAGCCCTTTCATCATCTTTCAGTAGCTAATGAACTTACAATGGGCAGAATGAGCTAGTCTACACGCAATACCTAGCTTCTTATTTATGGCTATAAATCCTTGACACTACCTTTAATTCCAAAAAGCCCCCATACCATCCACATCTTCCATCAGTCCTAAGCACCCCCTCAATGTGGCTAATCCTTCTAACAGGGTAGCTACAATATCATGTGTATATTTTTATACTATAAATGGTTCAACTTTGAAATGTTTCTTCTTACTTTTCCATGTTATACTATACATTTGATTTATTTTAATCTGTATTTATTACTTTACAGGGCTGGCTCCTGTGTTGGTGCCATTGTGCCTTGGTACCACCATTAAATAGAAAAAAAGTGCCTATATATTGTGATTATTGATTAAACATATCCCTATAGTCATGTTCTAGTTTTCTCATTTGAACAGCAGTTAAGCTGCTGACAGAAGGCAGTAGTTTTTTGAAGCTTGCACCAGTTCCAGATGGGCACCATATGAGTTCATAAGCCACTGTGTATAAGGCTAGAGCATTTGTTTATAGTGACTGCTTATGGGTAGAAGTGGTGCCTAAATTGCTCTGATGCACAGGCTCTGTTCCAGCTGCCAGAGCACAGTAAAGCACAGTACCTTGTAGGCAGCAATGAGGAAATGCATTGTCCATACCTAAATCCTCCTGTCAATGCAGTGTTACCATGTTTGCAAGTTAATGCCAATGCATTCTGAAATGCATTTTGATGTTTAGTTAAATCCAATACAGAAATAGACACAGATATATCCTTATAAACAGGCATGTATCATTAAGTTTTAAATCTCCGGAGCATTATTTCAATATTTTTTTTAGTTTTAAATATTAGTGATCTTTGAAAACAGAAGCATGAGCGCAAACATGTGCGTGTATACATGTACAACGGAGTTGTTGTTTCTTTTAATTTCTTATGCATATCTAGGAATTGTCAGCACTAGATCACTAAATTGGTAAACTCTTTCCATTTTTTACTTTCTCTACATGTACTATGTACATAGTGTATAGAGAAGGTATTGTAATGCACCCAATAATTCAATACCGAGATTTCACTGGAAATACATGTGTTGAGGCCCCCTAAACCCAAAAAAAGCATTTTTAGAAAAGTGTGTGTGTGTAGCTCAAAAACGAAAAATCTGTTGAAAACCAAACTTGGTATTTAGGTTTATTCCAAGGATGCGACACAAAGATTTTCAAGAAAATTTCCCCACCCCTAACTACTCTTTATATGGAATTTTTTTCAAAAATTTTGATTTACTCAAAAATGACTAATGATTAAAATATTGTATTTTAAAGATATTTATCTGACAAATAAAATGTATATCCTGAATTTTCTGGCAATAGCCTCTGGACACTACTTTATTCTGGATGAAATTTATGGAATTTTGCATAACTGCTAAACTATAAGAGATGGACAAAAATTTACCATGCAAAAATATAGAGCATGTTAAAACACACAATATGTGGTGTATACATTTTTTCGTGGAGTTGATGGTTTTTGAGATATTCCTTGTTTTTGGTTTCAGCTTTGAAAAACTTTTACTTTTCTCATACAGGAATTTGTCAACTCCTGTCCATACAGACAAAGGAACTTCAGTCACATGTCAACCAGCTTTTGACTATCACTTTAACCTATGCTACTGCCTTACTTCGCTTCTACTCACAAGGAAACAAGTAATAAGACTATTTCTGCTAATTTCTTCTCAATTAACATGAAGCAAATAGGAGCATAAGCTTTTTAACAATAATTTGTTTCAGAGATGTAGAGAAAGTCATGTGAATGGAACACATCAGATTTTTTTTTTTGTGGAAATCGTACACAAGCGCATCTTCTCATAATTTTCAGGAATTATTAGGCATAAGCTTGATCTGATCTTTTGTTTACAACTTGAGTGCAAAAGCATTGTTGCATTTTCCTTTCTGCACTCTATTAATTGTTTTTATGAAATTCACCAGTCATTCATAATACTACACAACAGATGGATGCTACTGCAAGAGTAAACAGGTATTTAAAGAATTTTATTGTAACAATCTTTTTTGGCACCACCAATAGCATGCACCAGCGGTCGCCACTGTTACTTTATCATAGTTATATTGCATATTGTTACCATACTGAATTGCAATAAATTGGAATTGAAATTTATGATTGTATGAATTTAAGTTATCTGCCCACCATCTCCTATATCTGTTGCTATTAAATGGATAGAATTGTTATCAAAGTAAGTTTGGTTTGCAATATATACACACGCAATAATGACAAAGGCTTGGAAACACAAAAGATAAGAAAGACTAAGGAATACACAGGAAATAGGCAAGTCTTGCCCAATATTATTTGCAAGGTAAAATGTTAATAGTAATGCTGTTACCTGAAACAATGCTAGCAGAAGTACATTCAGAATGAAACTCCATAGTGTCTGTGGTACTACAGCCCACAACTAAGGTTGTAAAGTCTTCTCGCTCTGCGCAGGGCTCAGGGGGAAGGTTATCCAGATCACGTGATGCTCTCCTCCTCAAACCACTGTACTGCATCAACCACTCCACAGATCTTGCTCTTCTGCTCCTTCTTACAATACTTCCGTCCGACTGCTGATGATATGACCTGTGGATTCTCTTGTTACTAATTTTATGCATCTCATTACTGTCATCATCACTACCTGCCATCAAGCCACTTTGAAATTTGGCAAGTTCTGTACTAAAATCAAACCCTTTGGAAAGTGCTTGACTTGATCTAGTATTTGCTGCCCTGCCCTCTTGTTTACGATGCTGCGATACTTGTGATCTCTTTGGCCTTGCAGATCTCATTAGTTCATCTTCACGACTAAGCCCAGTCACGCTGAATTTGCCTAGATGTGGGCATTGTCTTGGTTCAGGCCTGGAAGCTGAGAAATATTTTCCTTTACATATACAGCACAGTAAATCATAGAAACAACCACAAGCACTTGTTTTAACAATATATATAACAAACAATTCGCAGCAAATAAGCATCAGTTTGGTAGGCATCAGAATTCAAGACATTCTTACATCCACCAGTTCTCCAACAAATTATCCATCTATTAACACAAGCATATATGTTATACCAATTCAAAATAAACATAAAAACAAAGTTATTGAACAAAGGTGTATTAACATAAACAAGTGAGAGAACATTAAATTAGTTGCAATATTTTTTTAACCTTCATTGTCAGCTTCAAGAGTGATGAACCTGGAACAAATTAGCAGATTGAAAACATAATGCAGTATCAAGTTTGCTGCCTCTTGTTGATTTTGCTAAAATAACGCAAAAAAGTGACTTGAAAAGTTCAGTTTCAGAATAAGAAAGTAGAAGTCAGAAACATAAGAGAAAACTGGTGGACTCATCATATCAGGCACCTGTGGCATGTAATTATTCATGACATTTTTTTCCTAGTGTCAGGTTACACACCAGGAGATATTTCTTAAAACTGGAATATATATTTTAAAATTTTGAATATTATTGAAAATTTAAGGCATTCTGATTAAAATTAAATAAATTAAACAGCAACTATAATAGTAAATTCCTGAATATTAAAAACTTCAATCTTACTAATTTTTATTCTTAAGTTCATTATGAAAGTTGGCTCCTTCATTGATTGAGTGTAAATTATATCTTCCTGCATTAATTTAAGCTGTTAGCAAGTTTAGACATATTAATGCATATTTTTGTCATGAATATTATAAGTATTTTATATTTCAAACTATTTTGTCACTATTCTTTGAGATGATGAATAAACGAGAATTTGAAAAAGCACAAAATATATAATTAGGTAACTCATACTTTGATTTCTAAGGATAAGAATAACTGATCATATACTATCCAAATAACTGGAGTCTGGGAATCAAATTCAAGGCTGTTAGCTGACAGACAATTAGTGCCAAGCCATAAAAGTTAACATTGCTATATATAACATTTCATATTAAAGTACAGAATACTTTACCTACTTAGGGAAGAAATACTTGATTATGGTTAATAAGTTCCTATTAACAAATGATAAGCAAAAGGGAGAGAATAATAATTACAATCAGGCTAATGATGGCATATTTTGAGTGGTAATAAAGGCTTCTTTATTATAGCCCTCTAACAATTCCAAAAATATAATGTGATAAAATTGACTGAGTCCATGTAAATTCATATGTTGGGTTTAATAAATTGAATTTCAAATCTTTTATAAACAAAAAATCAAAACTTAAGCACTGTAATGTTTTATATTTGATAAAAAGTATTTAATAAGCAATCAGAGCATGAAATGTTCATAGCCTTTTTAAATACTTTAAGGAACACTGGGACTGAATTTTCAAAGTTCCACATTTTTGTGTGGATTTTTCTGAAAATTTTACATTGTCTATAGGCTCACTAGGTGTCTTAAGTCTATATCACATCAGGGTATAAATTTATACAACCATCTTCCAAACAGTGTTAAAGAGCTTAATCACAAAAAATTTAGAACGGCCATTAAGAACTATCTCAAAAGTCATTTACCACTCGCTATTAATTAATACTTTAGTCAGAAACTCTAACTTGTTCCACAGAATACAAATGAAATAACTATAAATCATTATTATTTATTATATTATTATTATTATCATCTTTGAACCATATTTCTCTTGTGCATTTTGTGTTTGTCATTACAGGTCCCATTCTGCAGAAGTAGGAAGGAACCTGGCACTAGCATTGCAAATAATTGAGAAAACTGGTTGCAGGTTTTGAAGTTGGTGCTTTGAACCACACACAAAAATTGTAATAAAAGATACTTTAAATAAATCTGATGAACAAACTAAACATTTTTTTATAAGCCAATAACAAATTTAATCCTTAAATCCCACCATTTTTTTTTATTGTATTATCATGTATTTCATCCTGCAGAATGTGTTAGTGGATACTTCTGCACATTTTGAGAAATGTTAATGGAATTTAAATAAAAACTAAGATGCATGGAATATTTTGAAAGTGTGAAAATATAGTCTTGAGAAAAATGTCGTTTTAAAAATAGTAAGCTAGGAAACAGGCGTATTGTATGATTTTTAAATGACTGTTGAGCCTAAAACATGGGAGGGAATTGTAAATGTTTACATGCTTTACATGGATACCCAAAGGTTCCAATAATTATTTACTACAAAAAAGTAAATAAATAAGTAAAATAAAAATACAATTTTTGTGTCCACTTGTGGTCAAAAGTTCACTCCCAGTGTTCCTTAAACATACTTATGGAAGTTCATGAACATAAATAATTAATTGCTAATATTGGAATAGAAATATTTATTTTTCTGAAAAGCTTAATAAATAATATAGGGTCTTCAGATTTATTTGGCCTGTATTGCTAGGTATTGACTGCACATGACATCAGACATCAATACTAGGTAGTGTGTTTATCTTGCATTGCCTCTTAGAATACTAGCAAATGATGAGTAAAAAGGGGGTTGATGTCAACAATTTTGAGGTCACCTTAGTGAAATTGTGCTGTATCGTACCTTTCTAATATTTACATTTGGAACATTCGCTTGCATCTTGTAAACTTGCGATCACAGCATCTGATAGGTAACATATTCTTCCAGTTCGGAATTAGCACTCAACCATAAAAATTCTGTGATCAGTGGTCACTTCCATCTCGCATGAAAAGAATGCACAAAATGTCCTGTGAAAAACAGTTCTGCACGACCCAGTATATCAATATGTTTACAAAGTCAGAAATGCATGCAGTCCAAGGTTCAAATTCTGCTCCTCCTCATTGAGATAAGGGGCTCGCTAAACTAATAATGATGTCATGCATTTAAACCCACTGGCACTAAAGGCCAAATAAATCTGTCTATTATAATAATAAATGCATTTTAGAACACATGTTGAATCCGTAGAAGTTTTTGTTGACACATTTTTGTTATTTTTGCAAAAGTAAATATGAATCGCATATTGTTTCAGGTGTGAGCAGAAACAATTGTATAATTGATTACAAAACTTTAAGGTCATAAACAGCACATATTGCTGATGGACATCTGCAGGAGTTACTTGATTTAAATTGATTTAAAAGTTGGCCCTTTCACTCTAATGCTGTTTTATATAGGATTCTTTCTTTGATATACAATATAGTATTAAGAAAAAATATAACTATAACTTTACACTATTTCTTTATCTTCTTCTACTAACTAACTCCATGGCACGACAGCTCACGGGGAACCTTGGCCTACCGCCCGGCCGCTGCGTCCCCCATCTCGGTCCACTACAGACGTCATGGATGGGGTGCAGTATTGGAGGGTGAGACGTGGTCAGCGCCTCGAGTCCCCCTGGCCGGTTAATGCGGCCCTCATGACCTGGAGCCGCTACTTCTCCATCAAGTAGCTCCTCAATTGGCCCCCCAGGGACCTTACGAGGCTGAGTGCACCCCGGGCCAGGTCTCCCAGCAGGGGAAAAATCCCCACGCCGGTACTGGGGATCAAACCCAGGTCTCCCGCTTGGTAAGCAGCAACGCTACCACCGCGCTAAGGAGACGGCCATCTTCTTCTCCAGTTACATTAAAAATAAAATAAAATTTGACAGAATATCAATAAGAGCCAAGTGGAATAGGAAAATGGTTAACTTGATTTTACAGCATTCATTATGAAAATGTACAATATTCATTACTCCAGTATCAACAACAATGAATGAAACTTATTCAGAGTTTTGTAGAGTTTGTGGAAATGTTTCTCTTACAGGTGTTAAATATGACACAAAGATCCCCTGGTTTTGATAAAGTAAAAGAATGACAGCTCTGCTAATTTTCTTTTATCATGTTGAAGTTGTTCATAATGTTAGCATATCACATTATTAAAATCAATATTATTGAAACCCTCTTGTACATGCTGCCAGCATCAATAAAAAGTACAGTTTTACATTTGACTTTGTGGTAATGAGAGAAAGAAATTATTTTCTAATTGCAAGTAGTATGTAAAGATTTGATACACTTGAATTAAATTATCACATTACAATTGAAAAGATGCTCAATAACTTGCATGTGGATGATTTATATTTGAATGTTTTTATTCTCACTTGCATCAACATAACACTGTAAATGTATGAGAGTGGTTCAATAATGTATCTATGTTTAGAATGAAGATACCATCTTTTTATAACACAAATTGTTAATTTCTCAATTTCTTTTAGGGATTTACACTTCTCCCAAACTTCCTGCAATTTTTTAACCTTTCCAAAAAATAGGAATTGTCAAACTCTGCCTCTCTCTCGACAATGACCTCCTCGTGTGATCTAAATTTTGTTTATGCAAGCCATTTCTTCATATTAAAAGGAACAAGAAATTGCAGGGGAACCAGCCAGATCAGGTGAATATGGGGGATGGAAAGGCAATTCATTCAGTTTGGCAGCAACAACTTTGGGTGTATGTGCTGGTGAAACAGTACTTTCTTCTTTGCCAAATGGGACCATGATTCCTTTGACTTCTTGTCAAATAGGGTAAATAGCTCAACATTTTCCAGTAATTGTCTTTCCATTTTCTAACATTTACAATCCAAAAAATTGTTACCATCACTTTCCCAGTTGGTGGGACTGTCTTTGACATTTTTGGAGCAGATTCACTGGAAATTTACCATTGTTTTGTTTGCTATTTTGTTTCTGAAATATAATGATGAATCCAGGTCTTGTCGATGGTGAAAACTCAATGTAACAAGTCCTTCAGGTTTCATTTAAATAGCTCCAAACACAGTTGAAAGTCACAGCTGCTTGTTGTCTACTTATGAGCAATTGCAGCACCCATCAAGTCAAAAACTTTTTCAGCTCCAACTTATCATACAAAATAAGAATTTCTATTCCTGCCAACGCATCTATAGCCTCTGCCACTTTGTGAACATTCGTTTGATGATCAGCAAGGTTTTACTGTGGAATTTTTAAACAATTTTGTCAGTAGCCACATCTTCCAGGTATCCTGGCCACTACTTATCAAAAATTTATGTTTAACCATGTGTAACTCATTGAATCAATATCTAACTGTTGTCACAGATAGCAAAGTTCTCCATAAACAGATTTGCAATTTTTCCCTTATCTCTCTGAATGCATTCCCATCCAAAACCAAAAAGCAAATTTTTGATACTGCACTTTTTCCATTTTAATTAAAAACACATTGAAAACTAACAGAAATGCCAGCAAAATCTAAATTAACCTATGAATCAGTACTGAATTGGTTTTGGCAACATGTAACAAATGACAGTATATATGATGGTAATACCAACTTGCCTTAGCAACATGGGTACTTATTAAGTTATCTTCATATCTTATGTACACATTATGATTTTAATCTTTTTTACTTGCATTATTAATTTTTTAAACGAGTAACTTTGGAGCTTAACGTTCTTCAACCTGGTTGGTCATATTGGATGATGAATGAAATTGGTGAAACAATGTTCAAATGATCTTGCATCCATGGAGCTTAAGTTACTCAACATTCATCTTCTCAGGGGGGGGGGGAAAAAAAGAAAAAAAAAAAAAAAAAAAGCCTTATTTGGATAACCCACCCTAAATGAGATTCGAGGCAGAATGTGAGGCAGACATGCTACCACCACACTTCCGAGGTGGGCCTTGTAACTTTTAGTCATAATTCACTTCTTGAAATAAAATTATAATAATTAAGTCCTAGTGATTGGTGTAGTTTAGTAATTGATATCTTTGTGGCAAGAATTTAGCAACATCTGAGCCCCAGCACTTGCAGGCTCAATACAGCCAATCATAATTATAGCATATGAACCATGATATAGTCTGATTTAGCAACCATAATACTTCTATTAGGTATGATACTTAAAATACCATACTTAGTTTATGAAACAAATTACATTTCTATATTCAGATGAAGTTCAAAAACAAATCTTTGATGCTATCTTGACCATAGTCATTCCCTTCTTTTATTTGAATTTATGTTATCATTCTTAAACACCAATATTGGAACAATGGAGATGATGTACTCTCATTTATTGTTATGACAACCAGTTGAGATTTAAATACTATCTACTATGATAATTTTGAGCTTGCACATAGTTGACAATGCAACCAGGAAACTTATTTTGGTAAAGGGGCTAAGGAATTCTACTAAAAATAATACTGTGTGGTTTTCTTAAGACTTTGTGAAGAATTGTAATTGTAATTTCACTAAATAATTTATAAAAATGAATACTTTTTTTAAATAACTGTAATTTATTTCAATTACTTTTTTTTTTATTATACTTTATCTAATATTATTATATTGTAAATCAAAATAGTGATTTTCATCCATGCAAAAGGCATAGTAGACCTATCATTGGTTCACACTTAGTACCTATGTGCATTACTTATCCTCTTTATATTTGCTGAAGTCTAAGCTCTGTTGATATCTCAAAACTTGGAGTTCTAAAAATAACAGGATTTCAGTCATAAGCATTTTTGTTCAATGTAAATTTTAAGCAAAACTATGTGGGCAAACGCAAGTAGGTACACATATTATCAAATTGTAAGAACACCTAATCTAATAATCTTTGATTCTGAATGAATGGTTAACCCTCTATTGCACCTTGTATATTTGAGTATACAACCTTCTACTGCACAAGAACTGAGGTAACTAAATGTTAATAATTCCAATGTTGAAACTATGCTAATCATCAACAATAAAATGGGCTGTTTATATTGTTTGTTATATATTATATTGGGCTATTTTATATTATAAAAATGTTAATATTTTTGCAGCAAAACTATAGTGTTTTTTTTTTAAATAATAAAGAGCAAAATCCTTGCAACTGCAGTCAAATGTAACCCTACCAACATCAAAGTGTGCCATCACACTGATTATTTTACTTGGGCCCTACCCTTCCTTTACCACAGACGCATTTGACTGCAATTGCTGGAACTCAAAACTCATAACGTTCGGCTTTGGAATGGATGATCAGTCCACTTTGTATCCCACTAACAATCATGGCTATTCAAGTCACTCGAGTTGTGATACTGGTGAAAGAGGTATAAAAACTGTTTGTGAATTAACAGAAGAATGGCATATGTAACACAATAATTCATGCAATAGAAAGTTAGTACTACTGTGTTTAATATGCTATCCTAAAGCCCAACAAAGTGTTAAAATGTGTGTCTTTTATCTTGTATGTTTAATGCAAGAATGTCTGAACCTAATGTTATGAAACTTTGTATATGAAATATCCCAAGTGTGAACCTATTGTTATGAAACTTGGTATATAAAAATCCTAAGTCTGAACCTATTGTTATGAAACTTAGCATACGAAATGTCCAAGTCCCACTTACAAAAAAAAAAAAAAAAAGCTGTACAGTATCTTAATTATTTTCTCTAATGGTGAGGATGGAGTTTTCTCATGGGATACAAATGTTAAAAAAAATCTAAGTATCTCACTTGTTATTCAACTGTTTTAAAGAAAAAAATTACATAATAAAAGTATATATATAATATATACTTTTAACGCCCGCTTTTACTACTTGTGGCAACACAGGCTATGACACTAGTAATATATGAAGTGAAGATGGAGCACCGGTGAAATGCGATGGTGGAGGAAACTGGATAACCTGGATTAAACCCACCCCTGCACCGCTTTGTCCACCACGAATCTCACATGCTGTCGCTTGGGATTGAACCCAGGCCATCTAGGTGAAAGACAAGTGGTCTAACCACTCGGCCATGGAGTTCTTACTTACATTTTGGAAAGATAAATGTTTAAGAAGTTATAGCAACTTTTCATTATCATAAGTGAGTATATATAACCCAATTGGTTGCTAGCACAAGTTTGTGTACTGTCAATCTTTATTTATATTTTAATATCCCAGAAAAGGGAGTTTTTACTGGTGTTCAAACCATCACATGTCATTGCAGTTGTGGAAATACATGAATATGGAGACAGTTGTATAACAGCAATGGAGGGGAGACACTAATAGAGATGGAAAGAAAGGTAGGGTCAAGAGGGAAGAAGACAGCCAAAGGGAGAGCGAGAAACAGGAGGGAGGGAAATAAAGTGAGACAGAAGAAAAACAATTTTTAATGCAATAATATGAGCAGAGCTGTGTGTTCTGCTAGTTGCAAATAAAAACAGAAAACAAATAAATTCTCAGTAATTTGGTCCTTATTGAAGCCCAAAATTACTAACCAGAATGTCCTGAAGAAAATAACCATATAAAAGCATATCATTATCCACTTTAAACAACAATTCTTGCATTGCATATTAACAGATAATTTTTATAGCTAAAGAAACATATAATTTTGTTTTAGAGGAGCTTGTCACTCAAATTTATCACACATAGAACACTGATGTTATCTGTTGTTATTTATTTTTATTTTAATAATTCGCCACATTTAACGTGCCTTTAGAAGTAAATGACAAACATAAAATAACAAGGAGCAAGATTCACACAACAAGGAGTTGTCCAAATTTTAAGAACATGCAAATATTGGAAACAGAAGACATGCAGAAGAATTGAGAGAGATATACAGCAAGAATTTGAAATTTCTCTGTTGATGGGGGAAGTCCATGATTATTACGACTGTTGACCTCCTGCAATTTATAAAAAAAGTAAAAACATCTTTGAAAAATTATACATCAGGAAAAGAAGTCAAATGTAGCACATTCATTAGAGGAAGTATGGCAACAGTGGAACACACACATAATAAATGGAAGCTTTTGCCAATATGTTAAATATTGTTAGCTATTTCATTGAATGAGTTTTCTTTATAGCAGCCAGTGTTACCATTCAGCAACTTTCCAATATGTACAGCATTTATTTTAAAGCCAAAGAACTTGATTAATTTTTTCTAATCAAATGTTTAACATTTAGTAAAAATAAAAACTCTTGCCATTCAGTAAATAGGTATGTGAAATTTATTTATAAATATTAAATTTTAAATTTTAACAGCATTTATATTTATATATATATATATATGTTTATTAATGTTTTTAACCTAGTTGATCATACTCGATGATGAACAAAATAGGTAAAATGATGCTCAAATGATTTTGAGATCTTTGAACTTAAAGTTACTCAACATTTGTCTTCTCAGGATAAGGGAAAACCCTGGCAAAAACCTTATCTAGGTAACTCACCCTAAGCAAGATTTAAACTCGCAAACTGTTGAATGTGAGGCAGACCCTCACACTACAGAGGGGACTATTTGTATTTTACAGACTAATATGAGATCAGAAATATTTTTAGAGGGTGTGAAGTTCACAAATGCAATACATGCATTGCCTACATGCTAATTTTATTAAACATTTATTACTATGAAACTTGCAATTTATTATTGGCTACCTTTAGATTAAAATACAATGTGTCTCAATTAGCACCTTCAAAATAGAAATTTAATAAGACATAAATCAAACATTTCAAATTAATCTGATTGTGAAAAACATTTGAGAAAATAAAACATTACTAGTTTAGTACTAATTTTTTGTCAATTCAAACTCTTCTCGGGCTTCTATTTGAAGCCCGAGAAGAGTTTGAATTAACACGTCGCCAGGAAAGCTTCAGTTCTTATTTTAATTTTTTGTCATTTACAAAATTTTATAAAATGGATACTTATGTAATAACATTAATTTCACTTAATACTTGTCTATAAAACTACTTTATATATCACATTGTAGAGCACTGTAGCAAGTTCAGCTCAGTGTGATCATGAATGCAAAAAAAAGAAAGAAAAAAATATGTATTTATTGTTCTTTTTATATCCCACCTTTAACTGCAAGGGTCATATTGGCAGCATTTTACTTTGGGAACATACTGCCTGTTGGCAATGGTGGTAACTCATATATCATTATCATTGAATTTTAATTCTTTGGGCTTTATATATTAAATTATACATACACATTCACACCCTCATTCATACTTCCACACTGGGAAGGATAGGGAATAATCTTGACTAAAGAAATATTCTCCTTTCCCCCTGTCAGGAATCAAACACATACCTGTACAACAGATTGGTACTCTTCCGGCTGGACTATGGAGCCAGCCCAAATCCAGCTTTATAACCTGCCATTTTTTAAATTTTCATTTGTCACCTCAGTGTGAAGTTGTTTTTATTAGAATTGCCAACTGTGATATTCCTAAAATCACTTTCAGTTTGGCCATCTCTTTTTGATTGTTAGGAAAATTAAAGTGCTGGACAGGACTTTTATAAATTTAAGCATCCTTTTAGTAATTATTAATATTTTTAACTTGAGTTGCAGATTTTCTCAAGGTGAATTATGAAGTTTTTGGAACTCTAACTCAATATTCACATTGGAAACTGGAATATTAATTTTGGAACATTTGCACCATGTGTCAGTGTAATAATTACAAAAACTGTTAAATATGAACTTGTGATAGGAATGAAGACACTATTTTTTTCAAACACAAGTTATTTATTCCCATTAACACACCTATGTCCTCTGCCACTTCATTAACTTGTGTTTAATGATCAGTGAAAATCACTATGAACTTTTTCAATAATTTCCCCAGTAACCATCTGCCGAGCATCCTGGGCACTCATCAAAATGGATGTTCAACCATGTTTAAAATTGTTGAACTAATATCTAACTGTTATAAAAATCAATTTTGATTTTATCTCCTCACAAATTTTCCTGTTCAAAAGTAAAAAGTAAATCGCCGAACAATACTGCACTTTCTCTATTTTAGTGAAAACACATTTAAAGACTAACTGAAATGCCTGCCAAATCCAAATTAACCTGTCTGTATCAAATTTGTTTTGGGCACATGTAAGAAATGACAGTAAACGATGGTAACACCAACTTGCCTTAGGATTGAGTATTGAACTGACCTCTTACAAAGTACTGAAAATCTGTCTACAGATGCCAAAACAAAACTATTTTACTGCCTCTATGGTTTGTAGGTTTTTCTTTTTTTATTATTAGTTAATTTATTGGCATTTAGATATTATCCATACAGCCAAAGACAATAACAATTAACAATTGAGTATAAATTTACAAAGAACACTTACATGTAGTCTTCAAACATATTTCAGTGCATTACACAGGACATTTACATTTAAATGTTAATATTTACATGGTTTAAAAATGCTATCATAGCAGTATACACATGAACATTTTGAATCGCAAGTAATTGAGCAACATTGCATGGCAGATGAATGCCTAAATTCACTATCTGATCCTGGAAATGTTGTATTGCTGTCCACAGTTTCTTGCATGCAAAAAATATGGGATCGCAATCTTCTACCTGTCCTTCACAATAATCGCAGAAAGGATATTTTTAATATTAATTCTATACAGGTGTTTAGTGAAGCATTCATGATTGAATTTTAAAAGAGCTATAGTTGTTATCATTTTCCTTGGGGTTTTTGTACTGTCATACCACTGTTTTTCGGATGTTTTTCGTCAGGATGTATTGAAAAATAATGTTTGCCTTTAAATTGTGCTGAATTTTTCCACCAGTTGTTCCAAGATTCCTTAACTCTATTTTTAACTAAGGGAATCAGATCATTTGCAAATGTATGTGGATATGATTGGCCAGACATTGTTGCAGATTTTGCTAAATTGTCTGCAGTTATATTTCCATTTATTCCTGAGTGAGCTTTAATCCAAACTAATACTGTATATTTTCCCTTCATTGTTAATTTCTGTATCATATTTAGTATGGCAAATCCAAGAGGATGATTGGTCTTGCTTTGATTTAGTCTAGAAATACATTGTAAAGAGCTTTTAGAATCGGAGAAAATTATGATCGCATCTTCTTCCACAAACTGAGCATATTTTAAGGCTTTAAGTATTGCAAGAAGTTCAGCTGTAAAGATGGACGATAAGGGGTTCAGTTTGAATAACTCCTTTTTATTTCTTTTTAAGTCTATATACGCACATCCAACATTTTCCTTATGTTTGGAACCATCAGTAAATATGCGAGCAGCATTAGGATATTTAGGTCTCCTTAGCGCGGTGGTACCGTTGCTGCTTACCAAGCGGGAGACCTGGGTTCGATCCCCAGTACCGGCGTGGGGATTTTTTCCCCGCTGGGAGACCTGGCCCGGGGTGCACTCAGCCTCGTAAGGTCCCTGGGGGGCCAATTGAGGAGCTACTTGATGGAGAAGTAGCGGCTCCAGGTCATGAGGACCGCATTAACCGGCCGGGGGGGGGGCTCGAGGTGCTGACCACGTCTCACCCTCCAATACTGCACCCCATCCATGACGTCTGTAGTGGACCGAGATGGGGGATGCAGCGGCCGGGCGGTAGGCCAAGGTTCCCCGTGAGCTGTCGTGCCATGGAGTATTAGGATATTTAGAATTAAATTCATTAAAAATTTATCTGTAAAAGGAATATTCAGTTCCAGCGAAGGCTGAAGCATGATAAATTCTAATTTCAGGGGTTCTAAATTCATTTTCTGGCTGGAGAGTAGTTTTTGTAATCAGGATTAGCAATTTCCAACCATTAAAGTCAAGATAAAGGAAATTTGGTTGATGATGATCTGTTGGCAGGCTGAGGGCAGCTCTTAAAAGTGTGTTATGTTTGTATTTGCCCTTGATAGGGCTTAACCATTTTATAGACAGAATGAGAAGACTATAGAATGGTGGGTGTAACTATATTAGAAGTGGTGAAAGGATGTAACAGGATTTGATTCCTGATGGCTACTAGTCAGGGTACAATGGCACTTGTGCACTGCTGGTATTGTGTAGCTCCATAACTTTTAGTTGGATTGCTATTATAATTCTTATGCTCAAGCATCTCCACCTTAGCTGCTGGTAGATATTGAATGTTTCTGGCTTTATGCAGTAACATTGCATATGAGAAACCACACCCCATCCCTCATACAGCTTATGGACAGCACTCAGTCATTCACCAGACCATGTTTCAGCTGTTGTGAGTGACCCTTGGTTGCTATATTTATGCTCTTAGAATTGATAATGATTTGAGCGTAACTAACTTGAAGACAATTGCTCAAGCAATCCTACACCTGGCAATTATATTTCCAGTCTCACCTAAAATCTGCATGTATCAATGAATATCTGTGCAGTTTTCAAAATTTACAACTCAAAATGTTCCAACCCAACAATTAGAATGTAATATAAAATAATTTTAATTTTTTTGGTGATGTGTATGAATTTTGAAGGTCTTACTCCATAAAATGTCGATCATGTTAGTAGATTTTTTGTGTCATCTAAATACTTTTTATTTTTATGAACTAATGAATTATGTAGATTCCTTTAAATTAAAAAAAAAGTATTGCAGCTATTACTTTCTACTTTATTTTAAGTTACTTATTCTTTAGGACTAATTTTGTATTGCATTCATATAAAGGCCTTTGAAAAAGATTTCACGCACTAGAGTGGGTTGCATTTACTGATAATAATTTGGTTTATGAAATAATTTGTCAAAGAATTATTAAAAGCTTAAGCTGATTCTTTTAAGTATAAAAGGTCTATATACTTATTATAAAACAGCAGTTGCAAATTTTTATTGGAAGTGATTATCCAAGAGGAATCCTGTTTATCCTTCTGGGTTATATAAATCAACAGGCAGGAGATAAAAAAGCCTGTTAAACTCTGGTGAAAATTTCTTGCTTAATAATGCAATAATAAAATAATAATCATTGCTATTTTGTTTTTCTTTCTTCTTACAACCAGATTTAATTAATTTTTAAAGATTTCTGGTAAGTATTATACACATTTATTTCCATTGCTCTGTGGCTGCTTAAGATTCTATTAACAAAACAATAATTTTAGCACTTCAGTCTGTAATATGAAACATACTGTGTGTTCCGCTGTACCTGTGGTGAGGAGCAGTGTATCTCATTTAAGTAATGAAAGAAAATTGAAAAGAAGCACAGAGTAAAATGAACATATATATACCAGACGTACACTGAAAACATGAAACTTAAAACTACAGAAACAAAAGAAATGAAAGACCACATAAACCAACAAGAACAAACTTTCCACGCTTGCCATACTTCCCCTAATCTTCTAATGCCATGAGAAGAAAGCTGCCTCGACATAAATCCAACCCCACTTTGACATCTCCATCAACACTGTAAGCAGACAGAGCAAACGGGATGTGACCAAAGAAACAACATTATTAGAAATGTCTCTACTTCTTCATGCTTGCGACGAGGAATTCTTAAAATTATGTTGAAAAAAGAAGCTATAAATCAGTCAAGAATACATAGATCTCATAAATTAGGTCAGTATATTCATATCACAAGTAAAAATAATGGGATTAGTTTGAAATATATTAAACATTTATTGAAGAATTTATATGAAAGTGTAAGCTTTTAACCACTAATTACTAGTGCGCTAAATCTTTTTAAGAACTGAATTAATAGATACCAGTAGAGTCAAAAATGGATCTAACCTATGCAGTTATCTTTATTATAGATACATTTTAACATTTTACTAAATGCCATTTTTAAAGCAAGCCTTTGGAAGCACTTCTACTTGCATCCATACTGCTTTTGAAACATCTTACACTTCATTTTTGTTGGTTTCTGGAGAACTCGTCCTTTATACATCTGCATTTTCTATCAAAGCAAAACTCAATCTCTTGAGGGCTTGCTATATGGCATGCAGGGAAGGCAGAGAAGTTGCCTAAATAATTACATTCTGTCACAATATATGCTTAAGACAATATGTTAATTCATTTGGTTTATTACAATGTTAATATATGTATTTTATATAGTTTTTATAATTCCTTTATATTTCATTTATGGGGGCTGATATTTAATCCAGAATTTATTAAGCTCTATGCAGACAAGACACAGACATTATCTAAATAGAATGGCAGGGCATAATCAGATTTACTTTATTTTTAACTCTACTAGTACATATGATTGGGTCCTGCTATTAGATTTATGTAGTGCACTTAAACTTTAAATGTTTACCACTACATAGCAAGTCATGTGAAATGCTGGGAAAACTGACCTATTTGGATGAGAGTGTTTATAATTTAGTTACATAAATAAAGTGATCAGATTTGTAAAATTTGTAACTTCAAAATATTAAAACTTTGTAGAGATGGAAAGGGGAAGGGGAGAGAAAAACTTAGAGATGTTATTTTATAATTTTAATTGATGATGTAATTACTAATATGATGATGCTAAAAGCCCACAATGACAAATCTATAAGTAAAAACAAATTATTATTATTGTTGTTATTAAAACTGCAATACTTTTCCAAATGCTGAAATAAGATGAGTGAAATCCACTCAAAGAAGAAAAAAGACAAAGTAAATAGATAGCAAAAGTTATTTTTTCTGTGTATTATAGCATTTATTTATTTATTTTAAAAACAAATTGATTTATAATAGCACAGTGACAATTTGTATTGTAATATTATTATGAAACAACTTCCACAAAGACACTTAATTTAGTGGTTAATATACAAAATTTTGTTTCATTCTAAATTGCATTTGTTTCTTATTAAACTAAAATTTATTTATTTTGAAATTCATATTGAAGGCAGAAGCTACTAATTAGGAAAGAACATGATGAATATTAGGAAACAATTGAATATTATAGAATGTGGATGAAATGATATTTGATAAAACAAAAAGTGCCATGGGAAGTTCCATTTTCTGGGCACTTTTCCTCAACCTAATATATTGAAATGTCATGTGCTAAGACACAAAGAGTAATTATTGATTAACTGTGTGTTAATATGAATGATCAGCTTTGCCTTCAAAACAAACTTCAGTTGAATACTCTACAGTGAACAATTCTGGAGTTATAAACTCTGAAAATGGCGTAATATCCTAAAGCTGTGGTTCAGTATCATGATCACTGCTTTCCTCAGTTCTCTTCTAGATAAAACAAAAATAAATTAAAATTCTGAGGTTTTTATTGTTTGATTTTGTGTAAATAAATTTTATAACAAGGAGATTTCTGCGATGAATTTCAAGCCACTTGCGTATAGGAGGAAATCTATTCCAAGCCTTATGAAGTCCTATGATTTTACAACAGGAAAAAAAAAAAAGCTGTTTATATGCAAAATTAAGTAAATAAATTATAATTATAAATTAAAAATTATTGTAAGTACTTCATTCATCACACTCCATTCCATTGTTCATCAGACTGTTGTTGTGAAATTCAGAAAATATCTTTGGTATAATATATACTCCTTTACATCAGTGCAAGAAATAAAAAAAATAGTTCTTGTCTCAATATTTTTTTATATTTATAAAAATTGAGCTAAGTAAATTGCTAAGTAGTATGTACCTACTGAATTACTCAAAGATATTTTGTTTAATGAAGTTTAATTTACACATTATAATTAAGTTAACTACCCAAATAATGAGTCAAACTTTTTAAACACTTGTACATCACTGTGTTAGATGATTAACTTAGGGATGTACAATGATATTCATTCAAAAGGAACCCAGGATCCTAGAGACAACTTCAGTTGACTCACAGCTGAGGATACCACTGAAAGCTATCCTAAGTTATTCATCTAACAAGTGAGTGGTGTGTGGTGTTTTAAAAGTTTGATGCAATAATTAATATGTCATGTTAAAATCAGTGAAAAGTGCAACAGTGGATTAAATAAACATAGCAATAGTGATAATAATAATGATGATTGAAATGATATGATGTTGCTTCTTCAGTAACACATAGCACTTACACTTAGAATGCCTAGGCCATTCCTCCAAGTGTTCTTAGTATCAGTGAATTGTTGGTAATAGTCAGTAATGTAAATTGGCACAAATTCTTCTCAGAGCAGCAAACTGATGATTGACACAATTTTAGCATAATATTTAATATTAATTGTTTTTTGCACACAATGCAATTGGCTATGCTTTGTTTTGAAGGAGATCGAATACAGTTAAATGTAAACAGACAGCATACTCTCAACTATATTAAATCATATAAAATTCAATTTTGTCCATATTTGGACTTAAGATGGTTTGGAAAAGAGCTCTTGATAAGCTGCCATATATGTGAGTCACTCAGAATTCCTGTATTCATTATACACATGCATCTGCAGTAACACTTTATTATAAAAATGTGGAAGTACACACAAATATCACTAATTTAATTTCTACGTGGCATGTTTTTATATATATATTTTCACATTTGTTCCTCATACCTACATAAGTCATGGTCATCCCAACCAAGGCATCATAGAAACACTTTTTTTACTTTTTAATCCCCTTTAACTTCTATGGCCATATCGGGGACTTTGCTTTAGACATAATTGCTGGTGTTTTTTTGCTGAACTGTAGGGTTTATTAATATTAGTTTTTTCAGGTTTTATTTAAACACATACACATTCACTCCAGACTCTGTGAGGGATAGGGAATAATTCTAATAAAGAAAAACTCCCAGGTTCAGCTGGGAATTGAATCCATAACTTTTGGGTGGGAAGCCAAAATGCTGAACACTACTGCAGGGGCAGTTATGGGAATATTTCTTCAGCTGTCCTTTTGTTGCCAAGTGGTGGGTCCTAAGCCACAAAACATAGCCAAGATCTGTGAAGAGCAAACCCCAATGAAACACAGTGTTTAGAGACATTTTCATGATTGATTCTTTTCACTGTGTTGGCTACATTATACCTCAGTATGATGCTGGTTTATCCTATAAGCAATATCACCAAAAGAGGCAGCGAAGTGGGAAATTTGACTTTGCTCGAGAAACATCTTGTGCCAGGATTATGTTGAATGCTGTGATGACAGATAAGTTGATTTCTGCTCACCTGGGTCTGACCTGCTCTAACAATAGCCCAAATGGACACAATAGCCAGGCAAACAAAGGCCTTTGTTTTGCTTCGCTGCAGAATTGTCCTGAGGGTTCTTAATTTCTATATTGAAAAAAACTATCTCTGGATTGATGATGCAATATTTCCAGTAATTTCGAGGACTGGAACTTTTGGAGCCCACTATCGGACATATAAGAAGCCACAGAGTACTGACCATGGGTGAAAGAGTTAGTTAAAAGTCATTCTAATGAATGATGAATGCTAAAGCAGTAAAGTGAATGCAATGCCTTGGTTATTTTGTGTACCAAGAGTGTAATATATTGAATTTCGTTGAGTGCCTTAGTGGTCAATAAAGTGAGTTTAGCAGAAACTGGTGTTCTCATTTGTCACAATATACTATTTATTGAATTCAATAAGTAATTAAATAAAATATTGACTCGTATATACAAGAGGCAACCCAGACTTCCTATCTGGAATACATTAAAAAAATAAGTTTTAGAGCTTGAAAATAATACTAGCTTTCATAAAGTAAATGCCAACATAGAGCAGCTTGGAACAGAGAGAAAGGAGTTCTACAGATGACCAGAGAGGTAATAATGTTGCATCCTTAGGCCTCGAACTGGGACCACAGCAGACAGATGAGATGTCTGAACCTTATAGAAAATAGCTCACAACTCAACAGGTGATTTACTCATTTGAGGACCAATTGCAAGATCCAAATCTAAATTTATAACTATGATAAATAGCAGATATCAGTGTGCAACTCCAGCTAAAATAGAAAATGCAGCCCCTGTGGTGAATAATGGCTTCTGAAAGGCCTAATTGACTGCATCAAGATGCTCAGTATTAATGGGACAGTATGGCAATTCAGTGCACTAAGGAAGGCCACATAATCATAATGGCTGAAAGCTATGTCTGCACTCCTTAAACTTGGCTGGTATACAATGAGACATGATAAAAGTAATTGCATATCATTTTGGATATACAAACTGAAAACTTTGTCTACATTTGGATTAAAAATCATAATAAATTAGAAAGGAGAGGTGAAAATATTTAAAAGGTTTTAGTTTTTAAAACATTTGGATAGAAAAGATAGTGTAACAGCTGAATAATTTTTAAGTTTTGAGGATGATCATAAAATAAAGCTTCTTTTTTATGATTACTGCAATGAAAAGGCATACTTACTAACTAATGTGACAAATGGCAAAGAGTTCTTATCAAAGTAGGCAGGCTGGCATGCATCTTCTGGCCTTCTTGTATGTGAACCTGCAACAATTAAAAGTTTATTAATACAAATGTAAGAAACAAAATGTTTTCCAAAACCCTTGAATCAAATAGAACAAATTGTTTAACTTTGCAGACTGTTTTGTTACTTAAATTTTCTGAAAGAATCACCAATATAAATTTTGCAAGTAATACTGCAAAGTAATACTATAAATGAGTACTGCAGTATATCAATTTTTTTTACTCTGCACCTAAGTTAGATATTGATATTTTCAAAAGTTACACACTTTGAGATCTGCTGATAAGAAAAATGAAAAATAACTTTTAGAGAATGTGTGGGTTGGTATCAGCAGTTGGGCTCTAGGGATCTTCAACCCAGCCTTAAGCTACTCTGGATGAAAACAAATATCAAGTGAATAATTACATATTTAAAAATGTACAACGAAATATATTTTTAAATAATGCATAATAATGATATTATAATAATATAACTCTCTATTAGATATTCAGTCTTACAGAAACAAGGTTCATACATTTCATTTGTTATAAAAATAGTGAAAATATGAGACAGAGCAAAAGTGCTCAATGAAAAGATCATTATACTTCACTTGAGGTGAGTTTCATTTCACATATCAATAACTTGTTTAAAATGAGAGCATCCAGTACTAGGCATGAAGGAACTTTTTTTGATTTTGAGGTGAGTGAAAATAAAAAATAAAAATGAGTGATTTTGATATCGCTATTCCAATGCAAGCCATGGATGCCAAGACTATCATGGATGCCTTGGTTCTTCCCAGAAATATAGGAGGTTAAATTTCACTCAATATTTTTCATTGTCTGTATTATATAATTTTATATTAACTTGGCAGAACTGTACTGTACCTGCAATTAGTTTAAACAGCAAAACATACATAAAAATTTGCACTGTAATACACTGAGAGATATATAAATCACTAGTGTACATATACAGAATGTTACAGAATTCAACTGACAAATCTTCAGCGGTTACAAAGGAGTAGTTTAGAATCACACTGAGATAGTACACCTATGGTCTGTGATAAACTTGTGGTTAAGTAATGATTTTGCACTAGAATATTTATACTGATAATTGCACATAAATAAAACTGAAATACACATGCAGTGTTGCTTTCTGCTCAAAAGTATTTATCTTCTGCCCCCCAAGCTCGAAAATAGCTACCAAAGTGGTATTTTTGAAATTATTAGCTTTGCTATTCTGAAGAAAATGCTCCATCAGCAAGGGTCAGTATACCACAAAACTCCAGCTTTACATTATGAAAAGCTATATAAGTTACAGAGAGTGGTTTCCTTTTTTATAACAATAAAGCAGTCAGAAGCGAGCTTGGCTCCCAATCTGATAGCTCTGGGTCAAACCTCTCTCAAAGTCTAAAACTGTTTTTTTCAAGCACGTAAATGACATGCATTTGGAGTGAAGCCAGTTTTCATTCTTAGTACTTCTTTAAAACTATAAGTGATTTATGGAGGTATTCACTTGCTATGTTTTAACATATTGCATAGGAAAAAGAAAAACTCTTTCAGTGCTTCCTGTGCATAGTTTGTAACATGGTTTGCCAGTATCGAGTATGAAGATGTGAATACACACTTTAATATTAAAGATGTACTTTCAGACTAATAGTGTATGTGTTTTACTACTTCTGATACTGTTACTTGAAGTAGATTACTTGTCTTCAGTCGTAGCTTGTTACTCTTTCAATTAGACAGTGCAGGGTCCAACCACGTTCGAACTGTCAATTTGTTACCCCAAATCTGATGAATGGTATAAGTTTGGGGTGAACTCAATTTTCATTTGTGTTATGTTTCTCAAAATGTAAGTAAATTTTATGGAGGTATTCTCATGGTGCATTTGAAGATGTTGTACATAGGATACATTACTGCATTTGCTTGTGCATGTCCATTGTACCATGAGTTAATGAGCCGGTATTAGCTATTGCAAATGTGTCCCTAATAACTGCGCATGATACTTTAAAGCTCATTCCAGACTGATAGCACAAGTGTTGAATTACTGCTCTGTCTACTACTGGAACTGAGTTATTCACATTGCAGCCATGGCATACTCTTTTTTGGAGTTAAGTTATTTATGGGAAAGCAAGAGGAAATTGACTAGATCCCTGAATGTGCATAGGCCTGACACCGGTGTAAGATGAACCCAGGTTTCAAGGAAGAGATGCTAAAAGCATTCATAGCAATCATTCAACCAGTATCCATACAGGGTATTACTATGCTATTACATGTACTATGGGCACAAATCATGTCAGCATATGGCGAGTGATATAGGAAGCTGGACTCCATCGCTGCCGTTTTCTGAAAGTACATACAGGTCTTGACATCAGCTGACCACATTCCTCGAATTCAGTTTTGTAACTGGATCTCTGAGCGGTCAACAGTCAGACTTTTTTTCCTGAGTGTTCTTTACCGACGATTGTTGTTTCACAAAGGAAAGAATAGCATTAAACCAAAGAAACAACCACATCTGGGATCACATAAATCTGCTTGTTATTGCTGAAAGAAAGCATCAACACATGTTTGGAGTCAACAAATGGGCTGGCATAGTTTCCAATTACATATTCGGCCTGAACCTTCATCCACCATAGTTAAATGGGAATGTATACCGCCAGCTCCTAGTGGATGTGCTACCTGGGTTTCTGGAAGATGTCCCTCTTGATGTACGATGCTGGATGTGGTTTCAGCATGATGGAGCTCCTGCTCACTTCGACAGGGATGTCAAAGGCCATTTAAATAACACGTTTCCAGGACAATAGATCGGATATGGCGCTGTTATTACTCGGTCACCATGTTCCCCTTATCTCATACCTCCTACTTATTCTCTATGGGGGGTATATCAATAGCCTCGTATACAAGACTCCCATCAACTCTGATGAGGATTTGCTGGTGAGGTTATTATTGGCTGCATGTAACATAATTTGTAACATTCCAGGCATCTTTGAAGAGATACAGGATGGATTCATTCAAAGATGCAGACACTGCTTGGATGTTGGAGGACATCACTTTGAATGATTTCTTTAGTTCACCTTTGTTCAAAATAGCAGCTACAAGTATGGTTTTATTATTTTTGTCCATGATATTCCCAACTTCTTTAATTTAAAGACTTTTTTTTAGTTTTTATTTTTGTTTTTGTGTTAGATATCCTCCTATTCAAGGCATGAATAAGAAGATTGGTTTTCTTTATTCTCTTACGTATCACAATATCCTTAACTTGCAGTGTGGATAATTACTCTAAATTTGGTTTCTCCTTTGTTATGCCAAAGTTTGTTCCATTTTGAGCATTCTGAGTTGTGAAAAAAAGTTTGGTTTTTTCTCCTTATTTGTTTTTCTTCTTCCTTATTGTTTGCATCCCTCAAATTAGGGGACTGAATAGAAAATCAATTCCCTTATTGTTTCTGATTTTTAGCATGGTTTGTGCAGACATGGAGCCACTTTACTTATTAGTTATTCTTCATCTCTCTTTTATGTAGATACACATTTTCGTTTTATTAATGTGCAACAAAACTTTTCCTATGTAACATTCCTTCATATTTCAAGTGCCCTGTGGTGAACGAGAACACGACTTTAATGTTATCTTTTCTTTCTCTAGTATCACCCTTTTGCAGTCATAAGTTTGTTTGTTCATTACTATTTAAAATTATTTGCTCTGTTAAATTTAACAGCAGTGGTCAGCAAATGAAATGGATTACTCTGGTATTGCTTGATACATCAATCAAAATACAAATAAAAATAAATAACCCTGTTGCAATTTGAACCTCTGAGTTATCAATCATGGGAATGACATTATGGTCTCTGTAATTTTACCACTCAGTTATCTTGCCCTTTGCTTTGTATGGCTATTATTACCTTCAGTTAATAGCAACTCAGAGAAGTTTTATCAGTGGCATACTGGCTTGTTATCGATTTTGATCTATTGCAACCAACTGTGACCTCAAAGACCATACATCAAAATGTTCATTTGACACTCCTCTGCAATTGCTGAAAGTTTGTTGGTTGAACTCTATAACATTCTATAATATATGATTCAAAACTCCTTGTACTACATACTACAAAAACAGCAGATAATGTGCACAATACTACAACATAGCAGTTTGATTTTGCAGTAAAACTTGATATTTCAGGCAAAGTAAGTCTTAAAGTATAAAAACTTAGCTCAAAGTTCCATTTTGGACATAAAACTCAAGTTTTATTTATTCATTTCAGTCAATAGATCCATCAATTAGCACTGTTTGAAGGTAATTGGTAGCAATATTTATATTCTGACAAGGCTGTATCATCAGCATACATGGAAACATTGATAGGGGGCTGAGGGGGAATTCCTGAAGTGAAAATATTGAAGAAAGTTGGTAGCAGCAGGAATCCTTGAGAAATGCCAGCAGAAACTGCCTGGTTGAGGATTGCTGAACACCTACTATAACTGATTTGATCTGTCAGGAAACTGTAAATTTATTGTAGAGGCATTCAAGAAGTTTGTTATGCAATTTGTCCAGGAGACCACCTTTTTTCATTGAAATGCCAATCGTGGTGAGTGAACCACTTTATTGAGTACTTTAGTGTTACTGTTTGTGTGTGGTTATCTATTTGTAATTTTTTATATGTGACATTATCCATATTAATGACATGAATTGTTACTATATTATCAGTATTGAAGTGTTGGCAGGAGGGTAGGATTGGGGTTTGGAACCCTCCTTGCTAAAAGAATTGAAGTATTAATAGCAAAATATCCCCTCGGGGCCTCAATCCTAATCCCAAGGTACCCGAGCCACCTAGTGTCTGGTGGTAAAGCTGGACTATCATGTCCCTCGTGGTCATGAATAGGGAGACCTGGTCCTTCAGGTTGTAGGTTGTATACAGGGCCGACAACCTACCCTGGAAAAAACTTTTGTTGTGACTCCGCCAAGGGAGAATTGCCGGACAGAAAATTTATATACGACCCAGCAAGTACAAATGACTGGATTTGGGACTTGGAACATATTAACACTATACACTATATAGGGCTAGTATCTAGTTCTATGGAATCAGAAAAGTAGGATGATCCCCAATTAGGTGGCTGCAAAGTGACTTATTAAATAGTGGAGTGGGAATTTGGAAAAAAAAAGAACAGTCATGGACAGGAACAGGAACAAATGAGGGAAAGTAGTTGGAGTGGTCCAGACTGGAAACAGATGTAGAAGAAGAAGAATAGCAAAATGCATTTTAATTGCAATTGTTGCACCTAAACTATGAATATAAAATCAATTTTTTTTCTATATTTCAAAACAGAGTTAATTCACATTTATCATTTGATTTTTATACAAATTGTTTAAAGATTGGATCCCTATGCATAACCCTCCCCTTCTCCCTGCTAATATTTTTCTGGCTATGGTACTAATCTGTAGAAATGGCTATGATTATCTTCATGTTAATCCCTTGATCTGAAGAGCAGTAGGTACCTATACAAAATGAGAATGTTTCAGGCTTGGGCAAAATCAAGTCCTACTGGTGACTTCATGGAATTTTCAAGTCTGTCATCAGTCCAGCCTTTTGATACAATATTGCTTAGCATTTAACTATGTTTCAGCTAAGCATGCCATTTCTTTCAAATTCTTATATTGATTTATCTTAGCTGTACAATATTGGATCTTTTGATTATCATTTGTGTCTTACTTTTGTTCATGAACTCAGATCTGAGATATGGAAGGATCTTATTCAAAGACTAAAACTTTCCTGAAATAGCTCTGCTTCTTTAAGTGAAGGAGTATATTTCTGTATGGTGTCATGTTTTAGGTGTAGTAGCCATAGATGTGCATTTTTTTGCATTTAATTCAAAATTGTCCAATTGAGGCTCCCTGGAGTTAGAAGTAGTTACAAACAAAGTGGGCTAAGAACACAAGTAACTGAATGCACAGGCTTCCAGGATACTGCTAGGGCAATAACTGACCTGAGGGGTTTTTGAGTCACCAAATGAAATACTCCTATTTATTACTGCAATGCTTATTATTGAACTGCTCTATATGAGATATTTTCAGGATAATTATCAATAAGGACTGCATCAAAAGTAACCAGTTGTGGTACTTTATTTGTCACCAGTTTTTAAACAAAAAATTCTCCAGAAAAATGTTAGAATTTAAGCATGATTTGTAATTCTCTCCTATTTTCACATATTCTGCTCATGTTTTAAGATTTTACACCTCTAAAAACTGTCATTCTGGGCATTGGCATGGCTTGACCATTCCTTGGGCCAACTCTAATGTCACTTCTTTCCCATAAAGCAAAAAATGGGAAACCACCATAATATCAGTCTGTCCAACACACCCTTCAAGAGTTGCAGTAGTCAATCATGGCCTAGTTTACAGGACTTGGACCTGTCTTCCCCAGAAGATCAATAATTTACATAATAATGATTAAAATTAATCAATGGTGTTTTTTACGAGTGTGTGTACACACTTGCATGTGTGTGTCTCTCTCTCTCTTTCACCTAGGAATTGCAAACTAAATGTCATGGAAGTTTATATATTCTTAAGTGATCCCACACTCTTAATTTTAAATTTGACCATGCATTAATACAGTAATTATACACCTGGTTGCTGAACTTTTATGGACCTCATTAAAGTGTAACTAATCATTAAAGTGCAGGTTTCCATGAATAAGAAGATCCACATGTAACAATCAATGCTTTCATGTCTGTGCTTATCTTATAATGCTACAGGCAACAACTGTTGAAAGCACAGCTAGTGATTATTTTCATATGTTCAATCGAAGAACAATTAGCACAAGTTTAGAACAAGTATAAATATTGGACACAAGTGACAACGAGATGCAACTTACATCACCATATACTTCTGCTAAAGCACACAATTTGACTAATAACTTATTGACTTCAAAATCAAGAAACATGTACAAAATAATCTATGCACAATTCATGGATTGGAGAAAATCAAAATAACCCTGCCAGCTGTTTTACTGTGTATGGTAATCTCAATGCATTTATTGACACAGGTAAGCATGAATATTAAAAATAATTTACAAATATATTAAACTTAGACAAGAAAGTGTGTAACTCCTGCTTTTACTATTATCAACTGCTGCAGTCAATGACACCAATGATGCATGGATTGTAGATGGAGCACTGGTGGAATGTGATGATAGGGGAAACCGGAGAACCTGGGGGTTAACCCACCCATGCACCGCTTTGTCACACATGTGGTTGCCAGGGAGCGAACCTGGGCCACCGGAGTGTGATGCAAGCGGTCTAACCACTCAGTCTGGCACCCCCTCCCCCTCCTGACACACGCACTCATACACATGGTTGATAAATAGTTGTACAAAACATTGACTATAAAGGCAATTAAGATGCTTGTATGAAAATTATTAAATTTGCATCTTTAACTATTACCATTGTACCCTTGTTGCATAATATATATCCAATGATAAGGGAGACACACAATCAAAACATTTGAATATTTCACTTAATTCTCGTTTTTGAAAAACTTTACACAAATATTTAAATATATAATATTTCTGCTAAATGTTTTTATTTACAAATTTCAATAGATTGACTTATTAAGTAGTAATATACACATTGTTGTTGCTATTCATGTACATTATAAGTTGCCATGGAAAATAAGTTATAGTCACCCAGTGAGCATAACAGGTACAAGCTGTGTACTATTAAACCTTTAGCAATGCCCCCCCCCCCTAAAAAAAACTGATCAAAATTGGAATTTTTTCTTTTCATCCCAAATTTTTTTTAATCAATAGCTATAAAAGCTGCAGATCAACAATTTAGTATTGGGTTATGACATCTATTATAGGCTAAATAAAATGGCGAATCCTTAGAATAAAGGGAAAAGCTAATCCATAAGCTAATAGCTTAATGAACACCATTATTAAAAAAAAAATAAGATCTTACCTCATAACCCAATGCCAAACTGCTGTTCCATTGTTTTCGTTTATTACATTTTTCTTTTTTTGGGTAGTGTTTAATGCCTGCTTTTACTACTTGTGGCACTGCAGGCGAACTTATTACATAAATTATATGCCAATAGTGCCCCAGTAAATCAAATTTTCTCTTTGCATTGCCTGAACAAGGATTTTTTTTTTCCAGTTTTTTTTATGTAAAATAAGTCAAATACTATTGGATTATAGATCATCTATATAATAGTAATTAATGTGTAATTATACAGGACAATACTAACTAAATGTTATAAAAGTTAACCCTTTTAATATATAAAAGCAATGTATTACTTTACATTTAAAGCATTTTTGGACAAAAAACTAATTTTTTGTATTAAAATTATTTAATTTTGTAATTGTATCTACATTTCTTAAATCTAGATAATGAACAAGTAGTCATGAAAATTGAATCAATGTGCTAATACTGATTTGTATGCTATTTAATCCTATATTAAAATGTTTCCTAGGTTAAAAAAAAAAAGGAGAGAGAGAGTGAGTGAGTGAGAGAGAGATGCACGCATGCATGCGCGCATGCACGCAAGCACGCACGCACACACACACACAAGAAAGTAGGATTTACATAGGTCCCCTCCATTAAATGTATTTAATTTTTTGCTTGTTGTCACACTTACCAGTTTGTACCTCAATCACATGGCCATCTCTTCGATAAAACATCATACACATGTATCCACTTTGGCTGTGAACAGAAAAACAAATACAGTAACATGAATTTTTAGAAGTAATAATATGAAATGTATAATTAGATAATAACAAAGTGTTGTCATAATGAAAACTAATAAAGCATGTGATGGCTTTAATGTTCCATTTGATTCTATGCAATAAACTACTCAACAGTATATTTTTTGACATAAATAATGTAAGTAGCCTTTGTGCAAGTAATATAAAAATCAACAAAAGCACAGCTGGAAAAGTTTATTATGCTCTAAGTAATTCAATACGTAATGCACACAAACACTGATATTTCTCAACAGCTTTTGAGAAATGCTTACAAAATGTATATGGGGATCAAGCAGTGGATAAGAGCACTTTAAGTCATTGAGTTAACTGAGTATCAGAGTAGAATGACTGTCAGTTCTCCCAAGCTCAGGTAGGCCACACAATGCTATGGCACAGGAGACAATTCAATGTTCAGTAGACTTATTTAGGATGACAACTAAACAATTTTCTACTCAATTAGGTTTCTTTGTGGGTAATGTTAACACAATTATCCACCAATTAGGCAATTCAAAAGTTTGAAGTCATACAAGATGTCAGGATATGGCTGAGAGTGAGACCAGCTGAATATTACAGAATGGCATACACAATCTACATCTTCAGGATGTAACAAAAATATACAGCACAAATTGCAGGACACATTCCTCACATGAAGACAAAAAAATTACGTTATATGAACCTGATGCTGGAAACGCTTTGTTACCATGTTACAACGCATTTTCTCCAACTCATTAACCATGGGAAACATACATGAACAGAACGTTAGAATCATGGGGAACGTTAGAATCATGTACTCTTGTATATGTCTGGTTACATTGTCATTATTGTAAGTACACTGCCAGTGTTTTGTTTTACAGTCACTATTGCCATTTGGGTCGTGCAATGGCAGTATACACAAATGCAGAGATGGCAGATGCCCATATTATGTATGGGTTAACAGATAACAATGGCGTTCATGCTCAATGTTTGTACCAGGAGATTTCCAGGACAAAGATGTTAAAGTCTGTCGGCTTCTAAATAACAGATTTGGTGACAGATGGATAGGTAGAGATGAACTAATTTCCTGGCCTCCACACTCCCTAGATCTAAATTCACTCGACTTTTATTTGTTTGGGCACTTGAAAGCCCTTGTGTATCGAATCCCAGTACCAGGTTTTCAGTCTCCATGCCTGTATTATGAAAGGCTGTGAAACCATAAGCAGTATTCCAGGGATTCAACAGTGAATCCGGGATTCATTACGATGGCAGGTCAATGCTCATGGAGAGCATATTGAACATCTCCTGTGAGAAAGAGTTGTATGTGGTATGCTGGTATGTTCTATTCTTGTGTGTTTCCCATGATTAATAGGTTGGAGAAAATGAATAGTAACATGGTAACAAAGCATTTCCAGTCCCATGTTCATGTAACATAATTTCTTTTTCTATGTGTGAGGAATGTGTCCTGCAATTTGTACCATACATTTTTTGTTACATCCTGTAGATGGTGTAGACCCTTAGATCTGAATGGAGACTATGTGGAATAAAGGTACCTAATTGGGGAGTAATGTAATGTATTTGGATTTGTATTAAAACAAACCTTGAGCAAGAAAAAAAAAAATCTTGTGTATTACTTATAGAATGTGCCCCCTGCAACTCTATTTGTTTGTTTGTTTGTTTGTTTGTTTTTTTTTTTTTGGTAGTGTTTAACGCCCACTTTAACTACTTATGGCACCACAGGAACTCCATTTGCTTCTATACTGTACACATTTACCTCTTTTCTCTTTGGTCTATTACTTTATGTTCTATATTCTTTCTCCTCCTTAAGCTTTCATATAAAAATTGGGTATGCTGCATTTATTTGACTTTTTCTACTCACTCTTCTACAAACTATTCTTACAAAATCTTATATTCTGCTTCTTGTTATTACTACATATACAAATTAAATTCATATTTACACATTTTGTTATGGGATTACAGAAGGAACAGCATTAGTTATTCACTTTTAATGAGTGTGTAGCTATGTGATAGCTTTAAAATTCCATGCATTTTTTATGACTTCAAGAAAAAAACAAATTGAGATTTACCCATTGAGAGAGCATAAGTATTTGTAAACTGAAACCAATAACAAGAACATCTTAGAAATGGCTTTAAAAATGTATGTTTTAATGAAATCTCAGTAAATCTCTTGTGTTTATTCTTCTGGTTTACAAAACTAAGGAATGGAATTTTCAAATATTTTAAGTGACTTTTCAGTTATGAATAATAATTTATGTTTTAATTAAGTTTTTCATTGGTTCTTATACAGGAACTATGGCAAATTAAAGCATTCTTACCAGACTATTTACCTAAAAAAATGGAAATGGCGTATTATTTATGGATGCTCTTTAACTACTGTTGTTCTTAGCATCCCATTCTAAATTGGGCGTGAAAGACCGCTTAATTTTGCTCAGAGGCCTCTCTATCAGGCTTGAGGTTCTTTTACATGCCATAAATCTACGATATGGGACCAACAGCTTTACTTCCTTTCCAAAGGAAGCCATGCTAAGGATTTTTACACCCGAAAAAATCCATCGTCCTCCACCGGATTTGAATCCGCGACCTTGGGTAATATGAAGTTAGCATGGTAACTATTACACCACGGAGGGCGACTAGACTATTTACCATATTAAGTACATGTAAGTAGCATAGAGCAAAAATAATATAATTAATACTTAATTCTGAAATGAGGAGTACTGATAATATTTCAATTTCCTCTGTTGCCATCAATTTCAACTCAAAGATAAAACAGGAACATAGCACTTTGGAGAGAAAAATGTTTTAATTTAAAACACACCTTTCTGAAGAAATATCTCAATTTTGGAAATTTTAGCACTTAATATCTTTTGGGAGCTGCAGTCTACAATTATAAAAAATTCATCACAATGAAGAGTACTAGAGACTATTCCCAGAAAATTAAGTTTGTACATTTTATTTGTCATACAAATATCTTAAATATATAGTGTTTTAATCCAAAATTTTATGCAATTTTTGATAAAATAAAATAGAAAATTGAATAAAAAATTTTTCCTTGTAAGGGATAGTACGATGTGGTAGGATTTTCTGGAAATTTTTGCATGACATCCATTGACTGGCTGAACTTAAATGGCAAGTTTGGTATTTGACCAACTTTTCATTTTTGATTTCTGCAGTTTTCATACATGCACCCTTATACTGTGCTTGTACAGACATTTTTTATTTATAGAGGCTCAAAAATGTCCTTTCTGATGAAATCTTAGTATAAAATTTTTTAGTGATATACAATATTTGAGAAAGGTTTATGAATTTTGCAGATGTATTATATACACCAAGAATAAGGGATGTTTATTTGGCTGAAAATTATATTGCTAATTTTCTGCTTCACTGTATAAAGTCTGACTAATGCTTCTTCACTTAATTCATCGTTCATTATGATTTTTTAAAAAAATGGCTAATGTTTCAAATTAAAAAAAA
Organism: Hymenopus coronatus; assembly: GCA_030762935.1. Classification (NCBI taxonomy): domain Eukaryota; kingdom Metazoa; phylum Arthropoda; class Insecta; order Mantodea; family Hymenopodidae; genus Hymenopus; species Hymenopus coronatus. Next base: position 121,929,338 of record CM060897.1, on the reverse strand, counting down.
AACACTTTAAATTTCTGTAAATAACTTGTGAAGTGTTCTTCATTCATGATGAATTTTGCAAATTTTGTGTGCCTGGCAAACCATAAGAGATAGACAAAACAGGTGGACCTTATTAAAACATACAATTTACATCATTTGTGTCATTATACATATCCGAAATTTTTTCTGTTGGCTTTACTTTATTGATAATTTAAAATGTTTTTGAAGTTCTATTGTTTCTAACAATATCATGCAAAGAGTATGAAATTTCAAAACCTACCTATAGCTACTCGCTTTTTCAATATCTGATTAGTGTTTCAGCCTCTTATACCTCCCTTATACCTACAGTGAAAAGTGTAATGAAACACTTTTTGTAAATGTTTATGTCAATTAACATATGTAGAAAAATAAGATTTCTTAAAGATTCCTAGAATATATAAAATAAACATTAGTAGGTAGAGTAAGGTCCTATGGATATTACGCATTTGTTTTTTAATTTTCTCCAGGCTGTGCAGAGATATTGTTTGTCTTAACTTTTGTTTGACTGGTTATTTCGCTTGATGAAGGCGAGTCCTGGAGATCAGATGAAGAGGCCTAGATGTGTAGCAAGTTTTTTGTTTATGATAAATTCAGGTATTTTTACTGATATTCACCAGAGAACATGAGTATGTGCAGGGCAGGGATAGATGGACCTCGGTTAAGGAATCCTGGAGATCTTCATCCCAATTAGTCAGGAATTCCTTTTCTTCTTTCAAATAAAATTAATCAAAATAGGAAAATTGCAGGAGGAGGAATGGCATTAAAATAGATGAGGGTAAAAACAAATGCTAACTTTATACACACATGCAATGAGTGCGCATTGTTTGGGATGTTTGGAATGGAATTCATAGAAAATTGGCATTATCATAAAAAATCATCAGTAATTGTTCAAGATACTATGGACACACTACCCCTATTCTAAGAACTACTTCTTGACGGTAGTTGAAGTGAATGTCTTGGTCAAGATGGCTCTAAGAAAACGTTCTAGAATTTTACTTCTTGCAAAAGAGAATTAATTCTCTAAGCTTCACTCATTACAAACATAACCATAATTTACTATGAAGCAAGAATATCATGAGAATTTATTACAAAAAAAATTTTAGAACAAAAAATTGTAATATATGTCAGTCCAGAATATACTTTTAATAGAAAACTCTAAAAGATGGTCCCTATGAGGAGGAGAATGTCACTTGAACAGACAGGTACAGGCAGTTAACCAAGTTATAATGTCTGGTTTTCTTCAATTTTTAATTTTGTAAAACCTGTATATATTGTTTCAGTTGAATCACTTCAATTGCAGCTTTAAATATAATGTTTAAATAAAATTAATTAATTATTATTTGTGGCTAGCTATTATTGTGTTGGTCTTGAGAACTTGAGTTTTGCACTCTGAAAAATGCAGGGTTTGATAGCAAAAAGTGCTTAGTATAATTTTCAGGGGTAATCATTTCACAATTTATTTTGGGGAGGCTACTTGTAGACCCCTCCCCTCTGTTCTCTTGCATTCCATACCCACATATTCCCCACAGTTGTCCTCCCATTGGCTCTGTGCATGCCTATGTCTGAGAAACAGTTTTTACTTATTTTTCTTTATTCTTCTTTTGCCTAATCATTCTAAGTTGCTTTTCACTGTTTTCATTCTGGGTTTGGTTTTTTCAAATTTGTGATTCTGGCTTTTCAAACCAGTACTTATTATACTACCTGTTATTCAGAATTAATCCAGTAAAAATTTATTTGTTTTTTCATAAAAGCCATGTGTGGGATAGGTGTTTTTTGTGTGAAAATCAATTAACTGAACACTAACTGACCTAATAGTTGGCTAAACTATGAAACCTGGGACTTAAAGTACATTGTAAGCCATCATTGGGTATGTCATCTCAAAATAATTTGGGATCACCTTGTGGTTTACTGGGAAACATACAGTCAGTTGAGGAATTTAATGTCATGCCGGTGGTCATGATCTGTGGTTCAAATACTGGCTATGGGATTGAAGTTTTCAGTCTCACTCTACCTATCTGATCCAGTGAAATTTGAACAACTGGTTATAAAAGTAGGGCTTCAACATGAGCCATTCACACTAGAAATTGAAGATTGCAACACTCAAAGGAATAATGAAAAACTAAATTTTTTTTTTTTTTTTTTTTTTTTTTTTTTGTAGCTTAACGTCCTTTAACTTGGTTGGGCATAACGGACGATGAATGAAATGGGTGAAATGATGTCCAAATGATCTCGGGGTCCTGGAGCTTAAAGTTGTCTTCTCAGGATAAGGAAAACTCCGAAAAAAGAAAAAATATCCGGGTAACTTACCCTGAGCGAGATTCGAACTCGCGACCTATTGAATGTGAGGCAGACAAGCTACCACCACACTACCCAGGTGGGCTGTTTGTTTTTTGTTTATGGCCACAACCTTATATACATTAGGTATAGAATATATAATGTTACGATTCTGTAAGTGATCACGTCAAATTAGGCTATGAAGGTCAAACAACAATGAAGGCAATCAAAGGAACAGAGCTCACCATTACGCATCTCCGTATACTGCTATTTCCTCAAATTTCAGCTGGGAACTAATTTATTATTCACGGCTAGCTGTGCAATATTGATAGCACATGTTAAAAGTGGTTTTATTGTTCGTGTAGGATTACTGCATTCAGCTTTCAGCCTCGCTTCGCAAGCATTCATACTTGTAAAATAAAACTCTATGTTTATTATAAATAACCGTTACGTCAATCTATTCTGGGCTGCAGTCCTTACATAAATTCCAACCTGGCAAAGGAATTAATGTCTGTGCAGTATGAAATTACGTTCAGATGTCAACAGACTTGGAAGATATTACAATTAATGTTAAACTGTTTGTAATTCAAGTACTGCTATGAAATGCCTATTCTTGTATATGTCTGAAGAGCATTTAAGAGATGGTGGCATGAATTACTTTCTTGTAATAAGAAGGTAGTGAAACATTCATACAGTGAAAGTAACTACAGAGCAATAAAGCTGAGAGGAAAGGCATACCCTCAACAACGGAATCCACTGGCTAAAATTAAGCCCCGCTTTCATAGAAAATTGCACTAGGGTAGCTCAAATTACCTTCAATTTTTTATATACATAAAAGAGGCAGCGTTTATTCTCCATTTCCTTTTCCCTTGGAAGAGAGCGATGTTGCACCGTTTCAATGAGTAGTTGGTTAGCCCGCCCGGGACCTGGATGGATGGATGTTTGGAGATCGTTTACAGAGAGAGAGAGCGGTACTCCCCTAACGAACTGGCGTTGTGACCGGCCTAGCAATAGAACCGGCAAAGGTACGGCAAATCACGGGACGAGCAGTGGCGTGCATTTCACTGCCTCCGTAATATTCTGGTTGCATCGTTATTTTACATTAGAAGGCATTTTACCTCCTCTAACACTTCTCTGAAGGTAAAGTACTGCATTCCGAAAATACATGCTTTCAGATCCCTGAGTCCTCCAAAGATGCATTTTAGCAAAATGCTTGTGTATGCTTTTATAGGGCAATTCGGAAAACTACTCAACGAATTTTATATTTCTTCAAACTTATTGAAAAGCATTGTTCTTGCCCATGATCAGAATATGGAATATAAGAACTTGGAATTATTTTTTATAGTCTTTAATGCCAGCTTTTACTGCTTGTGGCAACGCAGGCGGCAACACTGCTGATATATGGGTGAAGGTGGAACACCGGTGGAATGCGATGGCGGGAGAAACCGGAGAACCCAGAGAAAATCCGCCCCTGTCTCGCTTTGACCACCACAAATCTCACGTGCTTGGGCTCGTACCCGGGCCGTCTAGGTGAGAGGCGAGTGGTTTAACCACTCGGCCACGGTACTTGGAGTGACTCCAGAGAGTATGTCTCCGCTTTAAAACAATTCTAGTAGCAATATTTGAATATGAGGAAAGGACAACGTACATTCCAATTTAAGTTTAACAATTACAACGATTTTTTCAACCTTTTTGTGGTGGTGTTTACAACATTATTTTTAGGGGCAATTTTATAATGTTTCATGAACTAATATTCACCAATATATATCTGGGAAGTCGGCTTTGTCGTATTCGTTGCAGCAACCAATTTTGGTCTTTGTAAAAAAAGGAGAGAAAAATACCTATTAAAACACACAATTTATGTCCTATACGTCTTTTTTTTTCTAGCTATTTCAGAGATATTTACTGTTATTGATGAATTAAAAAAGAACCGGAAGTTCTCATCCGTTTCTATCTTCCTTCTTTTTGTTCGTGTAGTTTTGTTTTGTAGCTTAACGCCGTTTAACCTGGTTATTCATATCGGATGATAAATGAAATCGGTGAAATGATGCTCAAATGATCTTGGGGTGCATAGAATTTAAAGATATTCGACATTTGCCTTCTCAGGATTAAGGAAAACTTCGGAAAAACGTTATCCTAAGCGAGATTCGAACTCGCGACCTCTTGAATGTGAGACAGTCACATTACCTCCACATTATCGAGGAGGACCTGTTTTATTCTTGGTCATGGGAAGATAATCGAATTTCATGACAATCTCATAGCGACAACTTTAAAAACATTTGAATATCGCTTTAGCTTAGTGTATTATCCTATTTCCCTTCTATTTATAAGGAACCAAATAATAAAACCATATGTGTTAATGTTTATCTCGATTAGCACGAAGTAGAGAGAATATACTTTTGTAAGGATAATTTGTTGCAGAATAGGCAGAGAAAGTAAGGCAATACGTCAGAGTTTTATACTTAAATATGAAAGTGTATTCTATTGTTTATTCATCTTATTCAATTATTTTACATCTTTTAAATAGTTGCCTAGCAACCTAGATTGTGGAATACTATTTTGAAATGAAATGACCTGTTATTTATGGACGCTCTTTAACTGCTTTGGTTCTCAGCGTCCCATTCTTAATTTTGCTCAGAGGCCTCTCTTATCAGGCTTGTTCTTTTACGTGCCATAAATCTACGACACGGGACCCAGAGCTTTACTTCCCTTCCGAAGGAAGCCATGCTAAGGATTTTTAAGCCCGAAAAAAATCCATCGTCCTCCGCCGGGTTTGAACCCGCGACCTTGGGTATATGAAGTTAACATGGTAATCATTACACCACGGAGGGCGACTACTATTTTGAACATTTATTGTGCATTAAATGCTTATAAAATGGTGTATTCCATTCAAGAGAGATCAGAAATCATATTTATTTATGGAGCTGAAAACCGTTGTGCCCGCAGAATTGCTACTGCCGATAGCGAGGCATGCTGAGAAAAACGTAAGTCATCTACGTCATAGATCTAATGTGTAAATTATACTGATTCTGTATACAATTAGGTAAATGAACAAACCTGAAAACTCGATGAAATTCGCGGATTGGAATGTTAGATCATTTCAGTATTAAACATATTACTTCAATTTCAAAAGTTGCCCTCCGTAGAGTAATAGTTACCATGCTAACTTCATATAGCCAAGGCTGCGGGTTCAAACCCGGCGGAGGACGAAGGGTTTTTTTCAGGCGTAAAAATCCTTAGCATGGCTTACTTCGGAAGTGAAGTAAAGCCGATGGACCCATGTCGTAGATTTACGGCACGTAAAAGAACCTCAAGCCTGAAAAAGAGGCCTCTGAGCAAAATTAAGCGGTCTTTCACGCCCAGTATTGAATGGGACGCTGAGAACCACAGCAGTTCAAGAGCGTCTTTAAATAAAACTCCATTTCATTTTTTTCCATTCTAAAAGCATACTATAACAGCATTTCGTTGGTTCCATACATTAGGTGCTAAAAATAAACAAAATACAAATTCACAACAGCTCAGCAAAGACGATTTTGACAGTAGAGTAGAATTTTGTCAACAAATGTCTTAGAGAATCGAAGATGACCCAAATTTTACACAAAATATTTGTTTAAGTGACCATTTTACACACATTTAATGCACAAGAATTTTCAAAATGTTCAACAATAGCAACAATAGAAGTTATTAGACAACGAATTGCAAAATAAATGAATAATATGAGTAAACAACTGAATAATATTTCACATTTAGTTATAAAAATATAGGGGGTACTATTTGAAATTTAAAAATGGGGGTGGCTAGGAGTGAGGGGGTGAAACCTAAAATGCAATTTTAACCAGTTTTAACTTTCCCCTCTTCCTCAATATCTAAATTGACCTGCTTTTTTGTTTAAATTAAATTTAAATAAATTTTATTTAACCTGGGAAGTTTTGAAATGAAATCCCAGTATAACGCGTTTTTCAAGGAATAATGTAGCGATTCGAAACATGCTACTCGTTACTAAATTCAAGCTGGAATTCCACTTTTGTGCTTTTTCTCTCAAAGACTTTAGGTGGTGTTTAGTGCATTATTTATCACCACTGACGAATTACAGATAATTGTCTGAAACTCTCGTTGGCCTAAATTCATTATTTAATTGTACTACTAATTTCAATGGACTGTAGTCGCCATGGAAACCACCAAGGTTTTGATACAATGGCATTAAGCGAGAGCATTTTATCCAACTTCTGGAAGGGGGGGCTGATGTACCTAGATACACACTCCAATGCAATTTCGGTGATTGGAGATCAGTTGTCTTGTTTATGTCAGAGTAAAAAGTTGCAGGAACAGGCAATGCTTTTGAATTTATAGCCATAGAAATCATGATACCAGAATATCTGCAAATAAATAAGCTTTGTCTGGATATTGAATTTTGAATTCAATGAACTTAGAATTTTTCCTCTGTGCTGTTAAAATTATTAATTGCGTTTTACTTTCTCTACTTCGTAACTAGTTGGTAGAGGAGACATTACATTCCACCAAAGATTCCATATAGAGATTACACAGGAGCTAAGCGTTTTAAGGTCCATTAAAACCAAAACTATTTTTAGAAAAAGGTCCGCGGTAAGTGTCTGGGCAGGATAACTCAAAAACGAAATTTCAATAATACCAAACTTGGTATTTAGGTTCAACGACACAAGACTTTCATCGAAACTACCCCTTTTATGGAAGATGTTTTTAAAATTTGAATTTTCATAAAAATTACCCTAACAACTTTGATTAAAATATCATATAGTAATTTTAGATATTTACATGACAAATAAAATGTATACCTTAGATTTTCTGGAAATAGGAAATATTCTGTGAAGTACTCTTTATTTAGGAGAATATTGTGTAATTTTGTATAACTGGTTAACCATTAGAAATGAAAAAGAAAAATAACAAAAACAAACGAACAAACAAACAAAAAACAAAAGAAAAAACTACAAAAAAATCACATGACTGTCTTTACCCATACTGGAACAAACTATTCTTACCAAAGCTTACTTTTCCATCTCCTAAACATCATATCAGCAGAAATGCCTTTGCTACACACTTCCTTGTACAGACACGTAAATAAGAGAATACACTATGCTAAAGCGATAGTCAAATGTTTAAAGAGCTGGTCACTGTTTGATGGATTTGAAATTTAATTCTATTTGCTTGAGCAAGAGAATGGAACATGAATAACAAATTCCAATTTGACATAAGTATAAACATTGGAAAATTGAAGCTAATAAGAATATCTCGGAAATGGCTAGCTAAACAAAAAATAGATAAATAAAAATAAAAGAAATTGTGTGTTTTGACGAGATCTACATTTTTTGTGCAGCAAGTTACTGTTTCATTTACATAGCTTCCTTTAACACCCAAAGTCATATCGGGGCTTTGCTTTAGAAACAAATCGATTCTTTAATTTTGGGTTTTTAATAATTTTATTCTTACACCCTCATTTAGTCTCACATACATACTTCCAGACTCTGTAGGGTATAGGGGATAATTCTGGATAAGGAAGAAGTCCTCACCCCAGCCGGGAATAGAAACCGGGACCTCCGGGTGAGAAGTCAGCTCGCAGACCACTCGAGATATACATTTCATTTGTTAGGAAAATAGCTTTAAAGTATGGTACTTTAATCAAGGTCACTAGAACCATTTTAAGAAAATCAACGTTTTCGAAAAATGTTCCATGTAAAGGATAGTTTGGGATTGTGGGATTGTTTTTAAATCTTCCGTGTCGCATTTTTTTTAAAGTTTTTAAGTTAAAAACATGTAAATGGCGTGTTATTTATGGACGCTCTTTAACTGCTGTGGTTCTCAGCGTCCCATTCTATATTGGGCGTGAAAGACTGCTTAATTTTGCTCAGAGGCCTCTCAGTCAGGCTTGAGGTTCTTTTACGTGCCGTAAATCTACGACACGGGACCAACGGCTTTACTTCCTTTCTGAAGGAAGCCATGCTAAGGATTTTTACACCCGAAAAAATCCATCGTCCTCCGCCGGGTTTGAACCCGCGACCTTGGGTATATGAAATTAGCATGGTAACCATTACACCAAGGAGGGCAATTTTTTTAAGCTTAATTATCAAATTTGCTATAAAACAGACTTTTTGTTATGTTGTTCACACACACACACACACACACACACACAAACACACACACACACACTTTTTATATAAATGCTTTTAGGTTACCCTAAAACGTGCATTTTCAGTGAAATCCCAGAATTTAACTTTTGAATGGAAGGAAATACTTTAACTATTTACTATGTTTTAAGTTCAACAAGGAAAAATGAAAATTAGACCAAGAGTAAAATTTTCGTATCAGTCAAACAGTTGTAGTTTGTCGTCAAGCGAAGTAGTTCAAGAAGTTCCTTACTCTACACAGCTGTTAGCAGTAAACGATTTTTATTTAGTTTCATGGTAAATAGGTTTGTTGTATTAAAATAAATTAGATGGATAAATTAGTTTTGTTATTATCATCATCGCCATCATCAGCTTTAACACTTGAATCCAAATGACCCTTTTCGGCTCCAAACTAATTTAGATAAATTATAAATATGTTATTATTTTATGATTAATCCAATATAGGGCAAACGCAATGATATTAAGGAATATGAAACATTTAAGATAACAGTATTATGCTGCTGGAGCTGAACTTGGTTTGGTTCTAATATATTCAATAATTGTTTTGGAATTGTAAATGTATATTTTAATTATAATTCAATAATTCTATTTTTAATTTTATGTTTGGTTAGTAACTGTGTTTTATTATCTTTAGATTAATTGAGCATAAATTATAGAAACGTTTTGAAAATAAATAGTAAGATTTAGGATACTTGCCCTTGTATAAGAGTTAGGTGCCAAGGTATAGTACGTAACCTTTATTTTAGTTCATCATTTTGTAGCATTAACCATTTCCGAAATATTCACCGTGTGTTCATTTAATTTTTTCTGTTCCTTTTTAATTAACATTTAAGCAAATCTTTGAAGTGTCACTTGATCATTTCTTTGTACTGAGATCATATCAAAGCTGCGTTACATAAGTCAACTGAGCGAAATGGCGGAGGCTCATTTTCGGAAAGTTCCCGTTCGATTCCCATCGAACCGGCCGCTATGACTGTGGGCGTTTTCGTGGTATCCACGGGTCGTTAGGCGAATGCTGGGATGAATACCCATCTAGCACGAATTTCCAGGGTTTAATTTACTGTTCCCATCATTTCCTTTCATATTTTACAGAGTTGCAGGACAGGCAACGGCGGTTGGTGTGTTGTGGCAGGTCAGTGTAATTGGCGCTATGGAAAAATGTCTCCCTCAGTCTTGGCGAGAATGCTGGTGTCCTCTTCCTGGGAGTGTCTCAACTCCATGTGCCTAAGTTGTTCTTAAGTGCACAAAATATATTGGTATTTAACTAAAAACCTAATATTATTCTAATATCATAAGTATATAAACTAAGAAAAACTAAATAATTTAAATGATAAATTGCCAGATTGCGAGTGGCTAAGACAAGACTAGCCGATGACAGGATTAGTGTCCTTGCTAGCGCACATTGTCGTCGGGGTCTGGTTGCCCTCTGGATCTCCCATTCATCTCTTCCTCCCACAAAGTACAGTGGATGCACTTGGTTTAGAAGCACAAACACCACTATGTCCCACGTATGGTGCTGTTTAACGACGCATGCTAATAATTGTTCACCCCTCTCTCTAGAAAGTCAAATTGTGCTGTATTAGTTAAGTCTTTATTTTTGTATTAATTGCATTGAAACTCTTTCGGTGTGCGAATTATTCCTTTTCACATTGATTATAAAATCGCATTATGGTTGGTTTTTGTATTCCTGATTTGTTTTCTAGGTCAGCTACATAGAAAACTGTTCATTTAACTTAAATTTGTAAAACCGAAACTATTCCAATAAAGTTGAAGTTATAAATGTACTAAATATATAGTATGTTAACTAAAAAATATTATATGTTCCATTAACATGACTCTCCACCTATTCTACAACAAAGTATTCTTACAAAAGTTTATACTTCTATCTACTCCATGCTAATCAAGATAAACATAATTATAACTTAAATAGACTTATTACTCATTTTCTTGTGGGTAAAAGAGAAATAAGGAAATACATTAGGTTAAAGCGATAGCCAAATCTTTTAAAAGCTGGTCTTTAATGGTGACGTTGAAATTCAGTTCTCTTTACATGGAGGAGTAAAGATCCCCCTAAAATAAGACGACGAAAAGTATAAGTATTGGAACATTTAAATCTTTCACAAGGAATATCGGTGGAGTGGTTAACTTCATAAAAATGTATTGAGCATATATTATGATATATTTAGTGTAGTAACATTTTGTCTGTTTCTACGGTTTACATTTATATTGAGAGGGCTCTGAGGCTGTTCCCAGAAAATTCAAGATACGCATTTTATTTGATGTAAACATTGTTAAGAATCATTTTAAGAAAATCGAAGATTACGAAGAAATCTTCCATATAAAAGGTATTTTGAATGGGGGAATATTCCTGAACATCTACGTGTTGCATCCTTGGATGATACCTAACTGAAATACCAAGTATGATGCTTAAACGGACTTTCCTTTTCACTTTCTCTAGCCCGCATGTACAATGTACATAGTGATTAGAGAAGGTATTGCATTCCACCCAAAAATTTGATGTCGAGATTTCACCGGAAATACGTGTTTTGGGGACCCCTGAGCCCGAAAAAATCATTTTTAGAAAAAGGCCCAACGAAAAGACCGTTAAATACCAAACTTGGTATTTAGGTTTCGTATCTTAGTATCTTCCAAGAATGTGATACGAAGATTTAAAAAAAAATCTCCCACCACAAAATACACTTTACATAAAAAGATTTTCGAAAATTTTGATTTTCTTAAAAATGGATGTAACGATTTTGATTAAAATCCCAAATAAAAGGTATATCTTAAATTTTCTGGGAATAGCCTCTGAGAACCTCTTTATTCTGGATGAATTTTGCCGAATTTTGCGTAACTGCTAAACCATAAGAGATAGACAAAAACTTACTACACAAAAATGTAGATTTCGTCAAAACACCAATTTATGTCCTTTACGTTTTTGTTGTGGGTGTAACAGTTTTCGAGATATTCCTGTTATTGGTTTCAATTGTTAAGTACTTATACTTTTCTCAGACAGGAAGTGTCCGTTTTTCTTTTGTTCTACTCCTTGCCAAGCAAACAAGCGATTTACATTGACAATCGCAAAATGATAGCTTAAAACATTTGACTATCACTTTAGCATAGCGGATTCCTTTAGTTCCCTTCTACTTATAAGGAACTAAGTAATAAGAACATTCTGCTAACGTTTATCTCGATTAACATTGTGTAGAAAGAAGAATAATCTTTTGTAAGAAGTTTGTAGAGCAGCTAAAGAAAGTCATGTGAGTATAACACAGCTTTTTTGAGTTAAGCTGTTCACAAACTCACGGACATTTTTCTAAAAATGTTTTTTTTTTATTCAAGGGTCTTTACAGCATTTATTTTGGTATCGAGTTTTTGGATAGAATCTCTACATACTATGTGCGCTGTACGTGATAGAGAAAGCAAAAAGCCAACAGGAACACTGATCTGCAACCAAATGATACTTTAAAATAATACAACTTTAAGGCAGTAAAATAAATACCACCTTGGTGAAGTCAAAAAGCATCGGTACCTGAAGGCGGAAACCTTACGGGGAAAACAATAATATTGCGATCTAGGAAAATGGCCATCTTTTATGTGCCTACGTCCGTGTACGGCACTGATCAAATGTATAGAACATGGATTCGTGTGAATATATTGAACTGGTTTGTATTAATTCGGTTACAAATCGGATTACAGTTTTTGTTTTACTTTTACTTTCTCTACCATGCACAATCACATAGTAAGTAGGTAGTAGCAATGCATTCCATCCAAAAATTCGATACCAAGATTTCACTGGAAATATATGTTTTGAGGACCACTGAATCCAAATAAAATACTTTTTAGAAAAACATCTCTCTCTCTCTCCCTCTGTTTTGTGAACAGCATAAACAAACAAACAAAAAAAAACGTAAGTAGATTTAGTACGAAACGTTGTATTAAAGTTCAGGACAAGAAGATTTTCAGAAAAAAATCCCCAACAAAAACTACCCTTTACATGAAAGATTTTTCTGAATTTTCAATTTTCTCAAAAATACCTTTAGTAATTTTGATTAAAATACAGAATATACTAAAGAAATTGATACATGACAAACAAAAGTATATCTTGGCTTCTCTAGAAAGAGCATCTTAAACTCTCTTCATTATGGGTGAGTTTTGCATATCTGGTAAACCGTAAAAATTAGACACATCTTAAGATTAGATACCGATAAAGTACACATTTTATGTCATATACATATTTTTGGAGTTAACAATTTCAGAAATTTTTCTTGTTTTTTTCTTTAAATTTCCCAATACTTTTACTTTTCTCAAATGAGAAATCGTCATTGTTTTTTAGTTTCTCTATACGTGCTATGTACACAGTGTAATGCACCCAAAAATCGATACCGAGATTTCACCGGAAATACATGTTTTGAGAACTCCTGAATCCAAAAAAAGAATTTTTAGAAAAATGTCTCTGTGTGTGTGTGTGTGTGTGTGTGTGTGTGTGTGTGTGTGTGTGTGTGTGTCTGTGGGCTGCATAGCTCAAAAACGAAAAGTCCGTTAAAAACCAAACTTGGTATTTAGGTTTGGTATCTTCCAAGGATGAGACACGAAGATTTTAAAGAAAATCCCCCCACTCTCAACTAACCTTAACATGGAACTTTTTTCGAAAATTTTGATTTTCTAAAAAATGGCTCTAAAGATTTTGATTAAAATATCGTATATTAAAGATATTTACCTGACAAATAAAATGTATATCTTGAATTTTCTGAGAATAGCCTCTGAAGACTGCTTTATTCTGGATGAATTTTACGGAATTTTGCATAACTACTAAACCGTAAGAGATGGACAAACACTTAACACACACAAAATGTGGAGCACCTTAAAACACATAATTTATGTTATATACATTTTTTTCGTGGAGCTGATCGTTTTTGAGATATTTCTTGTTTTTGGTTTCAGCTTTGAAAAACTTATACTTTTCTCATACAGGAATTTGCCAACTCGTGTCCATACAAACAAACGAACTTCAGTAACATAGCAACCAGCTTTTGGCTTTCACGTTAACCTATGGTACTCCCTTATTTCGCTTCTACTTACAATAAAGCAAGAAATAAGACTATTTCTGCTAATTTTTCTCGATTAGCACGAAATAAATAAAAGAATAAGCTTATTAACAATAATTTGTTACAGAGACATAGAGAAACTCATGTGATTGGAACACATCAGATTTTTTTTTATAGGATGCTGAACTTAATTATCAAGTTTAGTATTAAATCTACTTTTCGTTTTCGGGTTGTATTGTTCACAGACAGATAGACAGATATGCACAGACCTTTTATTAAAATGTTTTTTCAGACTCAGAGAATCTTGAAACATTGTACGTGTAGAGAAAGTGAAAACAGAAAGAAAGAAACTGGTAATTGCCTTCGGATCGAGTGGTCAGCGTTCTAACTTATTAATCCAGAGGTGCAGGAGTCGATTTCTGGCTGGGAATATTTTTCTATTAGAAATACTTTCTGCTTTCTACACGGAATAAATTATAAATGTGAATATTTCTGAAGAAAGCGTTTAGATCCAAGTTAAAAACTACAGTTTAGAGAATTACTAACACCAATTGTTTATCAAGTCAAATCACTGCACTGGTTATGAGCATGGGAGTTTTACGAGACTATGCAATTAAATAAATAATAATTAATAATAATTAATAATCATAACAAAAGTGGTGTATAAAAATTAAAGTAAACTCTAGTCGTGGCAGAATTCATTTTATTTAACATTGTTTTGGCATTCTTAAAATTCCCAAAGCTACTTTTCTGTGGAAATAAACTTAAAAATCGGCACGATAACGGATGAACGAGAGCCCCGAACCCAGGTCCCTCACGAAGGAAGATTTAAGCTCCAGTTTGGGGGGGGGGTTAAACGTCAAAAATGCATGACGCAATTTATGGCTGGCCCCCAACCGAATCAGTTGGGTACGCCACTCCCACCAGCTGTTCTACCCCCTCCCCCACTACTCTACCCCTCGTGGATGGATCGATGGGGAGGGAAGCCATCGCAGTCTTTAACTTTCCTTCGGATCCCGTCTGGTTATCGTTTTCCATTAAGTCTTTTCACACGTCTCAACTTGGAGCGTGAAAAAGGCTCCAGACTTTGGCTTGTTACAGTTTTGCATAGCGGAAGAACAAAGTATCCGATGGCCGAAATTCACTTTTCATGTATCCCCAGCGAGGCGAATCGCTGCAAATTTGGAAAACGCTCATAAAATATGTTTTCGGCGGACGTGAAAGGAAGATAACATTTCAGATTTTCCTCTAAATACGTCAATAAAGGCTGAAAGCGTTCCCCGACTCACAATAGAGCAATAATCATGCGGGGTTGAGTTGCTTCGGCCTTTGTCGATGTGCCCTTTACAGTTCTTTTTGTCTAACTGCGGGAGGATTCAGAAAACGTTACATGCATTCAGCACCACTTAAACGGATTTCCGTGGCGATTCAAACAAAGCAACGGTACTATTCAAACGTAAACATAATACCACAAGGGTTATAAAGAAAGTACTGTCAACATATACGATATATGAAAGCGAGTAAGCTTATTTACATAATAATAACCGTTGCATGCATTCAGTATAATCGCTCACTCTATCCTTTGACAATTGCGTGAAATCTGTTGGACGTCACAGCCGAGGGCTTTATGTGGAGATCAGCTACGGAGCATACATTCTTCAGAAGACGTAGGTAGATACTTGGTTACATCTTACCAAAGGTTACTAAGGTACGATTTTAGCATTTTCCCACAATTTTAGACCCATTAGAATTCAGTGATATTTGAGTTGTTAGGTTCATCCATATTCCAAACAAATTGGAAGGATTAATGATAAATAACGTAACAAAGGTCTTTATTGCTTAAACATTGATTATACAATTCCCTAATTCACTTCTGCAAACAATTCACACGACGCTTCGACGCGTAGACAGATGACGGCTTTATCGCCACTGCGCGCTAACTCTCGCAGTCGAAGACGGCTCAAGACTAACTCACTTCCAGGAGCCAGGAGCAGGGTTGCATCGCTTCCTTATATAGCTGCGAAGACGCCACAGAAGTTGCTGGAAGTTTGTGGAAGCCGAAGATTCTGCGCGCGTCAGTTGTGTCGATGCGTTACATTCCAAAGCCCCCGATTACTGGCGCGTCGCTCTTTCTGTTTATCGCATTCCAAGACCCGTGCGAACATGAGAACGGCTGAAAAAAGCGTGCAGGGTTTACAGGTCGTCCCGACCAGCACCATCGTAGCAGCTAGACGATCCAAGTGTATTACCAGCCTCTTCCCTCAGCCTCTGGATGCGGTAGACGATATTATTTATCCTGTTCACCACAAGGTATGGTCTATGCCATGGTTCTTGAAGCTTGGGTAAGTTAGGTTGATATAGCTATACCAGATCACCCTGCTGACGCTATCAAAGCAGTAAACATTTTTAAATGCCTCCGGCCTATAGCAAACAATAACAACTTAATAGAAGAAATAAAACAGAGAAACCCAGGGAAATAAGAAAAAAAAATATTAAGTCTTCTTCTTCTTCCCTTCAATTATTCGGTCTTATGGTCTGCTACGATCTCGCACATCTATTTATGCGCATGCGATATAGATGGCTTATCCATTTTTTCTTGTACAGCCAATAAGAGATTTCAACTGTTATTCCTTTATCACGTTTGTGATCCCATTTGGTATATGTCGCTACCTATTTTAAATGTTATTTCATTGGCTGTTGTTCTGCTTTCAACTTTTTTTCTTTTATGTCCGTGCTTCAATTCCGTAATAAAGTGCAGGTCTTGTATAGGCAAACTCTAGTATGCCTTTGTACTTAGGAAGGTTTCATAGTTTTATTTACTATTGCCATTGTGTTTGCGTGTTTAAAACTTTTCGTAGAATGTCTATTTCATTGAAAAAGAATAACGTGTATCCAAGAGATGTAAAATGTTTTCACTCTCTAATATTTTTATTTATCTAGATTAGTAGATGTAGATAAAAGAATAATTTTTTGTAAGAATGGTTTGTTTGAAGAACAAATAGAGAATGGCATGTGCAAGAAACAGATCATTTCCATGGAACTGGTAGACATACTCGTAACTTAACATTATATATGACCCAACTTAGAAAACAGTTTACGTCCTCATGCTAGGAGAAAGTTCTAGAAGGCTGTCAAGACTATGTCAGTGTCAGATAAAAGATAAATAAACCAAGGTTTCGTGTCTACCTGTCGAGAAAGGTATGATTAAGCTAAAAATAATATATAGGAGTATTCTTATTAACACAAATATAACCTTTGTATTCACGTAAACCGCAACCACTTTACATTAATCACAATCGATGCTTGCCTATATCAAAATATCCACTACAGTTTTCTGCCCAAAGATAGGTCCTTCACTTCAAATCTAGCCTCAACCCCAGGCTTGCTTGCTTGCTTGCTTGCTTTCTTTGCCTTTCCCTTAGCCTCCACAAATTAATACTTTTTGTTTGTTTGTTTTATTAACATTTTACCCACACCTTCTAGTCACTCTATTCCTTTCAGTATACCGTTAGCAAGCAGTTTGTTAACTAACGTGCCAGACAATTTGTTCCTTTTTATTCAATTTTAGATTGTTCTTCCAATCCACTCTTTCGAAAATGGCTTCATGGTCATTTTATCTGTCCCTTCCTCTCGACATGCGCGTTTTAAAAGCATTCCAGCCGTTTCCCTCACTTCGTCGCAAAATAAAGTTTCTGGACAATACAGTGCCAGATTGCGTTAGTTTTTTAATTTCTCTAAGCGTACTATGTACATAGTGTATAGAGAAATTATTGCAATCCACACTAAAATCAATACCGAAATTTCACCGGAAATATGTTTTGAGGTATCCTATATACAAAACATTTTGAAAAAGTACGTATGCCAGTGTTTGCGGGCGGGCGAGTGTGTGTGTGTGTGTGTGTGTGTGCGCGTACGTGCGTGTGTGCGTACGTGTGTGTGGATGCGTGAACACGGTAACTCAAAAGCTAAAAGTCAATAAAATATCAAACTTGGCTTTTAAGTTTGGAATCTTCCAAGGATGAGACACAAAGATTTTGAGAAAAATCTCCCAACCCAAAACTACCCTTTACATGGAAACATTTATAAACATTTTTATTTTCTCATAAATGACTAACAATTTTGATTAAATGCGTATATAAAGTATATTAACATGACAAATAAAACGTATATTTTGAATTTGCTATCTCTGAAGAGCTCTTCATTCTGGCCGAATTTCGCATAACTGGTAAACTGTAAGAGGTAGACAAAAACTTACTACAAAAATGTACATCTCTGATAAAACACAATTAATGTCATACATATTTTTTTCGTGGAGTTGGCCATTTTTGAGATATTCCTTGCTATTTATTTTAGTTTTAAAATATTTATATTTTTCTCATACGGGAATTTGTCAACTCCGCAATGCAAAGAAACGAATTTCAAACATATGGCAACCAGCTTTTAAAATTTTTGACTATCGCCCTATCCTAGTGTATTCCCTCATTTCGTACTTAACAAAAAAGCAAGTAATAAGACCATTTCTGCTAATGTTTATCTAAATTAGCTTGAAGTAAATAAAAGAATAATCTTTTTAACAATAGTTTGTTACAGAGATGTGAATGGAACACACCACATTATTTTATCTTCAAGTACCCATATAAGTTGTTCCCTCTTCTATTACAATTTTGTTTTTTGATCATAATGCTCTATTTGTCCTCAGATTATTAATATACGTTATATTCTAAACCTCTGTAACAATATAATTACTCTAACATCTGACTGCTCTTGATTTTCTTCCATAACCATCATGTTTAATTCATCTTCATCCTTTCTTCTCACCAATGCAATTTTTCTCCAATATCATGTTCCCAGGATGTGTTTCTCCTCTCTAGTAGTGCCTTTATATTATTAGAATATCATTAGCGAGTCGTATAGTTTTTTCACTCCTACCCATATAACTAATCCCTTATTCTGGATACAATTCACTAATTTTCCAAGCCAATACTGCGGAGATTGAGTTGGAAGCCTATCCATTTTTTTACTTCTGACTTAAGCTGTCAGTACCCGTTTTTATTAGTAATGGGTCTCAGGTGGGAGAGGGTGACTGACTGAGAGGGGGGGGGGAAGCACAGAAATAAAGAGAATAGATAGGAAATGCCCTATCCTTGTACATTGTGCTTGGTGATACGTGTTTTTGTCAAGCCACCAAATTGTGGTTATAAACAATTGAAATGATTACTGTTTTTGTGGGCTACATATGCAACCAAAAATAAGATTTTATGGTGTTAAATGTCAATTAATCAGTACATTTGGATTGTAGGTTTTAAAACAATATAATGGTGAATACGTGTGTAGTGTTTGGTTGTGTTTTCTCGTATAGCAGAAGAGAAAAACAAGGAAAAGAAAATGTTTCAATACAGAGGTTAGGGTATTTATTTAAGTGATTTTGTGGTGTTAAATGTTCAATTAAGTAGTAAATTTAGATTATAAGTTTTAAACCAGTATATTGGTCAATAAGTGAGTGGTGTTTTGGTTGTGGGAGGGAGAGAGAGAGAGAGGAAGAAGAACCGCATTCTCAAGCCTGGAACATAGTTGGAAGTTACATTTTTATTTTACTTTATAGCACGTATGCACTGTGTAATTTCACTGCAAATACATATTTTGAGGACCCCTGAATAAAAAAAGTATTTTAGAAAAATATCCGTGTGTGTGTTTGTGTGGATAGCACAGCTCAAAAGCGAAAATTCGGTTAAATACCAAACTTGGTATTTAAGTTCAGTATCTTCCCAGAATGGTCGTCTCCTTAGAGCGATGGTAGCGTTGTTGCTTGCCAAGTGGGAGATCTGGGTTCGATTCCCAGTACCGGCGTGGGGATTTTCCCCCACCTGGATCGGGGTGCACCCAGCCTCGTGAGGTCCCTGGGGGGGGGCCAATTGAGGAGGTACTTGATGGAGGTGGCTCCAGGTCGTGAAGACCGGGGGAGGGGATCGAAGCGCTGACCACGTCTCACCTCCCATGATATCTGGAATGGACCGAGATGGGAGACGCAGCGGCCGGGCGGTAGGCCAAGGTTCTTAATGAACTGTGCCACGAAGATTTTCAGAATACCCCCACACCTATTTTAAATGGAACACTTTCGAAATGTTCCATTTCTAACGATTTTGATTATAATGCCGTGTATTAAAGGTGACAAGTAAAACCTGAATTTCTTGTGAATAGCCCCTTTGGTATTGTATAACTATTAACCATAACCCGATAAAATCTCGGTATCGAATTTTTGGGTGGATACAATATCTTCTCTATCTACTATATACGTTCTTCATATACGCTAGAGAAAATAACGCTTTTCTTTAGTGTATTGTATTTTTATACCTGCAATGAAATGTGAATAGATATGAATAATACCATTTATTTCGAATGGTTAGATATAGATGGAAGAATAAGCTTCTGTAAGAATAGTTTGTAGGATTAGTAGAGAAAGGCACGTAATTGCAACTTATTACTTTCTCTACATGTAATACGATTAGAGAAGGTATTGTGCTGTACCCAAGAATTCGATACCAAGATTTCACCGGGAATCTGTGTGTGTGTGTGTGCGTGTGTGTGTGTGTGTGTACAGCATAGCTGAGAAACGAAAAGTAAGTACCAAACATGGTATTTAAATTTAGTATCTCTCAAGAATGCGACCTGAATATTTTCAAGAAAATCCCCCCACCCCAACTACATTTACATGGACAAATTTTCGCACTTTTTTATTTTCTTAAAAATGGCCCTTGCGATTTTGATTAAAATATCGCATATTAAAGCTACTTACCAGACAAATAAAATATATATTTTGAATATTCTGGGAATACTTCTGCAGATCTGTTTATTCTGGATGCATTTTGCTGAATTTTTTACAACTGGTAAACCGTCAGAAAACAGACTAAAACGCACATATTGCTATAACACATAATTTATGGTATATATATTTTTTTTTTGGTAGAGCTGATCGTTTCTGAGATATTCCTTGTTATTGGTTTCAACTTTAAAGGAAACATACTTTTCTCATATGGGAATTTGTCAACTCCTAGCTATACAAACAAAGGAATTTCAATCACATGGTAACCTTCTTTTAAAAGATTTGACTATCGCTTTAGTCCAGCATACTCCCTATTTCCTTTATACTTATAAGGAGGAAGCAGTTAATAAGACAATTTCTCTAATTTTATCTCAATTAACATGAAATAGATGGAAGAATATAGTTTTAACAATCATTTGTTACAGAGATGTAGAGAAAGTCATGTGAATGGAACACATCAGATTACTCTCTATCTTAGGTAAGCGGCAGAGAAAGTAAATATGTATGCAGAACTACGTGGGCTGTATGTTAACAAGTATTTAAATAGAAGCATGTAAAATGTTGGCGGAAAGAGACACTAAGGCAGCATGATGGAGGTTTAGCTGCAGTGAGAAGAACGCAATGAAAACTCAGCACTTCATAATGTGGCGCAGTTTTCTCCATGGGATATTGCAGGACGGGTCAGTGCTTCTGGCCACTGCAATCTCTCTGTGGCAGGATCTTACCTCCCTACTTCCCCCTGGGACACCTATCCGCTTTTCAGTTTAAAAGAAGAGTTATCGTCGCTTCGGCTAAGTTAGTGGGAGATTTTCAATTTGTAATGTACGTTAATGAGCAGATAAACGGCTAATTCCCTATAGACGGCTAAATCAACGCGAGGGAACAGAATAACTTTTGTGCTGAATAACGGGAAAAATCAGCTTTTACATAACTTCCTGTACTCAGCAAGTCTACCAACTCTTTATATAAACCATTACTAGTCTAACGTACTTTAACCTGCAGTTTCCGAGCAAGATGGCTCTTTCGTCAGTAGCCCGAATTCAGGAGGGTTCGCAGATTCGAGCCTCGTGGCCGACCTACCAAGTCATGTGATTTTTCGGGAGTTTTCTCGGGTCGCTAAATAAATGCTGCGTAGGTTTCTTTCATCCTCGAATTTCCAGTCCCTCCATTCTGTTTTATTAAATTACATTACATAGTAATTTGTAGATTTTGTTTTGAGATTAGACGCAAAGTCCAACTCTAGAATGCAAACCAAGCCAGTTAAATTTATGCTTATTATGACGGCATAAATCGAGAGAAATTACCCTATTTCTGGCACCAGGGTCAGAAAATGAATGACATGATTACCATGGCAACAAGACGTCATCACCGCCATAGCCTAATTTTCTTCAGTATGCATGTGTACGAAATCGTCACTCTTGCAGCAACATTTAAACACAAGATACACTCGTTAAATTTAGTTTAAAACAAAAACCAACAATAAAATGCATATTAATGACCTACGTTACTTGGTATATTCGCTGTACTGTTAATATTTACCAAGGAAAATTAGTCCTATTAGAAAATGTTATTCCTGAGCAACCCTTGACTTCTACTGCATCAACACTTCTGCTTCCTACAGTAGTTCTTTTTGCAATTTCCATTTTACTTTCAATTAGATTTCTCTACGTAACTTTCAGCAATTGATACTGACTTCCATCCTGCTAACCTCTTTACTTCGGTAATACTAGCCTGTAATGCGCCTGTAAGAAGATCTGCATTTTTTTAATATACACAACAGAGCGTCTTCGACTGAAAAAAAAAAACAGCACTTACAATCTAACTATAAATTTCTTACAATATTAAGAATTATCAAACGTTTGCACAGTTACCAGCTCTGAAAAGTATGTCAGTAATGTGGTTTCATTAGTCAAACTAACGCGTTTTTTTTTCTCCATCCACAAAACTTTTCATAGTATTTTTCGTAATGATCTTTTGATTTTTCTGGAATTAACAAGCTCTCATGATTTCGTTCAAAATGCCAAACGGAATAAAATCCATATTTTCAACAGTTTTATCATTACCTTCCATTTTCTTCTATAAGTGTTGAAGCAAACATTTGCTTAGCAACCACACTACTTCAAACGTCTATGATCGCTGATACATTATAATTTTTAATTTGGAAAAATGTATTATTTTTAGTACTTTAGTGCTAAAATCGCATAAAACATTATATGTAACACGTGTAAAATCTTATTGCAATATTCTTAAAAATCTGACGTGTTCCATTCACATGACTTTCTCTACCTTTCTAAAACATATTATTGTTAAAAAGCTTGTTCTTCTGTCTATATCATGCTAATCGAGATAAACATTTGCAGAAATTATTCTTATTACTTGATTCCTTGCAAGTAGAAGGGAATGTGTTCCATTACATGATGTCCTCTAGCTGCTTGGCAAACATACCTTTTATTCAAAAGATTGTTCTTTTATCTACATCATTCTAAACAAGACAAACATTATGAGACCGTTAATTAGCTTCTCTATAAAAACTGTTGTTAGTTACTAATTATTTAGCACTATATAATTAAAGATTACAGATGCTTATTAACATATGTATTTAACAGAGTAAATTCAGCTTGGAGAAGAAATAGAAAGCTGATGCCAAGCGAGTAGAAGGGTGTGAGAAGCGCTTTGTTAAAAAGGTTTCTTTTGTCCGGTCACGTACAACCGGGTTACGACGAGGGTAAAGCTTAAAATTCGGAAGACAGTAATTTTCCATTGTACAGAACGTGCCACGTGAGGGTTGCAGTGCACCCTGGGATGAGAAAACTGACTTTTGGGTAGTATTTACGTCAATCGCGCGGCCTTTCTGTCCAATCAGAAAGAAGCCGCCATGACGGTATTTTTAGTATATAAAGAGCCCAAGAAGGCACATCAGGGCTGTCTTCTATCTGCTATCAGACTGTCTGCTGTCGGTCACCGTCTGTTAATTGTAATATTATCATGCTGTCGGTTGTCGGGCCGAACGTCACTTCTTCGCACAAAGTTAAGCACGGTAACTTGTAACGAAAACTTATAGTTTCCAGCGCTCAAGTATATTTACAATCAGTGACGTGTGTTAAATTATATTGTATAAACAGAATCAAGGAAGAAGAAGTAAATATAATTACGTGTGATTAGCCAAGTATTAAAGTTCCTAACTAGTGTTTAAGTTAGCAGAATTGTGAAGCAATGTGCTTATCTCGCCACTCCTAGTAAGAAATAAACTCCAGGAAAGTTATGCAAGTCTTCTTTATTATAAGATCACTCCCTGAACTACCCCCATCAGCTGCACCACCACGAGAGAGTTAATCATCGTGCAGGCTGGGTAACGCCGAGGCGAATTCAACGGTAGTAGATTCCTATCACCAGGTACGTGGGTCTACATAGGTAGTGGAGTGAGTCTTTCCAACGTCATCAATCTGGGCTCGAAGCCGTGAACTCAGCATCTAGTGTTTTGAATGTGGAGATAAGGCCACCGCACAGGGCACCCAACGTCTGAGCTCACTGCATATGACGTCCAACGTATGAGTCCACCGCAATTAGCAGAATTAGTTTCATTACTGGCTTCCTTGCAAGAAAGGAAATAAGAAAATACACAGGCTAAAGCGATAGTCTCGTCCTTTAAAAGCCGGTCGCTATGTGAAACAATTGAAATTCCAATCTCTTTGCCTGTCAGGAGTAAACAAACGAGAAACGAGAAAAAAGATGTCTTCTCCGTATGAGAAAAGTTAAAGTGGCTTAAAATTAAAATCAATAATCCGGAATATCTCGAAAACGGTTAAATCAAAAAAAAAAAAAAAAGTATATAACATAAATTGTGTTCTTTAATGAGATTGCATTTTTTATTTTTTGTGCAGTAAGTTTTTGTATATCTCTTACGGCTTGCCAGTTATACAAAAGTCATCCAGAGTGAAGAGGTTCTCAGAGGCTGTTCCCAGAACATCCAAGATATACATTTCGTTTGTCATAAAAATATTTTAATCTTAAGGTATTTTAATGAAAATCGTTAGCCATTTTTGATAAAATCAAAATTATCGAAACATTTTCCTTGTAAAGGGTAGTTGAGGGTGGGGGGGATTAACTTGAAAATCTTCGTGTCGCATCCTTGGAAGATACTCAACTTAAGTACAAAGTTCGTATTTAACCGACTTTTCGTTTTTGGGGTGTGCTACCCACAGACACACACAGGGGACCTCAAAACATATATGTATACTTTTTTTTTTATAAATTTCTTGTTGTTGGTTTCAGTTTTAAAATAATACTTAAAACTTTTCTCATGCGGGAATTTGTCAACTCCTGGCAATGCAAGGAAACGGATTTCAACCCCATGGCAACCAGCTTTGACTGTCACTTTAACATAGTGCTATTCCCTTCTACTTACAAGGAGGCAATAGGACATTTTTGCTAATATTTATCTCGATTAGTATGAAGTAGATAGAAGAATAAGCTCTTTAACAATAATTTGTTACAGAGATGTAGAGAGAGTGATGTGATTGGAACACATACTTTTTAAGTGATTCCAATCTCCTCTCTGACTTAATTGTTTTTGTATAGTTGATACGATAATACATGAACTTATGGTATCTTTCCAAGTAATTAAATTGACGCTACTATTTTAATAGCCTTTGTTGAAACCGCAGGCTGCTTACAAGGCTGACTCTTGGAGGCAATTGAGTAGTGTAGTGGGCATATATCGTCTTCCCCACAAAGATACCCTCCCTCGGGTTTTCCACCGGGACGAGGGGAGAGATGCAAAGCAGATCTCACCCCCTCCTCTTCCATCAGTTTACTCAGCCCTCGCAGCTAGCTCAAAATCGGACCAAGTGTTCCACTGCTGATGCAAACATTCCGAATCCGAATAAGAGACGTGATTGGCAAGATATACACAGTGTCAGCAAATCTTATATACAGAGTGCAGCGTAAGACATTTCAATGAAAGCCATCTTTGACTTTCTTCAAATAAAAGCATAAATTGTATTTTACGTTTCAATTAACAGAGTACCTTTTAGCCAAAACTTTTGTGCATTATACACTTTTACTTTCTCTAGCCCGTTTATACAATGTAAAAGTGGATAGAGAAGATATTGTATTCCACCCAAAACCTTCGTGTCACATAATTGGAAGATACTAAACATAAAAATCTGATGTGATCCATTCACATGACTTCTCTACATCTACTTCTACTGCAACAAATTATTGTTAAAAAGTTTATACTTCTATTTACTTCATGCCAATCGAGAAAAAAATGGCAGAATTAGTCTTATTACTTATTTCCTTGGAACTAGAAGCGAAATAAGGGAATACCATAGGTTAAAGTGATTGTCAAAAGCTGATTGCTATGTGACAAGTTCCTTTGTTTATATGTACAGGAGTTGACAAAAACATGTATGAAAAAAGCGGAAGTTTTAAAAGATGAAACCAAAAATAAGGAATATCTAAAATATGATCAACTCCACGAAAAAAATGTATGTAATATAAATTGTGTGTTCAAGATATACATTTTAATTGTCAGGTAAATATTTTTAATATACGATATTTTAATCAAAATCGTTAAGAGCCATTTTTAAGAAAATCAACATTTAAGAAAAATGTGCCATATAAAGGGTAGTTTGCCTTGGGGGGATTTTTCTCAAAATCTTCGTGTCGCATCCCTGGAAGATGCTAAACTTAAATGCCAAGTTTGGTATTTTACCGACCTTTCGTTTTTGAGTTATCGTGTTTAAAGTCACACGGACACACACACACACACACACACACACGGACCTTTTTCTCAAAAGCTTTTTTTGGATAAAGGGGACCCAAAATATATATCTCCGATGAAATCTCGGTATCGACTTTTTGGGTGGAGTACAATACCTTCTCTATACACTATGTGCATAGTACGTGTAGAGAAAGTAAAAAAAGTTTGGTATTTAACGACTTTTTAGTTTTTACTTTCTCTACACGTGCTATGTACATAGTGTATAGAGAAGGTATTATACTCTACCCAAAAATTCGATACCAAGATTTCACTAGAAATATATGTTCAAAAAAAAATCATTTTCACAAAAACGTCCGTGTGTGCGTGTGTGTGTGTGTGTGTGTGTGTGTGAGTCCATGTGTCTTTGTACATAGTACGGTAGAGAAAGTAAAACAAGAAGTGTGTGTATGTGCGTGTGCGCGCAATAGTATTATTAAAAAACGAAAATTCGGTTAGTTACCAAACTTAGTATTTAAGTTCAGCATCCTCCAAAGATGCGACACAAATATTTTCAGAAAACCTCCCTCCCTTAAATTACCCATTATATGGACATTTTTACGTACTTTTGAATTTATGAAAAATAGCTCTTAAAATTTCGAATAAAATAACATATATTAAATTTATGTAAATTGTTATATATTAAATATATTCACATCACACATGAAATGTATACTAACTTGAATTTTCTGGAATTAGCCTCTTAAGTCCTCTTCAGTATGTATGACTTTAACATTATTAGTAAACCGTAATTTGTAGAGAAACTCTTAATACAAAAGTCATGCAGATCTTGTTAAAATATGCAATTTTGATTAAATACGTTGTTGTTGTTGTTGTTGTGTGTCTGTAAAATTAACCATTTCCGAAATATCATTTTTTTTTAGCGTTGAAACACTTAAACTTTCCTCAAGTGTAATGTTGCTTTTCGTTTTTCTTGCTCCCGTTAGGCAGAGAATAGAATTGCCAAGTCATCACATAGGTACTAGTTCTTAAAATATATTACTAACACTTTTGCTTGGTATATTTCCTGTTGAATTGTAAAGGTATTGTAATGCACTCAAAAATTCGATACCAAAATTTCACCAGAAATACATGTTTTGGGTTCCCCTGAATCCAAAAAAAGTATTTTTGGAAAAAGATCCGTGTGTGTCTGGGGACAACACAGCTCAAAAACAAAAAGATCGTTAAATACTAAACTTGGTATTTAGGTTTGGTATCTTCCAAGGATGCGTGCGAGCCGAAGATATTCAAGAAAATCCCCCACCCCCATACCCTTTACATGGAAAAAATTTCGAATATTTGGATTTTTTAGAAAATGGCTTTAACGGATTTGATTAAAATCCCGTATATTAAAAGATATTTACATCCCAAATAAAATGTATTTTTTAAATCTGGGAATAGACTCTAAAGACCTCTTTATTCCGAATGAATTTTGCCGAATTTTATTTAGCTGTTAAACTGTAAGAGATAGACAAAAACTTATTACACAGAAAATGTAGATCTGTAGAGGTAACCGTTTCCAGGATATTCCTTGTTGTTGATTTCATTTGTTTCTTTTGTTCTACTCCTGGCCAAGCAAAGAAGCGATTTGGAATGACAATCGCATAACGAAAGCTTATAAAACATTTGACTATTGGTTTAGCCTAGTGTATCCCCTTATTTTCTTCTTACTTATAAGGAACTAAGTAATACATTGTGCTACTGATTATCTCGATTAGCAAGGTGCAGAAAGAAGAATAATACCATGCAAGAAGTTTGTAGAACAGCTAGAGAAAGTAATGTGACTGTAACACATTAGATTTTTTTTTTCCTAAGATAGTTTTTTTTTAGATTCAGGGGGCCTTAGAACATACATATGCATCTAGATATGGAGCTTTTGGGTGAAATGCCATACTCCTACCTGTTATGTACATTAAACCGACAGAGAAAATAAAAGCTCCTTCGTTTATCGTAAAGGAAAATCGTTTTTCATGTTGCAATTGAAAGTCCAAGCTCAATATTTAACGAAAGAACGAAAAATGAGGGATAGTTAAAATCTTAAAAAGCAAGATTGTTCATAAAAGTTTATGGACACGTCATTTATGATTAGATTGCTGAGTTTTAGGTTAGAAAGTGCATTTTAGGTGCTTAAATACCATCGCTCGGTGTAGAATTTATGCTATATAAACATAAAATAGGCCTAAAATGATTGGAATAGAGCATTAAGAAACCGGATGTGTTAAATACACAAGACCTACTCTACGCTCTATCGTTTACTAGTTAGTGGCTATACAAACCACTTTTAGGAAAGCTTATTACTTTCTCTACACGAACTATGTGCATAGTGTATAGAGAAGCTAATGTAATGCACCCAAAAATTTGATACCGATATTTCACTGGAAATACATGTTTTGACTCCCCCTGAATACTTTTCTTTTTCACTTTCTCTACAGTACTATGTACATAGAGTATAGAGAAGGTATTGTATCCCACCCAAAAATTCAATACCGAGATTTTACCGGAAACATATGTTTTAGGTCCCCCTGAATCTAAAAAAAAAAAAGCATTTTTGGAAAAAGATCCGTATGTGTGCGTGAGTGTGTGTCTGTGAGTGTGTGCGTGTGTATGTCTGTGGACAGTATAGCTCAGAAACGAAAAGTGCTTTAAATATCAAACTTGGTATTTAAGTTTGGTACCTTTCAAGGATGCGACACGAAATTTTTCAAGAAAATTCCCCCACCCCAGCCAACTTACATGGAACTTTTTTCGAAAATTTATATTTTCTCAAAAATGGTTCTAACGATTTTGATTAAAATCACTTATTTTTAAGATATTTACATGCCAAATAAATTGCATATCTTGAATTTTCTGGGAGTAGCCTCTGAAGGCTACTTTGTTCTGGCTGAATGTTATTGAATTTTGCATAACTGCTAAACCATAAGAGATGGACAAAACCTTACCACACAAAAATGTAGAGCACGTTAAGACACAGAATTTATATCATATTCATTTTTTTGTGGATTTGATCATTTTTGAAAAATTCCTAGTTTTTGGTTTCACGTTTAAAAAACTTACTTTTCTCATATGGGAACGTCAATTCTTGTCCATACAAACCAAGGAACTTCAGTCTCATAACAACCAGCTTTTGATTATCACTTTAATGCTACTCCCATATTTCGCTTCTACTTACAAGGAAACAAGTAATAAGACTATTTCTGCTAATTTTTCTCGATTAACATGAAGTAAATAGAGGCATTAGCTTTTTAGCAATAATTTGTTGCAGAAATGTAGAGAAAGTTATGCGAATGGAACGCACAGGTTTTTGTAAAAAGGTCCATGTGTGTGCGTATGTACGTCTGTGTGTGTACGTCTGTCAAGAAAATCCCTCTACCCCCAACCACCCTTTACATGGAACTTTTTTCGAAAATTTTAATTTTCTCAAAAATCTGAAGGCGTCTTCATTGGATGGCATTTGTATAACCGGTAAACCGAAAGGGATACCTAAACAAAACCTAACTAAGCAAAAATGTAGATCTCGTTAAAATAACAATTTATATCATACCTATTTATCTTTTTGTAGTATTAATAATTTCCTATATATTCCTAGTTATTGGTTTCAATTTTAAACTTTTCTCAAATGGAGAGTTGTGATTCGTTTCAGATCTCTTTGTTTTGCTGCTGACTATGCAAAGAAATTCGAATGTTTTTAAAATATTTGTCTATCGCATTAGCCTAGTGTATTCCCTTATTTCCCTGCTACTCACAAGGAAGGAAGTAATAAGACTAATTCCGCTAATTTTTATCAGGATTAACCTGATGTAGATAGCAGAGTAAACTTTTGTAAGAATAGTTTGTTTGTAGAAACAGGTAGAGAAAATCATGTCAATAGAACAGATTACATGTTTTACTTTTAAAGACATTTACGTGAAAATTGGCACAAATAACGCGATAAGTATGCAAAAGTTCAAAGTTTTAACTCAATTGACTGGTGAAAAATGTTCCACATTTTCTAAAATGCCTTTCGTAATCATCTGTTAGAGAAGTATGATAGCGACATTTTCTGATAACGAAATGAAAATAAATGTAAGAATTTGATTTAATTTGATGCTATTAGATGTAGAAAAATGACGCTTTTGTCTTTGTGAAGTTTATGGCGTTAAAATTTCCCTTTTGTTGTTCAGCTGGATTTTCAGCATAAATAATGTTTTCGAGTCAATGAATAAAGGAATCATCCGCAACTCTTAAAATAGCGCATTTGAGGTTATGTACCTCGCACACAATTTCTTCTGCAATTCTGCATGTAGGATATTATGCAATGGCTCATTTGGGAACCTATAGCTCAGCAATTTCAGGAATTTTTATTCGGTGGTCTTTCATTACTATATCATGGATTTTGTTCAATGGTTTCTGGTGTAGTGACCTTAATTGGAGACCGGAGAGCGCTTTGTCTTCGATGCTTGTCCGATCACGTTTCAATTTATTAATCCAAAAGTAGCTGGTCTTCAAAGATGGTGCAATTCTGTTTTGATTTTTGCGGCAATCCAACACTTAAAATGAGTATGTTTAATGTACACTGTAAAGGCAATCAAAAATATTACGATACTTCGCTCCGCGCAGCTCATGCTTTCAACTGTTTCCTCTCTTGGGCTTTAGCCGGCCGTGTTTTTTTTTTTTTTTTTTTTTAAACAGTACCGGAGTCTGATCAGGACACTGGCGCTGTATCCCCATTTACATTTCCCCCCGTAGGTTTTACTGATTACTGGTTTTACTGTTTCTTTACAAACATAGACACATTGCACTAACATATAACACCCATGCCCAAGGCGGGACTCGAACCCACGATCCCCTGCCCACGAAGCACCAAAGCGAGACGCTTTAGGTACTTATTAGAGGAGAACTAGGTGTTAAAGGTGTCTACATTATTTTTAATAGTTCCCAGTTTATATACACATTTTCTAATAAACAATATACTACAATTTTATAATTACTCACTACTGGCCTCTCTCCCACCATTGACAAAGTCCTTACGATGTGCATTTGTGTCTGATGTCGCATGGACATGCTGGAGAAGGACGAATGACGTAATTAGCATTAGTTGTGCCCACAACGTTCTGCGCCGCTTTTTCAATACACTAGCAGGGTATGGTGGCATTAAACTCGGGTTTCTCCATTTTCAATCGCAATCAACATTATACATACAGACGGATGTCACCAATGAAATGTATTCTGTACATTGTTGTACTTGTATGTTCCTTTGAATAATCAAGCTTACCAGCCTGAAGCCGCAACAAAAATGTTCCAATTTTACTTTCTCTATACGTGCTATGTACATAGTATGTAGAGAATGTATTGCACTCCACCAAAAATTCGATACAGAGATTTCACCGGAAATATATGTTTTAGGGTCCCCTGTATCCAAAAAAAGTATTTTCAGAAAAAAGGTCAGTGTGTGTGCGTGTGTGTGTGTGTGTGTGTGTGTGTGTGTGTGTGTGTGTGTGTGTCCGTGTGTCTGTGAACACGATAACTCAAAAACGAAAAGTCGGTAAAATACCAAACTTGGTACTTAAGTTTAGTATCTTCCAGGGATGCGACAGGAAGATTTTGAGAAAAATCCCCCCACCCCCAACTACCCTTTACATGGAACTTTTTTTTCAAAAATTTTGATTTTCTAAAAAATGGCTCTAACGATTTTGATTAAAATATTGTATATTAAAGATATTTACCCGATAAATAAAATGTATATTTTGAATTTTCTGGGTTTAGCCTCTGAAGACTACTTTATTCTGGCTCAATTTTACGGAATTTTGCATAACTGCTAAACCGTAAGAGATGGACAAAGACTTACCACACAACAAATGTAGAGCACCTTAAAACACACAATTTATGTTATATACATTTTTTTTCGTGGAGTTGATTGTTTTTGAGATATTCCTTGTTTTTGGTTTCAGCTATAAAAACTTATACTTTTCTCATATAGGACTTTGTGAATTCGCGTCCATAGAAACAAAGGAACTTCAGTCGCAGAGCAACCAGCTTTTGATTATCACTTTAACCTATGGTACCC
Source organism: Hymenopus coronatus (assembly GCA_030762935.1). NCBI lineage: Eukaryota > Metazoa > Arthropoda > Insecta > Mantodea > Hymenopodidae > Hymenopus > Hymenopus coronatus. The sequence continues at coordinate 121,897,216 of CM060897.1, read as the reverse complement.
CCTTATTTCGCTTCTACTAACAAGGAAGCAAGTAATAAGAGTATTTCTGCTAATTTTTGCTCCATTATATGAAGTAAATAGAATAATTTGTTGCAATGATATAGGGAAAGTCATGTGAATGGAACACGTCAGATTTTTTTATCCAGACTTATCAAACCAGCCTCATATGCCAATTTTCTTACAAATGGGAGCAAAAATGAAATGTAAAGAGTACATGCTATGCTCAAAAATAAACACTGAAAATGGGGGGGAAATACACGCTTGCGCGCGCACACGCACAGAAAGGAGTTAAAGCGTTAAAAGGTAGCTCATGGTTGATTTAAACAAGACGCTGGGGTTTAAAAAATGGCGGGTGTGAAAATGTTCAGCCAAAATAATTCACAGGTGTCTATAGAACATTTACATATTTCAAAAATTGAAAATGTAATTTTCACCTAAAATCTCGATCCAGGTGTCTCTAAAAGCTGGATGCTCTACTGGCCTTAAACTTCTACATTGTTTTCCATATATTGTTAAGAAATAACAAAAAATCCGCAGGATAAAGAGAATGACAAAAGTGTTAATCAATTTGAACCATTAATAACGGATTCTCGGAAATGGCTTATGCCACGGAAAATATTATTTGGGATAAATTGTGTGTCTACATTTTTGATGTAGCCCGTTTTCGTCTAACGCTTAATGTTGTCTAGTTGTACATTATTATAACAAATCCTTCCGAATGAAGAGGACTTCACAGGCTATTCCCAGAAAATTCAAGATATACAATTTATTTTTCACACAAATAATCTTTAATGTATGGTACCTATTGTAATCAAAATCATTAGAACCGTTTTTCACAAAAAAACAACAACAAAAAAAAAAACACACACACACAAACAAAAGACAAACAAACACGCATTTCAAAAAATGTTCCACGTAAAGTGCAGTTGGATTGGAGGGGTTCTTCAATATATTCGTATGGTATCTTAGAAGATACTGAACTTAAATATGACGGAAATATGTTGATAAAACGATTTCAAGAACAAAGGTTAAATTGGGCGTGTCTAATGAGCATGTACCTTCAGTTATTTGGCGATTTAAATACGCCAAGTATAAAAAACATGTTCTTAAACATTCATTATTGATCAGAATGAGGCCGCGACTTTCTGATTTATAGGTGTATTTTTATAAATATTATGTGCTAACTTGCGTTTCTCATATGTGTTTAGTTGTTTCGACGAGTTTGCATTTCCCGATTTTTGAATTTTAAAATACTCATATTTGTGGTGCGTGAGTGCTTGCACATGTGCGTCATCTGTTAGGGTATTATCTGCTCTTGTTAGCGATTAACCACTGGAATATTAGGATGGATGTAGCTTTGGTAAATTGGGTTTAATGTGGAGGGATTAAGGAGGTAGCGCTAGAGTGTACATTCCTCAATGGTTACCTTTTTTAGGAACAGCATCCCTGTCGCTACTCCGCTGGTGTCTTGGTTCCAAAATTTGTTGCTGTGATGGTTTTGGTGACCACTCTCATAAGGAAAGGGGAGCATTTAGGATCAGCTAGCTGTTGACTGGTTTAACGTCTTGGTTACCGGAGGAGCCCATAATGCATGCGGGGAACCCAGAACTACCTGCAGCGGTGATCAATGATTAAGTGATCGGACAAGGGCGTTCTCATAATAGGCTAATCTGATGCAGAAATTTTAAGCCCGGCGCCTAAGCATATCCTCCACTTATGGAAGTACCAAAGCTTCATGTTGTAGCCTCATTGGGAAGCGTCGACATACAGAGTAGATAAACCGAAGTCCCTTTTCAGAATCCGCTGTAACCAGAGAAGCCAGGAGTCTGCAGCCATGCCCCGCACCTCGCAGGTATAGAACATCTGTGGTACTATAAGTGACTTGAAAATACCTAACTTTAAGTGAATCTGCATTTGGGAGACAGAACAGAGTATAAGGTGGCCACCTCTGTTTGTCGCTCCCTGCAAGCGTCCTCGAAAAGTTAGGCCTTGTCAAGTGTGACGCCTAGGTAACGGATGGACGTGTGGTCGACGGTGCGATGTGCTTTTGTAGCTATCTGAGGGCCTGGGCGTGGGAGGTTGGCTGATTGACTGCTACTCATCATAGACGAATGTGGCTGATTGTTTATGATGCTTTTGTTCGAGAACGTGTGTTGTGGCCGTTGTCTCGTTTCTATTTAGTCTGGAATATGCGATGGCTTGTCAAGGTTGCAAGAGGACATTGTTCCAACTGGAGGGCGATGGTGTTCTTCTTTTGTGATTTATAGAAGGGACCAATAGTGTGTCCGATATCTCGTCATACGTTGTAATTAAATAGAGAGGTAACGAATTTCACTGTGGTTTGCATTATTAAAAATATGCAAAGAAGCGCGTGAAATGTGGATTTTGTAAGCGTGTGAGGGTTGGTACACTTACTCAGAGGGAGGGAGGGAGAGAGAGGGAGAGACAGAGAAAAAGAAGAATAGGCTGTACTTATAACATCAGGTCAAAGCCCCTCCAGTTGATAACGGATTTCAGAGGTAGACTGAAAGCACATGTTTAAATAATATACTAGTTCTCTCTACAGTTCTGTGGCCCAATGCAGAAGATGACAGACTGGAATATGATATCGGAAAACACCACGTTCCAATCTCGCATATTCATTTTTACACTCTAATACCGATTTTCTGTTTTGCTATGTTTTTATGGATATATATGAATAACTCTCACAGGTCACCTGATCTAACCCCAATTGAGAACGTTGAGAACGTTTGAGCAGAAATAAAGTAGACTACGAAGTTCCCGCCTCCCGCCTCCCAGGACCTCTGTCGAGATATGAGAGAAAGTCGGAAATGCGTGGGATTTTCTCGCAGAAAGACCATATTATTTTCACTGGATGATAGGCTCCATGCCGAGACGAATTAACAAGGTTTTCGAGCATGAACGACATTTGACTGGGTATTTAAGTATTTTAATTATTATTTACTCTAGCACATATGCAATATGCTCATTGTAATTAGAGAAGGTGCCTGTTGCATTTCACCCAAAAATCGATTTTAAGATAATCCTTCCTCCCAAACTACCCTTTACATGGAATACTTTTCAAAATTTAGATTTTTCTAAAAATATGGCTCTAACGATTTTAATTAAAATGCCATACATTAAAGAACTCTACATGGCGAATAAAATGTATATACTGAATTTCTTGGGAATAGTCCCTGTAGTCTTACTCTGAACGACTTTTGCATAACTGGTAAATCATAAACGATAGACAAAAGCTTGCTATAAAAAATGTAGATCTCTACAAAACACACAATGTATGTCATAACCATTTTTGTTATGGAGCTAACATTTCCGAGATATTACTAGTTATTGGTTTCAATTTTAAAATATACCTTTCTCAAATAATAAGTCGATCATTTTTCTTTTGTTTTACTCCTCGACATGCACAGAAAGACCATTGCATAGCGACAGCTCTTAAAGTATTGACTATCGCTTTAGCCTAGTAGCCATCTACTTATGCCCAACTAAATAATAAGACCATTCTGCTTTATTTAAATCACCACATAGTAAATATAAGAATAATCTTTTGTAAGAATTTTATTTGCAGAGCAGCTGGGAAAGTCATGTGAATGAAACACTTGATTTTTTAAATTTTTTGTTTATTTTCATCTGTAACATACACGGAAATTATCTCAAATAAAAAAAAGAATATCCTTAGTCTAAGGTCTTAGTATGCATTTTAAAGCAAAACTCACTTTAAGTCCATCTTTTATTGCAGAATTTATTATTTACTACTTTCCCACCTCATATTATCGGTGCTGAAAGCTTGTATTAATTGTTACTCATACACCGGACAGGCGCTGTGGCAAATCAGTGTACATTAAATGTATGTTCGAGTATAGTGGTGTGTTAAAGATCGCGTTCACTCATCGTGCACGATGCCCCAGTGCTGACATTACAGTAGGCGAGTTATAATAAAATCAATAAACAATGCCTATTGTCTAGTTAACGGCATAAATATAGCGTCGACATAAATGCCCACTGTTTATAGCATTAAGTGACAGACTGTGCCATGCGCTCAGCCCTCCGTAGCTCCTCGCATCTGCTCAGTAGACTACATTCGTTAGGCATCGGCAGGATTAGCGATACCGCTATCGCAGTGGCCTGAACTGAATGGACTATATTTAAGTTTTGGTCACGCAAACAATTAAAAAATAAATTTAATAACTGAAGAAACTGTGCAAAATTCGGATCCAACCAATCTCTGATAAATTTTTAACACCTTAAATCGCGCGAAGATTTTGGGGTGGGGGTACTTTCTTGAAAATTATCGTGTCACATCACTGGAAGATACTAAAGCATAAATACCAAGTTTGGTATTTAACGGTCTTTTCGTTTTTTGAGCTACATAAATACCAAGTTTGGTATTTAACGGTCTTTTCGTTTTGAGCTATACTGTCCACAGACAGACACACGGGTACATGCCATAAATTGTGAGTTTTAACGAAATCTACATTTTCTGTATTAACTTTTTGTCTATCTCTTACGGTTTACCAGTTATCCAAAAACCATTCAAAATAAAGATGACTCTAGAGATTATTCCCAGAAAAATCAAGATACACATTTAATGTCATGTACTTATCTGCAATATAGGGTATTTTAGTCAAAATCGTGTCATTTTTGAGAGAATCAAAATTTTCAAATATTTTTCCATGTAAGGGTAGTTTAGATAAGGGGATTTTCTTGAAAATCTTCATGTCGCATAGCTGGAAAATACTGAACTTAAATTCAAATTTGATGTTTAACCGACTTTTCGTTTTTGAATGACACACATGGGGATTTTTCTAAAAAAAAATGCTACTTTTGGACTCAAAGGAACACAAAACATACATTACTGGTGAAATCTCGACATCGAATTTTTGAGTAGAATATAACACCTTCTCTAAATACTGCGTTCACAATACGGACACAGAAAATAATATGGTTAATAATGGTTTTCATATTAAGCGTTAAAGCGACATTTTCACAACTATTGAAAACGCATGTTGGTTTAGTTAATTAGGTTATATTATAAACTTTTCCGATAAAAGATTTTTTTTTCGAACATAGGCCATAAACTTCGAATTTTGAAAAAAAAAAAAAAAATAAAAGTCCCTCTTCTCAACCAGGTACATCTTAAACTGTCGAGTTCATATTATTTTATTGTGAAAAACACGTAACTAATTTAATTTTTCACAATGTTTAGTCAAATTTGACAGATACATCAACTTAACGAAGAATAACCCCGCCTTGATGTGTACATACCATTTAATACAAGCAGAAGGTTAGGCAGTCCTGATGATACTTCTAATGGCCGTTTTGCACGAATGTGGTCCCCCTTCTCCCGACAGCTTTTAAGAGATCGCGTGAAAGAGATAGCAGCAGGACAAATGACGTAGACATAACAAACCCGCAGTAACGTTATAATAACCAATCACGTGATAGTGCGTCACTTAGGTGAACTTTATATAGCCGTGAGTTTTATCCGAAAAACCTTAGGGACCCAGACAAACTTTTCACCCACCATACAGTTCACAAAATTACACTGTGCTGCGTTTACACACATCGTAAAGCCAAATTTTGATTTGCAATTTACGACGCCAAACTTAAAATATAATCTATGTCATTGCCGAAATTCTATTGTCTGAGAAGCTCACCTATAATGACGTATAAATAGGCAATTGCTGTGTTTTTACTTTCTCTAGCATCTATCTGTAGTACGTAAACTACCTATAGTATATAAAGGAAATATTCCATTTCACCTGAGAATTCGAAACCGAAATGTCACCAGAAATATAGTTTGAGATAAATGAAAAAAATCAGATGTGTTCCATTCACACAACTCTCTTCAGCTGTTTCACAAACAAAAGTTACTTACAGAAAATTATTCTTTTATCTACATCATTCTAATCAAGATAAACATTAAAAACTTGGTTTTATTGCTTGCATCTTTGTAAGTATATAATTATGATTATCTAAAAAGCGACCTTAACGAGTTTTATTAAAATATATTTAAGGTTTTTACATGACAAACAAAATGATATCTTGAATTTTCTGGAAATAATCTCTGAAGACCTCTTCCTTCTGGATGACTTTTGTATAACATTGTACAACCAGTAAACCGTTATAGACAGAAACATACTTATGAATGTAAATCTCATTAAAACGCACAATTTGTCATATACTTTTTTTAATTTTATTTTTTGTAGAGTTGACCGTTTTTAGATTACTGTTTTCTATTTTAAGCTACTTAAACTTTACTCAAAAGGGAAGACATATTTCTTTTCCTCTCTTATTTACTCACGGTAAGCAAAGAGAAACGAATTTCAGTTGTTTTACTTAGCCGCCAATTTTTAAAAAATCTGACTATCCTTTAGCCTAGTGTATTCCCTTATTTCCCCTCTACTTACAAGGAAGCAGAATTAAGACAATTTCTGCTAATGTTTATCTTGATTAGCATGTCGTAGACAAAAGAATACTATTATGTAAGGAAAGTTGTTTGTGTAACAGCTAGAGAAAGCCATGTGAAGGGAACACATCAGATTTTTACTTTCTCTACACGTACTATGTACATAGTGTATAGAGAAGATATTGCATTCCACCCAAAAATTCGATACCGAGATTTCACCGAAAATACATGTTTTGGGTCCCCCTGAATCCAATGAAAGCATTTTCAGAAAAAGGTCCGTGTGTGTGAGTGCGTGCGTCTGTCTGTGCGTGTGTCTGTGTATCTGCGGACAGCATAGTTCACAAACGAAAAGACCGTTGAATACCAAACTTGTATTTAAGTTTGGTATCTTCCAAGGATGCGACTCGAAGCTTTTCAAGAAAATCCCCGTACCCCCAACTAACCTTCACAGGGAAAAATGTTCGAAAATGTTGATTTTCTTAAAATGGCTCTAACGATTTTGATTAAAATATCATATATTAAAGATATTTACCTGACAAATAAAATGTATATCTTGAATTTTCTGGGAATAGCCTCTGAAGACTACTTTATTCTGGATGAATTTTGCATAACTGGTAAACCGTAAGAGATGGACAAAAACTTACCAGACAAAAAATGTAGAACACGTTAAAACAATCGTTTTTAACACTTTTCCAAAGATGTAACACGAGGATTTACAAGAAAATCCCCCCCCCCCCAATTATCCTTTTTATGGAAAGGGGGAACCTTTAGGACATCCAGATGCTCATATCTGCGTTTTGCTGTAAGCGTTGTCATATTGTAAATTTATTTTTCCGTTTAGTCTCTTTTTTTCGCGAAACTTTTAAATGTTGCGTGAAACATATTTTTGTACTAATTTGCAGTAATGGTACATCTATCTTGTAATTCTGTGGTAGCACGCATGTATTAGGATAAAAAAAAAAAAAAAAAAAAAAACCAGCAATCATCTTTTAACAGCAGCAATGTAATTTCGTCAAGACTTTATTTAGTATGCTAAAAGTGTGCTCTAAACTCAGTGAGTCAATTCAATTTTCTTTTCAGGATGATATCAAAAGCTCTTAAGATTCATCATCAGTAACGTATTTCAAACCAAATTTGAAGTGCTGCTTAGGAATTTTTAGTTTTTCTATATCAATAAATGTGATGTTTTGATTGGAATTCATCGACAGCAAAGTTGTCTCACGTCAAACTGTGGGTGTAAAATGTTTTGTATTTGACTTACACCGAAGGGAAAGAACAAGCAACGACGAGTCGCAACCTCTAGGAAGGCCAACTCCGCCGCGAGGAATCCTTAACCATCGCCGTCACCCGAGGCAAGTCCAGCCTTTACAGCATCGCCACCGCTGCTTCATCGGCAGCCAGCATCGCTTCTCCTCGCAGTCGCAGACAGCGCAGAACTCCTCTACCCGGTTGCGCGCCGTGGTTCGAGGGGTCTCTAGGTCCTTTCTACCCGGCTCTTCACCGCCGCAGCGAAGTCGCAGTGGCCTTCCTGTATGAGAGTCACTCACATCGTCAACAACCGGGGACCCACGCCTCTGGTAAGGGAGGGGCTGCGGGACCGAGCGAATCTACAGACTACCCTCGCGTCAGGGTTAGCAACTTCTTGTCGTTGAGGCCAGCTAAAGGGAACGTCACAGACCCTGCAGACGCCTGCACCTCGCCGCCACGGTACTGCTACTGTGGTTCAAATTCCGCCACCGCTGATTGTACTGGGCATGATCTCCGTCACCGCCGCCGGTTCTGTGCCACAGGACACTTCACGGGACAGGCCCAGTGCCCTCAATATCCGAGAACTAGGACCGCACCTCCGCAGACTGCAATTACCGATGCCACACCACCTGCACCCTCACTGATGCAGCGATGCAGGACCTCCCCGCGGAGATCCTGAACGTCGTCGCTTAGAGGCATACTCCAGCGTCATCACCGAGAAGCTTCAGGAGCTGTAAGCTTCTACCTTGCAGCGGTCACTACACTGCAGTCTGCAGCAGCTGACTTGTCAGCACGTGTAGACGGTATCTTCAAGCAGCTTAAGCAGGTGCTCCTGCAGCAAGCTGTTACTCCGCCGAGCTCTTTCGCTCGAATCGCCAGCTCAACACCGCTTCTCTTCCTGGACAGGCTGAGGGGCATGGATATACCGCAGAACTAAGGACTCTCCTGTCCAGTTTCGATCGACCGCCAGGGCAGGAAGGACAACCAGGAGTTCAAGAATCGCCCGATTTACATGCAACTTCACCACCTAAACACCTGCACAACCTACATCTTCCCTTGCCAATACCACCTTTAACTGCTCTAGGCTGCAGTCAGATTTCATGGCTGTAGCTTAGAAACCCCACATATCCGAGCCATTGCACTTCGACTGGGGGTCGAATGCACTAATACATTTTCCCCCTCCACGGTAAAAAAAAAAACAACAATAACAAAGAAACAAAACATAAAATAAAAAAAGAAGCAAATTCATGCATAAGCTTCCGATCACAGAACCACCAGAAATTTCTACACCTATCACATATGCGTAGTATTGTTTTATTAAAATGCGAGGAATACACACTAATAATACCTACTTACTAAGTTATATATTTCATGTTTTAATGCGTTTATAGTTACAACTTTTCAATTCTGTGTCACTGTTTCTCAAACACAACAAAACACATAATACGAAAATAACGCACGTCCAACCCGAGGCATCATGTAAACCTTGCTTGTTCGTCCTTGTCTCTTCAAGTGTTGCCTGCATTCACAGTCTGAACATAGTGGAAGAAGCCACACTGTAGTCGAGAGACCTAAGCCACAAAGCGTAACCGAGGGGTGAGGACCTTAAGCCGTTAGCGTAGTCGAAGAATTGAGAACCCTAAACCGCAAAGCGTAGCCGAGGATTTGTGGGCCCTAAGTCGCAAAGCATAGCCGAGGCATTTAGAGTCATAAGCCGCAAAGCGTAACTGAACATCTGCGAATCTAAACTGCAATGAACTACGGCGTAAGATCCAAATCCACCCAAATTACCAAAAATAACAAGATTTTCATTTTAGCGTTATTTTCATAGGTTGGAAACATTGATTTACTGCTAGTTGTGGCGCTCTTAGCATACGATGTAGTTGATAACGGCGTCACTTTGGCGTATATAAGAGGTCGCAAAGAAGAGTGCGTGGGCAATATGACCTCGCCAAAGCAACATTTTCTGCTTCATATATGCCATATTCCTTCAGGATTACGTTGAATATAATAATTGCCGTAATCCGCAAGTACTGTTACAGTTAAACATTGGTTCTTAGATAGGGAGTTATACTATATTTATGAGCTGCCTGTCAATCTTATTCAAGAATTGCTTCAACATGGCAATATTTTCATCCGTGACAGCAGTTCTTTGGCATCCTTCACGAAATTCATTAGTCATTACTAAGAAACACTCGATCTTTTTTGAATTCACTGTATTAATTATAAATTTTTGCCTTAGATGAACTTTTTTGTTCATCTTCACATTGTTTAGGGTTAATGAATGATTAAAATCATAAAGGAAATCATGGCCCAGAAAAGTTCTCTAGTCAAATTCATTTTTGGGTGAATGCAAATCTTTAAATGACGAAAAATTAATATAAACAATACAGAAAATCGAATAAGCTACTGGGAATCAACTCAAAAACATTAATAAGTAGCTGTCAATATGTAAAAAAAAAAAAATTGTTTTAGATATATGGTCTTGTATTCAGGTCGCCTATTGTTCTGATAACTGTCAGAAGATATATGTAAATGCAAAACATCACCTTGTGATCACACAGTTCTATTAAAAATAGATTATGAATCTATTATGTAGTTGCGAATTTATTCCAGCCAATTAGTATTACTCGGAGATTATTTCAGAGGTAAAATAAAGCGATGGTTATTATATGAATATCTGTTTTTATTTGGGCTTTTGTCAAGGACCAATTAATCTCATAATATTATATTTCTATCAAATTCATACACACACACACACACACACACACACATGTACTCTCACTCATACTTCCAGACTCTAGGGAGGGTAGGAGAGTGATCCTGGCTAAAGCAAAATTCTCCATCAGGGAATCAAACTCGGAATCTCAGGATTTGGAAGATAACATGCTAGCCATCACACCACAGATTCAGGTTAGCAATAAATTGAAATATTTTATATATCACTGCTGTGCTTAAAACTAACATCTACTTAGGTTGATAGGAACGAATAATATTTTAGGTATATGACAGTAGCGAATAAAATACTTTAAAATTGCTACTGGATGTTACTGCTACTGTTCGTACCACCAAATTTACTTATTTTACTAAACTTTTTCATCAAGGAGTAATTTTGATATGCTTCTGACAATTCTCTGCTTCTACAATTTTGAAAATATTCCGCAATATTTATTTTCATTCCTGCAACACAAATTCACACTATCTTTGGTATTTTAGGGAGGGGGGACTATCAAATTTATAAACCTTGTGTAAAAATTGAACTTACCTCCATCTGGTCAAAATGTTGCACCGTTCATATTATAGGACCTGGTTAACTTAATTATCAAAATCTACTGATCTTATTTTCAATTATATAGCATACAAAACAATTATAATTAACCCTTGTATTTTCAACTTCTTGTTCTACGTAACAATGAATTTGCTTTTTATTTATTTCAAGGAACATTTAAAATGCAATACCTTTTTGAGTGGAAATTAGATGTATAAATATTGTTAAACCACAAATCACCAATAAAAGATGGAATAACTAGGCTTCGGATATGAGTTTAGGTTAAATTAACTTCTAATATACTGGTACGTTGTTTACAAAGCGAACGGGGGGGGGGGGGGAGAGGTAGAAGTCTCGTGAACTTTCTAATGCGATTTACATGCGTGAACAATATTGCAATGGATTACAGTACATTTTCTGAATTTTTTTAATCAAAACTATACATTTTCTATTGGAATTTCCATTGAAAACCTGTGTGCCGTAATTATTTTCAAATCAAGTGCAAGACTGTTGAAGAAAAACCTTCGACAGTCGGTTTAAATTCAATTCAATTAAATATACTGACTTAGGTTCAAGAGAGTACAAACCCTGCATTTCGCTTTAATACAATTGATTTGCTATTGACAATGGAACCTTAAATTGATTTTTCACATTTACCTTTGTACTTCCATTTACTGTTGAAGCTGCACTGCTTGGCCAATCAGAAAACACACTTATACACTTGAGCTATGTCTTGGCGAAAATTATAATCTGATGACTTTGAAAGGTAACCTTATATTCACAAAAGCCTTATGTATATAGGTACATTACCACATCTGTTAATATATACACATAATTTTGGATACTTAAATTTGGATGCTAGTGAAAATTGTTGACTACTCATAACACCCTTACTGAGTTTCAACCCCTTTCTTAAAATATTCTTCCCAACAATGTGGGGTAATACATGTTGATACTTAATAGCGATAGCAGACTAACTTTCACTTCTCTACTTCAAGGCATTGCATTCCATTCGAAAATTCGATACCGAGGTTTTTTCATCGGAAGTTTTGTGGTAACTTGAATTCAAAAACGCGTTTAAAAAGGTCCGTGCGTATCTGTGTAAAGCATACTTCAAAAAACGAAAATTCGGTTAAATACCAAACTTAAATATTTAATGTCATAATCTTAAAAGATACGATACAATGAAAATCCCCCACCCTAAACTTAACACTAGATGAAAAAAAAATTAAAAAATTTGATTTTCTCAAAATGGCTCTAACGATTTTCATTAAAATATACCGTGTATTAAATATGTTTACTGAATAAATACAATGGACATTTAGAATTTCCTGGGAATAGCCTTTGCATTCTGAATGACTTTAGCATAACTAATAAATCTAAAGAAATAGATAACACTTTTTTGCACAAAAATATGTAGATCTCGTCAAAGCACTCTGGATTATTATTTCGATAGTAATTAGCGAGCAGGTCGACGAAGCCCCTTGATGACAGACGATTTGGCATAACTAAATAACAACGAAATATATTAACATAAAAATCTGATGTGTACCATTCACATGACTTTCTCCATATCCCTGCAACAAATAATTCTTAAAAAGCTTATACTTCTATATACTTTATGCTAATCAGAAAAAAATAGCAGAAATAGTCTTATTACTCGCTTCCTTGTAAGTTGAAGCGAAATAAGGGACTACCATAGGTTAAAGTGATAGTCAAAAGCTGGTTGCTATGTCAATGAAGTTCCTTTGTTTGTATGGATAGGAGTTGACAAGTTCCTGTATGAAAAAAGTATACGTTTTTCATAGCAGAAACCAAAAATAAGGAATGTTACAAAAACGACGAATTCCACGAAAAAATGTATAAAACATAAATTGTGTGTTTTAATGTGCTCTACATTTTTTGTGTAGTAAGGTTTTGTCCATCTATTACGGTTTAGCAGTTATTCAAAATTTAGCAAAATTCATCCAGAATAAACTACTCTTCAGAGGCTATTCCCAGAAAATTCAAAATATACATTTTATTTGTCAGATAAATATGTTTAATATCCGAAATTTTAATCAAAATCGTTAGAGCCATTTTTGAGAAAATCAAAATTTTCGAAAAAAGTTCCATGTAAAGGGTAGTTGGGGGTGAGGGGATTTTTCTCAAAATCTTCGTGTCGCATCCCTGGAAGATACTAAACTTAAATACTAAGTTTGGTATTTTACCGACTTTTCGTTTTTTAGTTATCGTGTTCACAGACATACGGACACACGGACACACACACACACACACACACACACACACACACGGACCTTTTTGTGAAAATGCTTTTTTTGGATATTGGGGACCCTAAAACATTTATTTCCGGTGAAATCTCGGTATCGAATTTTTGGGTGAAGTGCAATACTTTCTCTATACACTATGTACATAGTGCGTATGGAGAAAGTAAAAATGTGTTTACAAAATTGCAGTACTTTCCTCTATTTCTCAACGTAATCTTCATTCTTTCAGACATTCATTGTTACGTGGTACCAGTTTTTCAATACAGATGTACTTTTCTACCACTAAAATTGAATAGGCAAATAACGTAAGTGTATGGTGATATTGCAATGAATGAATCTTCAGAGAGGAAATAGAGCATAATTACGAGTAATCAAGGAAGAACTAGTATGTACGGAAAGGAAGTCCATCAATGTCGTCTTCCGTGGTGTAATGGTTACCATGCTAACTTCATATACCCAAGATCGCGGGTTCAAACCCGGCGGAGGACGATGGATTTTTTCGGGTGTAAAAATCCTTAGCATGGCTTCCTTCGGAAGGGAAGTAAAGCCGTTGGTCCCGTATCGCAGATTTACGGCCTGTAAAAGAACCTCAAGCTGGATAGAGAGGCCTTTGAACAAAATTAAGCGGTCTTTCACGCCCTGTATAGAACGGGGCGCTGAGGACCACAGCAGTTAAAGAGCGCCCATAAATAAAACGCCCATTTCATTTTATCAATCGCTATGGAGGAGTTGAAAGCAAATGCTGATAAAAGAATTAAGAAAAACCGGTGTTGCTGTTTGGACACCGTACATGACTTTTTGGATGGAAAATATTTTTCAACCGATGAAGACCTCAAAGTGACAGTGGCATATATCTATAGCGGTGGAAGAGTATAACATGAGCATTGAAAACCGGTACCATGTGACAATAAATACCTTGATAGCAATATGTTGAAAAATACAGTAAGGTTCTGTAACTTTGTAAATAAAATTTTGTGTTGATAGCTTTCGTTATTGTTTTGTTATGCCAAATAGTCTGTCACTTTCTGGATGGCCCTCGTATGTCGCATGTTCAAGAGGGGGTATAAACCCACTTCGAGATAATCGATAGTGAAATTTGTCCTGTACATTTTTATTGCCACTTTCGAAATATTCGTGGCTATTGGTTTCAATTTTAAAATAATTAAAACTTCTGTCATACGGAAAATCATCCGCTCCAGCTCTCTTTTGTTTTATTCCTGACCATGTAAAGAGAACCGAGTTTCATTGATTGATTGAAAAAAATTACTATCGCTTCAGCCTAGTATATTCCTTTACTTCCCTTCTATTACACGGAAACAAGTAATAAGACCAGGTCTGCTAACATTTATCTTGATAAGCATGAAGCAGATAAACTATTAAGCTTTCGTAAGCATAGTTTGAAGAACAAACCCAGAAAGTTAGGTGAATGAAATTGTCTCTTCGTCCACAAACCAGTCAACATAATAATTATTGACCTCCTCTGTGGTATGGTGACAAAATGTTTGTCCCACATTAAAGATGTCCCGAGTTCAATTCTCGATCACGATGAGTAAGCCTCATAGGTTTTTCTGGGTTTTCCCTATCCTGAAAAAAAGATGCCGACTAAAGAGGACCTATAGGGACCCCGGGGTCGTTTGAAAATCATTTCATTTATTATGTTATTGTCATTGCCCTGTATGTTATCACTGATCTGTAAAGCATTGTACTGCTGATCGATCAAAAATAAATAAATAAAAAAAAAAAATTCATTTATTACTTTCGGTCATTGTGTGATATGATCTTCCAAGTTAAAGGATGTTGAACTTTGAGGTAAATAAAATAAAATCTAATTTACTTGTTACATTTACATGCCTTTTACTATCCATTCGTCAATAATGTTTTAAAAGGCCATGTGCTTATAATTACTTCATGTTAATCTAGATAAACATTTACATACATGTTTTTACTACATATTACATAAGTGAATACACTAGTCTAAAATGATAGTCAAATATTTTAAGGGTTATCGCTTTGTGATGGCTTTGAAATTTCATCTTTGACTGACCTGGTTCAAGAAATACGGATAACTTCCCATTTGAGGAATACCAATTTTTAAAACAAACTAATTACAAAGAATGGTCAGTCTAAACATGTATTTACTAAATTTTGTGTTTTAACGAGTTCTAGTCATCCAGAATGAAGAGAAATTCAGAAGATCTTCTCAGAAAATTCGAGATATATATTTTATATATCATAATCATGTCTTAAACATATAGTATTCGAATTAAAATAGAGAAATCTAAATTGGAGATCATTATTTGGAGCTTGAAAATTTCATTAGTGTTATATGACATCACAAGAACAAAAGAATAGCGAGTTAACACCAAGAACGAGTACGTATTTTGGAAATTCTTAATGCTACGCAAAATTGGCATATAAATGAAACAATTGCTTATCGGGATTGATGTTCACTGGTTTACATTCTGTTAACCTTTGTGTTTGTTTACCTTCAATTTTCATTTCTGGTGATAATTTAAGGCACATATTTACATTTTCACTCACACTTTCGCACGCTAGAAGGACGGGAATAATCCTGGTCAAAGAAAATTTATTATCCATCCAGAGTCGAACCCGGAACCTCTAGATTTGAAAATTATCACGCTAATCATCAAAGAGGAAGTTAACATAATATTTATTTTACATACTGTGTAATTTTATCACATTTTTCATCAAGCTTTCCTTTATCTGTTGTACAAAAGTTGTAGTAAAGATGGGCACGAGGTCAAGAAAATTAAACGGCCTGAGAACAATGACTACTTAGTAACTTGCTTCAATAAACATTGAATAATTAAAAAAAAAAAACTGAAAATTCTGATGTGTTCCATTCACATGACTTGCCTAGCTGTTCCCAAACAACTTTTCTTACAAAATATTATTCTTTTATCTACACCATGCTAATCGAAATAAAGATAACCAGAATTATTGTGTGTGATTACTTGCTTCTTTGAAAGTAGAAGGGTAATAAGGAAATACATTAGACTAGAGCGATTATCAAATCTTTTAAAAGCTATTACTATGTGACATTTTAAATTCGGTTCTCTTTGCTTGTTAGAAGCAAACAAGAGAAAGATCAACTTCCCGCTTGAGAAGAGTTTAAGTAGCTTAAAACTGAATCCAAACACTTGGAATACCTCGAAAAGATTAACTAAATAAAACATAAAAACAACATAAACATAATGTATGTGTTTTAACCAGATATACAGTTTTATATATATATCTAGAGTATGCTTCTCTTAACGGTTTACAGTTATATAAAATTTATACTAAAGTCATCCAGCATGAAGAGGTGTTCAGAGACTATTTCCAGAAAACCCAAGATATACATTTTATTTGTCATCTAAATATATTTAGTAGACGGTATGTTAATCAAAATTGTTAGAGCCATTTTTGAGAAATTCAACATTTTCGAAAATGTTTCCATATAAAGAATAGCTTGAGAGGGATTTTCTTGAAAGACTTCGTGTCGCAACTTTGAGAGATACTAAACTTAAATACCATGCTTTTTTGTTTTTTGTTTGATTCAGGGAGTCTCAAAACAATTTTTGAGTGGAATACAATACCTTCTGTAATTATGTACGTGCTAGAGAAAGTCTCAATTTGAAGGGTTTGCAATATGTGGGTATAGTTCAGCGGAACTTGATACAATAGATTTGTTACACAAAAATGTTTAATAAACACTGCATGTTACATTGTATTTTGCCACGATAGTGCGTAAAATTCAAACTTACGCGTAAAAATGTGACATTTTAAAGTACTTCATTTGAGAATTAATTTCTATTTTTATTTGATATTACAAAAATTGTCTAACAATGGATCCCTAACTCGCATCAATAGTGGAGGGTAGCGTGTCTACCCGACATTTCAAGAGGTCGCGAGTTCGTATCTCGCTTAGGGTGAGTTACCCAGATAAGTTTATTTTGGGGGTTTTACCTTATCCTGAGAAGACGAGTAACTGTTCCATGGACCCCGAAATCATTTGAGAACAATTTTCAGTGATTTCATTCATTGTCTCCGATATGACCAACCAGGTAAAATGCAAATGGATTCCTGCACATAATCCCCCACTTAAATTCGTATTATTTTGGCTACGATACTGCACGCAACACATGCTCTTAAACGTGTCTTTTTACTTTCTATACATAGTGCACAGGTAGAGAAGGTATTGCACTCCACCCAAAAATTAGATACCGAAATTTCACGGGAAATACATGTTTTAGAGTCCCATATATCAAAAACATTGTTTTAGAAAAACGTCCGTATGTGTCCATGTATTTGTGAACACAATATCTCTGGAACGAAAAGCCGATAAAATACCAAACTTGGTGTTTGAGTTTAGTATCCTCCAAAGATGCGACATAAAGATTTTGAGGGAGAAAAAACATATACTCAAAACTCCCCTTTACATCTAAAATTTTTTGAAAATTATGATGTTCTCAAAAATGGCTATAACGATTTTGATTAAAATACCGTATATTAAAGATATTTACAGGACAAATAAAATGTATATCTTGTATTTTTTTTGGTTAGAGCCTCTAAAGACCTCTTTATTCTGGATGAATATGGCTGAATTTTGCATTACTGGCAAACCGTAAGAGATAGATAAAAACGATCTATACAACACACAGATATTGTTAAAATATAATTTATGTTATATATTTTTTTTCGTGAAGTTGACCATTTCCGAAATATTCCTTGTTATTGGTTTCAGTTTTAAAATACTTTAAATATTTCTCATACGGGAATTTGTAAATCCTCTCTTAGCCCGCCAGGGTAGTGTGGGGAAAGCGTGTCTGCTTCACTTTCAATAGGTCGCGAGTTCGAATCTCGCTTAGCGTGAGTTACTGGGATAAGGACTTTTACGGAGTTTTCCCTTATCCTGAGAAGATGAATGTCGAGTAACTTTAAGCTCTGTGAACCCCGAGATCATTTGAGCATCACTTCACCAATTTCATTCATCGTCCGATATGAACAACAAGGTTAAAGTCGTTAAGAGAAAAGAAAAAAAAAACTTCCTCTATTTATTGAAGGTAAGCAATAGAGAAAGTGAACATTTTAAATTGCATAACTTAAGAAGAGACTGATATACTTTTTGACTGAAAACAAGCTTTCTTTTAATGTAAACGGCTGTATTGAATCAAAAAGAGTTCTTTGTGCAGCAATTATGTGGCGCACTTTTATTAAAAATAGTCCAAATGTAGGTCATGTGACTTGATGTCTGGGTCACCGTCGCAGTATCTGATACAATACATGAGCTTGTTTTTAAACTGCGCTGTAACGACAGAAGTAAGGTTATGTTTTCACATAAACGTGATATAAAGCACATATACACGTACGCAGTCACGATAGCTAACGTTTCCCATGCGCCAGAGTTTTCTATTTTGTTTTACGAGATATTTATACAGCAAGATATCGATAAGTGCTTTGAGTGTATTGATTGCAGGTCGACTGAGACTTTTTAACATTCCGCGCGGACAATGCCTTTCTTTGGAAATGCTCTGTAAAACGCGGATGCTCCAAATTGAATTGTTTCTTTGGATAGCATCGCTCACTCTGTAGCGTGCCGAGCTGGTTTAAACCGATGAGCAACTGTTTCTACCCTAATTCTTTTCTTAAGCTAATTAATTACTGACGATGCTCACCACCACTGGACTGGACATGTTGAATTATGAAGCCATTTTCTCTATCGCTTACCTACGAATCCTAGAGGAAGAAAAGACCCAAACATTCGAAATACATTTCACCAAATTGCACACTTTGAAATTCCCTGAATAAAAACGTCTGATGTGTTCTATTCACCTGACTGTCTGAAAATAAGCTTCATATAGAAATTTTTTTTTTCTGCTTCATGCTAATCTACATAAACATTAGCAGAATGAACTTATTATATTTAGCTCCTTATAAGTATAAGGTAAATAAGGGAATACAATAGTCTAAAGCGGTAGTCGAATGTTTTAAAAGTTGTAGTTATGCGATTGTTACTGAAATTCGCACCTTTGCATGGCCACGAACGATTTCTAATTTGAGAAAAGTACGTATAATATTTAAAATGAAATCAACGACAAGGATTATCTCGGAAATGGTTAATTTCACAACAGGACATAAGTTGTCTGTTTTGACGATATCTACATTTTTTTTGTGTAGTAAGTTTTTGTCTATATCTACGGTTTACCAGTTATGCAAAAGTTATAATATGTGAAGGATAGCTTGGGAGGGGGGGGGGGTTCTTGAAAAGCTTGATGTCATACCCGTGGTTGATGCTGAACTTAAATATCAATTTTTCGTTTTTGGTGTATCGTGTTCGCAGACACATGGCCACCACATACACACATACTTACTTTTTACTAAAAATGTTTTTTTATTCAGGACCTCAAAACATACATTTTCAGTGAAATCTTGACATGGAAGTTTTGAATGAAATACAACACTTTCTCTACCTTCTACCTACATAATACGTGTAGAGAAAGTAAAACCTAATCTTCCATCTACTTTATATAAACTTGAACAAAAATGAACAGGGTTCCAAGACGCATAAAGCAAGGTCCACACGAACTACTGTGTTGTGTAGCTCGAGTGGAATGGCAGGCAAAGTCTCAACATGTAAACAACCAGTCATCACAGTACGCCATAAAATAAACGTTCCCAGTTTAAAGTACACATCTAGTTCGGACACCAACAGTCTAACATAACAATTCTGCATGATTGCATGTGGTTTAATCGCCATTTGTTGTCTGAGAAAAACGTGCAAACAATATGCATAACACAAATATGATTTTTAATCTATTTTTGTAGCTTAACGTCTTTTAACCTCGTTGGTCATATCGGACCATGAAACTGGTGAACTGATGCTCAAATGACCTCGGGATCTATGGAGCTTAAAATTACTCGACATTCGTCTTCTCAGAATAAGAGAAAATCTTATCCGGGTAAATCACCCTAAGCGAGATCCGAACTCGCGACCTGTTGAATATGAGGCAGACATAATAGCACCACACTACCCAGGCCTGGTAAAATATGATTTCAATGCATAAATATTTAAAATAAATAAGTATATACATAAATTACTAATCCAAATACTCGAAATGAATATAACACACTTCTTTATAAGAAAACTTTCCATGAAAAACATCTATTTTCACCTAAAATAAATTTGTATTTGGAGACCGTGTTCTACATTATTCAAGTACTTCTATCAAGTGCGAAAGAATTTACAGTGCAAAATGGCACATGCAATAGAAGTTTTAAAAGTATATTTAAAGTATAAACATCGCGCTTAAAATAATAGTATAACAAATTAAAGTATAAATTGAAATGAATAAGGTTTCACGAGAAAAACAAATGTATTTTTGGAGAAATGTTACCATTTTAACCTTAAAGTATACGCCAAATTGTACTTATGAATTACATTATATAAGGAATAAAATAGTGTTTGGTTACAGGACAGAATCTAAGCTGTTTTAACAAAGACGCGATTAAAATTGGAATCTAATTCTTATCTGTAACGTATTTCTTAAGCTGTTATGGCACCAAAAGAAGGCACATTTTCTTTAGCTACGTTGAGATAGACATGTAAAACATCCCCCAAGATAAAAGGTCCCGTGGCGGTCATATCAGTGCACACAAGCCCTATCATGCTCCACCTAAATGCCATAAAGCATTCCTCCCTCCATGCATAGGAAATGAAGTTTTCGATTTAAACCAACACCAAAACAAGCCACACTCTGACAGCCTGTCTGTCACTCCATTTTGTTTCCACTGTCCGCTGGAAATGAGCTGCGACAAACTTCCAAAGTGAATTTCTTCGTTTCAATATCGAGTTGACGTGAATGCGGTTGCTGGTTCATGTTTAAACAGATAACTCCGTTTCTGGAAGCAGAACCGTTCAAGCTAGATGAAGATGGGGCATGTTACATATTTCAAGAGTTGATAGTGCAGGTAGAAGTGTTAATACTGCTCCTAATACGAGTCCTCAATTAGTGCTGTCTTTCACCATCTCTGCAACTCCTTCCATAATGTGAAGCTGCAGAGAGAAACCTGATTATTTTTAACAGTTTCAAAAAAGCACTGGGCTCCTGAAAATTGTTCAAAAAGATCGGATGTGTTCCATTCACATGACTTTCTCTATACCTCTGTAAATTATTATTGTTAATAAGCTTATCTTTTATTTATTTCATGCCAATCGAGAAAAATTAGCAGAAATAATATTATTGTCTTGCTTTATTGTAAGTAGAAGCGAAATAGGTTAAAGTGAAAGCCAAAAGTTGGTTGCTATGTGACTGATGTTCCTTTGTTTGTATGGACAGGAGTTGACAAATTCCTGTATGAGAAAAGTATGTTTTTCAAAGCTGAAACCAAGAAAAAGGAATATCTCAAAAACGATCAACTCCACGAAAAAAATGTATATAACATAAATTGTGTGTTTTAACGTGCTCTACATTTTTTGTGGGTTAAGTTTTTGTCTATCTCTTACGGTTTAGTAGTTATGAAAAATTCATCCAGAGTAAAGTAGTCTTCAGAGGGTATTCCCATAAAATGCAACATATACATTTTATTTGTCAGGTAAATAACTTTAATATACGATATTTTAATCAAAATCGTTAGAGCCATTTTTTAGAAAATCAAAATTTTCGAAAAAAGTTCTATGTAAAGGGTAGTTTGGGGTGGGGGGATTTTTCTCAAAATCTTCGTGTCGCATCCCTGGAAGATACTAAACTTAAATACCAAGTTTGGTATTTTACCGACTTTTCGTTTTTGAGTTATCGTGTTCACGGACACACGGATACACGGACACACACACGGACCTTTTTGTGAAAATGCTTTTTTTAGATAAAGGGGTCCCTAAAACATATATTTCCGGTGAAATCTCGGTATCGAATTTTTTGGTGGAGTGCAATCTTTCTCTATTCACTATGTACATAGTGCGTATAGAGAAAGTAATAACAGATGCATAGCCAAGTATTTACTGCACAAAGGTGACACTAAAACATTTTAGAATGCCATATATTTAAAAGCAATTGGACTTTGCTTATTTGACAGCTAATTTCTAGGCTTTCGAGAGTTGATTACCAAGTAGTTTGTTCGATTTTTTTTGTGGATAGTGTTTAACGCCCGCTTTCATTACTTGTGGCACCGCAGGCGATGATACTGATGATGAATGGTATGAAGATGGAGCACCAATGGAATGTGACGGTGGGAGAATCCGGAGAAAAGCTGCCCCTGCGCCGCTTTGTCTACCACAAATCTCACATGCAGTCGTTTGGGATCGAACCCGAGCCGTCTAGGTGAGAGGCGAGTGGTCTAACCACTCGGCAATGGCGAGATCTTGTTCGATTTGCTCTAATGGTTTGTTACTTTGAGTTTGTGTTCACCCAAAAATGAATTTGACTGCAGAACATTTCTAGGCTTTGTGCTTTTATGATTTTGAATCGTCATTAAACCTAAACAACGTAATAATAATAATAATAATAATAATAATAATAATAATAATAATAATAATAATAATAATAATAATAATAGCAGTAGTAAGTAACTGTCTTGCATCAATTTTTATGCCGCTAATGATGATTATGTTTCAAAATGACATTTCAAGTTATTACCTTTGGTATCCACTTGTGTAGCAAGAGTCGCTTTTATTTATTTATTTTTGTCTACAGCCGACAGTAAATTAGTCTAGTGCATAACAGTAGCGCTGAACAGAACTGCCACGGAAGAGAGCAAATAGGTGACACGTATGAGGTGGATGGTTAGTGTTGAACACCTCTTTTGTTTATCGACACTTTGTCGAGTTGAAGTTCGTTGGAGATTCAGGATTAGGCGATCTCAGGGTCGAATCTCGTCGTCAATGTCTCGTCCTCCGGCTAGCTATCTGTATGTACATAGGAACTTGTGACTGGTTTGCAGCGATGATTAATTTAAAATCTGTTTCTCTTTGACTTTACTTCTGCGCAAATCATTTTCCTGGTTTCTAACTGATTTAGAATTACACTTCCTCGCCCTTGACTTTATAATAATGTAGGAACTTAGTTTCTTAGCGGTGCAAAATTGACTAGGATCGACATGGAGTCTGCGCGTGTTATGACGAACTAGTGCGCGCACTTGGTCGAGAACTGTATTTATATTAGCTTCAACCCACGCTAATCTAGTCAGATAGAAAAACTACTGCTTGACTATGATTGACGGACACTTTTGTTTAAGTTTAATATTATTTTCTCATTAGCTCAAGGATAACGTTAGGAAGCCTTCTCCAAAGGACCTTGAGCGTGGTGGAATGAGAAGGCGCCGCACTGTCGGTCGGCCAGATGTGTGAGGGAAAATTAAATGGTGTCTATCTAAACAGCTTTACCGAGAAACAGATCTGAAATTATGTTGCTATTTATTCCTCAATGTAGCTAAAATTAAAACAGATAGTTAATATTGTACAGGTTTTTTAATGGTATGTTTACATTGTATTCCAAAAATTTCCGATTTATATTAATTTGAATGATGGTTTTTCATTAATTATAGTTTAATTATTATTATTTAACTATTTCTTTTGGTCAGTATGATATATCGCCTCAAAATACAACAGGAACTATTATACCAGGTATTCCAACTGCTCTACAGATATCCCTTCTGAGTTGCAGAACTCAACGGGGCTATTTCAATTTAAAACCGGTAAGTGGGAACTGGTTGAGTGACCTTCGTTTTACCATTCCTGTTTATTATCGGAGACGGCAAGCTGGTCACGCTCATTGAGAGAGGTAAAACGAAGATCATTCTTCCTGTTCTCCACTGGGCAGTTTTAACTTGAAATTTCCCTGCTGAGTTCTGCAACTCTTAACGCTTGAAGAGACATCTGAACACGTCAAATACGGAGCAGTTGGGCCAGCTGATATGTACCTGCAAATGGGGATGTTGAAGGAACTGAATCAAAACTGATAAACTGATTTTTCTTTCTTTCTTTCTCTGTTTATCTCCTGATATGTAGGACCTCCAGAACTTGCAAGCCAGCGCCTGTAGAGGAGCAGAGGTTCTGGATCAGAGAGAAGCCAGGATGGGTGATCATTCCGATGCCTGGTATGAAAGTGAAAAGGTGAGTGATATGAAATGACTGTGAAATGGATTAGAGGAAAACTGATTATGGAGCAATGGCGGGAAAAACTGGAGAACCCGAATAAAATCGCCCTGGCACCACTTCGCCTACTACAAATTCCACATGTGATCCTTTGGGATCGAACCTGGGCCCCTAGGTGAGAGGTAAGCGGTCTAATCACTCGGCTACGGCACCGCCTGAAACTGGTTTCCAAAGAGCATAAAATAAAGAGTCATGCTAAAATTGAATCAGGGAGTAACCACATTAGGATAAAGTGATAGTCAAATGCTTTAAAAACTGGTTGCTATTTGAATGAAATCCATTTTTGTTTTTTTGCATGGCCTTAACAAATTTCCGCATGAGAAAAGTTATAAGTATTTTAAAGCTGAAACCAATAACAAAGAATATCTAAAAAATGTTCAACTCCACGGAAAAGAGGTATATGACATAGCTTGTGCGTTTTAACGAGATCTACACTTACTTTGCTGCAAGTTTTTTTCTAATTCTTACGGTTTACCAGCCAACAGAATGAAGAGGTCTTCAGAGGATATTCCCAGAAACATTTTTCCGTGTAAGGGTTATTATGGGGTGGAGGGATGTTCCTCAAAATGTTCCTGTCGCATCCTTAGAAGTTATTAAACTTAAATACCAAGTTTGATATTTTACCGACTTTTGTTTTTGAGTTATCGGGATCACAGACACACAGACATACACATACGCGCGCGTGCACTCACACACACACACACCAATCCTTTTTTTTTTCTAAAAATGCTTTTTTTACTTTCTATACACGTACTATGTATATAGTGTATAGAGAATGTATTGTATTCCACCAAAAAACTCAATGTCTAGATTTCACCGGAAATACGTTTTGAGTCCAAAAAAAAACATTTTAGAAAAAAGTTCGCGTGTGTGTCTCCGTGGACAGCATTACCTCAAAAACGAAAAGACCGTTCAATACCAACCTTGGTATTTAAGTTTGGTATCTTCCAAGGATGCGATACGAAGAGTTTCAAGATAATATCCCCACTCCAAACTTCCCTTTACATGGAATATTTTTAAAAAATTTTGATTTTTGCAGAAATGGCTCCAATGATTTTGATTAAAATATCATATGCATAAGATATTATATATGACAAAAGAAATGTTTAGGTATCTTGAATTTTTCTGGAAAGAGCGTCTGAAGACCTCTTCATTCTGGATTGCCGTAAGAGCTACACAAAAACTTACTGCGCAAAAATATAGATCTCATTAAAACACCCAATATATGTCATATGCTTATTTTTTTGTAGAATTAACCGTTTTCGAGATATTCCGGATTATTGGTTTCAATTTTAAGCCACTTAAACTTTTCTCAAACGGGAAATGCTTCTTTTCGTTTCTCGTTTGTTTACTCATGACAAGCAAAGAGATTGGAATTTCAATTCTTTCACATAGCGACCGACTTTTAAAGGACGAGACTATCACTTTAGTCTGTGCATTTCTTATTTTCCTTCTACTTGCAAGGAAGCTAGTAATAAGACTAATTCTGCTAATGTTTATCTTGATTAGCATGATTAGATAACAGATTGATGTTTTGAATAAAAGGTTTGTTTATCGAACAGCTAGAAGGCATCATGTGAATGGAATACTTAGATTTTTCCCCTTCTATTTTCAAGGAACGAAGTAATAAGGACAATTTCTGCTAATGTTTATCTCGATTATCATGAAGTAGATAGAAGAATACGCTTTCTAACAATAATTTATTATAGAGATGTAGAGAAAGTCTGTGAGTGGAACACATCAGACCTTTTGATTACTGGGGACTTTAAAACGTATATTTCCGGTGAAATCTCGGTATCGAATTTTAGGGTGGAGTGCAATACCTTGTCTATGTACTGAGTAGAGAAATGATATCTCGATATATTGAAATTTTCCCTCAAATATTAATATTGTATCAAGTAATAGTTCAATCTCCTCCTTCAATATTTTATTTCAGGCACCAAATTGACTTATTATCCCCATTATTATTAAACTATAAAGAAAGCATTATCAGTAATGAAAGTAAGCTACATCTATTACGGACCACTAAAACGATGATACTACGCACAAAAACCATACGTATTGATTTCAGACGTGTATATTTGCATCTTGTGACGTCAGATGCCCACAGCATGATGACCCCTCTAAGTGATTGTCCATTGGCAGCCATTTGTCACCGTGAAGAGGAGGGGAACCGAGGGATGATGCTCCCCCGATGCGATTCTTCCCCCTAATCTCATGGGTTCTTACACTGGGGACCGCGTGGTTAGTAAATTCCGTCGGCAGGGTGATCAAATCGCTTCCCTAGCTCGTGTTTGTTATACCTTGAGGAGCATGTTCAGCACAGAGGCTGCGAGTTCCCTAGTATCTTATTTGAGAAACAGCAGCTAAATTTGTAGATAGAAGAAAACGATCCGAAACTTATACTAGCACTGCTACTTCCTGGGAAACTCTAGAAAACGTAGGAGACGAGCAAGGCTAAGTGTAATTTTTATAGGCTATAAGGGGAAATCTGTATGGAAAGATATATCCAAGCAATTATTAAAGTCATTATTCTGTGGGAGAAATGATCACTCCAAAAAAATAAGGGAACAGAAAACTGATATAGGTAAAATTTCCTGTGCAAATAGAACAATCAAGAATGGAACAAAATACCTGCTGAGTTACTGGAGACTGCCTCAAAGTGTAAATAGTTTTAAAAAGAGACTAAAAAAGAGTGATTAATAGTCGGAATAATAAATATAAACATTGCGTTATCACTAGTCTTATGAAGCTTTTATTAATGTATTATTTTTATTATTATCTTCTTCTTCTTTTGTTTAAGCTTTCGCTTGTTTGTCTTCACGCTACTCTTTTCAATCTGCTTCTCTCTGCTCGTTCTACGTGCGAGTTCCATTCTCGTCTTCTTATTTGTGTATTTAACCACAACCATTGTGTCACATTGTCTCATTTCTTACTTTCTGTACGCGTACTATATACAGCGTATAGAGAAGGTATTGTATTGCACCCAAAATTTCGATACCGAATGTCACCGGAAATACATGTTTTGGGACCCCCTGAATCCAATAAAAGCATTTTTAAAAACATGTCCGTGTGTGTATCTGTGAGCAGTATAGCTCAAAAACTAAAAGTCCGTTAAATACCCAACTTGGTATTTAAGTTCAGCATCTTAATAAGATGCGACACGAAGATTTTCAAGAAAATCCCCCCACCCACAACTACCTTTAAGGGGAAAACATTTCGTAAATTTTAGTAATCTCAAATATGACAATAACGATTTTGATTAAAATCTCTTATATTTAAGACAGTAAAATGTATATTTTAAATGTTCTGGGAATAGCCTTTGAAGACACCTTTATTCTGGATGACTTTCATGGAATTTTGTATAGCGGGTAAACCGTAAGAGAGAGACAAAAACTTGCTTAATAGCAAACGTAGCTTGTTAAAACACAAATGATGTTATATATATTTTTGTAGAGTTAATCGTTTTTGAGATATTCCTTGTTGTTTCACCTTTAAAATACTTTTCTCATACAGGAATTTGTCATCTCCTGTCCATAAAACAAAGGAACTTGTCACATAACAACCAGCTTTGACTATCACTTTAGCTTATGGCACTCCCTTATTCCCCTTCTACTTACATGGAAGTAAGTAATAAGAAATTTCTGCTAATTTTTTCTCCATTAGCTGATGTAAATAGAAGAAAAAACTTTTTAACAATAATTTGTTGCAGAGATTTAGAGAAAGTCATGTGATTGGAACACATCAGATTTTTTACTTTATCTACTTTTGTTCTTAAGGTTTTAATTTCTGTTGTTCTCCTAAGTTTTTTGGTTTTATGGGTTTCTGCTTTAGTTCATGTATCGTAGATTAAGATTGGTTTAAGTGCTGTTTTATACATTTGAATTTTACTTTCTGTGTTGAGCTATTTATTCTTCCATATCACGTCACGTAGATATCCTGAAATTCTAGCTGCTTTTTACTTTCTCTACACATACTATGTATATAGTGTATAGAGAAGTTATTGCAATGCACCCAAAAATTCGATACCGAGATTTCACTGGAAATATATGTTTTAAGCCTCCCTATATTCAAAAAGCATTTTCAGAAAAAAGTCCGTGTGTATGTGTGTGTCCGTAAACACGATAAATCAAGAACGAAAAGTCGATAAAACACCAAACTTGGTATTAAAGCTTTGTATCTTCCACAGATGCGACACGAAAATTTTTAGAAATATCCCCCCACACCATGGAATTTTTTCGAAAATTTTGATTTTCTCAAAAAATGGCTCTAACGATTTTGAACAAAATATCATGTATTAAAGAAATTTATTTACATGTTAAATAAAATGTACATATTAAAATTTCTGGGAATAGCCTCTGAAGACTGCTTTATTCTGGATAAATTTTAAAGAATTTTGCATAACTGCTAAACCGTAAGAGATGGACAAAAACTTACCACACAGAAAATGTAGATCATGTTAAAACACACAATTTATGCTATACACATTTTTTTCTGGAGTTGATCTTTCTTGTTTCTATTTTCAGCTTTAAAAACATTCTTCTCCATACAGGAATTTGTCAACTCCTGTCTATACAAACAATGGAACTTCAGTCACATAGCAACCAGCCTTTGACTATGGTACTCCCTTATTTCGCTTCTATTTACAAGGAAGCAAGTAATAAGACTTCCTACTATTTTTTTCCCGATTAGCATGAAGTAAATAGAAGCATAAGCTTCTCAACAATAATTTGTTGCAGAAATGTAGAGAAAGTCATATGAATGGAAACATCAGAATTTTTACCGTCTTCATGCTAGTCGAATTAAACGTAAGAGAAATATATTATCAACTTACATATTTGAAGGTACAGGGGAATAAGGTAATATATTAGGCTAAAGCGATAGTCAGATCATTTAAATGCTGATCTGTGTAATGATACTGAAATTCCGCTCAAGTTGAATATATCATGATACTTTCCGTTCTAGGATTCTAATTCTACAATTAGATTTTATACGTTCAATTAGAGGTTATATATTCTTAAGATTATGATTTTCCTATTACTTAATTTTAATTTATTTAGGAGCAATACTAGTTCTATTTGTAACTAGTTTAGCTTCAAATGAAATATTCTTCTACTCCAATAAAGTTAAGATTTATTTTTAGTGTATATTATATTATGAATAATATAATTTATTTTATTGAAAGGTAGGTAGTTAGATTAAGATCTTCTGCAGAAGTAAAAAAGTTGAATGTGCTACATTCACATAATGTTCTCTCCCTCTCAGATAAGCATTAGCAGAAATGGTTTTATACGATATTATTTCTTTGCACAAGGGCACAAGGAAATACAATAAGCTATAGCGATAGTCAAATCTTTGAAAAGGTGGTCGTTATGTGATGGTACTGGAATTCTGTTTTCTTTTCTTGACTAATATGAAATCAAATCGGGTTTTCCGTTCACATATTTCTTTATCTACTCTACAAAACATTATTCAAAAGCTTGTTCTTCTCTCTACTTCGTGCTAATCGAGATAAACATTATTATAAATAGTTGTATTATTTAGTTCCTTCTAAGTAAGAGGAAAGTAGGGGAATGCACTCGAATATAGCGAATCTTTTAAGAGTTGGTTGCTATGTGATGGATTTGAAATTCAATTGTCCTTGCATGTCCATGATGAAAAATGTGAATAACGTTTTCTTATTTGAGCAAAATCTGAAGTATGGAGATTTTAAAACCGATAACAAGGGATATCTCGGAAATGGTTAGTTGCACAAAAAAAAAAAAAAATTGACATAAATTGAGTATTTTTGGCGAGACCTAAATGTTTTGTTAATACGTTTTTGTCTACTCTTAGGTTAAGTAGATTTGCAAAAGTCATCCAGAAAAAAGAGAACTTCAGAGGCTATTCCCAATAAATTAATTGTATGCATTTTATTTGTCACATTTATAACTTTAATGTGCAGTGTTTTAACCAAAATCGTTCAAGTCAGTTTTGAGAAATGACAATTTCATATTAAGGGGAGTTTGGGTTGGAGGGATTTTCCTGTATATCTTCATGTCGCATCCTTGAAAGATGCTGAAGTTAAATAGTAAGTTTAACCGAAATTTCGTTTTGTGGTATGCCATTCACAACGCGCGCTCGCGCACACACATGGATCTTTTACGCAGAAAACTTTTTTGGATTCCAGTAAAATCTCGCTATCGAATTTTTGGATGGATTGTAGTACCAGACTTATGTGAGTAGAAGAGAAAACAAAATAACAAATGATAACTTCCCATTTAAGGAAAGTACCGGTATTGGAAAATTTAAACCAGTAATAAGATACATCTCTGAAAATATCAACTTCACAAACTATGTGGATGACAAATTGTGTTTTTAACGAGATCTACAATTTTATATAGAACTTTTGTGTACGATTTACTGGATACGCAAAGGTCAATCAGAGTGAAGATGACTTTAAAGGCTATTCACGACGTATATTTTATTTTGTCAGAAAATGTTATTTTTTTTTATTTTAATCAACCTTTGTACAGCCATTTTTGATAAAATCAAAATTTACTTTCGAAAATGTTTCTATTAGTTTGTGATGCGAGGAGGGGATTTTCTTTAAAACCTGTGCATCGCATCGTCTGAAAATGCTGAACTTAGATATCAAGGTTGGTATTAACGGACTTTTCGCTGTTGTATTGTGCTGTTTCCATACATAGATAAAGGCCTGTTTCCAAAACGTGCATTTCCAACGAAATCTCAGTGACGATTTTTTGGGTGTGGTGCCTTACCTTTTCTACCTTTGTACTATGTAGGTACAAACTAGAGATTGTAAATATTTCCATGGTAATTAAAAAAATCTGATGTGATCCATTCACATGACTTTCTCTATATCTCTGTCACGAATTATTGTTAAAAAGTTTATCCTCCTATCTACCTCATGCTAATCTAGATAAACGTTAGCAGAAACGTAAGTAGAAGGGAAATAATGGGATATAGTATGTTAAAACGATAGTCAAATCTTTTATAAGCTGGTTGCCATATGGATGAAATACGTCTCTTAGCATTGCCAGGAGTTGACAAATTTCCGTATGTGAAAAGTTTTAAGTATTTTAAAACTGAAGCCAATAACCAGGAATATCTCAAAAACACTCAATTTCGCGAAAAAAGTATATAACATAAATTGGGGGTTTTAACGAGCTTTACGTTTTTGTTTATTTCTTACGGTTTATCAATTATTCAAAATTCCGCAAAATTCATCCAGAGTCTTCAGAGTCTATTCCCAGAAAATTGAAGATACATTTTTATTTGTCACATAAATATCTTAAATATAAGATGTTTTAATCAAATCGTTAGAGCCATATTTGAGAAAATAAAAATTTTCGAAAAATGTTCCATGTAAAGGATATTTGGGATAGGGGGATTTTCTTGAAAATCTTCGTGACGCATTCTTGGAAGATACCAAACTTAAATACCAAGTTTGATATTTAACGGGTCTTTTCGTTTTTGAACTATGCTGCCCAAAGACAGACAGACAGACATTCACAGACACAGAGAAAGACAGACACACTGACATTTTTCTAAAAATGCTTTTGTTTAGATTCAGGGGGTCTCAAAACATATATTTCAGGTGAAATCTAGGTATCGAATTTTTGAGTGCAATACAATACCTTCTCTATACACTATGTACATTGTACGTGTAGAGAAAGTAATAAATCGATTGTGTTACACTCAGTTTAGGTTTACAAAATAACAACTTATATATTTCCATCGATACATGTTCGTACTGGAAACGGCTGATGTGATTGGAGAAGTCCATTTTTTGGGGGGCTCCAAATAAATGACGTTATATTGTGCAGATAGTGAAGAAGATAAATATTGCTGAGACTGGACACTTCAGGTTTTGTCAGAGAAGAGACGAACTGTCTCTGGTTTATGAAGAGCATCTGTTGTACAGGTGTGAAGTGCAAGGAGCAGGGGTGACGTATAAACCCCCGGGGAGGGACAAGATACAAGCCTCCCTACCGAAACTGATGACGATCATTCCAAGAGAGAGAAAAGAAGGAACTGGAGCTGATTGAGTAGGACCACCCCATCACGTGATGTAGGGTATCTCGTTTCATCGCGACAGGGGATCATCATCCCCAAGGGAATGTCCTTTATCTCTCACAGAGCAAGGGCTGCAGTTCTCAGATCTTCAGCTGCAAAAATACACATGTGCTTAATTTAGGGCGGCATTTCTTGTTTACAAGAAATACGATAATTCTAACAGTTTTCATCTAAGGACTACGTTGATATTCCCACAAGTCTCAAACGCAAGACGTTTTCCTTTTCTACTTTATACCGACATTCGATTTTTTAGAAATGTAGCAAAATAAAATGCAGACATTTTACTTTTATGTCAGTTTTGATATTCTTGCCCCCGGATAAGATTTTCCGCCCAGTGTTTTCCCTAATAATGTTTGCAAAAGTTAAATGCACGTAGAGGCGGGTCATGCTGCTGCATCCAGAAAATCATATACTAGCCCCTCCTACCAGCGTTGCCGGTTCTGGTCCTCACATCTTACTTGTCTGGACCAGAATCATTATCTTCAATAGTAATAATTTAATTATCTTCTCGCAAAAACCTGTGCAGGACAGGAAATGGATAGGCAGAGTTAAGACTGAAAAATTCAACACCATAGCTGGGATTTGAACCACGGATCTCCCGGTCTCTACCTGGTTGCTCTACCACTGAGCAACAATAGCAACATGTAACAGTTGGCTATGCTATGAATCCTGTGTCATGAAGTACTTACGAAATTGTAAGTGGCCATTGGGGTATGTAGTCTCAAAATAATTTGTGATCACCTTGTGGTTTACCAGGAAACATACGAGTCAGTTGAGAAATGTAGTGCTGTATCGGCATATTGCCATGGTAGCTCAGAGGTAGAGCAACCGGCTAGAGACCGGGAAATCCGTGGTTCAAATCCCGGCTATGGTGTTGAATTCTTCAGTCTGACTCTACCTATCCAATTATTCTCAATAATTACGCTTAGAAAAATATAAGAAAATGAAAGATGCCAATAATATAACTAGACAGAATTTTATTTTTTGATCACGGCTGTGAGCTATGTGCATTTGAACTTCACATGGTTATCGTCACTCAACATCCATTATAACGAAGATAGTCTGAAAAATAACATCAAATTCTTCATCACAACGCTATCTCAAATATAAGTGCAGTGTAGCATGATATACAACCACGCAGTCTGAAAAGGAATGAGTTACACTTCAGTTGAATTTCACAGTAGTGGTGTGTTATTTTTATTTTTAAAGTGACGGGCATGTTAAGTCGCATTTCAAATTCGAACTGAAATATTTTAACTCAAAAACGAATAAATTAACAAATTTGATATTTAAGTTCAGCATTTTCCATGGATACATTTTCTCAAATATGAAAAGCGATTTTTTTTATTAAAGATATTTTCGTGGCAAATGAAATTTATATCTTGAGTTTTCTGGAAATAGCCTCTGAAGTTCTCTTCATTATGGATGTCTTTTGCAAAACTTGTGAACCACAAGAGAGCGAGAGACAGAGAGAGAGAGCGAGAGAGAGAGACAGAGAGAGAGAGAGAGAGACAGAGAGAGAGAGAGAGCGAGAGAGAGAGAGAATCCTAATTGAAACAAAATGTAGATCTCGTTAAAGCACACAATTCATGTCGAATCCAGCTTTTTGTGGAGATAATCATTGCAAGATATTTCTTGTTATTGTTAATTTAATTGTTTTGTTTCTTCACATAAACCGTGTATAGAACAGCAGTTGGATAGGTAGAATCAGATCGAAAAATTAATGCCATAGCCGAGATTCAACCACGGATCTCCCGATCTCTAGCCGAATTCTCTAACCACTGAGCTAGCATGGTAACCGTGAAACATGCGAGTCAGTTGAGAAATTTAATGTTATGCCGGCATGTTGCTCAGTGGTTAGTGCAAACGGCTAGAGACCAGGAGATGCGAAGGCATTGATTCCTTACTATTATTTTAAATTTTCCAATACTTCTCCCTCAAATGGGAAGTCTTTCAACTGTCGTTTTTTGGTTTGGAGAGCTTAAAGCTTGTATTTGTGGTGAAATATCGATATCAAATGTTTGTGTGGAGTAAATACTCCTCCGTAGGGATAACGTGTCTGCCTTATATTCATAAGGTCCCGATTCAAATCTCAATTAGGGTGAGTCACCCGGATAACGTTTTTCCAGTGTTTTCCCTTATTCTGAAAGACAAATGTCAGGTAACTGTAAGTTGTATGAATCCCGGACTCATTTAGCATGATTTCACTAATTCCATTGATCGTCCGAAATGACCTATCCTATTTGCCAGCGTTAAGCGGCAGAGAAAGTATAAATTACTTTTCCTCTTCTGTCCAATCTTCCATGAAAATACATAAATTAGAGAAAGCCTAAGTAAATTCATAAAAAAAAATGATGTGTTACACTCACATGACTCTCTAGCTGCTCTAAAAACTTCCTACAAAAGATTATTCTTCTTTCTACACAATGATAATCGAAATAAACACTAGCAGAAAGCTCTTATTACTTAGTTCTTATAAGTAAAAGGGAACTAAGGTAATGCACTAGGCTAAATGATAATCAAAAGTTTTAAAAACTATCGTTATGCAATTGTCATTGCAAATCGCTTCTTTGCGATTTGGAGTAGAAGAAAAGAAAAACGAAACTTCCGGTCTGAGAAAAGTTTAAGTACTTCACAATTGAAACTAATAACAAGGAATATCTCGGAAACGGTTACCGCCACAACAAAAACGTATAGGACATAAATTGTATTTTGACTTGATGTATATTTCTTTTTTTGTGTAGTAAGTTTTAGTCTATCTCTTACGGTTTGGCATTTAAGCAAAATTTGGCAAAACTCATCCAGAATAAAGAGGTCTCCAGAGGCTATTCCCAGGAAATTCGAGATATACATTTTATTTGGGATATAAATAGCTTTAATGTACGGGATTTTAATCAAAATTGTTAGAGCTATTTTTAAGAAAATAAAAAATTTCGAATTTTTTTCCATGTAAAGGTTAGTTTGTGGTGGGGGGACTGTTTTGAAAAACTTCGTGTTGCATCCTTGAAAGATACTAAACCGAAATACCAAGTTTGGTATTTAACGGTCTTTTGGTTTTGGGGCTATGCTCTCCACAGACACACATATACACACACACACACACACACATACACGGACCTTTTTTTAAAAATGCTTTTTTTCGGAGTCGGAGGACTCCAAAACATATATTTCTGGTGATACCTCGACATCGAACTTTTAAGTGCATTACAATACCTTCTCTATCCCTATGTACATTGTACATATGGGGCTAAAGAAAGTAAAAATTGTTTTGACTGGGCACACATTACTTTTAGGCATTTCCTATTATTAAGAAATATTTTTAAACAGGAAAACGCAAAGTGCTACTTGATATATAGTTTCATAGAGAAGTTCATACATTGGATTTCAGAAAAAGTAACATTTCTAATTTGTGGGACATGTTTGCACATTTTACCGCTGTAAGGACATATAAAACTGCAACTGATTACACAAAGGATATTTTCCTTAATACGCTTTGCGGTTGGAAAAGGACTTACGAGAAACCGAAATCTCCCAGCAGTACCATTTTGGTGACAAAGCACGCTATGTGTTTCAGGCACGCAAATCTGCAGGATTACCCAGGGTAGCCAACGTATTTTTCGGAATAAAGTTACGTGCTGTAAAATATAACGCTAATCCCTGAAAGCGGCCTCCCGTTTAATCTTAATGGTTATCGAATATTTTTTATCGTTCACATATTTTACATTTTTTGCTTTCGAAGTTTGCAGCTCGCCGCGCAGGTTTATGGGGAAGCTGAAATTTCTGTCATTTTGCTACATACCTGTTATGTTTAACACATGTGAAATGTTAACACTTTTATCTACCGTGGTTGTAAAAGTGGATAATTGGCTAATAAAACGAAAAATATTAAAGGAAAGGTGCTCATGTTTATAAGTACTATTCCACCAAAAAAGTCGAAGTCGAGATTCCACCGGAAATAAATTTGTTTAATAAGAAGCAAGTTTTTTTTATAGAAAAGGTCAGTATGTATGTAATTGTGAACGCGTAAACAAAACATCTGATATGTTCCATTCACACGACTTTATCTACCTGTTCTGCTACAAAAGCTTATTCTTCTCTCTATTTCATGCCAATCGAAATAAACTTGAGCAGAAATAGTTTTTAACTTCTCTAGTGCATATAGTAGGTAGAGGAGATATTAGATTCTGCCCAAAATTTGATATCGGTATTGCACTGGAAATACATGTTTTGAATACCCTGAATAAAAACATTTTTAGAAAAAAGTCCGTGGTTTATATGTGTATGTGTGTGTGAATAGTATAGCTTAATAACAAATTTCCATTTAATATCAAACTTCGTATTTAAGTTTAGTACCTTCCAAGGAAGGTGGCGCCGTGGTTGAGTAGTTAACCGCTCGCCTTCCATCTAGGCGGCCGGGTTTGATCCCAAGCGCCCGTATGTGGGATTTGTGGTGCACGAAACGGCGTCTGGGCGGGTTTCTCCCGCTACTCATTCCACCAATGGCTCCATCATTCCGATCATTAATTTCATATCAACCACTTCCTCCTGTTCATGCCTGGCCACGGGCCAGCCCCGTAACAGCTCTCATTCTGTGGTTTCGTACCGTTGGTTTCCCGACAGGCTTCTGACCCTAGGCATTGGCTTGTAAGTCCTTGCGGGGTGCCAGTCCAACGAATACAGGGAGGGTAAACCGATTACGAAACGAAACCTTCCAAGGATACGATAAGAAGAAGTTCGAGAAAATCCCTACCCCAAACTACTCGTTACATAGAAACATTTTCGATAATTTTGTTTTTCTCAAAAATGGCTGTTACGATTTTGATTAAAATGCCGTAAGTTAAATATATTTACATAACAACATTTTTTGGGAATATTCTCTGGAGAACTCTTCATCCTGGATGATTTTTGTACAACTGGAAAGCCGTAAGAAGATAGAAAGAAACTTACTTCACAAAAATATAGATAACGTTAAAGCACACAATGTTTTAAAAATACATTTTTTTGTTAAGTTAATAATTTCCGAGGAGATATTCCTTGTTATTTATTTAAAATTTAAAATGCCTTAACTTTTATCAAACGTAAATTTATCATACCTGTTTATTTTGCTTTACACCTGGCCATGCAAGGGAACAGAATTTCAATCACATAGCAACCAGTTAAAATACTTGAGATCGCTTTAGCTTAGTGTATTCCCTAATTTCCCGACCATTTCAAATACTGCTTATCTATTTTAGAATGAAATAGAAGAACAACTTTTTGCAAGAATAATTTGTTACAGAGTCGGTGGAGAAAGCTATGTGAATTGAACACATCAAATTTTTAAGTGTTACTTACCAAAGTGTCTACTTAATTTCACAAGGCAGGAGACACAAATGTTGCTAACGCACATGGGTATGTGTGATGTCGTTTGGAGTAAAAACGAATCGACACGACGGAGTTAAAACGAGAGTGCCGCCACTGCTGCGCCATTATCATTGGGACAGCACAAGAAAAAGTGGGCAGAGCAGTGCATCTGAGAGGAACAAGAGGCGCCCTTCCAACCAAAGTGAGACAAAGAAGCTCTGTCGTCGTCACGCTGCCGAACTTGGAAGTGAGGACAGTTACACTAACGCAGACGTGAGGGGAAGGCAGTCAGCCAAACTCATAAATATTCCCACAAAGTCACCGTTCACTTACAACTAGTGTACGACTCCCTGCCCCAATAATTATAACAGCTGGCAGCTCACACTACCCGAATAATCCCGAAAATAATACAAATATCCTTACTACATGTGTTTCAAAATGCTACAAAAAGTAAATAGTAATGTAATTTGTCCTTATGCACGACCCAAAAAAAAGTCTGTCCATTCATTTTTCTACCTATTCTGAAAAAAAAAAAAAACCTTCTTTAATTTATCTAGAACGTATGTGCAATCTACATAGGAGATAGAGGACGTATTGTAATCCAACCAAAAATGCGATACCGAAATTTGACCGGAAATGCATGTTTTGAGGTTCCCTAAATCTGTAAAATATATTTTTAGAAAATGTTCGAAAAGAAAAGTCCGTTAAATATCAAAGTGGTTTTTGATATTTTAACCCAAAAGTTGCCGAACGAAATTTTAAGAACATCCCTCAGCCAAAACCACCGTTTACATGAAACCATTTTGAAAATTTTGATTTTTCAAAAGTGTCAATGATGTTATAAAAAAAGTGTATTAAAGATATTTACATGGCAAATAAAATTTAATCTTGAATTTCGTGAGAATAACCTCTGAAGACCTCTTTATTTATAGTGACTGTGTAAGTGGTATACCGCAAGAGATAGATATAAACTTATCACACAAAAAATGTTGTTCTTCAATACACACAATTTATGTCCAAATAATTTTTGTTGTGGGAGTATCTATTGATTTAGGTCGGACATTTTAAACAAAAAATGTAACGAAAGCAAGCTATGGATTTCAAAACTTAGCCGAGGTAGAATTTGTAAAAAAAAAAAAAAAAAAGTATTTCATGGTTGTTGCTGAAATAGATCCAAAAAAGCAGATTGGTTCAAATCTATTTCTCTATCAAGAAACACCTACATAAGCAGGAGTGTTGAAGAGATGGCGGCTGGGGTTAGGCATCAACTTATTGAGAAGAGGAAAATGTTCTATTGTTTTTCTATTCCTTATGATGTGAATACTGACGTGACAGATACTGCACAATTGCTGCTATTTGCTGGGGGCGTAGACACAGACTTCACAATTACAGAAGAACTTATAGGAGGGAAAATTATAAAAGGTAGGGACATATTTGATGAGGTTGTAAAAACTGTGGATAGTATGGAACTTAAATGGGAAGGATTGGTGCAGTGTAACTACAGATGGTACACCCCACATGATGCACCTCGGAAGGGCTGAACTGATAAGAAAAAAATCTAATGTGTTCCATTCACATACTTCCTCTACATCTCTACAATCAAGTATTGCTAAAAAGCTTATTCTTCTATTTACTTAATGCTAATGAAGAAAAAGTTAGCAGAAAGGATCTTATTATTGCTTCTGGTAAGTAGAAGGAAAATAAGGGAATACACTAGGATAAACTGACAGTCAAATATTTAAAATGTGGTTGTTATGGGATAAAAGTACTTTTGTTTCTATGGGTAGCAGTTGACAAATTTCCGTATGAGAAATGTATAAGTATTTTAAAGTTGAAACTAAAAACAAGGAACATCTCAAAAACGGTCAACTCCACACAAAATATATTATATAAATTGAGTGTTTTAACGAGATCTACATTTTTTTTATCAAGTAAGCGTTTGCTTATCTCTTACGGTTTACCAGTTATACAAAATTCCGCAAAATTCATTCAGAATATATGTATTCAGAAGCTATTTACAGAAATTTGAAGATATATATTTTATTTGTCATGTAAATATCTTAAATATAAGAGATTTTAATAAAAATCGTTAGACCTTTTTTGATAAAATTAAAATTTTCGAATTTTTTTACACGTGAAGGATAGTTGAAAGTGTTGGGATTTTCTTGAGAATCTTCGTGTTGCATCCTTGGAAGGCAGCAAACTTAAATACCAAGTTTGGTATTTAACGGTCTTTTCGTTTTTGAGCTATGCTGCCCACATACACACACGGCCATTTTTCTGCCTTTTTTGGACAAAATATGTATTTCCGGTGAAATCTCGGAATCTAATTTTTGGGTGCAATAGAATATCTTCTCTATACACTACGTACATAGTACGTGTAGAACAAGTAAATGGAGTCTTAGCAAGTGTAGGTGTTGCATTGCGTTATATATGAGGAGCCGCTATGTGCAAAGCCAGCTAATCTCCATGATGTTATGCAGACGGTTTAGAAACTAATTAACTTCATCTGTAGTAGGGCATTAATCCGCCGCAGCTTTTAGACTTTTCTTGATGAAATGAACAGCGAATACGGCGAGGTAATTTACCATTTAGAGATAAGGTGGCTAAGTCGTGGTCAAACGTTTGCTAGATCTTTTACTCTCCCGGCGGAAATTCGCAAATTTATGAAAGACAAAGAAAACGCGAGTGTATTGTTAGGTGACCTTAAGTGGTTGCCCTGCTCAGCATTTCTAGTTGACATGGCCAGTCATTTGAATAACTTTAATAACCTAACACTAAAAGACTAAGTCCAACTTATCTGCGATACGTACAGTGCTATTAAATCATTTCAACAGACATTGAAATTGTTCACGAGACAAATTTCTTCCAAGAATTGGGCGCATTTTCCTACATTTGGTGCTAATATCCAGAAGTATATGTTGATATTTATTACTTTTCAAAGGCAATCAGGACACTGAAGAATAATTTACATATTAGTTGGCCGATTTTGTAAAATTTAATTCTGCAATTTGTCTATTTACATCGTCTTTCACTCCATATGTTGATAAAGCACCAGAGCTACTACAATTAGAGGTGTTACGAGGGCTGTCCCAGAAGTATCCGACCTAGCAAAGAAAGCACTAACATTTGGGGGAAAAACATCTTTATATCTCTACAGAGTCTCCTTTCAGCTCGATACACATTTCCCAGTGATGTTCAGTAGCTTCGATACCCTGTTTATAGTGAGAACTATCCAGGTGTGCAAAATAGCCATCAACTGCAGACTCTACCACCTTCAAGTTTGGAAACAGAAAATAATCAGAGGGGGTTAAATCTGGCAAATGGGGTGCATGAGGAAGCAATTTGAACTTTAATCCATTGAGTTTGGCCATGGCGATAATAGTCGTGTGAACTGGTGCATTGTCTTGATAAAGCAAATCTTTCTTTTTCGCTAAATGCGGCCGTTTTTGCTCAATTTCATCACTCAAACGCTGTAATTAGTTCGCATAATATTCAGCATTTATTATTTTTCCTTTTTTGAGATAGTGAATGGAAATTATCCCGCGCGCGCCCCAGAAAACTGACGGCATGATCTTGCCTGCAGATAGGACTGTCTTCACCTTCTTTGGAGCCGATTCTCCCCTTCCAATCCACTGTTTTGATTGTTTCTTAGTCTTAGATGTGAAGTGATGAACTAAGGTTTCATCGATTGCCATGACGGAAAAACTCAGGTTTACTGCAGCGAAACATTGCTAAACAATCGACTAAAACATCCCCACGACGCTGTTTTTGTTCTATTGTGAGCAAACGCGGCACCCACCTTGCACACAACTTTCTCATTTGCAAATTTTCAGTCAGTATGCGATGTAAAGAACTTTTTGAAATGCCTGCAACGTCTACTAGCTCGCGCACTTTCAGTCGATGGTCATCCAATACCATTTTGTGGATTTTCTTTACAATTTCTGGACTTTGGTCGAACACTGCGATGTTCGTCTTGGCAACTCGTATGACGCTTAAACTCTGCCATCCAATATTGCAAATGAAATAGCAGACTACCCCAAAGTAGAATCTTGCTCAGCTTTAATATTAGTTGGACTAAGACCTTTCAAATGAAGGTATCGTATCACATAGTGATGACCAGTTTTATCCATGCTCACAAGTTCGCTGAGAGCATTTACTAATGATGGCTGCCAAATAAATGCTAAACAATGTAAAATCGTCAAACTTCAAACTTAAGTTTTCTAAGGTTGGTACTGTTTACCATTGTTTGAAACAACAACCGCTATATATACGTCAGGTCGGGTACTACTGGGATAGCCCTCGTAGACTTGCAGTACAATGATGCAATGAAA
This sequence comes from Hymenopus coronatus, assembly GCA_030762935.1. Lineage (NCBI taxonomy): Eukaryota > Metazoa > Arthropoda > Insecta > Mantodea > Hymenopodidae > Hymenopus > Hymenopus coronatus. Next base: position 121,855,098 of record CM060897.1, on the reverse strand, counting down.
GCTATCCTAAGGACCTTTCCAGTTTCTACAAATTACTGCCAGAAGAAAAATATATAACGACGTTTGAACACCATGTTTGCCTCAACATTTATATTCCCATATATTAATTATATTAACTCCCATTAGGCGAGAAATGTTTATTGTAGTTTTATACTTATAGAACAAAGCACTGCAGAAATGTCTAACACGTCGTAAAAATGTGTTTAATAGCATTATTTATAAATTTATACCCTAGTTTTCTGTTTTTGCATTCCATAAAATATTACACATATATACATATATGTATAAATGTGCAATATTGCTCACTACCAATCGTGTGATTTAGTTACTGGCCCTGGATGTAAACAGGTTTGGGCGGCCCTGGTGTATAGAGAAGATATTGCATTCAACCCAAATATTCGATGTGGACATTTCACCAGAAATATATGTTTTCTGGTACCCGGATTCTAAAAAAGCATATTGAGAAAAAGGTGAGTGAGTGAGTGAGTGTGTGTGTGTGGGTGTGTGTGTCCGAACAGGATAACTCAAAAACAAAAAGTCGGTAAAATACCAAACTTGGTATTTAAGTTTAATATCTTCCAAGAATGTGACTCGAACATTTTAAGGAATATTCTCCACCCCAAACTACCCTTTACATGAAAACTTTTTCGAAAATCTTTATTTTTTCAAAAAGAACTCTAAGGACTTTGATTAAAATATGTATATTAAAGATATTTACATGACAAATAAAATTATATTTTAAATTTTCTGGGAATATCCTCTGAAGACTACTTTATTCTCTGAAGGGCTTTCCATTCTGGATGAAATATGCTGAATTTGTATAACTGGTAAACCGTAAGAGCCGAACAAAAACTTACATCAAAAAATGTAAATTTAGTTAAACGCACAAGTTGTCCTATACATGTTTTCCGGTGGAGATGACCATTTTGAGATATTCCCTGTTATCGGTTTTAGTTTTACATAAAATACTTAAACTTTTCAAATACGGGCATTTGTTAACTCCTGGCCAAACGGATTTCAACCACATGGTAGACATCTTTTAAAAGTGTATTCCCTTATTTCCCTTCTACTTACAAGAAATCAAATAATAAGACACCATTTCTGTTAATGTTTATCTCAATTAGCAGGAAGAAGACAGAAGAATACTAATTGTTACAGAGATGTAGAGAAAATTATGTGAATGGAACACAATATATATTTTTTTCCAATTTTTAGTTGGATAAGGAGATACGATATTACCAGGGAAGATAGCTCAATTACTATTTGTGATGCTCGGCATTGTTGCGTTCAGATATACAAGCAAGCAGGCATATGGTTATTTCCTTTTATACATTTAAAGGTAGAATAGGATAGATAATCACTTGGTTCATATACACTGCATCTATTCTCTAATTAGGATGAAATTTCCCATATAGTTAGCATATAAAAATTCTCATTAACTCAAATTTTGCTATCACTATTCTACACTAATTATCGGTGTTCTACCCTCTAGCTAATATGTGGTAATATTAAAGCCGTGGAAAAATAATTAATCGATAACTGCTTTAAAGAAAGAAGCTGATTATATGAATACTACGCTCAACATATAGAGGTCTAATTACTGTGTGTGCAAGTAATAATCTCGCGTGGAGCGAGTTGTAAAATTACTAAGTTTAATGCACAAACTAAAGCAGCCGGTTGTATTACATTTAGCTGCTGTAATAGTGCATTTTAAGTTTAGAGTGAACTTTTATTTACTTCTATCCTATTCTATAGACTTCATATATACATTTCATGTGTCCTAGGATACAACAAAACGAGTCTTTATTTCATTGTAAATTATTTTAACTCCTTTGGAGCGCCTCATTGTTTAAATAACGAAACTTCCTTGTCATTTAAGTCCTTTGACTTGCCGGATAATAAACTAAGTACAGCGTTTTTAGCATAACCTAAAAATTCTTTGGGAATATCCATTTTCATTCATTTATTGATTTATTTGGTGTCGTTTAAACAGCCAGCATAAAAACTGTTTATTCCGGCGGGGTTACACAGCAACGAACAAACAAAGCACTATCTACTCAAGATTAAAATTCAGTTCCTCGTAATGACGACCCTAATAATATTAACATTTATAAATATAAAAATATTTAAGTTAATATTAGGATAGTATAAAACGTTGTATGTTACACGTGGCTTATATACTATTATTTGCTAACAAACAATGGTCTGTTTAAGCCACCTATAATATAAAAAAACTGATGTGTACCATTCACATAACTTTCTCTACATCTCTGTAACAATTATTATTAAAAAAGATTATGCCTCTATTTACTTCATGCTACTTGAGAACAAATTGGCAGAAATAGTCTTATTACTTGTTTCCTTGTAAGTAGAAGCGAAATAAGGAAGTGATGGTCAAAAGCTGGTTGCTATGTGACAAGTTCCTTTGTTTATATGGACAGGAGTTGACAAATTCCTATATGAGAAAAGTAAGCTTTTCATAGCTGAAACTAAAAACAATGAATGTTTCAAAAACGATCAACTCCACGAAAAAATATATATAACATAAATTGTGAGGTTTAACGTGCTCTACATTTCTTGTGTAGCAAGTTTTTATCTAAGTCTTACGGTTTAGCAGTTATGAAAAATTCCGTAAAATTCGTCCAGAATAAAGTAGTCTTCAGAGGCTATTCCCAGAAAATTCAGGATATGCATTTTGTTTGTCAGGTAAATATCTTTAATATTTGATATTTTAATCAAAATCGTTAGAGCCATTTTTGCGAAAATCAAAATTTTCGAAAAAAGTTCCATGTAAAGAATAGTTACAGGTGGGGGGATTTTTCTCAAAACCTTCGTGTCGCATCCCTGGTAGATACTAAACTTAAATACCAAATTTGGTATTTTACCGACTTTTCGTTTTTGAGCTATCGTGTTCACAGACACACTGACACACACACACACACACACACGGACCTTTTTGTAAGAATGCTTTTTTTTGGATATAAGGGACCCTAAAACATATATTTCCGATGAAATTTCGGTATCGTATTTTTGAGTGGAGTACAATACCTTCTCTATACACTATGCACATAGTGTGTGTAGAGAAAGTAAAAATTATCGTTTTATTCCTGCTTTATTGTAACATTCTATAAGACCTTCTCCTCATATGTAGATAGAGGAAGTATTAAACTTATAAGTTCAAAATAAGATTTCATCGGAATCAAGCGCGTTGAATCCACAAATCTGATGTGTTGCATTCAAATGAAATACTCATCCTGTTCTACACAAACTTCCTAAAAATATACTTCTTCTTTCTACTCCATGCTAATCGAGATAAGCATTACCAAAATCACTTTATTATTTAGCTTCTTATAAGCAGAAGAAGAATAAGGAACAGCAGGCTAAAGCGATGGTCAAATATTTTAAATGCTGTCGCTATGCAATTGTCATTGAAATTCGCTTCTTTGTGGAACCCAAAGTAAAACAAAAGAAACATGGACGAATTCCTGCTTGAGAAAAGTATACGTATTTCAAAATCTAAACCAATAACAAACAATATCTCGGAAAAGGTTGGCTCTATTAAAAAAAAAAAAAAAAAAAAAGTAAAGCACAAATTATGTATTTTGACGAGATCTACATTTTTTTTTGTAGCAACATTTTGTCTTTCCCATACGGTTTACCAGTAATGCAACGGTTATTCAGAATGAAAAATACTTCAGAGAAAGTTCAAGATAAACATTTTGTCATGCGTGTGTGTATGTATTTTTTATTCATGGAGTTTTGTGTATTTCCTGTGAAGTCTCGGTATCGAATTTTTGGAAGGAATACAACACCTTCTCTATCTGCAATGTACATGTTACATCGTGATAGAGAAAGTTAAAATATGGCACGTTTCATTTACCTGACTTTCTTTGCATGCGCTGTAAACAAACTTCTTACAAAATATTATTCTATTTTCTACTGCATGCTAATCGAGATGAACAGTAGCAGAAATGATCGTATTACTCGCTTTCTTATAAATATAAGGGAAATAAGGGAATACACTAAGCTAAAGCGATAGTCAACTGTTTTAAAAGCTGTCGCATTTATTAAGACATAAAAGTATATATTTTAAAGTTATAGTTGAATGTACAATTGATGGCAGGAATAACAAAGGAAGGGAAAAACTCCGGTACATGGAACAAATTAAGAAGGACATAATGAATGAATAATTAAAAACCTGATGTAATATTCACATGACTTTCTCTACCTATTCTGCACCAAACAATTCTTACAAAAGCCTATTCTTCTATCTACTTCATGCTTATCAAGATAAACATTATCAGAACTTGTTTTATTTCATAGGTGGATACAAAGGAAAATGGGGATATACAAGGTTAAGGCGTTAGTAAAATCTTTCAAGAGCGGGTCGGCTTGTGGTCGTAGTGAAATCCCATGTGAATGAGGCACATCAGATTTTTTTTTCATGTAAATTTCTTTATTACGATATTTTAATAATTTTGAGAAAATGAAACATTTCAACAGCTTTTCCATGTAAATGTAATTAGAGATGAGGGAATTTCCTAAAAATCTTTGCATCGCATCCTTGGAAGATAGTAAAGTTATGCACCAAGTTCGGTTTTTAATCTATTTTTCATTTTGAAGTTCTGGTGTTCACACACACACACATACAGGGAACTTCTCCTAAAATTGCTTTTTTGGTTTAAGTGAACCTCAAAACATGTACTTCCGGCGAAATTTCAATATCGATTCTTTAGTGGGATGCAATACCTTCTCTGCCTACTCTGTACTCTCGTAGAGAAAATGAAATCGAAGGCAGAGAGACGAGAATGGAGAATCGTTTCAAACCAAACCAAAGGATATAGATTTATTTTAATACAGCTGTTCACTTTAGGAGCCGAATCTGAAGCTGCGAGCTAGCTATGCAGTCCGTTGATGTCTCTGCTGTAACAAAGCTGTGCTGGACTGTTTATTGAGTAGGTATGATGGCTAAGTAAACCACGTGAACTTGAGTTGAGCACCGTGCAGATATAGCCTCTGTGCCAATTTGCTCGCCTTTGATGGCTACCTTGCGGTAAAACACCCACAAAAGCCTGCTCGTGTTGCTCTATGACCAGCACCGCGATTTCATTGCTGAATTTAGGGGTTATTGGATTTCAGGGCAGGGCAAGACTGGTGATGTGGTTTTAATCCAGCGTTGGATTAATTGTGGTTGTGTTTCAGGTCGCTCCCTGTGATTTTTTTGTTTTTTTACGGCTCTGTGTAAATGTAACAAGGACAAAACATGCTGCACTCTCGGTGACTTAAACAAATGCCGCTCGCTTTTACTATTGGGTCCCTAAAGGTTTATCACGACACTGCTCATTTAACCTTGGTTTTATGAACTTTGTTCTACCACTTTTACGCCGAGTGCTTCATGACATTCGTATCGTGAAAGTGACGATTTCTGCCATAAGGTTCTTATGTTCATTTATGTTTCTGAACATTTTACTGTAATTGCATTATTATGTTAATATGAATATTAAATTCCATTCAAATTGGATAAATGCTTTATAAGATATACATTATTTCATATGTTTTATTATTATTATTATTAGCTGTTATGAGACTTTTGTTGCTAAACATTTTGAGTAAATACTTAGAAATATACAACAATCACATGGAACTCATAGACGTACATGCTTTTGCTATCCTTGGTTTTTTACAGCAAGAGTTTTATAAAATAGTTAATATAAACACTTAGTTATATCAGATGAACAACAGACAACTGAAAAAATCTGACTTTCTCTACATCTCTGTAACAAATTATTAATAAGCTTCTATTGTTAATAAGAAACGGGATAATCATTAGCACAAATGGTCTACTACTTAGTACCTTATAAGTAGAAGGGAAACAAGGGAATATATGAGGCTAAACCGAGAGAAAAATGTTTTAAAATGTGGTTGCTCTGGGATTAAAATCAGTTTCCTTGCATGACCAGGAGTTGACAAGTTCCTGTATGAGAAAGGTTTAAATATTTTAAAATGACAAGGAATATCTCGAAAATGATCAACTCCACGAAAAAATGTATGACATAAATTGTGTGTTTTAGAGACATCTAAATTTTTGTGATGAGTTTTTGGCTATCTCTTACGGTTTACCAGTTTTGTAAAATTCAAAAAAGAAATCATCCAAAACAAAGAGGTATTCATAGACTATTCCTAGAAAATTCCAGACAAACATTTTGTTTGTCATGTAAATATCTTAAATATAAGAGATTTTTTTATCAAAATCGTTAGAGCCATTTTTAGAAAATCGAAACATTCGAAATTTTTTCCATGTAAAGGGTAGTTGGGGACGAGGGGATTTTCTTGAAAATCTTCGTGTCGTATTCTTGGAAGATACCGAACTTATATATTAAATTTGGTATTTAGCGGACTTTTAGTTTTCGAGCTATGCTGCCCACAGACACACACACACACACACACACACACACACACACACACACGGGCATTTTGTCTAAAAATGCTTTTTTTTGGATCCAGGGGTCCTAAAACATGTATTTCAGGTGTAATCTTGGTAACGAATTTTTGGTTGCAATACAGTACCTTCTCTATGCACTATGTAATAGTAGTATAGAGAAAGTAAAAAAGAAAAATCGACGTTTTGCTCTCATATGACTTTCTCTAGCTGTTCTACAAACTTTTTACATAATATTATTGTTCTTTCTACATAATGCTGATCGAGATAAACATTAGCAGAATTACTTAGTTGCTTTTAAGGAGGAGCTAACTAAGCGAATACACTAGGCTAAACCGATAGTCAAATGTTTTAAAATCTGTCGTTATGGGATTGTCATTGCAAATCGCTTCTTTGCATGGCCTGGAGTAGAAAAAAAGAAAAGCGGACACTTCCTGTCTGAGACAAAGAAAAGTATTTTACAATGACAAGGAATATCTCGGAAACTGTTACCTCTGCAAAAAAAATGTAAAGGACATAAATTGTACGTTTTGACGAGATCTATATTTTCAGTGCAGAAAGTTTTTGTGTATCTCTTACATTTTAGTAGTCAGCGAAATTCATCCAGAATAAAGAATACTTCAGAGGCCATTCCCAGAAAATTCAAGGTATACATTTTATTTGGGATTAAATATCTTTACTATCCGGTATTTTAATCAAAATCATTAGAGCCATTTTTGAGAAATAACAATTTTCGATTTTTTTCCATGTAAAGGGTAGTTTGTGGTGGCGGTATGTTATTGAAAATCTTCGTGTCACATCCTTGGAAGATACTAAACCTAAATACTATGTTTGCTAATTAACGGTCTTTTCATTTTTGAGCTATGCACACACATACACACACACACACACATACGGGTACCTTTTTCTAAAAATTCTTTTTTTCGGACCCCAGGGGACCCCAAAATATATATTTCCGGTGAGTTCTCGACATCGAATTTTTGGGTGTAATACAATACCTCCTCTATCCACTATGTACGCTGTGCGTAGGGGCTAGAGAAAGTAAAAAAGATTTGAAGCTTTCTCGGTTTTAGTTTTTAATGACGACTTCAAGGATAGCAATTATTAATTTTGTACATCATTACAAAGCGCGCGCACGCACGCGCGCACACACACACACACATACAAAAGAATGAGAAAGAATTAAAATAAAATTCAAATATAAGCTTAGTACTACATATAGATAATATAGTAAGAATAACCGCAACCCTCAGTCTCTTGCTCTCTGTCCCATCTTCTGTTCTCCGTGGTAACATTTTTGTTAAACAGTAAAAAAGTACATTTAATTACTGCATAATAACATAACATAAACAATAAAATGAGAAAGAATTAAGGTGAAATTTAAATTTAGCATTAGGGGAAGCACGGGTAACCTCGGTCAGTGGAGGCTGCGCTGTGGCTCGCCTCTCACCTAGACGGCCGGGTTTCGAACCCAAGCGACCGCATGTGGGATTTTTGGTGGACAAAGCGGCGCCGGGCGGGTTTTCTCCGTATTCTCCTGTTTCCTCCGTCATCGCATTCCACCAGTATGCCATCTTTATTCCATGTATCAGTAGTAAAAGCAGGCGATAAGGGTACAAGAAAAGAAAATGTGGGTAATACCGGTCATGTAGTGCCCATTATCGTCGCAGCAATGAACTACTGTTTGTGTTGCCCTCTGTAAATGCATACTTAAAGCATATCTAGCCATTTCCTTAGTAGCACTGTGAGCAGTAGTGAGAAAAAACATGCTTACCGCATTTTTGATGAAGAATAATACAGAGTAAATGTACCGTATTATATTTATTATATATGTTTATAGGGTTTTCCCAAATGTTCATGATTCTATTAATGATGTAGCATATTTGAGATTTAATTTTAAACAACATGTTTGGTACTGAAGCATAATAAAAGCAAAACGTGTGTGTGTGTGTGTGTGTGTGGTAATGACGAGCAATTGACCGTCACTACCCTCAACTGATCGGCAATGAGGATGAAACCGGCATAGGTACGGTACAGGAACCTGGGAATGATCTTAGCTCTAAAGAGGCAGAAAACGGTAGGTTCTGTGACCAGTTGGGAGCGAAGTAAGAAATAACAGTGACAATCACAATAAGTGCTTCAGGTAACTACGCTCCATTCATTTTCACATTTCCGCGGCAGGGGATGAATCCCGCGTTGGAAAAAAGGTGCACCTCTAGACCGATGCTCAAAAATGTATGGTCAAAATACATTATATTTATGGTTTGGTTGATACATTTTATCAGACATGTAAAACCTGATAAAATAACCCAGTATTGCTGTTATTAGTTAACCATGGCAGCCATATTACTGTGGAGGCTTTCGACGGCATATTTGCGGATGCGTGTGCTCTGAACAAACATTTTTCAGCAGCCCCGCTTGGATGTTCAGGTTGGAGCATAAGGGTCAGCGTCGCCCTCTCTCACTCTGTAGAACTTGTCTTTGACATAGACCCACAAGGAGATTAAGATTAGGATTTGCCACGGACTCAAGGGCAGAGCATTGGACGTAGGCCCTTGTGGCCCTCTGTCACTTACTTGGTCCAGGAGGGAGGGATGAAGGGAGAGACCAAAAGATTATTCTGGCATCGAGAATAGTTGGTCGGGACCCGCCTTCCGCTTTCAGGGCTCTCTCTGTAGGCTCGCCGGGAGGCCTGGGGGGCTCGCAAGGAAGACCACGGGTGCAAGCATGTATAGCGTCCCTATCGGTTACAGTTGAAACATTTCCGGCGCCAACCTAGGCCTGCTCACGAGCCACCGAGCCTCCCGATGAGCCCCCAGAGAGAGCTCTGAAACGTGAAAACGGATCCCAACTATTCCCGACGACGAATCCAGGGTAACCTTTTACATGCGTAAATCATCATCCAGACGCAGCCCGCCGAATAATGTTGCCTGGCTCTTTAACTCTGAAAGAGATGAATAGGAAATGATGGGAACAGTAAATAGTGGACCGGAAGATTCAGGGAATATAATGATCTTGTCTAACATTCACCTAGTGACCCGGGGAAACCCCCGATATAACCTATGGGTCAGGCGGGCCAGCCACGGGGATCAAATCCACGACTCCCGAATGCGATCTACACAAACTGCCTGAGCCATCCCGCTCAGTTACCGCAAAAAGAAGTCATGGTGTGTAAAGGACGGGCAGGGGGTTTCATTAAGTCATCAAGTTAACAAGATAGTAATGCACTGAAGAATGGTGAAGAGCGAAGGGGAAGCCACTGCGAACTTGCAGTGTTCTCTGTAAACAAATATGATGAACAGCTGAAGGCACTACACCGTGCTTCGAAAGAAGCTAGAGTAGGATTAAGGAGTTAGTGTATCGAAAACATCTGATGTGCTCCATTGACATGACTTTCTCTACATCTCTGCAACAAATTATTGCTAGAAAGCTTATGTTTCTATTTACTTCATTCTAATCGAGAAAAAATTAGCAGAAATAGTCTTATTACTTGCTTCCTTGTAAGTAGAAGCGAAACAACGGAGTACTACAGGTTAAATAGATGGTCAAAAGCTGGTTGCTATGTGACTAAAGTTCCTTTGTTTGTATGGATAGGAGCTGACAAATTCATGTATGAGAACAAGTATACGTTTTTCAAAGCTGAAACTAAAAACAAGGAAAATCTCAAAACGATCAATTCCACGAAAAGATGTATATAACAAAAAATTGTGTGTTTTAACGTGCTCTACATTTTTTGTGTGGTAAGTATTTTTCCATCTCTTACGGTTTGGCGGTTACGCAATATTCCGTAAAGTCATCCAGAATAAAATAGTATTTATTTGTTTTATGTATCAGGTAAATATCTTTAATACACGATATTTTAATCAAAATTGTTAGAACCATTTTTCAGAAAATCAACATTTTCGAAAAAAGCTCCATGTAAAGGGTAGATGGGGTTGGGGAGATTTTCTTGAAAATCTTCGTGTCGCATCCTTGGAAGATACCAAACTTAAATACATAGTTTGATATTTAGCGGTCTTTTTGTTTTTGGGCTATGCGGTCCATAAACACACACACACACACACACATTCATGGACCTTTTACTAAATATGCTTTTTTGGATTTAGGGGGATCCAAAATATGTATTTCCGGTGAAATCTCGGTATCGAATTTTTGGATGAAATGCAATACCTTCTCTATATAATATGTACATGGTACATATAGAGAAAGTAAAAAAAGTATGTTTAGTTATTGAAACTGTGCAATGTGGTTACCATTATTTAATCAAGTTATTAATACAAAAAATAAATTAAATTGACTTTTGTTTTTCGTCGTGAGTTTTGCAATGTACAATAATGCACTTTCGAAATACAAGGAACATACATCGAATGTGATTAGCACACAGAGAGTCCTTATGTTTTCAAAAAGTACGTCGCAAATTAACCGACAAAGTGGGAGCAAATAAAAAACGAAGTATCACACTTGCTTGTGATAAAGCGCCCGTCGTTTTACACATTTCTCGCTATCCTGATTGTTCTATAGAATACTCTTAAATGTCTTCGTCTCCCTGTGCTTAACAGTTCTAAATTAAAACTTAAAACCTGTTCTATTGCCTCAAGAGCTTCAGGATTCATCTCACTTCTAACGTCCAATGTTGTGGTGCACCAATGTACAATAAAGGACTCAGTTGATTCGTCCACCTTCGAGCATTCGGGTAGTGCATCTCTTTCACCCGCCCTGAGCTCGATTCTCGGTCAGATCGAGCTGCCAGGATAAGGTTTTTTGCGCTTTTCGCTGAAACGTAATAAGATTGGTTATGCTTTGATTTGTCATTCGGTTTCAGTAACAGTTGTTGTTAATATCGATGGAAAAGAAAATGCAATTCAGTTTTAACGATAACATATGTAGTAGGTGAAGGGAATATGGTATTTTACCATTTCTGTCAATGAAACCGATTAGCTTAATTAATCGATTAATTCATCGCTTAATTAATCGAAGTAAATAGTTGAATAATCGTTTGTAAAAATAATTTGTTACAGAATAAGTAGAGAAGACAATGTGAATGGCACAATCAGATTTTTAGTACTTAAAACAAAAACATGATGTTTTCCATTCACATGGCTTTCTCTAGCTGCTTCACAAACTTTTCTTGCAAAAGATTATTATTTTATCTACATCATGCGAATCGAGATAAACAATAGCAAAATTGGTTGTATTACTTGCTTCCTTGTAAATAGAAGAGATATAAGGGAATACACTGGGCTAAAGCGATAATCAAATCTTCTAAAAGCTATCGCTATTTAAAACAATTGAAATTTGGTTCTCTTTTGTACTTCCAGGAGTAAAATACATAAAAAATGAAACGAAAGTAAACTTCCTGATTCAGATAAAAAGAAATATATGATATAAATTGTGTGTTTTAATTATACCTAATTTTTTGTATAGTAAGTTTTTGCCTAATTCTAACGGCTTACAAGTTATACAAAATCATTCAGAGTGAAGAGATCTTCAGAGACTATTCCCAGAAAATTCTAGATAAACATTTCGTCTGTCGTGAGAGTATATTAAAATATGGCATTTTAATAAAATAATCGTTAGAGCCATTTTTGATAAAATCTAAATCTCCGAAAACTGTTCAATGTACCTATAGAGTAGTTAAAGTTGGCGATATTTTCTTGAAAATCTTCGTATCGCATCCTTAGAGGATACTGAGCCTAAGTTTGGTATTTAACCAACGTTTCGTTGTTGACCTATGCTGCTCGCTCGCACATACACGCACGCGCGCGCGGACAGTTTTCTAATATTTTTCTTTTTTGACTCAGGGAGTCTCAAATCATATATTTCCGGCGAAATTTCGGTATTGAATTTTTGGGTAAAATGCAATACCTTCTCTATTTTTATGTACTAGAAAGAGTGCTACAGAAAGTAAAAAGTCACAAATTTGATCCAAAACCTCGATTATTAGTTGATTGTCCCCTAAAAGTTGTATTGTATCTTTTGGAATAGCCCGCATTTTACAACCGTCCTATGTATTCGAAAAAATACGGTTTTATTTTCAATAGTGCATCTTGTGAGACACAAGGCGAGCAAGGATATATCTAAAAGCAGGCAGTACGGCCGTTAGAGGAGGTGAATAAATAATTCTGGCTGTTTGAATGCGCGCGTGAGACAATGGAAAGTTTCGACAGAAATACATCCCCAATACGGTATAATGGAGAACCGTTTTATTTGCTCCAAAGTGCTCTCTGCATGACAATGTAAAAAGTTTATCAGCTGGTGACCAAAATAACCGAATCTCTACGGATTCTTGAATAACAAATGAAATTGCAATTAAGTGCTTTCGAAAAGGGATGACAGCACTTAACTGTACCGTATAGAAGGGAATTTACATGCTATCGTGTCCATATGTACGACTCCTTGTTATATGCAAATTCGTGAAATGGAATTTCTCTCTCACGGCACAAGTGGAATAGCTATACGATGAGGCTTTCTTTACAGCGAAACATCGATGCAGTGTGCTTCATTATCATCATCATTGCATCATCACCTTCATCACCATCATTATCTTCGTTTAAAGATAAGACCCATGGTGTTTTACGATTTTCTTCTACTTCTCTATTTTATTACGCCTGTGTCCTGTTCTATCCAGCGTTAAGAGCTCCTCTATCTTCCTTTTCAGCCTCACAGGTGATCTCTCTACGGTACCTACCAAGTATTATGTATTGCATAGTAAGTAGAGGAGGTATTGTATTCCACCCAATACTGATATCTCACAGAAATACATGATTTAAGGACCCCAGAATAAAAATAGGACGTGTTTCATTCACATGCCTTTCTCTACTGTTCTGTAAACAAATTATTCTTTTGTCAACGTGATGCTATTTGAGGTGAATGTCAGAAAAAATTATCTCATTACTTGCTTCCTTGTAAGCAGAAGGGCAATAGGGGAATACACTAAGCTAAAGTGACCGTAAAATCGTTTAAAAGCTGGTCGCTAATTGAAACAGTTGAAATAAGGTTATCTTTGCATGGTGAGAATAAAAGAAAAAAGATATGAAACAAAAGATGACTTTCCATTTGAGAAAAGCTTATGTAGTTTTACAACTGAACCAATAATCTGGGAAACAGTTAACTCTGCTGCCCCAAAAAGTAGATATGACATACATTGTGTGCTTTAACGAGATCTAAGTTTAGTTGTCTACAGTTTATACATATATCATCCAAGAAGAGAACTTCAGAGGCTTTTCCCCCAAAAATTCAAGATACAGATTTCGTTTGTCATGAAAATATCTTAAACTTATGGTATTTTAATCCTTATAGCCATTTTTGCTAAAATCAAAATTTTCGAAACATGTTTAATATAAAGGGATGGTAAGTGGGATTTTCTAAAAATCTTCGCGTCGCATTCTTGGAATATAGTGAATTTAATACCAAGTTGGTATTTTACGGAATTTTCGTTTTTAATTATGTTGTTCACACATATACGCAGTCATTCTTCGTGGATTAAGAGGTCTAGTTCCCAACGTTGCGGGTTTAAATCCGGAGAAGAGCAATGGCTTTCTTTAGGGCGGAAAAAATCTTAGCATGTCTTTCTACGGAGAAGTCAAGCCGTTAGTTCCATGTCGTAGATTTATGCACGTAAAACATCCTCAAGTTTGATAAAGAGGCGTCTAAACAAAACTAAGCGGTATTTCTTGGTTTTGGGACGCTGAGAATCTAAGCAGTTAAAAAGTGTCCATAAAATACATACACTAAATATACATAAATATACTTTTCTAAATACACTTTTTTACGTGCATTTTCAGTGAAGTCTCTGTATCAAATTTTTGGGTGGAGTGCAATACCTTCTTTGACAGGCAATATATATTTAATATATATCAAAACTGGAACGTAAAACAGCCGCCATGTATATGATGTTCTTGTCTCACATGTTATGCTAGTGTTGCAACGCGACAGGTAATTGATAATGGCCTAATGAAGCCGAGATACTTTGTAAAGAGACATGACTCACATTACGTTATGGTAACGTTGCGACAATAAAGTGGAGCCAAGAATTAGCGTTTGAACGGCAGAAAGCAATTTTGAAGTGGCACTGGAAAACCGAGAATGTTGTTGGAACTCAACAACAATGGAAACGTGTTTTCAGAACGCAACCGTCAACGGGAGTAACAGTTGCAGGAATTCGAGACAAATTTGAGACTCTGGTACCTTATGCGATGTTCACAAGGGCAGATCTGGGAGACCCCGCACAGCACCGAGACCCGCGTCCTCGCCTATGGTTATGGAACGTTTGAGCACTCAATTTACAAAGCAATATGCATATAGACTAGGATTAGCAAAACCAGCATAAAACTTACGTTGTTTTATTAAAACAGTAAAGACGTAAGTTTTCATCCGGAGACTTTTTAGATGAAGATGGCACTGATCACAGAATGCAGTACCCGCTTTAACTACATGTGCCACCGCAGGCGATGAGACATGGAATGAAGATGGAGCACCGGTGGAATGCGATGGCGGGGGAAATCGTCCACCACAAATCTCACACGCTTGGAATCGAACCTGGGCCGTCTAGGTGAGAGCCGAGTGGTTCTAACCATGGCCACAGAATGCAGTACTGTGAGTGGTTTGGGAACATGGTGCAAGAGGCCTTCGTAGAAAGTTATTTGGTCCGATGAGGCACAGAACTGGTAACCGGTATAAATGTGACTTCTCGTGCGCAAACAATCCACATGTTTTTGTTTTCTTTTGGAAAAGGTTTATAAGTCACCTGGAATTAATGTTCGGCTTGTTGTGTAGGTTGTCATCTAGAGGTCTAATTGAACCATTCTTTTTTAAAGGAACAGTAGTGTATAGTGTAGTGTACCGGAGGGATCCCGCACTTCAGTCAGTGATTAGGATTTTTGTACGTCAGACCCCGGGAGGAGAGGATGAGATGAGAGCAATTACAGAGGGCAACCGTAACCAGACTGCGACAGGGAGCCATTGTGGAGAGTCCGTCACAGCTCCCAAACAGTTCATGTCTACGCAGTGAGCGCTAGGAACCCGTGCCTCTGAATAAACGCTTCTGAGTATACAGACGATCTCCAGAACCATTCTGCCGCCGAGAGCTGAGTTTCCAAAGCGCAATCATCTCCACGAGAGGGCGCCACTACCTCAGTCCTCGCCGACACAATCCAGAAAGAAAAACCAGACTGATGAAATGGAGAGATAGGGAATTCAGGGCAATGAAGAATCCTCCCCATCATTCATCCTCCCCGAAAAAAACCATGGGGCAGAAAGGTCGGCCGCGGGAAACCGATCCCATGAGCTCCCGAATGCCAGTTCCGGACGAAGCACCTAAGCCACCCTGCTCGGTAAGGAACAGTAACTGTTCATGTGTGCCTGAACATGAAACACACATCTGTCTTATCTTTCATTCATACACTCTATGGTAATGAGGAATTTTACTTGCAATAGGATGGCGCACCACGACATTGCCACCGAAATGCTTATGCGGACCTTTATGACAATCTTCCAGGATAACAGATGGGACGAAGAGATCAGATTGAATTTCCAACGTGTTCTACGGATCTAACACCGTAGGACATCTTCCTATGGGGCACTCATGGATGTTGTATACCGTAAAAAATTCAGCTAAACTGGTAGCAATTCGGGAAGAAATTGAGAATACATGTGCAGTTATCGCTGAGAGCTCTTTCGCAGGGGTTGCTCGGACATTAGTTTAACGTACTCAAAAGTGTGTCGATGTTGGGCATTTTGGCATTTTGGCCAACTGTTGTAACTATAAAAGTCTAAGATTATTAGCGCTCATTAACTTTTCTGTTTTTGTTAATTGAGCTTTGTTGTCAACAGTTATTTCATTACCTGAAGTGCGTAAATATTTTTGGCGCCCTGTATAGCGTGGCTATGCCCTGCAGCCGTAATCGCCGAACGTGTGTGTACGGCTTGCTTTGCTTCGTAAAGCATAGCTGATTGTTTGCATACATGTTAAACGCGCATTAGCGGACACCTGTGCCGGCGGCAAGTTCTTTTAACATGACAGCTGTGATAGTTACACCTAAGCGAGTGAACATGTGTTTTGTTGGAAGGCTCTTTCCCATCGAAGCCCGTATTGTTACTCCAAAGTGAGTTTGAGAATACCTGAGGTGGTTTTGCACGTACTACTGTCTCTAGAATCTTCCAGTGACGTGACTAGCAGATATAAAAAGGACAACAAAGCCCTGTCCATAGTAAATTTTTCACTGGAAATGCATCGCACGCAACAGTTGAGTTCGATTTGTATCGTCGCCGCAGCGAACGTCGAAAAGGAACTTGATGGCAGAATTGCTACGAAAAGAAGTTATCTGTGAGCAAATTTTGATTGTAATCAGTTTGTAGAGTTGTAGGAGAAAAATATAATGTTTGACACAATATGTATGTGCAAGAGAAAGTAAAAATCTGATGTGTTACACTCACATGACTTTCTCTAGCTGTTCTTCAAACAAACTTCTTACAAAAATTATTCGTTTTCTAGTCTATGCTAATCAAGATAAGCATTAGTAGAGTGTTCTTATTACTTGGTTCCTTATAAGTAGAACGAAACTAAAGGAATGGATTATGCTAAACTGATAATGAAATGTTTTAGAAGCTGCTTATTGTTGCTTGCTATTAAAATTCGCTTATTGCTTGGCCAGAAGTTAAATAAAAGAACACGTGCGACACCCTGTCTGAGAAAAGTATAAGTATTTTAAAATTGAAACCAATAACAAGGAATATCTCGGAAAGAGTTACTGCCACTACAAAATGTAAAGGCCAAATTGTTTGAGTTGAATTTTTGTGTAGCAAGTTTTTTTTTCTACCTCTTACGATTTATCAGATAGAGTCAGGTCAGGAGAATCGGGTCAGAAGGCGATTAGGGTCAATTTTTTATAATTCGCTTATGCAACATTCATACAGAATGAAGAGAATTTCAGAGCTATTCCGAGAAAATTCAAGATATAAATCTTCTTTTTGTGTAAATATCTTACGATATTTTAATCAAAATCCTTAAAGCTAGTTTTGAGAAAAAATGTTCGAAGCTTTTTTTATGTAAAGGGTAGCTTATGGTAGAAGACTTTTCTTAAAAATCTTGTCTCATTCTTGGGAGATACTAAGCTTGAGTTATTCGTTTTTCGTTATTCGTTATAAGCTATTTCGTTTTGTAGTTGTCGTGTTCATAGACACAAACACACACACACACACACACACGAACACTTGGTCCTTTTTCTTTAAATGCTTTTTTATATACATAGGAGCCTAAAACGTATATTTCCTTAAATCTCGGCGTTAAAATTTTGGCTGGATTGCATTACCTTCTCTAACTATGTACTATGTACTAAGTAGAGAAAGTAAAATTGCAGGTCAATCTACGAAATAAATGTGACAATCATCTTTTGTGAATATATTTTTTTCACGATATTGAATATAATGATCCATATTTTCGATGGACCGTAATAGAGAAACGAATGTGCAGTGCTAACTTTGTTTAAGTGAAAAAGTAGTACGTCTGTTCCCTAAGGTTCTAAAGAGAGTTTAAGTTGGAAATATATGCTATTTAGTTAAGCTTCCGTAGTTTCAAAGGGCAACATAGAGAGGCAGGCAAGTACGTGGATATTTGCTTTTATACGGGTTTATTTGCAAACAGTATTCCTAATTACATAAGGTTTGTACCAACATACCAGTTTCTGGTAATCTATGATCAGTTCATGCACAACCGTTATTGATAATCTACATGAGTTTGTTTGTTATCGGTCGCCAGTCAGAAGCGGTACATTAATATTTACTGATTATGGAGGTCTCTGACGGAATCAGATTTTTAGAACGCCTGAACCTAGTTAAATCGTTTGTTGGAACGCTTCGTAAGTCAGATTTCTTAAGCAATATACAAAAACTGATGTGTGTTCCATTCACATACTTACTCTACACCTCTGTAACACATTATTATCAAAAAGCTTTTCTTCTCTCTATTTCATGTAGTCGAGATAAACATTACCAGAAATGAGCTTATTTAGTTTAATAATAAGAATTTTATCAAGAAGATTTGCTGAATTAGATTTTTTCATTTATTAACTCATGCTTTATTTATTTATCTTTTTTTTGTAGTTTAACGTCCTTTAACCTGGTTGGTCATATCGGACGATGAATGATATGATGCTCTCGGGGTCCATGGAGCTTAAAGTTACTCGATATTCGTCTTCTCAGGATAAGGGAAAACCCTGAAACTCACCCTAAGCGAGATTCGAACTCACGACCTGCTGAATGTGAAGCAGACACACTACCCCCACACTACCTAGGCGGGCTAAGGCATATTTGTTTAATAGGAAATTTAAAGCGGTGGTTAAATCATTTAAAAGAAGTTGCTATCCGATTGAAATTCATCTGTTTACATGGCCAGGATTTTAAAATTTCCCATATGAGAAAAGTTTACGTTTGTTAACACTTAAAGTGGAGGTGGTCAATTCTCCAAAAAATGTAATGATTTAACTGTGTGTTTTAACGAGATCTACATTTTTTATGTTGTAAGTTTTTGTCTAGCTCTTATGATTTAGCAGTTATACAAAAGTTATCCAGAATGGAGAGGTCCTCAGAGGCTATTCCCAGAAAATTCAAGATTTACATATTATTTAACATGTAAATACGTTATTTTAAACAAAATTGTTAGAACAATTTTTGTGAAAATCAAATTTTCAAAACATTTTTTATGAAAGGGTAGTGTCGGGTGGGGGTGTTTTCGTCAACATCTCTGTGTCGCATCCGTAACTTAAATATCAAGTTTGGTATTTTACGTCTTTTCCTAAGTTATCGTGTTCAGAGACACATTCCCACCCAACCAGCCACACACACACACACAAACACACATGGACCTTTATATATATATATAGTTTTTTTTATATACAAGAAATCCTAAAACGTGTATTTCCGATGAATTCTCCGGATCGAATTTTTGGCTGTAGTGCAATACTATATCTATGTACTAAGTAACGAAAGTGAAAATATAAAAATGTTTTAATTAATGACTATTTAATTAGTCTTGGACTAAACTTTAAATTTCATTTTGTGCAATTCCCTTTTATCAGCATTTTTCATTAACCAACATTCTCTTTGTACCACAGCTTATAATGTATGAGCATGAAACTTTTGGTATAGCTTCAGAAGTTGCTATGCAATGCTTAAAATTTTAAATAGTTCAGTTAAAATTATTTTCCACAGCTCACATCGGAAAAGCTGAAAAATTCAAAACGTTTACACAGTTTGTTCTTTCTCATAAACTAGTTTAAATTAAGAAATACCTGCCTAACAATTACTTTATGCTCCTATACCAAGCTAAGTTTAAACATTTATTAGCAATACAATAAACTTTGTGATCCAAGGAACATCATAATTATTATATCAAAAATGATTAATTATGATAAAATCTGATTTGTTACATTTACTGACTACATATTCTGCAACAAACTATTAATAAAAAAAACTTATTTTTCTATCCAGCTCACACACACCTATATAAGCATTTGCTGAAAGACATTTGTTATATACTTCCTTATACGATATATGTCGTAGATAGTTGGAAATAAGGAGGTAGACTAAAGCGATAATTAAACCATCCAGGAGCTGGTCATTATGTATGCATTGATATTGTATTCTCTTTCCTTCACCGAAAATAAGAAAACTGAGTAACGATTTTCCATTTGAGAAATATATGGAGTATTTTAAAACCGAAAACACTAACTAGGAATGTCTCGAATACGGTTAACTCCACAAAAATATTTCGCATAATTTGTGTGTTTTAATGGGATCTACATTTCTATTGCAGTAATATTTTTCTCTATCTCTTATGGTTTATCAGTTATCTAAAAGTCATTCAGAATGAACACAACTTCAAAGGTTATGCCCAGAAAATTCAAGATACACATTTTATTTAGCATATGATAAACATGTGATATTTTAAGCAAAATCTCTAGACCCAGTTTTGAGAAAATAAGAATTTCAAGAAATTTTCTATGGTAAAAGGTAGTTTGGGTTGGGTTATTTCTGAAAGAAATTGCTCGGTTATGCAATATGAAAATTGGTTTACGAGTTATCAGTTAACTTTAATAACTTCATTGCTTAGGGCAAGATCATTTTTAACGTTATGGTATGAGAACTTTCTAATACTGCATTAGCATGGCGTTAGTTCGTCCAGAAAGCAACACAGGAATGCCGTTTGCTGCATGTACAACTACTATCCATTTCTATAATGAATATTAATATTCATTTAAGGTGATACACATATGAAATTTGCAAAATCACAGTATGTAATATATCATATTGAAATTTATACTAGCCATTTTATACAATAAGTGATATTTATAACATATATCAAAATTCTAGCTTGCAGAGATGTTTAAATAATATGTTCGTCTAAATTCGTTGTTCTAAACAAATGAGCCGCATGGTGCGTATTTAAAGCTATTCAAACAAACGAGTTTATTAAATGAGCTTAAATATAGAAACGTCATTAATATGTATATATACATATATACAAATATCTTATATTAATTGTAATTATTGTAAACATTGTTCACTTTTCGTACTCAGCAAAACTCGATATTCCAAAATTTAACATTTTATTTTCCAAAATCGGAGCATTATTTCGGAAAAGTATAAGACGATTTTCTTATTTGTATTTTTTAAAAAAATTATACCATTTTTGAAACAAATTAACAAAAAGAAATCATTGTGTGGAGCAGTTAGAGTATGGGAAAGTCTTGGAACAATTTTGCGAGAAAACAAGATTTAAGGTTTGGACTACTTGCTAATAAATATGCGCCTGCACATTTGAAGCTCCCGCTAACTGGTAGTTAAAGAGTGCGTCAAATGGGGAAAACGAATTATTTTCTTAGTTTATATTATGAAAATAAGTCTGATGTGTTCCATTCGCATAACTTTCTCTACCTGTTCCACAAACAACTTCTTCTTACGAAAGATAATTATTTTAGCTATATCGTACCAATATAGATTAAACATTAACGTAATTGGTCTTATTACTTGCTTCCTATTAAGTAAATACATTAGGCTAAAGCATTAGTCAAAATTTTTAAAAGCTGCTCCTATGTGAAACAATTCGGTTCGTTTTGCATGGTCCCGTTTAAGAGAAGTTATTTAGCTTAAAATTGAAACCAATATCAATGAACACCTCGAAAGCGATCCAATCCACAGAAAAACGTGTATGACATAAAGTTTGTGTAGCGAGTTTTTCTCCAACTCTTACGGTTTAACCGTTATGGAACATTCTGCAAAACTCAGCCAGAATAAAGAGATCTTCTGAAGCTATTCACAGAAAATTCAAAATATACATTTTATTTTTAATATAATCATCTTTAACATATGGTATTTTAATCAAAATCATTTGAGCCGTTTTTGAGAAAATCAAAGTGTTTGAAACATTTTCCATGTAACTGGTGTGGGGGGATTTTCTTGAAAATCTTCGCGTCGCAGCCTCGGAAGTTACTGAACTTAAATTCCAAGTTTAGTATTTAATCGGCCTTTCGTTTTTTATTTATGCTGTCCAAAGGCACACACACGAACCTTTTTTTCTAATAATGTTTTCTTGGAAGGTACCTCAAAGTATACCAATATTTACGGTGAAATATTGAATCGATTTTTTGGTGGAATGCAATGCCTTGCCTAGCTATTATGTACACTGTATGTATACACATTCTAGAGAAAGTCAAAATAGTTGTTGAATTTTTCACAACTTTTGGTCAAATATCCCAGAAGCATCGCCTTAAGCTATGAAAATATATCTTATTCTCCGTCTTTATTTTTTGAAGGGCAAAAGGATTGATAATGTATGCAGCGCAGTAAGGAATTCTTTTCATTCACTTGAATGGTGCGCTGCGGCGAAGAGAGAAGCGTTTTTTACACCCGGACATTATCTTGAGTGTTGAATTGAGTATAGCAATTATGTACTCACCAGCCGGTGGTGAAGTGTGTCACTAGATAGGCGACATCAGGACCGTTCTGTTTTATCTCCGTACAAACGACCCTCATCTCCTGGTGCTGCTGCTGTTGTTGCTGCTGTCCCACGTCACTGGTGAGACCCAGGGATACCGCCACTGCTCCTCCCTGGTTGTGGTACCTGCGTAACATAGTAACATACTTCCGTTCAGGAGACAAAACATCTGATTTATACCATCAACATGACCTCCTCTACTTATTCTGCAACAAATTATTTTACAAATGCTTGTTCTTCTGTTTCGTTCTAACGAGATAAACGTTAGCAAAAATAACCTTGTTTATTTCCTCGTAGGAAAATCGGAAAAAAGGGAAATTACTAGACTAAAAGGATAGCTATATATTTTAAAACCTGGTCGCTATATGATATTGATACTCTTTAGATGGCTAGGAGCAAAACAAATGACGACTTCCCATTTATGAAAAGTATAAGTACTGGACAGTTTTACACATAAAATAAAAATAAAGAGAATTGAAATCTTTAAACAAAACAGCAAACTCAACGGAGATGGAGGAAACCCACCGAATTCAATTTGGAAAGCCTTACTGAAGGAAGTAGAGGGGATTGTCTAACTAACAGCCTATAAGAGAAGAGAGGAGGGGCCCGCCATTGCACAAGTATAAATATCAGCTCACAAGGGCTATATTATACGGGTAAATCCGCAAGAAAAGCGGATAGGTACCGTGGCGATTTACCCCCGCCCGAGAATACTCGGGCGACTCGTTTCTAGCTCCTGGCTTCCTGTACCAAAGGCTCAAGGAAGAAGTTCAACACAGGTTGCAGCAAAACGTCGGCAGCGAGCAGTCTAAGAAATGACACGGCCTAAAGCGGAAGCCAAAGTAACACCAATGGACAATTTAAAGCAATAAAAAGGAATATTGTTTATTTTATTATGTTTTATGAGGAAATTTAATTTAGTACCTATATATAAATTAAGAGAAGAAAGACGAAGAATAATTTAAAGAATCCTAGGGTTATTAAGTCTTGCGGTTTTTGGGGTAAGATTATTAAATTGAATCATTGTTTTAACTCCTTTTGTGTAATAGTCAACTCAACAAAAAATGCATTTGTCAAGATCTACATTTTTTGCGATGTAAGTTTTGTCTGTACAAAAGTTCCAGAAAATTCAATATGTACATTTAATATGCGGTATTTTAATAAAAATCGTTAGAGCAGTTATTAAAGGATAAATATTTTCGAAACATTCCATTTAGAAGGTAGTTTGTGGTGAGTGGATTTTCCTCAAAATCTTCGTGTTGCATCCTCGGCAGATATTGAATTTAAATAGCAAGTTTGATACTTTACGGTCTTCTAGTTTTTGAGCTAAGCTGCCCCTCCACACATGGAAGTTTTTTTAAAAATACTTTTTTCGGACTCGGAAGGCCTCAAAACATATTTCTGGCGAAATCTCAAAATATAATTTTGGGTGAAGTACAATACCTTCTCTATGTACTATGTATATTGTACATATGCGCTAGAGAATGTAAAATGCATTGTTTGGATACATGGACCTTAAAACGTGTATCTCCAGTGAAATCTCTATATCAAATTTTTGGGTGCAGTGCAATACCGTCTCTATTTATGAACTATGTACTAAGTAGAGAAATTAATAAGCTGACGTATGTACATAATATTTCTGTACCAAAAATTTAACTATATCTGTATAAGAAAATAAAAGAATGAACAATAACAATATACGGAAACTAAAAGTTGTGTTTTAAAATAAAATTTTTAGCGAATTTTTTTATCTTAATAGACCAACATGTGAAGTTTAAAAATTATAAAAATAACGGGTTTCCGTAGTAAGAAATTTTACTGCCTTTAAAAGCGTATCAATAGCTCAAGGATTCAATGGCGCGGACATGATAATCTTTGAAGTCCAGCTAACACAGAAGTGTAGCTTTATGGTATAAAACACTTGCGTTTTATATCCCCTGAGAGTAATTTTCTTCTTCTTCTTCACCTTCAGGTTGACTTAGACTGTTCCATGTGCAAGGAGGTCTTAAAACTCGTCTATCGCCGCCTAACCTCTTGTTCTTGGTTCTTTGGATTTATGAAATATCTTACGATATGTTACTCTTTTCTCACATGACTATTTCCTTCAATCATTATTCGTTAATTTTCTCCAGAAATCTTCAATTCATCTCTAGTGATAACATTTTTCATGTACATGTCTTCTGTACTCTGTAATTCTTTTTTGTAAAGATCGCATTTTCACTATTTATATTTGTCACACTGCCTTTTAGTTAGGGTCTAGCGTTCATATCCATTAAGCAATGTAGGCATAGCATTGAGTTTATAGAATTTTAAAATTGTTTCAATTCTTCCATTCTTTAGTAATATTCTCCATAATTTCTTTCTTTATACGTACTATGTATATAGTGTATAGAGAAGGTACTGTATTCCACCCAACCTTTCGATACCAAGATTTCACAGGAAATACATGTTTTAGGGTCCTCTGAATAAAAAAAAGCAATTTTAGAAAAAGGTGTGTTTGTGTCTGTGGGCAGCATAACTAAAACACAAAAAGTCGGTTAAAACTAAACTTGGTATTTTATTTCAGTCTCTTTTAAGGATGTGATATGAAGATTTTTCAGAAAAATCTCCTCACTCCCAACTTTTTTCTCAAAAATGGTTAACGATTTTGCTTATAATATCACATGTTTAAGATTTTTATATGACAGACGAAATGCATATCCTGAATTATCTGGAACTTTTATATAACTGGTAAACCGTAAGAGAGACAAAACCTTACTACACAGAACATGTAGATTTCATTAAAACAAACAAGTTATGTAATATACGTTTTTTGTAGAGTTAACCGTTATCCAGATATTCCGTGTTATTGGATCCAATTTTAAGCTACTTAAACTTTTCGCATACGGTAGGAAATCATTCTTTTCGTTTCTCTTTTTTTTCTAACTCCTGGCAAGCAAATAGAACAAATTTCAATGGTTTCACACAGTGACCTGCTTTTAAACGATTCGACTATCGACAAGCCCAATACTTTCGCTTATATTCTGCTAAGAAGTCGGGACAAGCCTTACCACCCGACCGCTGCGCACTCCCTCTCTGCCCATTACAAGCGTCATCCTTATATCTCTGCTACAAAGCAGTTAATAAGACCAATTTTGCTAATGTTTATCTCGATTAGTATATGTGGATAAGAGAATAATCTTTTATAAGAAAAACTTGTTTGCGGATCGCTAGAGAGTCATTTTTATCTATTACCCTTCTCAGATGTTTCCTATCGCGACCTCTTGAGCTTACTCATATGACAGTGTTATGGTGTGGTCGTCAGCATGTTGCGCGTTCTATGTTAGCGAACGGAGAGGAGGGTTTTCAGATTCTGCCGTGACGTACGGCTCAACACCCATTTGGCCGCCCTGAGCTCTTCTTTGGTTGAGGTGGCTCAAAAGGGCTGAACAGGGTTCGTCGCAGAAGTGCAGAGGTCCATTTACCTAGCGGACAGCCCCAAGTCTCCACTGTAGAACGCCCGTGCACTCTAGGGAGTAGGTCGTCCCCGAGCTCCTAAGCGCTGCTCAGCATCGTCAAGGGCCTGCTCGCAGCTCACGACGGCAAGAAGGAAGGAGAAGCTTAGAGAGCGTAGATGTAAATAAGTGAGCCAGCGGATTCTCTCTACTGATAACTCTATAGATAACCAGAAATATGTTTAAGCTTGAGTCTTCGCAAAAAACTGCCGTCTCGTCCGACCTAGATCTGGTAGACTCGTGGTGAGCCTAAGTAAAGTTGCTGTGTACCTACACTAGTAAGGGCTTAACCACAGGAATGAAGGATGGTTTAGGTTTGGTGATTACTGTGATGTTTCGGTTGATGTTAAGGAGGTAGCGCTATAGATAGGCTAGGCTCCTCAACGGTTGCATTTTTAAGAAGCAGCATCCTTTTCCTCTGCTCCTCTGGTGTTTAGTTTATTTATGTTGGAGTTGAATTTTGATTGACGGCTCCCAAGGTTGGGAGGGGGGGTACCTTGTTAAGGTAATTTGCTGTTAGCTGATCTGAAGCTATTCCTACCGGAGGTGCCCGCAAACCATGCGGAGAATCCGATACTGCCTGTATCGGCGCTCAGTAGGTAAGTATTCCCTCAGCAATCTGATAAGTGCGTTCTCATAATCGCCCAATTGGGCGCAGAATTTCTGAGCCCGGCGCCTAATTACATCCTCCACATATGTGAGGGCCGAAGCTTCATGTAGTAGCCTTATTGAGAAATGTCGACATACAGAATAGATTGATCGGAGTCCTCTATTCTGTATCCGCTGTAACCAGAGAAGCCAGGAGTCTGATTCTGCTGCCATGCTCCACATAGAGCATCAATACCGCCGACTCCGTCCGTCCTTCCGAGATCTAGTAGACTCGTGGTGAGCCTAGGTATAATTTCTGTGTACCTACCCTGGTATGGGCTTAACCACAAGAATGAGGAGGATGGTTTAGGTTTGGTAATAATGTGAGGTTTCGGGTGATGATGTTAAGAAGATAGCGCTAGATAGGCTCCTCGAACGGTTGTATATTTTAGGAGCAGCTCCTTTTCCTCTGCTCCGCTGGTGTTTGATTTGGTTAAATTGTTTATGTTGGACTCCGTCCGACCATCTGGTAGACTCGTGGTGAGACTAGGTGTCCTGCCATTTGTCCCCTTTTATGCAACCGTTCGAGGAGCCTATCTAGCGCTATCTTCTTAACATCATCACCCGAAACCTCACATTATTACCAAACCTAAACCATCCTCCTCATTCTTGTGGTTAAGCCCATATCAGGGTAGGTATACAGAAACTATACCTAGGCTCACCACGAGTCTACTAGATCTCGGAAGGACGGACGGAGTCGGCGGTATTGATGCTCTATGTTTTAGAAATGTGGTGCATGGCAGCAGAAGCAGACTCCTGGCTTCTCTGGTTACAGCGGATACAGAATAGAGTCACCTATCTGTGGCGCAATGTGGTTTATTTAGTAACTAATATATCGCGCCCCCTAACGGTGCGTTACCTAACTATTTACAACAATCTTGCGCCGCAAGCGGCGCTCATTAAGACTATTTGTACATGTAACGAACTACTGATTTCGGTCGTAGCGCGTCGCTACACATAAATTACACTATGTCTTCGTAGTGTCTCACACAGTCAATTGAAAGTTAATGTATTATCTAGGTCATTAGAACCATCAATACATACTATGTCCCGAGAAGAATTGTCTTCAGCAGAAGAGTTTAAAACAATTTTACCACGTCCAAGTTCCTTGTTAGGGCTATTACTTTGTATTTTTGTTTAATAATACAAGCTATATTTCTTCGGGAAGTTTTCTTTTACATTATTTTCACTGTTGAACATTTTTCCAATTACTTTGACAGTTTCACTAGGAGTCTCAAGATGAAAATAAATAAAAGCAGTGAATGGAAGCGATAATACCTAAGAATATTTCTTTTGGAATAATTTTTATAATTAAAAAAAAACATTAAAACGAGAAGTGTGCTTAGAGTTTTTTTTTTTCGTTTAGCTCGTTTACCGTCGATTTGAGTTCTTAATGCGGATGGCTTTTGTTGTATAGTTATCTTCCTGTATCACTTGAGATACATCCCAAAAGATGACCTTAGTTGCATATTCAACTTTGCGAGGCATCAATTCAGCTGTTATTAAGTTTGACGTAATGTGGACATTAAGAAGGTGGAGGTGTTGGTTGTTCTTTACAAGTACCCGAAGTAATTCCGGTGTTTCAAAATTGCCTTACTAACGTACTAGCTTTTCTGTACCATATACTTTTATTTATATTTCTTTGTTATCAGTTTGAACTTTGGATCACGGCATTTAATACCCAACCTGGAACTTACCTGGTAACTAAGAGAGAGAGAGAGAGAGAGAGAGAGAGAGAGAGAGAGAGAGAGAGAGAGAGAGAGAGAAAAAAGAGTCGAATGTCTGGTGCAACGATTTCAAATTAAGATCTCTTGAGTGCAAGCCACAGACGTTAAAATCCACAATTCATATGGTTTATTTTAAAATAGTGTGAATCTCTTGAAAAACAATGTGCTTGAATACAAAATTGAAATCTGGGTCAAAATTTAAAAACTACGCGGTAAGATTCTCCTGTGGATATTTAAAATCCAAAAAAATAATTCTCAGGTAGTATTCAAGCAATTTATAAAAAAAATCTTGGAAGTTTCTTATAGAATATATCAAAAGTATAGGTATAGCAAAAAAGTGAATTGATTTGATGACCTTAAACTGCCTAAGAAACCAAATCATGGAACTATTAAAAATATCCTTACTAGGGATTCTGATTAAAGACATTTCAGTTTGAACGGGCCTTTACTATCACAAGGGACTGCAAAAGGTATCTAGTGATCCCAAAATTGGTCCTCTATAACGCAAATGACCAATCTCGCTCAATGTTTGTACAGCTGTAACTGCAAACGGATTTCTCCGCGATTCTGCGGCAGCTACTTCAGCACCCATGTGTAACGATGTGCATCACAGGGCCTGACAGGCGCTAGCACATTTCGCCGTACCCCTGCGGCAACTACTTCAGCATCAGTATGTTGCGGGACAGTCGCACGTAATACGGTAGGCGTTACTTTAGACTGGGCCGTTCCCCTGCGGCCACCACATGTGTATTGCGAGCTAGTAACATGTCAGCTGACAGGCGTTGCATTTAATCCCTCGTGTGCTAAGGCAACAATTTCACCTTGTAGGTGTAGTGCGACAGTTATGAAGCAGGCGCCAGATTAGTCCCGAATTACAATGTGGGCGATTAAAATGGCGCTTGCAGATTCCCTTTTTTTTTGGGAGGGGGGGTGTAAATCGCTCGTTGCTTTAAGAAAGTACCTACATAGAGCCTGTAAAAAAGAGTGATTCATTCTATTCATATGCCTTTGTCTTGCTGTTCCACAAACAAACTTTTCTTACAAAAGATTATTCATTTATGTGAATCATGCTGAGATAAACATTAGCAGAAATGGTGTCTTACTTGCTTCATTGTAAGCAAAAGAATAAAGGAATACACTAGGATATTAATTATTTTTAAATCTGTCCCTATGTGAAACAACTGAAATTCGGTTCATTTTGTACTCCCGGGATTTTTTTTGATAGTGTTTAACACCCGCGTTATTCTCGGGAGTAAAATTAAAGATATCAAACGAAAGTTGACTTCCCACTTGGGAAAAGTCTAAGTAGTTTAAAACTGACACCAATAACAATTAATGTCTCAGGAATGGAAAAAAACATCATGATATAAATTGTGTGGTTTAATGAGATCTAATTTTTTTTATATTAAGCTTTCGTCTATCTCTCGTGATTTACGACCTATACAAAAGCCATTCGGAACGAAGACGTCTTAAGAAGTTATTCCCAGAAAATTCAGGATATACATTTTAATTTGTCATATAAATATCTGTAATACACATATTTTAATCAAAATCGTTATAGCCATCTTTTAGAAAATAAAATTGTTTGAACATTTTTCCATTTAAAGGGTAGTTTTGGGTGGCGGAACTTTCTTTAAAATCTTCGCGTCGTATTCCTTTGAAGACCTTAAATACCATGTTTGGTATTTGACTTTTCGTTTTTGAGCTATACTGCTCACAGACACATACATACATGGGTAGCTTCCTAAAAGAGTTTTTGTTGTTTCAGGGGTTCTCAAAACATGTATTTCCGGTGAAATTTGGTATCAAGTTTTGGGAGGAACACAATATATTCTGTAGCTACTTGCTAGACTTAAATATATTTTAGAACTAGTGCTAGGAAGGTATGGTTCTAGACCTTCACGCATAGGACCGAAAACTTCGTTGCGGAAGTTTAGTATATGTGACGTGTATTTTGTCCATGTATGACGTCCATTAGCATGCGGTGTTGGATCGCGACGAGTTCCAATTGGAAAGTCATCATGGCAGATTCTAAGCCTATATGCAAAGATGGGACCTTCCTAATTGACATCTTCGAACATCCATTTTCTCCTAACAAGAGTTGAATATCGCTTTAGCCCACTGTGACGTCATATCCCTTAGCCCGATGCCCGAGCGTGTGGAAGCGGGCAGAAATGGTCAACAGAGATAGAAAAACAGTCAGTGGCAGAATAACTAAGATTTGCAACATCGGAAACTTTGAACGTTTATTGAGTGTTGACTGAGTATACAAAGAGAAATAAACATACCTTTACTAGATGCCTAATAGAGCAAATTTAACATACAATTTCATAGCCTATCTGTCACTTATATTACATTTAATAGTTCCAACTAAGTTCAATTTTGATTCAAAGCTCCAGTTTTTTGTATCCTTTTCCTTCTAATTATCTTTTCAATATTGGTGTAATTGTCTTTGTAGTACAAAGACGAGACTGCATTTAAAGTTGTTGTCAGATAAAAGGCTTCTGTGACCCTGTTTACAGTGTTTCATTAGCGAAAATAATTGTTCACAGAGGTAAGTAGAGCCAAACATGCTTAATATGTGAGCTGCTTGTCTGTGCAGTCGTGGAAATCTGGACTGAGGAAAGTTTACATAAAAATCAGTCAAGTTTCTTTTGTGAACAAAGGAATCCTTCATTTCCCGATCATATTGCAGATCAATACGTTCTAATTGAAACTCTGTAGGAACGTTCTCGACGTCTACGGTAAAAGGAGTCACAAATAATGGAAAATATGTAGATTCCATAGTTTCTAGTTCTTGGAATCGCACTAAAGAGTTTTCTGTGTAGATCATTTAGTACACTTGGATATTACTCAAGCGCTTCAAATTCCAAATGTTGAGAAGCTGATGAAAATTTTGGAGGATGAGATGTGTTCTTGTTGGTTAATTGTTGTTCCCATAAGGAAAGTTTTCGTTTGAAGGCCAGTACACAGGCAATCAGTTTAGTAATAATAATTTGTCCCTTGTCTTGGAGAGAACGGTTAAGTACATTGAGGTGTCCTGTTAGATCTGCTAGGAGTGCCAAATCATACCACTTTGAATCACTAAGTTCGGGAACAGGCATACCTTTTTCTTCTAAGAACAACTCTATTTCTTCCCTTAACTCACAGTACCTTTCCAGTAACGCCCCCCAGTTTAACCACCTCAATTCACAATAATAAGGCAAGTCACCAAATTCACTATTGCTTTCGTCGAGAAACACTTTAAACTGGCGATGATGTATTCCTTTTGACCTAATGAAATTAGTGGTTTTCACATCATCATCACATTATTCAGTTTAATACGTTTTGCAAACAAATTCTCCTGGTTATGCAGTGAGCATATATGATGTTTTGATTAGTACCAAGGTCCTTTATTTTATCTTAACACGGCCTATTAGACCAATTCTACCACCAATCATAGCAGGAGCTCCATCTGTAGCTACAGATATCAGTTTATTCCAAGGAAGTTGAAGCCGACTTAAAGCTTTCTCAACACATCGCAAAATATCTGCACCGGTTGTAGTATCCGTCATTGGTACTAAATTCAACATTTCTTCTGTGATCTTGAGATTTATATCCACACCTCTCACAAAAAGTACTAACTGCGCTGTGTCACAAGTATCTTGTCTTTCATCTAACACCAGAGAGTAACAAATAAATGATTTACATCTCTCCGCCAACTACTCTTCAGCATTGTTGGCGAGGTCTGCAATACGCTGGATAGCAATAGAGGAAGATAAACTAATGGATTCAAATTCTGGTATACCTTCAAGGCAAACGGCATCGGCCATCATACGTAGACAAACTTTAGCAAATTCACCATCTTTAAATGGTCTAAGTTGCTTAGCAATTTCAAGTGATATATTATAGCTAAGACGTACATCCGAATCACTTATTTTATGGTCGCATCATTGTCAGTAGCGTCTTTGAGTTTCTCTATCATCATGTCACGTTCCACCCTTTATAGCCGTCATGCTCACTGCTATGAGTAGCGTAATGTCATTGTAGGTTATGTTTTTTAATTGTTTGAACAATCTTGCCACACATTAAACATTTCGCTCTACCCCCTAGGTCTATAAACATATACTG
Organism: Hymenopus coronatus; assembly: GCA_030762935.1. Classification (NCBI taxonomy): domain Eukaryota; kingdom Metazoa; phylum Arthropoda; class Insecta; order Mantodea; family Hymenopodidae; genus Hymenopus; species Hymenopus coronatus. The sequence continues at coordinate 121,822,689 of CM060897.1, read as the reverse complement.
TTCTTTCCAAACTGAGGAAAAAGTATATGGGGAAGATGGGCGAGGATTAGATGAGATAGCCACACTTAGAGATGTTGTCACATCTGTACTTCATGAACCGCCACTGCACACTAGTTACAGCGTCTGTAGCTGCTGCACTCCGATAAACAACTGTAACACAATGCTCGCTTGCACGCCAGATATGCTGACCTTGCCCGCTGCCCGTATTTAAGTGGGCAGAGGCTGCCTGCTTTAGCCTATGGTTTTTCCCTTGTTTCCTTGCTACTTACAAGGAAGCAATAATAAGACAATTTCTGCTAATTTTATCTATATTAATGTGAAGTAGATAGAAGAAGATTTTTAATAACCATTTTGTTACTGATGTACAGAAAGTCAAAGACTTTGGGAATGTGAATGGAGCACATATTTTAAGCTGCTTTAACTTCTGTCATAACGTGGCGGATCTCTTCCATAGGATAGCTTGTTGGCGGTATGTTGTGGATAGTAGCCGTCAGGACAATCCCCATAACATACCACTTTCGTTTCGTGCCAGCAGATGACAATAGGATACTACAGTCTAGCTGCTTTCACCAACTGTAGTCAGATGACAGAGTTCAGTCACCCCTTCAGAGTCACATCCCTCTATATCACACTACTGCGCTCCGTGACAAGCAGATGGCACTGGGATGTTATTTTAGCACAACTGCTTTAACTATATGTAAATAGACGGCAGCGCAGTCGTTATTACCGTCTATTTCTAGTTTTACTATTGTTTTAGATTGAATGAGGAACTTTAGGTCGTGGTATTATCTCTTAAATGCGCTACTTTGCATAATAAAAATTTGATTTTTAGGCAATATTTTAGAACATTTTAATAATTTTTATGGCAATTTTTAATGGCACTGAAGTTAATGAATACAAGCATTTTTAGTCTTTTTATGCTAAAATATTAATTTACGTCAATAATATTGTAGTGTTTTAATAAACAAAAAAGCAAAATACATGCTGCTGCAGTCAAACTACCCCGTCATCATTCACGTGCGCCACCACACCGATTATTTTACGCGGATCGTCCCCTTTACCAGAGGCACGTTTGACTGCAGTTGCCGGTATTGAACTCATGATGTTTGGCGTTGAATGTATAGCCAGTTCATTACGTATCGCACTAACGACCATGGCTATTCGAACCACTTCCGCACCAGGTAAAACTTAAAGGGGTATGAAATCACTTTACGATATAGAGGAAGAATGGCACATATAGCCTATTAATTTGCGCATTTAAGGGTTAAACATCCAATCCGATATTCTCCTAGGCGACTAAGGGGAAACGATAAAAAATCTCAGCCGGATTGGTCTAGTGAATTTGAACCAGAGACTGCCGAAATGCAGGCCACGGACGTTACCACTGGAGCCATTTCTCTCGGTGATGGAATTTTGTGAATTAAAAGGTGAAAGCAGGACTTAATTTAATATGTTAATAAGTGAGATGATTGATACTAGCAAGTCAATATCGTCAAGAAGTTTGATAATTAAGATATTGTCACAGAGGACCAAAGAGTCTGTTTTGCAGCATCAGCTAGAAATAGCCCGCGGAAACTCCGAGTAACTTGTTCCGAAGTTACTGTAATTGGAGCGAATGTCTTTGTGGTTGTAGTTCTGGTTTGTTCTGTAGTGTTTATGTACACGACAACCTGTATCATTTGCGGTATGCTATTCTTTACAGTTTGTGTACGTGAGTGTTTATTATATCTGGCCGTAGGGTGTGAGCAGCGAGCAGCCTGCCAGTAGGTTTTTAAGGTTCTACCATTTATATTTTTACTTTATCTAGCCCGCATGTGCACTGTATAGTAGGTAGAGAAGATATTGCATTCCACCCAAAAAGTCGATAGCAAGATTTCACCGGAAATACACGGACTAGGGTCCCTTGCTTCCATAAAAGGGCAGTTTTGGAAAAACGTCCCTGTGCGCGTATTTGTGTGTCTGTGAACACGATAACTCAAAAAACGAAAATTCGGTAAAATACCAAACTTGTTATTTAAGTTTAGTTCTTCCAAGGAAACGACACGATGATTATTAGGAAACTACCCTTTACTGAAAAAAATGTTTGAACATTTTGATTTTCTCAAAATTGGCTCTAAGATTTTCATTAAAATACCTCATATTAAAGATATTTACATCACAAATATAATGTATATCTTGAATTTTCTGGGACTAGCCTCCAAAGATCTCTTTATTCTAGATGAATTTTGCCGACTTGTATAATTGGTAAGCCTTAAGAGATACACAATAACTTACTACACAAAAATATAGATCTCGTTAAAACACACAATTTATGCCATATACATTTTTTTCGCAGAGTTTAGCATTTCCGAGATCTTCCTTGTTATAGTTTTAAGTTTTAAAATACTTAAAACGTTTCTCATACTGGCCAAGCAAAGAGGTGAAATTTCAATCGCAAAGTAACAGGTTTTAAAACATTTGAATATCGGTTTAACCTAGTGTATCCCCTTATTTCCTTTCTACTTATAACTAAGTAATATGACAATTTCTGCTAATATTTATCTTGATTAGCACAAAGTAGAGAGGATATTTTAAGATTAATATGTTGCACAATAGCTAGAGAAAGTCATGTGAATGGAACCATCAGTTTTTTTCTTTTTTTTAAATTCGTTCTGGGAGCATATGCATTAGAACCTGTTGCTTCAAACATACATTGCAGACGATTTTAATAAACGGTTAGATCTCCTCTGGCTTTGAAACTCGGGTTTATTCTTTTGGGCATACTGTTAAAAAAATTGATCCACTCTTGCATTGTAATGTTATTCTAAGGTTCTGATAATGCCTCTCGAAGTTCTTCTCTGTGTTTTACTTACCTCCAGTTGAGTTGCAATATGACTTTCCGCATTTATACTTACTAATTACTTGCCATTTTATATCTTTCTTCAAAAATTTCCCGATTTTTATCTAACAAAATTTTTTTCACAACAGGAAAAAATAGAAGCTGTAGCGCAATTGAAGAATAAGATGAAAAATTATGATTTGTTCCAATTAGATGACTTTCTCCACAAACTATTAAAAAATTTTATTATTTTATCCATATCGAGTAATCAAGTTAATCATTAACAGAAATAGCTGTATACTTCCTTGTAAGTAGAAGAGAAATAAAGTAATTCACTAGACTAATATGATAGTATTTTTTTTTTTTTAAAAGCCAGTCGCTATGTGAAACAATTGAAATATGATTTTCTTTGCATGGTCAGGAATAAAACAGTAGAGAGATGAAACAAAAGGTGACTTCTCATTTTAGAAATTTTTAAATAGTTTAAAACTGAAACCAATAACAATGAATATCCCGGAAACGGTTAGCTCTGCCAAAAAAGTATATCATATAACTTATGTGTATTAACGAAATCTACATTTTTGTGTAGTAACTTTTTGTCTACCCCTTTCAATTTATTATTATACAAAAGTCTCTTGAATGAAGAGAACTTCAGGGGATATTTCCAAGAAATTCAGGATATACATTTCATTTGCTTGTAAATTACAGCATGTTAATAAAAATCGTTAGAGCCATTTTTTTTTAAATTTTCGCGTCGCATCCTTGGACGATACCAAACTTAAATACCAAGTTTGTTATTTAGCCTACTTTTCGTTTTTGAGTTATGCTGGCCACTCGCACACACATACACACGGACCATTTTTATATTTCTCTTTTTGGATGCAGGAATCAACATTTTCAATTAAATTTTGGTATCCATTTTTGGGTGGAATACACATGAGCTAGGGAAAGAATAAATATAGATCTATCTGAATTTGTAAACCTCTATTACGTGTAAATAAAGTCTAACTGCGTTAGAGAAGTTCAGTTTGCTCCACCGCCACTGTAACTTGTGAAACACTCTCCTTCGAGCCGCTTGACGGGTTGCGTTCACTGACAGCTCCATCGCTGCAGTCGCGATGACTAATTTTGCGACTCCTGATGAACGCTTTTAGACGAGTCTGGCGTATGAATGCATTTGTTTGCATGAGTGTTCCAGTTATTGAATTACCAGTTAGTCTAAATCAGGACATTCCCTGCGCTACATACTGAAGTTCTGATGTCAAGGTAATGCGCGCACGCGCTTATGCAAGTCAACCTGATCTGAGGGAATGCTCAGCAGGACTGAAGGGTGAAGTGGTGAATTGCCCAATCCTCGCGTGGAATGCTGTACCAGAACGACACCAATGAAAGATTCGTGGAAAGATCCGAGTAACCGTCAAACGTTCACATTTTCAGCAAATTCACAGCGCCAGGGTATTTTAATCTCTTTGACTGTACATGCAATGTAGATAGGGAAATTTACTAGACTTAAGCGATAGTCAAATCGTTTAAGAGCTCCTCACTATATGATGGATTTGACATTCCGTTCTCTTTGCCTGAATAGGAGAAAGAAAAACGAATAACTACTTCCATCATTATATTTGTTGAAAAACTGAAACTAATAATAGGAGACTTTCGTCTCGTCTCAATTTGAAACGCATCCTCTGTGTTGCTAAAATCACTTGATCGCCTGCGAACAATTTAGTGGCTACAGTGCATTATTTTATGATCCTCAAGGACAAAATGTCATCTTCCGTAGTCTAGGGTAATACGCTAGCCTCTGGTTTCTAAGGTCGAGGGTTAAAACCCGGCGAAGAGCGACAGATTTATACTGTCTCTACACGTACTATGTAATAGTGTACAGAGAAGGTATTGCATTGCACCCAAAATTTCACTACCTGTCAGTAAACAAACTATTCTTACAAAATATTCATCTTCTATCTACTTCATGCTAATTGAAATAAACATTATCAGAAACGGTCATGGGTATTAATTAGTCTTATATAAGTACAACGGGAGTAAGGGAATACACTAGGTTAAACCGACAGTTAAATCTTTTAAAAGCTGTCGCTAATCGATTGACTTTGAAATTCCATGGGCAGGAGTGAAACAAAAGAAAGCAGGATAACAACGAATTCCTGTCTGAGAAAAGTATACGTATTTTAAAACTGGAGCCAATAACAAGGAATATCTTGGAAATAGTTAACTCAACAAAGTAAAATGCACAATATCATTTTTGTGTTTTGGCGCGATGTACATTTTTTGCTAAGTAACATACAGTTTACCAGTTATGCAAAGTCATTCAGAGACTCTTCCCAGAAATTTTAAAATATATATTTTATTTGTTATGCAATCATCTTTAATAAAAACGGTAAATTAATAAAAACTATTTGCCTCATTTTTGAGAAAATTAAAATTGTCGAAACTTTTCCATATAAAGAGTAGCTAGAGGGAGGAAGATTTTCTTTAAATTAATTTGCTAAAAATGTTTCTTATGGATTCTGGGGGTCTCAAAACATATATTTCCAGTGAAATCTCGGTATCAAATTTTTGGGTGCAATACAATACCTTCTCTATACACTATGTATACACTCTATACATTGTAGGGGTAGAAAGTAAAAATGTGAGGCGTTCCATTTACATGATTTTCTCTATTTGTTCTATAAACAAACCATGGTTACAAAAGATTAATCTTCTATCTATTTCATTCTAATGGAGATAAAAATTAACAGAAATGGTCATATATATTGCTTAGTTCTGTATAAGTAGATAAGGGAATAAGGGAATACATTAGGTTAAAGCGATAGTTTAATCTTTTTAAAAACTGCCGCTATCAATTGGCTTTGAAATTGCATTGCTAGGAGTAAAGCAAAAGAAAGAAGGATGACGACTTCCTGTCTGAAAAATATAGATATTTTAAAATTGAAACCAATATCAAGGAATATTTCGGAAATAGTTAATTCTACAAAGTAAAATATATGATATAATTGTTGTGTTTTAACGCAACCTACAATTTTTGCTAAGTAACTTTTTGTCTTACGGTTTACCAGTTATACAAAGTCATTTACAGGCGCTTCCCGGGAATTTCAAGGTATACTTTTATTTGTCATGCAATCATCTGTAATACACAATATTTTAGTAAAAATAGTTAGTGGCAGTTTTGAGAAAATTTAAATTTTCGAAACTTTTCCACATAAAGAGTAGTTATAGGAGGGAAGATTCTTTTTTTAAAATCTCCGTGTTGCACCCTTAGAAAATGCTGAACTTAAACACTGTTTCATATTTATTCAATTTTTTGTTTTTGGGTTATCACAGACATACACGGATCTTTTTCTTAACATGATTTTAGATACAGGGGACTTTACAACGTATATTTCAGGTAAGATCTCAGTATAACATTTTTGGATGGAATGCAATAACGTCTTTACTTGTGCGAAATAGAGGATGTACAATCGAATATTCCTCTACTCAATTTTCAAACTATTCTTAAAACGCTATTCTTTCATTGTTTTCATCGAGATAAATATTAAAGACAGGATTTTATTACCACTTTGTAATAAGAATGGGAATGCTGTATAGACTTAAGTGATAATCAAATGCGTCAATATGTTCTGGCTTTTAAATTCTCTTACCTTTGTAGAACAAAAGGAACAAATCCCATAGCAACTTAGTGGTTTAAATAAGTATGATGTATTTAAAAATCAAACCAATAACAAAGAATATCACAGAAATGGCTCATGATAAAGGAATTGTAAGCTTTAAGTCAGTAATGGGTGCAGTTAAAGTTTTCAAAATAGCCTTAAGAATAATGGATTGGAGACTCTGGAGAAGGAAAGGAAATGATTTATATGATTTTTGGAAAGAAGCAGGAAGCAGATATGAAGACATAGAAATACAAAGTATTTAATGAAATCACTGGAGAAAGATCTTTAGAATCGTATATGCCAATTAAAAATTCGTGAAAAATAAAAACCTGTATAGATAATTTTAAGTAAAGAACAAAGAGAGAGAGAGAGAGAGAGAGAGAGAGAGAGAGAGAGAGAGAAAGAGAGAGAGAGTTGGACGTGGGTACGAACAGGTGTATGGGAATTAAAAGGAATGAGATAAGGCTTTCTACTGAATCAGTGCCCATTATGTGAAGGAAAGGAAGATTCGGAGTACGATTTCGTATTTCAGTGCAAATGGACAGAGCTCTCTGAAAAGCATGTATAAATGGCAAATGGTTTAAATCAGATAGAAATATAGCTTTAATTAAATGTTTAGTAAACCTAATCTTAGATAGCAAGAAGGAGAGGGCTACCTAAGTAAAGTTAAGCATGAATATCACATGTTTTACATTCATATGACTTTATGTAACCATCATTCAATAAGCTATTATAAAAAAAAACCTATTATTCTTATCTACGTCACGATAATTGAGGTAAATATTTGCAGAAATGCTTTTATTGTGCATTACCTTGTACAGTCAAAGACATTAAAAGTGCGCCTGGAAATACTTATCGTAAGATTTTTTCGCTGACTCCGCCCATGTCTTTCATATGTTTGCCATGCTCTTAAAAGCATATTGGACAGGCCACGTTACCGAAGGGAAGGGATTGAATATGAATCGTAACTTGCAACAAATGAAGTTCTGAGTTGGAACTTGTGATCCCTAAACTTTCTGGTTGCACAATACTCCGCCCCTCTCACCGGGTGTTACAAAATGAGGTTAATCTTTTCCCTGCGCTACATACTGAAGTTCTGATGCCAAGGTAATGCGCGCACGCGCTTATGCAAGTCAACCTGATCTGAGGGAGTTTTGAGCAGGAGTGAAGGGTATCTTGTACCAGAATGGCACCGATGAAAGATCCGTGGAAAGATCCAATTACCCTTCAAACGTCGTTCACATTTTCAGCAAAATCACAGCGCCAGGGTATTTTAATCTCTTTGACTGTACATACATACTAAATAGGGAAATTTACTAGGTTTAAGCGATAGTCAAATCGTTAAAGACTCGTCACTATATGATGGACTTGATATTCCGTTCTCTTTGCCTAAATAGAAGAAAGAAAAACGAATAACTACTTCCATCTTGAGAAAACTATATTTGTTGAAAAACTGAAAGTAATAATAGGAGACTTTCGTCTCGTCTCAATTTGTAACTCATCCTCTGTGTTGCTAGAATCACTCGATCACCTGCGAACAATTTAGTGGCTACAGTGCATTATTTTATGATCCTCAAGGACAAAATGTCATCTTCCGTGGTCTAGGATAATACGCTAGCCTCTGGTTTCTAAGGTCAAGGGTTCAAACCCGGCGAAGAGCGACAGACGTATACTGCCTCTACAAGTACTATGTACAGAGTGGATAGAGAACGTATTATATTGCACCTAAAAATTCTATACCGAGATTTCACCAGTGTTTTTGGAACATCCCGAATCCTGTGGGCAGCATAGCTAAAAAAGAAAAGGCCGTTAAATACCAAACTATATATTTAAGTTCAGTATCTTCCAAGGATGTGAAAATTCTCCCCGCCCCACACACACAACTACTGCTTACATGGAAATTTTTGATTTTCTCAAAAATGGCTTTAATGATTTTGATTAAAATCTTTTGTATTAAAGATATTTACATTAAAAATAAAACGTACATCTTGAATTTTCTGGGAATAGCCTTTGAATGAATTTTTCTGAATTTTGCATAACTGGTAAACTGTAAGAGATAGATAAAATATTTCTACAGAAAATATATAGATCTACTTAAAACACCCAATTTATGTCAAATACATTTTTTTCGTGGAGTTGACTGTTTTTGGATATTCAGTTTAACTTTTCTCATACGGGAACTTATCAAGTCCTGGTCAAGCAAAGAAACGGATTTCAATTCCATAGCGACCACATTTTATCGGTTTAGCCTAGTGCGTTCCCTTATTTCCTTTCATCTTATAAGGAACTGAGTAATACTGCTAATGTTTATTTCGATGATGATAAAGTAGAAGAATGCGCTTATTAACAATAATTTGTTAAGAGATGTAGAGAAAGTCATGTAAATATCCTATCAGGCGTAAATATCCTTAGCATGGCTTCCTTCGGAAGGAAACTAAATCTGTTCGTCCCGTTTCGTAGATTTACAGCACGCAAAAGAACCTCGAACCTAATAAAAAGACATTTGACAAAATTAAGCGTTTTTTCAGGGCTGTAGTTAAAGTACGTCCATAAATGAAACTCAATTTAATTTTTCTGAAGCACAAAAACTTCAAGTTTCTGTTCCTTGTGACGTTATGAACTACGTAGTTGTTATTTTAATAGACTCTAGCATCATTGACTACTAGGGAATATTACAATGGCATAGAATGGTACTCAAGACACTGAGGTAAACAAGGCAGGCCATGTCTTGTAATGGAGGTTTGAAACACAAGCTAGTAATACAGCGACGCGTTCCTACGCTCGTACAAATAAAGCGATAATGAATAACGTAATATCAGTCAAGTATAAAGCGCGTACCTATTCTTAGGTAGTAACATTCTAATAAACTCGTTAAGCCATGTTTGGGATACAGCAACGGAGCATTTTGCACAGGAAACAGAGAGCAGCAGAAAAAATATGTCTTCCATTCACATGACTTTCTCTACATCTTTGTAACAAATAATTGTTAAAAAAACATTCCTCTATCTTCATCATGCTAATCGAGATAAACATTAGCAGAAGTTGGCCTTATGAATTGGTCCCTTGTAAGTAGAAGGGAAATAATCTAATGAGTTCCATGCACATGGTGTACTCTAGCCGTTCGGCAACCAAACCTTTTATTCAAAACATTAATCCGTTATCTACAGCATGCTAATCAAGATAAACATAAGGAGAATTAGCTTCCTTTTAAGTAGAAGGGAAATAAGAAAATGAACAGCTTAAAGCGATAGTCTCGTCGTTTAAAAACCGGTCGCTATGTGAAATAATTGAAATTCCAATCCCTATGCTTGCAAGGAGTAAACAAACGAGAAACAAGAAGAAAGATGTCTGACGTTTGAGAAAAGTTTAAGTGGCTAAAATTGAAACCAATAACCTGGAATATCACGAAAACGGTTAACTCTACAAACAATGTATATATAAATGTGCATGTTTTAATGAGATTTAATTTTTTGTGTAGTGAGTTTTTGTATACCTCTTACGGTTTGCCACTTATATAAAATCATCTAGAATGAGGATAAAATCGTTAGAGCTATTTTTGAGAAGATCAACATTTTCGAAAACTGTTCAATGTAAAGGGTAGTTGGGGATGGGAGAATTTTCTTGAAACTCTTCGTGACACATTCTTGAAAGACACCAAACTCGAATGTAAAGTTTGTTATTTAAAGGTCTTTTTAGTTTTTGAGCTATGCTGCGCACAGACATTCCCCCTCACACGGACGTTTTTCTAAAAGTGCTTTTTTTGGATTCAGGGGGAGTCAAAACATGTATTTCCGTTGAAATGTTTGGGTGCAAAATAATACCTTCTCTACACACTATGGACATAGTACGTGTATGGAAAGGGTAGCACAAACCAAAAGGGCTACAACGCTAACAGCCAGGGAGCTAAGCGAATGTAGCGCCTTAAGAGTTACTAAACTCAACTGTACATTAAAATAAACAACAGCTTAAATGATGGGACATTATTTCAATTATTGAAAATGTAACTTAAATACAAACATTATTTATTTTATAATTATTAGAGCTCGGTACGGGATCCCAAATTTGCCGCATTGAGGTTCGGTGCACACAGAGCATAATATGACGTGGTCTCTACAGGCCGTTTCGAAACTGTTGTACTATCTAGCATTGTTCACTGCCTGACTTCGCTCAGTTCTTGCTAGTAGATAAACCAGTGAACAAATTTGCTAACATACGAAAGGGTAGACGTTCGACACTGGACAAACTTTTGGTTGATATTTTGAGGACGGGAGGAGAGCCTTTTCTTTCAATGCAGTAAAGATGTGCCTTATAATTCACTGCAATGAATTCTTAGCTTGGTTGATTTATGTCCATTGCCTTTTCAAAGTTCAGCACATTATTATCCTGAATTTGTTGTATTAAATCATTTTATGTGTAAAATTACATGGCGTTTTTATCTACTAATCATATTATAAAATAATTGTTTTATTGTTACTTATAAATTAATATGGTGCATATAATGTATGTAATGAGCTATTTTTGGAACAAATTATACCTCAACGTGTGCATATTTACACTACAAACCCCTCCCCATTAATGAATGATCTGTGTGTTCGTCACTGTGTGCGCTTCGGAACCGAAAATCAAGCTTCAATAACTATAACTACTAATATTAAATATTTTCTTTAGATTGAGACGTTTCAAGAACATCTGTTTGTTCTATCTACTTTAGTACAACAGACATTTTGGACCTTTGGCTCCCTCAATGGATTCTTGATCGATGAAATCTCGAGTTCACCACTATGGACCATTTGTTTCAAAGCATGGGGTTCTTTTACGTGCAAACAAACATTACACGGCACCAACAACTTTGCTTTCTTTCCGAAGGAAACTTTGCCGGGTTTGAACCCGGAACCTTAGGTATTAGTGGCTAGCTTGGTAACCACTACATCACGGAGTACGTATACCTCTGTATTATATGCATAAAAGATACTTGATTTAGCATTTTGTATTTATTAAACATTCTGCTTGAATTATTGTCTTCACATTCCATGTGTAAGGGATAAGCGTGCAATCATGCATTATTTTTTATGCGGTACATTCACACGCCTTTCTCCATTCATTCTTCAACTATTTTGATAAGGCTTATTATTCTATTTACTTCAGGTTAATCGACATAAACATTTCCTTATAAGTATAACGAGAATATGGGAATGCACACAACTTAAGCGGTCGTAAAATCTTTCAATAACTGGTCTCTACGTGATACTTGAAAATTCCGCTTTCCTTTACTTGGCCAGAAGAGCAGTAGAAGATTTTTATAATTGGAATCAATAACAAGCAATATCTCAATAATGCTTAACTCCACAGAATGTGTTGGGCATAAACTAGTTGTTTTGACGAAATCTAAATTTCTTGAGTAGTAATTTTTACTTTCTCTATAGGTACTATGTTACTTACATAGTAGGTAGAGAAGGTATATTGTATTCCAACGAAACAATGTCGAGATTTCACATAAATACACATTTTAGGGTATTTATGGAAAAATAAAAAGCATTTTTAGAAAAAACATCCATGTGTGTGTCTGTGAACACGATAACTCAAAAACGAAAACTTGGTATTTAGGATTAATATCTTCCAAGGATTTTGAGAAAATTCCCCTCCCTAAACTACCCTTTAAATGAAAAGAAATCGAAAATTTGATTTTCTCAAAACTGGTTAACGATATTGGTTAAAATACCGTATATTAAATATGTTTAGATGACCAATAAAATAAATATCTTGCATTTTTCGGAAATAGCCTCTGAAGATATCTTCATTTTGGATGATTTTTGCTGAAATTTTACATAACTGGTAAACTGTAACAGGTAAACAAAAACTTATCACATAAAATGTAGTTCTCGTTAAATCAAACAATTTATGTCATACACACCTTTTACTGGAAGTGATCATTTCCGAGATATTACTTTTCATTGGTTTCAGTTTCAAAATACCTTTCTCGTACGGGAATCATATGATTTCAATATAGCAATCGACTTTTACAAGGTTTGACTATCGCTTTTGCCTAGAATACTCCGTTACTTCCTTTCTCCTTGCAAGGAAGTAAGTAATAAGACCATTTCTGCTAATGTTTATCTCGATTAGCATGAAGTAGGTAGAAGAATGAGCTTTTCAATAAAATGTGTTACAGAGATGTTCGTACTGCATCCTTTGAGAATGATGAACTAAAATATCAAGTTATATTTAACTTGAAATTTCGTTTTTGAGTTATGCTGTTCATAGACACACGGACGGACACACGCGTGGAGGATTTTTCTATAAATGTTTATACATTAATTTAATATCAAAATAAACATTTCCGGTAAAATCTCAGTATCAAATTTCGGTTGGGAAGGTACAGACACTTTGCTTCTTACTACAGTTGTAAAGAAAAACATAGTAAACAAAAGTTGGATAGGTAGATTCAAACTGAAAAATTCAATGCCATAGCCGGGATTTGAACCTCGGATCTCCCGGCCTCTAGCCGGTTGCTCTACCACTGAGCTACCATGGCAACATACCGGCACAGATTTACATTTCTCAACTGACTTGCATGTTTCCCGGTAACCACCAGGTGATCTCAAATTATTTTGAGATGACATACCCCAATGGCGTCTTACAATGTCGTAAGTACATTAAGATCCAGGATTCATAGTATAGCCAATTATTATGGTCAATTAGTATTGATTTAATTGCTTTTTCACACAAGCCGTGTGTAGGACAGGAGTTGCATAAGTAGAGTCAAACTGAAAAAATCAATGTTATAGCCGGGATTTGAACCATGCATCTACCGGTCTCTAGCTGGTTGGTGTACTATTGAGCTAGTATGGCAAAGTGGTAGCTGAGTGAGAAATTTAAATCCGTGCTGGTATATTGCCATGGTAGCTCAGTGATAGAGCAACCAACTAGAGACAGGGAAATCCTTGGTTCAAATCCCGGTTATGGCATTTGACTTTTTCAGTCTGTCTCTACCTATCCCACTCCTGTGCTACACACGGCTTGTGTGAAAAAAAAACAACAATTAAATCAAAACAAAAGTTGCTTTAGTAGAGCTCAAAAAGCTTTGAAATTTCGATAACACATGGAATATTTAAACCATTTTAATACGCTGAGATGAAAATAAATTTAGCACAAAGAAAACCGAAATAAATTGAGATCGAATTTAGCAAAATATTTAAAAGTTTAATTTTGAAGAAAACAATTAAATAGTTGAAGTTTTGTTCTAGGGACAGTAACGGACTGAATCACTAATACATAGCTTCTTCAATAGCATGGATGCATTACCTGCTCTGTAATGGCTTTCAGCCACGTTGCGTCTGTAAAGCGGAAAATGTAATTTCCGATTTTGCTGCTTCGTTGCGACTAAAGCTTCAACACGTGTGTTTGGCGGGTCAGTTTCAGAGAGGAATAAAGGAGTTTCTAGTGAACTGTATTCTTGCCTTCCACTAGATATTGGACGGAGCAGGTTTATAGTCGATCTCGCATTACCTTTACGTGCGTTGAGTGCGGTTTTCCACTATATGGAACATTGCTTCAGGAGGCCATGCTTTACCACTGGTAAAATATGGACGGCATTGACTCTCCGTCCGCATAATGGGTTTGTTGCTCTACGAAAATAATGAACGCGAGTTTCCAGCGAAATTTCGATATCGAAATTTTTGGGTTGAGTATAATACTCTACCCTGATGATGGGTACAGAAAGTGAAACTTTGTTCTCTAGAAGCCTGATGAAGCTGTTTTAACCTACCTCCCTTGATCAAAGTATAGAAACGCAGAAGACACGTTAGTGAAGAGTCTCTTTGAATCCCGATCTGACATTGAACATGTAGAGGCTGATGAAACTCTCATAACCAGTTCTAAGTAATGTTTAACATCAATTATGCTTACAATTTTCGTCGTGTAGCATTCCAGAATATCATTTTTATGCCTTTTAGCGCCGTTAGAGTTAGATTATATTAACAGCGGGGGACACCTCGGCAACTGTGCTCAGATACTGATATATTGCCGCCTATCAACCTCCCGGGGGAAGGATTGAGAGGAGGGAAACCACAACCCATCACACAGGAAATGACGGAGTTATGCATAGAGACCCACGGAAGCCCTAAACAGTTCACTATATGGCAGCCCTGACGACTGCATAAGAGCCGGAAGGCCGGGAAGAGGCTTCTACAACAGCACCTAGCCTCAACCAGCGCAACCAGCGGGAAAAGAGTTTCACTCGGAGGAAGCAACCGTGCCATCTGGCTGCAAAGCCTCAAGCCACAGCTGCGCCGACCTGAAAGATGAAGAAGGAAATGAAATAATGGAATTAAAGGGAAAGGGACCGTGGTAGATATACAGCACCCGAGCATTCGTCTAAGCAGTCCCAGAAAAAACACGGAAAAACCCAGGGCCACAGTATGGTCCACGAGGATCGAACCCGAACCTCCCGAACGCCAGTCCCAGACGGAACGCCTGACCCAACTGACTCGGTTTTAGCACGTTATACGCTTCTTTAAGTAAAACTAACACTGTTTCGTTTCTGAAGCACTCTAAGGCTGATCATATAAATCATAAGCTTCCTTCATATAAATCCGGGCGCAAAACGCTGGCCTGTAAAAGGCACGGGCCGGTTTAAGTTAGTAATGACATATTAAACTCCGCCCACCCCAAGCGTCACAATCCAATTCCCGTCTTGCAACTTCATTGACCAGTTCTTTGCATCACTCCAAAAGAAGGGTGGAGGTTAATAGTGCCAAAAGGCTGGTAGATTTGTCTTCGAGGTCGAGTGATCAGTGAACAAACTTTCAACCGGAGATTCTCGGTTTAATTCCCGGGTGGGAATTGAACAGTTTTGACCGAGCGGGATGGCTCAGGTGATTTCGTGCGTGGCCCGAAATCGGAAGGTCCCGGGTTCAATTCCCCGTGACCGGCCTACTAGACCCATTGGAGGTTTTCCCTGGGTCACCAGTGGATTACTGGGTACATTTTTTCATCCCCCGAATTTCCTATTCCTCCCTATCGTTTCCATTGTCATTTATTCATCCTACATCCCGTTGGTATTTTTTCAGGGTTGGAAGTGTAGGCGACGATGCTTGCTGCCGCGAGGTAGGGAAACAAATGCACAAAGTAACTCTCTCCGTTCTCCGACTTCAGCTGGTTGCTGGGATAGGGACCACCCTTTGTGCGGCGTGTTCCCGCTCTACCCGTCCGACTGTCTAGGTGTTTTAATCTGGTAACCTGTGTCCTCGCTCCTGGTTCCGGCCTTTCTGAACTCATCCCTCCCTCCCATGGAGTGTAGGTGTAATAACATCTAGCTTTGGCGTGGATTTCTCTCCGTTGGTCTTATATTCATTTTCCTATTCCTATTGGCAAAATTTAATTAGTTAGGATTACTCCTTATCCTCCATACAGCCTGGAGCTGTAAAATGGCTAACAATTTTACTACAATGCTGCACTTTAAGATGTTTATATGGCAAATAAAATGTTTATCCTGAATGTCTGGGAATAGCCCCTGAATTTCCCTTCAGTTGGAATTACTTTTGCATAACTTGTAAATTGAAAGAGATAGACAAAACTTTACAACTCAGAAAGTGTATATCTTGCTAAAACACAATTTATATCATATATATTTTCCGTAGAGTTAACCGTTTCCGAGATATTCCTTGGTTTCAATTTTCAGCTGCTTAAATTTTCTCAAAAACGGGAAGTCATGTTTGGTTTAATCTCTCCTGGCCATGCAAAGAGAACCGAACTTTAATTGTTCGCATAGAGATAGCTTTTAAAAGTTGTGATTATCGCTTTAGCCTAGTGCATTCCCTTATTTCCTTCCTGCTTAGAAGGAAGCAAGTAATAAGGTAATTTCTCTAATGTTTATTTCGATTAGTATTATGTAGGTAAAAGAATAATTTTTAGTAACAGTAGCTTGTTTGCAGAACAAGTTGAGAACGTCATGTGAATGAAACACATCAACACTTTCTATAGCCTCCTTTAACTTCTATTGTTATTTCGTAATCTTCGAACTCAAGGTTTTTCACACACACATACACACACACACACACACACACACTAGCTTTTCCTAGAAATGCTTTTTCGGATTCAGGGGATATCAGAACATATATTTCCGATGAAATTTCGACATCCAATTTTTGAGTGCAATACAATACCTTCTCTCTACTACGGACGTGCATAGTACCTGCAAAGAAGGTAAAACACAGTTGCATATACTTGCTACGTGGGTACTTTTAAGTTAATAGTAATCATGACAGTTGCAACAGTGGAGCAAGATTTTTAGCGAATTAGCTACTTTAAGCAACAGGGGAAAGTTTAGAGAAAGGTTAGTTCCCAAAAAGTCAGTAGCTCGGGACTTCTTCATTATAAAGAGCGGTTACGTGAGTTGAATATAAAGAACTTACCAAGTTAGTCACGTGGCAATTCTATTTTCACGCTTCTTTTCAGCAAATCAGGAATGAGTTCGATATTGGAGATTTTAGGTATTTAAGCATTGCGTTTACAAGAAAATAGGTTACTGTGATCCTGACTGTGATTCTTACTGTTATTATGGTTATTGTTGCTGTTGCAGCTTATTCTGCGTGATAGACGTGCGATGCTTACGCGGTACGCTATAAGCTGTACTTTGTACGTATGTGAACGTGAAAGTGTGAGGGTCTAAGTATGTAATTTTATTATGCGAGATATTGAAGTTATTGCACGAGTTAATTTGTCGCGTAACAGAAAAGTACGCAGTAATTACCAATGACCGTCGACAACAAGAACTTAGCACAGCAGAAAATAGCACTAGTTATTCTTTCTATGTCTTCAAGAATTCTTATGTCGGGAGTCGCTCGTAGGATTAGTGCCTCAGCCAGCAACAAAGAAGAATAAAAGAATTAATTTAGTGGAATCCAAAGTGAAGTACTTCTAATTTTGAGTCTACCCCGTGTTACATACCTTAGTCATTCTTTTTCCCCCTGAGTGAGAATCAACATGTGTTCTACAGGAACGAACAAAGCCAAGGAACTTTTCATAGGTGTACACGTTTATTTATTAAGTATTTCACGGATGCTAATCTCGACGACTCCGGGGTAGACAAATGAATGACGACACATCTTATTAAAAACAAACAGACAGCGACACAGTATTAATAAGACTGATTATAATATCACATTTTAAATATTTTTTTCACTACTAAGGTCATACGTAAGCAATATCAATAATACATACCCGTATTTGGTGTGTCAGATATCCTCTCGTGGTTAAAAGTGTTGTAGAACTCAAAGTTAAAACCCACCAGTGAAGTACAGGGCGAGAGCAACCTTCGCTTTACAGTCTCCGTTGACTTGCATCTGGTACAGCTCTATAAAACCACTACCATGCTAACCTTTAATAATACCAAGGTTGCGGTTTCAAACCCGGAGGAGGGCGATGGATATTTTTCGGACATAAAATACTTTGCATAACTTCCTTTGGAAAGCAAGGTCGTTGATCCCGTATAAAATTCATTCGTATATATAAGAATCTTGAAGAAATGTTCCTGGGTTAAATTTATCATGTTTACGCTCGCAATTCGTGATTTCGTCCTATAGTTCCATCCCTCGTCACCATGTGCACATAGTGGCGAACTAGAAATTCCATTTATCAAGAAAACGTCGTTAAGATAGCACAACATGCTAACAAGGCGGAACCAGAATTGAAGCGGTGGCTGCTAAAAGAAAACAAACTTATGTTCCCTTTTTCCACCCATCAGTTTAAACAAACCTCCATGTTGTTTTCTATAATCTGTGCAATTTTTGTTTTGAAATTTTAACACAAGGGACCAGGAGAACAATTTTACTGACAGGAAGTGATGAGCAGTGTTTCCTGTATTGCTGTTGTTTTGGTTGTGTCGTAGCAAAAAGCTGGCGAGTACTCAAAAACTTCAGTTTTTATGAACAATGTAATTAGTATATTATGTGTATATATCAAAGCAATTAATATTGATGCATAGTGTTTAATGAGAATATTAGGTAATGCACTTTTCATTTACTTAAAATATATAATTCGTAGAATTTGGCCATGGATGAAGAATCAAAAGCATCATCATTTCCTGTACAGATTGGTGGAAGAAAGACTATAAAAAGTAAAGTTAAGAAAAAGAGGAAGCATGCAAGAAACACAGGTAGGCAGAATGTCACTGCTTCTAATAAAATAACAGAAATTAAAATATTTCAACCATAAGGGAATGTTGAAGGGATAAATGTTATAATAATGAAACGTTTACTGAAGAATGCCAAGAACACCTATTTGATCGCTTCTGGTTTAGTAGCTCTAAAGAAATTTCAAATTTATCACTTGCCAGCCTTATGAATAAACCAAAAACCATTGCTGTAGAAGTTACGAAAGTTCGGTTTCACATTTGGTCATACAGAGAAACTGTAAGTGGAGTTGGGCACAAGGTATGCCAAAAATTCATTCTTAATTTGTTTAAGATCAGCAAAAAGAGAGTATACTGCATATAGAATGCTACTTTTGAAGAAAACCACTGAAGTTAGATCCTAGCGTGTGGGAAATGATTGTTAGTCATCTGCATTCAATTCCTAACAAGAAAAGTCATTACTGCCAGAGTAAACCTAACTTCATTTACTGTGATGATCCAAATTTAAATGTAAAACATTGTATGAGATGTTTAAGGCACAAACAGGAAAAACTTTCACCATGAAATACAGTACCTACTTTAAATATTTCAGGCAAAAGTGTCGATTTGCATTCAGAAAGTCCAAAACTGACGTATGTGATTTGTGTCTAAATGTGAAACTTCGGAGCAATCCTAATGATACCTGCAAAACTACTTATTTCACAAAATAAAAATAGAAAAATATTTTGAAATAAAAAGGGGATTCCTTAATGAAGCTAAAAAACAGTCCTGCATAGTTATTGAGTTTGATTATGCACAGAATTTGCCAATATAGAAACTGAATGTTACAAGTCAGTTTTCAAAAGGCTGATATGTGTGTGTGCGCGTGTGGCCGCGCCGTGGCCGAGTGGTTAGACCATTCGTCTCTCACCTAGAGGACGATTTATTCAAGCAACCTTTTGATTTAATCGTCCTGGAGTATTTTATGGACAATGCAACGGCCCGGGTCCCAAGCGACCGCATGAGATTTGTGGTGGACAAAGCGGCGCTGGAGCGGGTTTTCTCCGCCATCGCATTCCACCGGTGCTTCATCTTCATTCATGTTTCATCAGTGTCACCGCCTGCGGTGCCATAAGTAGTTAAAGCGGGCGTTAAATACTACCAAAAAAAATGTGTGCGTGTGTATGTTTAATGTACATTTCCACTACTTCTTAAAAGCACAATAAAAAAGGATGCCAATTCTATCATATCCTTCATTAATGATTGCCTCCTGAAGGAGTTGTCCGTATGAGAATGTGACAAATATTATTTTTGTATCTGATGACGTCGGTGGCCAAAATAAAAATAAACAGATTACTGCATTCTCCTCTTATTTCTCACGAGTGACAATAGTACCATTCAACATCTCTTTACAGTACGTGGACACAGTTTTTCCCAGAGACAGAAATTTTGGTTTAGTTAAGTTTGCTAACAAGAAGAAAGATATCATCACAACTGTTAAACCTTACCTTGAACCATTTATTGTAATCATTGATGCAGACATCATTAAAGATTGGAATGGTCCTCTGAATACATCTTTTCTGTAAACACCTATTTCTAAAGGTTATCCTTTTAAAATTCAAAGGTATGTAATGCTGAAATACAAGCCAAATGAGTCATTGCTAACATCCCAATTATATTTACCTAGTTAAACTCCTTACAAATACTTACGAGTAATTACCATGGTTACATTGAAAAACCTCCAATCTTCAGAATGTCAACGTCATTAAAAGCCAGAAAGTGAACGATATTAGATTTATATCTTTTTATTAATGAGGAAAGTAAAGATTGATAGAACATTTCCTTCAAGAAACAACTCTACCTGTTTTGAATACAGAAGAAGTGGAGGCAGTGTCGAATATTGATGATGACAACATGTAATCTAATGACTATAAATTGCTTTATACAGTGCTCAACTCAAACTTATGTGCTTTATGCCTTATTATTTTGTGCATGTTGATTGCTTAATACCTACCTTTCATTGTTGGGAGGAAAAACTAAACATAACGCTAATATTATGTGTAAATAATTTATCGCATAATTGTGTATACAGTTTAAAGCAACAAATACATAATAATGTTACAATATTCGAACAAGTAATTTTGTGAAGTGTGATCTTGTGAACATATATATATATATATATATATATATATATATATATATATATATATATATATATATACCTACAAAAATACAAAACTTTGGTTCTTTATATCTCAAAACATGGTTTTTACGTATATTCCATTTTTCCAGCCACCACCTCAATTGTACTATTCTTACTATCCCTAAAGTCAAATTACTATAAATTGTATCCCTCAATTGTCTGCTTTTTCATAATTTTTCCACCAATGGGATTGATTCGCCTCGAGCTATATCCGACCAAGAACCAGCATAGCTGCATCCTTCCTAATCAACGTGGACAGGTAAGCTTTTAGGAAACTTTAGATATAAATATTATATTGGCTGTGAATTAAACGCTGTAAAAAACTCATTCCTCATCCAATATTTCCTATAAAATGTTGAGTCTAAAAATATCACCTTATGATGAGTCTGTCCGTTTATACCAATCAGGTTTGAATTAATTTAGAGAGTTTATTTAATAACAATCATTTATTCACAAATACTTCGTTGGTCATTGGCTCAGGTGTGTTTCTCGGGATGTCACAGACACATAACTAAACATCTAAGTGCTAGTTATATAAATCTTTTAAAAGAAAATAGGAAAGAAAAACAAACAAGTATGCATACGAGAGTGAATGTGTTTGTGTGTGTGTATTTGTGTGTGGTGTGTGTGTGTGTTTGAGGAAAATGAAAATATTTAAACCCAACGTAAAGAACCTACAAAGGAGTTGTTTCTAATGCAAAGCCCTCGATATGACTTTAGATGTTAAAGGGGGCTACATAAATGAAACAATAATAAAACAAAAAATATTTTTTTACACTCATTCACCTGCGTTCATGCTCCGAACTCGAGTAAAAATTAAACGATGCTTTACTGTATCGCTTCTTCGGTGCCCCTTGCACTCTTTATTATAGGTACCTACAAGAGTTTCAGACACCTCATGCTTTAGAATATCTGGTGTACAGTCTATGAATAATGTTTACGAGCATTTCAGCCTAACTTTAGATGAAATTCGGAACAAGATGTTCTGACAAGGGATGGTTATGCTAGTTCACCATGATATGAATGCGTTCAGTGGGAAGAGGAACTAATTAACGTTACGGAACTAGCGAGCTAAGTAAAGCAGCGATGCTGCTTCCAACAACTAACGTGAAGACAGCAGTAATACTTTCATTGTGCAACTGTATATTCCCACTGACATCTTCCCCTCACTCCCCTCGGATGGTAAATCTTGACGATGTCAACAAACCTGGACGCCCTTTTCAACGCCATTAATTTCGTGGTCAAGTAGTTACAAGAGTGTTGTACTTATGGAAATTATAGAATAGTATTCTATAAAACTGTGCAACTTACCCTTGAATAGGAGAGCCAGTGTTGTCCGAGCTGGGTCCAACGTGCTGGCCTGGCTGTGACGTGCTGTTCGTTATACGTAGAGTAGTGTTGTGCTTATGGAAGGTGTAGGATCGGCGATAGTCCAGGGTGTGCCAATGTTGCGAGGCCGTCAGCCATGCTGGGTATTTACATTTGCTCGGCGAGGGAGCTGAAACAAACACATCAATCAATCTTCGGGAAAAAAACCGTACCTAAGTAGCAAAGCTGTGGTCACTTTAACTGACATTTATTAGGTGTTAATCGTCAAGACTGAAATGGAGAAAGACTCCTACTAACTCACTCATCAGCTCAAAGTAATGGTTCCAAAACTTTCCCAGTTGACACCACAGCTTGGAGATTCTACAATTACTACGGCCCTTAAGGTTGAATTCTGAAGTTGTGTCATCTTTTAGTTTTTTTTTATTCATTGCTAAATCCTTATCATGTGCCCCAGTTTTAGATCATTTACATTGAGTAGATAAGGAGTTCTGCATTATTACCATTTTACATATGGAGAGATTTTCAAACATTAACAATTTCACTATTTAACTGAGAAATAAGAATTTTTTGACATTATTAGGAAAACAAATCACTTAATGGCCAGTCCGGAAAGAGTTGATTGTGGGTGGACGAGTGACTATTTCCAGGAGAGCAGGTTCACTACAATTAAGAACTATGTCCTAAACTGTTTATCTTATATTTAGAAAATTACCCAAAAGTATATGATTAAACGGCGATGTACAGGAAATGATAAAAGTAATGTTTAACAAAATAAATTACGTAATTTATAATATAGTACATAACACTAAGTATAAATGACAATAAAAATCCGTTCGTCTGATATGACCAACCATGTTAAAGGACGTTAAGCTATAAAAAAAAAAAAAAAAAAAATCGTAATATTAACCAATAAATAGATTAATATAAATTAGTAAGTATAGAACTCTGATATTTTACTTTCGGTGTCCCTTAAAGATAGTATTAATGAAAGGCAGTTGTGGCTTACTTCGAAATTTGGCATTAGTATTAACTAATAATTCACAGTGGATTATGTGTTCGAATCTAAAGAAGATATTGGAATGAGTAACGGAAAAATGATTACTTTCTCTAGCACGTGTGTACAATGTACATAATAAATAAAGAACATATTGTATTACACCCAAAAATTCGATACACGGATTTACTCGGAAATTTATGTTTTGAGACTCCTTGAATCCAAAAAGAGTTAGAAACATGTCCGTGCAATGTGTGGGGGGATATTTTTTGGATAGTGTTTTAACGCCCATTTTGGCTACTTTGGCACCGTAGCTGTTGACTCTGATGATAATGGAATGTAGATGGAGCACCGGTGAAATGCAATGGCGGGGGAAATTGGATAACCCGGAAAAAACCCGCCCCTGCACCGCTTTGTCCACCACAAATCTCACATGCGGTCGCTTGGGAGCCAACTCGGGCCGTCTAGGTGAGAGGCAAATGGTCTAAACATTCGGCCACGGAGAGGCTATGTGTGCAAGTGTGCGCCTGCGGACGCGCGCGCGCGCGCGCGTGTGTGTGTGTGTGTGTGTGCACAGCTCAAAACCGAAAAGTCGATTAAATACCAAACATGCTATCTTCCAAGGATGCGACATGAAGATTATCAACAAAATACCTGAATACCCTTAACATGTAGCATTTATTGAACATTTTGATTTTTTCATAAATGACTAGAGATTTTTATAAAAATGCCATGTATTTAAGATATTTTCATGACAAAAAAAATGTATAGCTTAAGTTTTCTGGTAAGAGCCTCTAAAGACCTATTCTTTCTTGATGACCTCTGATATTTTCTTGATATATCTATATAGACCGTGAGGTCTATATAGATATATTATTTTGTAAAGTTAACCGTTCCCGAGATAAACCGTGAGGTCTATATAGACATATTTTGTAAAGTTAACCGTTCCCGAGATATTCCGCGTTATGGTTTAAATTTTAAGCTACTGAAACTTTTCTCAAATGAGGGTCAACTTTCTTCTCGTCTTTCTTTTGTTTATTCCTGGCAAGGGAAGAGAGGGAATTTCAATTGTTTGACATAAGGACCGGACCGCTTTTAGAAGATTTTACTATCGCTTTAGCCTGCTGATTTCCCTTATTCCCTTTTGCTTACAAAGCAGCAAGTAATAACACCAATTTTATGAATGTTAATCCCGATTAGCATGATATAGATAAAATAATAATGTTTAGTAAGACAAATTTGTTTACGGAACAGCCAGAGAAGTTAATTCGAATGGAACACATAAGATGTTTTATGAAGGAATTAATTAATAATTAACTTTTGATTGCTTTCTTAAAATTATCCAAATACATTAAAACATCTGTTTGTTTATTTTTGTGATGATATAGTGAATTTCTTACAAACAAATTACGTAACAAATCTTAAAGCTCCGAGAAAATCTCCCCAATTTCGTATCTATTGAACCCTAGTCAGATGTCCACGTGGTAACGTCTCCAGCTTGCATCCAGGATATCGCGGTGTTTAAAATCCGTAAGACTGGCTATTCTAAATTTTTTTTTCCATTTCTTCGCGTTTTTACTTTCTCTACACGTACTATGTGCATAATGTATAAAGAAGGTTTTGCATTCCACCCAAAAATTCGATACCGAGATTTCACCGAAAACACACGTTTTAGGATCCACTGTATCCAAAAAATTCCGATGTATTCCATTCACATGAATTTCTCTACATCGCTGCAACAAATTATTGTTAAAATTTTTGTTTCTATTAACTTCATCCTAATTAAGAAAAAATAGCAGAAACAGTCTAATTACTTGCTCTCTTGTAAGTAGAAGCGAAATAATGGAGTAGCATAGGTCAAAGTGATAGTCAAAAGCTGGTTGCTATGTGACTGAAGTTCCTTTGTTTGTATGGACAGAAGTTGACAAATTCCTGTATGAGAAAGGTATAGTTTTTTAAAGCTGAAACTAATAACAAAGTTTATCTCAAAAACGATCAATTCCACGAAAAAATGTATATAACATAAATTCTGGGTTTTAATCGTGATCTACATTTTTTTGTGTAGTAAGTTTTTGTCTAACCCTTACGGTTTACCAGTTATGCAAAATTCAATAAAAATCATCCAGAATAAAGAAGTCTTAGGAGGCTGTTCACAGAAAATTCAAGATATGCATTTTATTTGGTATGTAAATATCTTAAATATAAGAGATTTTAATCAAAATAATTACAGCAATTTTTGAGAAAATCAAAATTTTCGAAACTTTTTCCATGTAAAATGGGGTGGGGAGATTTTCTTGAAGATCTTCGTGTCGCATCCTTGGAAGATATCAAACTTAAATACTCTTTTCTTTTTGAGCTATGCTGTCCACAGACAGACAGACACACACACACCCACAAACGGATCTTTTTCCAAAAATGTTTTTTTATTCAGGGGGACCCAAAACATGTATTTCTTGTGAAATCTCGGTATCGACTTTTAGGTGCAATACAATACCTTCTCTATACACTTTAAACATAGTACGCATAGAGGAAGTAAACAGCATTTTTAGAAAAAGACTCCATGTGTGTGTGTATGTGTGTGTGTGTGTGTGTGTGTGTGTGTGTCCGTGAACACGATATTCAAAAACGAAAAATCGGTAAAACACCAAACTTGGTATTTTCCGGATGCGACACGAAGATTTTGAGAAAAATATCACAACCCAAACTACCCTTTACATGGAAAACATTTTGAAAATTGTGACTTTCTCAAAAATGGCTCTAACGATTTATTTAAAATATCGTGTATTAAATATATTTACATCGCAAATAAAATGCATATCTTAAATTTTATGTGAATAACCTCTAAAGACCTCTTTATTCCGAATGAATTTTGCTGAATTTTGTTGAACTGGTAAACCGTAAGAGATAAACAAAAACTTTCTACACAAAAATGTAGATCTCGCTAAAACACACAATTTATGTCATATACACTTTTTGTAGAGCTGAACATTTCTGTGTTATGCCTTGTTATTGGTTTCAGATTTAATATTCTTAAAACCTTTCTCAAACAGAAATTTTTAAACTCCTGGCCATGCAAAGAAACGGATTTCAATCATATGGAAGCAGCTTTTAAAAGATTTGACTATTGTTTTAGCCTAGTATATCTCCTTATTTCCCTTCTACTATATGGAAGCTAGTAATTTAGACAACTTCTGCTAATGTTTATCTCGATATACATAAACTAGATAGAAGAATAAGCTATTGAACAATAATTTGTTGCAGGGATTTAGAGAAAGTCATATAAATGGTAGACATCAGATTTTTTCAGTAGCGAGGGAAGTACGAATTAGATATTCAGCACCATAGCTCACAGTTCCACCAATATGGCATACTAATAATGTGTGTAACATTGACTCCTCCGGCCACTGATGTTTATTGCTTTCTCTAACACGTATTAATGTGCAAAGTAGGTAGAGAAGGTATTGAATTGCACCAACATTTTGATATCAAAATGTCACCAGTAGGGCATATTTTGAGGACCCTGAATTAAAACATGTTAATTTCTCTACTAAGTACAGTAAAGAAAAAATATTGCCTCCTGAGTCCTAAACAGGATTTTTATCTTCTCTATTGAGCACTATATAGGACTTACATAGTAGATAGCGATGGTGTTGTATACCAACTAAAGATTCTAAACCAAGGTGGGACGAAATTCTTCCTCTACTTGCGCAGCTAAGAATTAGAGAATGTAAAAGCTGCTTTAAAATTGACAATGGAATAACAATTATACAAACATTTTGTGTTTTAACGAGATTTGCATTTTTGTGTTGTAAGTAATTGTCCACCTCTTATGTTTGCAGTTATATAAAATTTCATGCAGAATAAACTTCGCAGAACATTTGTGGAATATTCAAGATAAATATATTATTTTTCCTGTGTATGTATATTAAAAAGATTTTTTTGAGAAAACGAAAACTAAATATTTTTCATGTACAGACTAGTTTGGAATTTTCTTGAAAATATTTGTGTCGAATTCTTGCGAGATGTTGAAATTAAATACGAAGTTTTCTTATTTAAATTAATGTTCCTTTTAATGTTCACAGACAGAGGACGGATATTTACATGGACAAATGGGCCATTTCTGTAAACGCTGAAAATGGAATCTTTATATCGAATAACAAGTGTCATAAAGTATCTACTGCCTCAAGAGTGATCTGTATTCCATCTTTAACACCACCGAAGGATGCAGAAAAGTTTTCAAGTTAATGGAGATATCACAAATGTTATCTTTTATATAATGTGTTTTAATTGCTATAGCCAGAGTTTGATTCTATTATAATGGTTTACCAATTTACATGTACTATATTTTACTGTTATCAAAGTTCAAATAGTTAAGTTTATGACCACAGTTGTAATACATTTGTATTAAATTTTGTATATACATTGATCTTGTAAGAATATTGTGGTCACTGATGACCTTTGTTGTTATAAAGTGACCTTAAATAAATAAATTAAAAAGAAAGAATCTAATGATAAAATTTCAAAACAAGAATTCTGAACAAAGTTTTGAGCTGGAAAAAAGTTTTCTTTCTTTTCTTCTTTTTATTCAAGAGTAGTCTTATAAACCTGTTGCGGCTACTTTACTTGATTAGTAGATACATAGACGACAGATACATAGATATGCAACCATTTTACGAGTACATGTATATCAATCGTCAATATTGGAAAGGTAGAGTCAGATTGAAAAAATTCAGAGTCATAGCCGAGATTTGAACCATGTAATTCCTGGAGTACGTCACAGAATAGAGATCATCGTACAGAGAGGAAACTCAACTGTAATCCGTGCGCCGAAATTCAGTGCGCATGCGCGAGTCAACAGCTATGTTGTTGAAGTTACACACTTCGTAATATGCATTTTGGTAATGTTAATAATTATGTATTTTAGTTGCTGGGCTTATATTCTACTCAACGGTTATATTATACACCGTACAAGTTAAAGTATTTGATGGCTTTTGAAACTTTACTGCTCGCATAATGAGCAATTAGTAAGAGAAAATGCGGCCAATAGTGCTCAGCACCTAACGGAAAAGTAATTCAAGTACAATTAATAAGGTAAGAAAACACGGAATGTCTCCTGTAGATTTAGTAATGTGGTTTGACATGTGTTTGCATTAAGCTTAAGTTTTGCATGTTTTTTGTCTTGTTTTCTTTCTTTCTTTTTTTTTTTTTTTTTCTAAGACAGGACTGGTTCATTCTGTATAATCATATTCTGCCTATTCTGATTCAAAGTCTTAAGCTTATTTTATTTTTTTATTAAATAAAACTTGGCAGTCACTGAATCACTTGACTATTTACTCCTTCCTACACATTTTCTTCACCATAATTACATGTTGCTAGGGCTTGTTTTGTGGATATGAATAGTAAACAAAACAGCCTAAAAATTCCATTCACATGACTTGCTCTAGGTGTTCCCCAAAAAACTTTTCTTACAAAAGATTATTACTTTATCTACATCATGCTAACCAAGATAAAAATTACCAGAATTGTTCATATTACTTGCTTCTTTGTAAGTAGAAGGAAATAAGAGAATACACAGGCTAAAGTGCTAGAAAATCTCTTAAAAGCCGGTCGCTATGTGAAACAATTGAAATTCGGTTTCTTTGCTTGCTAGGAAGGACTATCCGTTTGAGAAAATATTATCTTAAACTGAAACCAATAACTCGGAATTTCTCTAACACGGTTAACTCTAGAAAAAAAAATATAAATTATAAAGACTTGTTTTTTAATGAGATCTACATTTTCACTTTCTCTAGCTCCTATATAAAACGTACATAGTGGATAGAGAAGGTATTGTATTCCACCGAAAAACCGGAAATCAAGATTTCACCGGAAATATGTTTTGAGGTGCTGAGTCCGAAAAAAGGATTTTTAGTAAAAGGTCCGCGCGTGTGTGTCTGTGGACTGCATAGCTCAAAAACGAAAAGTCCATTAAATACCACACTTGGTGTTTAAGTTTAGTATCTTCGAAGGGTTCGACACAAAGATTTTCAAGAAAATAAGCACCAAGTACCCTTTACATGGAACATATATCAAACATTCGATTTTCTCAAAAATGGCTCACATGATTTTTATTAAAATGCAGATATTCACATACCAAATAAAATATACATTTTTAATTTTGTGGGAATAGCCTCTGAAGAACTCTTCATTTTGGTTGAGGTTTGCAGAATTTTGCACAACGTTTAAACCGTAAGAGACAGGCAAAAACTTGCTGACCGTTCTGAGATACCCCTTATTATTGGTTTCAATTTTAAACTAACGTTTCTCCAACGGGACCAGGCAAAACGAACCGAATTCCTTTATTTACCTTCTATTTACAAGAAAACAAGTAATAAGATCATTTTTGCTAATGTTTATCTTGATTAGAATAGCGTAGATAAAAGAATAAACTTTTATAAGGAACATTTGTTTGTGAAACAGCTAGAGAAGGTATGTGAAGGGAACACATCAGATTTTTTTATGTAGTAAGTTTTTGTCTATATCTTACGGTTTAACAGTTATACAAAAGTTATATAAAAATCACTCAGAATGAAGAGGTCTTCAGCGGCTATTCCCAGATAATTCAAGATATACATTTCGTTTGTCATAAAAATAGCTTAAATATATGATATGTTAATCAAAACCGTAAGAGAGAGTTAAAATCTTACCACAAAAAATGTAGATCCTTTTAAAGTCCATAATTTGTCATACAGGTACTGTTTTTTGTGGAGTTAACCGTTTTTGAGATAGTTATTGATTAAATGTTAAAATAAAAACAGATTTTCTTACGTGAAAATTAGCACTCAGGTTTTTTTCTTTTCCTTTTTCAGCTTCAGCAAATATAATTGGATTTCAAAGCATCACATAGGTGTTGGCATCGAAAAGATATGACTATCGTTTATAACTATAACGAATGCGCAATTAAAATATATCTGTATTAACAAGAAACAGGAGAATAAGCAGCCGTATAAATAATTTGTAGGAGAGAATGCGGAGAGAGTCATGTGCATGCCACACTTGAGATATTTATGTTCTTGCTTTATAATTTTAAACGTTTTAATCTGCTTAAAATCGTATGTGGTAAACCGCTTTCGCTTTGCGTTTACTAGGTCTCAATATGGCATCTAGCGTAGAGCTTGGCTTCATACACATCAAAGAAGCCGCCCTCAAGTTTCCTTTCTGTATACTCTCTATTCTGTGACTCCGTCCTGTTGCTCTAATCACCATGGCAAGATGTCTATATAGCATTAAGGGGACCAACCTTTGGAAACTGATCAAAATTCTTGAAAATGTTGATTTTTGGGCTTTTACCCATTACGATACCGTGGTGGTTGTAGATAAATATGCCCAAATTATTTTCACCCACATGCAAATAAAACATGTCGCGCGACATTTTAAATGAAAATTTTAATGGTAACAAATATCACTTCAAATATAAAAATTCATGTTTCTTTGGATGCATTTTCCAACGCATGTAAATGTTCAAAATGCTTTTTGCGGTGCATATTTCAACCAATCAGTTTGATTTTTATATTCAATAACCTTAAAATCACAACAAATAAAACTTTTTGAATTAGTTTTATAAATAAATAAAATTAATTATGCATTTGTATTAACAAAATTAATCCACAAAACATGAAAAAAGTATGAAGAAATAATTTATCATGTCGTTTCCTGCTGAAATATTTAATTAATTTGAAACTCATCTCATAATTTTAAAGCGATATTTTTGGAATGTAAATTTAATATATTGTTAACATTTTTGAAAATGAAGCGCAAGGAATCTTTTTTGTAAAGTAGTCTGTAGCAAATTAATGTTAAAAAGCATATTCTTGTGTCTAATTTTTGATAATCGAGATAAATATTAGAAGTTAACTTATTATTTGCTTCCTTGTAAGTAAAAGGAAAATAAGGGAATGCACTAGTGTAAAACGATAGTCAAATCTTTTAAAAGCTGGTAGCCATATGGTTGAAATCCGTTTCTATGCAGGACCAAGGAGTTTGCAAGTTTCTGAGTGAGAAAACTTTAAAGTATTTTGAATCTGAAACAAATAATAAGGAATATCTCAGAAACGGTCAACTACACCAAAAAAATGTATATGACATAAATTGTGTGTTTTAACGAGATCTACATTTTCTGTGTAATAAGCTTCTGTCTTTCTTACGGTTTACCAGTAACGCAAAATTTAGCAAAATTTATTCAGAATAAAGTGGTCTTCAGAGACTATTCACAGAAAATGCAAGATATTCATTTAATTTGCCTTATAAATATCTTTAATATGACGTATTTTAATCAAAACCATTAGTCATTTTTTAAGAAAATAAAAATGTTCGAATTCTTTCCATGTAAAGGGTAGTTTGGGATGGGGGGATTTTTCTGAAAATATTGCTGTCGCATCCCTGGAAGATACTAAACTTCAGTACCAAGCTTGGTATTTTACCGACTTTTCGTTGTTGAGTTATCGAGTTCACAGGGGCGCGCGCACGCACACACACAAGCACACACACACACGCGCCTTTTTCTAAGAATGTTTTTTTTTGCTTTTTTTTATACAGGGGATCCTAACACATGTATTTCCGGTGAAATTTTCTTATGTTGGTCCCCTTAAATTCCCCAACTGACTCGCATCTTCCGGATACACAAAAGGAGATCTGAAATTGTTTTGAGAGAACATCCCAATGGTGTCTTAAAACGCCTAAATACCGAGCTATCTACAGTCTAGCTCACAAACGATGGTATTAAATGGAATTAATTACTTGTACATGAAATTGATTAACAATTTTAATAAAATGGCAGTAGAATAATTCTTCTAACTTGTAATTATTTACAATGGAATAACGGAATATGACGGATATTGTTAGAGCAGCTGTAAGGTTACAAAAATGTTTCATGCAGGCATTTAGTAGAACAGCACCAGTCTAAGAGCTAGAGGGCATCAATAACTTTGATTAGGGTGTATAGGTTTCTAGACAATTACCGTGGACAGGCTACTACCACTTGAAGTAGATAAGCCCCTGGCAAGCGACCTAATTAGCTGAACGAGTGCCCTGATGCGGTTAAGAAGGATCGCGAACTGACAGTTTGTTAATGACGTAGATTAAACTTTGCCTTTATGCTGCCTGCATTACACTGGCTGTTTAAACAGATCATTACAATACGAAGCAAGAGGGATATTGTACTGCTATCGATTACCTGCTGAGCAAATGAAGGTCATCCAGGAGCATTTCCATGTAAATGATCATCCTCAGCTGCTGACAGCACGCATGTGAACATTACCGAGCCAGGAGAAAAGTTCATTTAAAGATACTTATTTCAAAGGAAAATTAAAATGCAGTGCATCTAAGAATTTTCACGAGTAATTTCCAACCTCGAAACTTCACATGATTGTCCCACCGAGATATAAAATCCTCCACTTGCTTTTCTCTTCTCCTCAGGCTTTCATATTGCTTCAAGTACATCAATTCGTATTCTTTTCGGCTTAGGACGTAGGAGGGGGAGGATGCCGCTTAATGCAGGAACCGATCTTTCCTCCTCTTTCCCATCTGCTGGCCGAAAAAAACTCGAGTAGACTGTAATCTTTCCAAACATAGAAAACAAAAAGCCAAACAAAAAATGTTAAATATTGGTTGAACCAAACTATGCATAAACATCTGCTTCTCATCTTATCAGTTTAAGCTTCTTTATTACCAAACTCCGCATTCTTAGATTCTGCCCTATTTAACTCCTAATAACATTAATCAAATTTCAGTTTATTTTAATGTTTTAGGTACAAACAAGTAACATACATAACATACTTCAAGTTTTATACATCCTAAATTGACCAAATTTTAACGTTAGAACATAATAAGATCTATGTTTGTTAATAGAACCTAAGAATACCTAATTCGGTTATTTAAGCAAATATAATAACTACAAATATTTATATAAAATCTGTGGTGTTCCACTCACATGACTTTCTCTAACTATTCCGCAAACAATCTTTTCTTACAAGAGATTATTCTTTTATCTACATGATGCTAATCGAAACAAACATTAACAGAAACTTCTTATTAATTGCTTCCTTCTAATTATAAAGAAGATAGTAAATAGGGGAATCCACTAGATAAAGGTACAGTCAATCTTTTAAAAACTGGTCGCTATGTAAGCAATTGAAATTCGGTTCGATTTGCATGTCCAGCGGTAAAACAATAGAGAGACGGAACGAAAGTTGGCCTGTTTGGGAAAATTTAGATAGTTTAAACTGAAGACAATAACAAGGAATATCTTGGAAACAAAGAAAATAGTTATTATCTAAATGGTGTATTTTGACGAAGTATATATTCTATGTAGTAAGAGTTTGTCTATCTCTTACGGTTTACCAGGTATGCAACATTCATCCAGAATAAGAGGTCTTCAGAGGCTATTCCGAGATAATTGAAGATATTCATTTTATTTGTTAAGTAAATATTTAATATATAATATTTTGATCAAAATTATTAGAGCCATTTTTGAGTAAATCAACATTTTCGAAAATTGTTCATGTAAAGGGTAGTTGGTGGGGCGATTTTCTGTAAAATCTTTGTCTTATCCTTGGAAGATACTGAACTAAAACACTAAGGTTGGTATTTAACGGACTTTTCGATTTTGAGCAATGCTGTCCACAGACAGACACACTTGCTCTCTCTTTCTCTCTCTCATACACACATACACACAGGGACATGTTTATAAAATGCCTTTTTAAGATGCAGGGAGTCCCAAAACATGTATTTCCGTTGAAACCTCGGTTTTGGATGCAATATGATAGGTACCTTCTCTATATGCTATGTACATAGTAAGCGTAGAGAAAATAATATGCTGTAATTAAAAGGTCCATTGTCAGTTTATATCAATTAATGCCATTAAACATTGGAAGAATCAATCTCTCCAATGACAAAAACGTTGCATTGAGGAGGTAAGAAACAAAGTGGTACCAGGACCAAGTGAAGAATCAATAAGAAAGAAGTTACAAGCTGGTTTACCGCGCAGTCTTCAATTTATCGTAACCTATCAAGGGGGCTATATCAGTTTTTATATATATAAACTGATATATATGTACACTGTAACGTAAAAGGTTGTAAAATCTGTTGGAAATCCTAGATCATGTCAGTGAGTACATTTTTGATCCTTACTTTAGTGCGGAGTATTTTATGTCCCGTAAAACAGTTTTTTTTTTTTTTTTTTTTTTTTTTTTGCTGAATATTGAGACTTCGTCTGTCTAAAAATCTGGTGTGTTCCACTCATATGGGTTTCTCTAGCTAATCCGAAAAAAATAACTGTTATAATAAAATATTATTCTTTTATCTACATTATGATATTCGAGATAAAAATTAGCAGAATTATTGTTATTACACGCTTCTGTGTAAGTAGAAGGGGAATAAGAGAATACATTAGGCTAAAGTGACAGTTTAACTGTCGCTTTATGAAACGATTGACATTTGGTTCTCTACGCTTGCTAGGAGTAAACAAAGGAGAGACGAAAAGACAGATGACATCCCGTTGGAGAAAAGTTGAAGTAGCATAAAACTGAAGCCAATAACACGGAATATCTCAGAAACAATTAATTCTACAAAAAATGTATATGAAATAAATTGCTTTTTAACAAGTTCCACATTTGTTGTGTAGCAGGTTTTCGTGTTTCTCTTACGGTTTACCAGTTATACAAATCCCATCCAGAATGAAGAGATCTTCAGAGTCTATTCCCAGAAAATTCAATATATACATTTCGTTTGTCATAAAAATATATTAAGCATATGGTATTTAAATCAAAATTGTTAGAGCCATTTTTGGGAAAATCAATGTAAAATACTCAACTTAGGTACCAAGTTAAATGTCCAACTGATTTTTCGTTTTAGAGCTGTGCTGTCCACAGACAGACAGACAGACAGACAGAGATACATATACGAAAATGTTTCTAAATAAAAAACCTGATGTGCTCCATTCACAAAAAATTCCCTGCATCACTTAAAAGGGTTATTCTTCTATATACATGCTAATTGTGATAAACATTAGCAGAAATTGTCCTTGTAAGTAGAAGCAAGATAATTTAATGAGTTCCATTTCAAGGGAAATAAGAAAATGCACAGGTTAAAGCGATAGTCTCGTCCTTTAAAAGCCGGTCGCTATGTGAAACAATTGAAATTCCAATCTCTTTGCTTGCCAGGAGTAAAAAAACGAGAAGCGAGAAGTAAGATGTCTTCCCGTTTAAGAAAGGTTTAAGTGACTAAAATTGAAACCGATAATCCGGAATGTCTCGAAAACGGTTAACTCTATTAAAAAAAATCTGATGTGTACCATTCACATGACTTTCTCTACATCTCTGCAACAAAATGTAGTAAGAAAGCTTATGCTTCTATTTACTTCATGCTAATTAGCAGAAATAGTCGCATTACTTCCTACTACTTATTGCTTCCTTGTATGTAGAAGCGAAATGAGGGAGTACCATAGGTTAAAATGATAGCCAAAAGCTGGTTGCTATATGACTGAAGTTCCTTGTTTGTTTGGACAGGAGTTGACAAATTCCTGTATGAGAGAGGCATGTTTTTCAAAGCTGAAACGAAAAACAAGGAATATCTAAAAAAAAAAGAAAAAGGATCAACTCCACGAAAAACATGTATATGACATAAAATGTGGGTTTTATCGTGAGTAACATTTTCTGTGTCATAAGTTTTTCCCCATCTCTTATGGTTTAGCACTTATGCACAATTCCGTAAAATTCATCTAGAATAAAGTAGTCTTCCTAGGCTATTCTCAGAAAATTCAAGATATACATTTTATTTGTCAGGTAAATATCTTCAATATACGATATTTTAATCAAAATTCTTAGAGCCATTTTTAAGAAAATCAAAATTTTCAACTTTTTTTCCATGTAAAGGGTAGTTTGGGGTGGGGGAATTTTCTTCAAAATCTTCGTGTCGCATCCTTGGAAGATGCGAAACCTAAATACCAGGTTTGGGCTTTAACGGTCTTTTCATTTTTGAGCTATGTTGCCCACAGACACACACACACACACTCACAGACAGACAGACTGGCAGACAGACACACACACGGACATTTTTCTAAAATTGTTTTTTTTTTTTTTTTTTTTTTTTTTGATTCAGGGAGTCTCAAAATATGTATTTCCGGTGAAATCTCGATATCGAATTTTTGGGTGCAATGCAATACCTTCTCAATACACTATGTACATAGTTCTTATAGAGAAAGTAAAAATGTATGACATAAATTGTCTGTTTAAATGAGATCTACTTTTTTGTGTAGTAGGTTTTTGAATATCTCTTACGGTTTGCCAGTTATACAAAAGTCATTCAGAATAAAGAGGTCTTCAGAGGCTATTCCCAGAAAATTAAAGTAATACATTTCGTATGTCATAAAATATCCTAAACAAAATGTATTTTAATCAACATCGTTAGAGCCAGTTTTGAGAAAATCAACAACTCGAAACATGTTTCACGCAAGGGTAGTTGGGGGAGGGGGGATTTTCTTCAAAATTTTCGTGCATCCTTGGTAGATACCGAACTTAAATATCAAGTTTGCTATTTAACGGACTTTTTGTTTTTGAGCCATGCTGTCCACAAACACCCCCTACAGATAATACATACACGAACATTTTTATAAAAATCCTTTTTTTGAATTCAGGAGATCCCAAAACATGTATTTCCGGTGAAATCTTGGTATCGAATTTTTGGGTGCAATACAATATCTTCTCTATGCGCTATGTAAATAGTACGCGTAGAGAAAATAAAAATACTTTCTTTTCTACATTCAGGGAGTCTCGTATCAAACTTTTGGGTGGAATACTAGCTTTTCTATGCATTATGGGCATTGTACATATGTATGTGCTAGAGAAAGTAAAACTTGACTTAAAACGCAATTGCGGCTTGAAGAGTATATTTTCCAAAATTCTCAGCGGTAGATGACTCTTCGGGTATATATTATTACTTATTAGTCCTTTAGTA
This sequence comes from Hymenopus coronatus, assembly GCA_030762935.1. Classification (NCBI taxonomy): domain Eukaryota; kingdom Metazoa; phylum Arthropoda; class Insecta; order Mantodea; family Hymenopodidae; genus Hymenopus; species Hymenopus coronatus. Next base: position 121,785,582 of record CM060897.1, on the reverse strand, counting down.
TCTTAAACATATGGTCTTTTAATTAAAATCTTTAAGAACTATTTTTGAGTAAGTAAAACATAAAGAAAGGTTTTCCAAGCAAAGGTAACTTGGAGAGGTAAGATGCTTTTGAAAATATTGGGTCACATCTTTGAAAAATGGAAAGATACCGTTTGGCATCTCTCTCTCTCTCTGTCTGTCTCACACACTTACCTGCACTTACACACTACCCTTTTACTTTCTCTACATGTTCTGTGTACATAGTAGACAGAGAAGATATTGTATTCCACTAGAAATTCAAGATTTCACTGGAAACACACAGTTTAAGGTTCCACGAGTCCATAAAATGCCTATTTAAAAAAGGTCCGTGTTTGTCCGTGTGAAAAGTCGGATAAATGCCAAACTTGATATGTAAGTTTAGTATCTTTTAAGGAATCGACACAAGGACTTTCAAAACAATCGCTCAACTGCCGTTTACATGGAAAACTTTAGAATCTTTTGATTTTCTTAAAAATGGCTCTAACGATTTTTAAAATACCATAAGTATTAGCTATTTTCATGTCAACCGAAACATATATTCTTGAGGTTTTAGGGAATAACCTCTGAAGAATTCTTCATTGTGGATGATTTTTGTATAACTCGTAAACCATAAAAGTTACAATCAAACTTACTGCACGAAAAATATAGGTCTCGTAAAATACACAATTTGTGTCATATACACCTTTTGTAGTGTTAACCGTTTCCGAGATATTATTCCTTGTAGTTTCAATTATAAGCTCTACTCAAAAACGGGAACTAATCTTTCGCTTCATATGTATTTTGTTTTACTCCAAGCCGCGGAAAGAGAATAGAATTTCAATTGTTTCATATAGCAGCCAGCTTTTAGAAATATTTAAAATATTGCGATAGCCTAGATTGTGCCTTTATTCATCTTCTACGGGCACGCCGTGGTCGACAGGTTAGACCACTCGCCTCTCACCAAGACCCAAGCTACCGCATGTGGGATTTGTGGTGGACAAAGCGGCGCAAGGGCGGGTTTTATCCGGGTTCTCCGGTTTCCCCCGCCATCACATTCCACCATGCTTCGTCTTCATTCCATGTATCATCAGTGTCATCGTCTGCGGTGCCATGGTAGTAAAAGCGGGCGTTAAACTCTATCAAAAACAAATTTTCTGTTACTCAGAAGGAAGCAAGTAATAAGACGATTTCTGCTAATATTTACCTCGATTAGCTTCATGTAGATAAAATAACAGTATTTTGTAACAATAGTTTGTTTGCAGAACTGGTATAGAAAAGCATTTAAATGGAACATCAGATTTTTCCTAAAACCTTTGTCTGTTCAGTGAAAATTTTAAATTGAAATTTTGGATCGACTATAATACTACTTCTATCTATTTTAAGTAAGAAAATGAAGCAACATTTATTTGTTTATTACTTTAACATGGGTGCGAGCTATACAGACACGTGTTTACTTTAAAATGGGGCTTGTAACACCTTCCAAACATAATGCGAAGTTAATTTACACTACTTTCAAGGACTTCATTTTGTGTCAAGTGAAACATTTGTCAATTAATCCCCCTGATATAGCTTGTTAGTTTACCATACTAATAGTGACAGTAAAATAGATTTTTGTTTCACAGAACAACATAGTGTGTTTTGTTTTAACACTCAGTAAAACAAAACATCTCCGCAAAATAATGGGTGAAATATTTATTCCACAAAACCTCGAAAACTGTACAGCTCGAGGCTACAATAGCCCGTAACGGCGTCAAACGAGCTTTTGATGGTTAATCGTTTGTGATATTGGTTTGGAAAAAAAAAAAAAACCCAGCTACTAGTATATCCCAGAGGGGTTCATAAGTTTCAAAATATGATTCAAATGTTTTTTTGCATACGTCGCAGGGTGCTGGGATTGCATTTGGTGCATATAACTGCAGATAACTTGTTTTTGTCTATCTGAGATAAGTACTGTGGTGGACACGTGTTTGGCGCTACATATTATGTCAGATAAGTTTTCCAACCTTACTTCTAGCAGCGCTAACTTCAAACAACAAATCGAGCAAGACAGGAGTCAGTATATTGGTTATCGTAATTGAAGGAATCGTGACGTCGGAGAATGCAACTCGGAATGCACATCAGTCGTGGTTCGGAGTGTATTTCACAAGTCACAGTGCTGGTGTAACAAAAGGAGCTTTTCTAACGAAACTTTGCTTTTATTCATACTTAATTCACATATACAGACTGAGAGAGATTTATATTAATTTATGCTTTCTCTACATATGCTATGTGTATCTGTGGACACAAAAAATATCCCCAGGTTACATGTGTTAATCGAAGAGCTTCGTGCATCTTCGTAAAAGTTGTGTTCACATGCACACGAACGAACTGTACAATTGTCTGTGACTGAGAGCTCAATGGTTAACAGATCATAGATCGAGGTTACAGTTACATAAGTTTCTAGAAACAAATCTCGCGCAGCACTACACTTTTTTGTGTGTGCTACTTTTTTGACTAGATTAGTAGAACATAATCATTAATATAACTTTGGCATTTGAAGTTGCACCCAAAAACGTAATTCTATTAACAATAGTATTAAATAATTTAAAATGTGTAAATAAACTATTATCTTACAAAACTAAAACATAATTAATATCGGGTGCCCGTATAACTGCCCTCAATCTTCGGGGCATAGACAAAATTAAATGCCTGCAGTAATGTGGACGAGAAGCTACAAAATCCAAGGTTTCTTGAATTTGTGCCCAGAAGTCATCTTTTATCTTTTCCCCATGTACAGGTAAATTTGAGCGCAGCTACCCTTTTACTTCAGCTCGCACGTTCTCAATAGGGTTCAAATCTGGTGAAGAGCAAGATCAATCTATCACTCCGATATCCTGTCTCCTTGAAAACCAATTTGAAACCTTGGAGGGAAGGATGATTATTCTGTACAAATTCAACAATTTCATCAGGATATTCCATCCTCACAGAGGGAAACAAAATAATATCGAGTATTACCGTGATCTGCTCACGGTAATACTTGATACACTGTATCGTCAAGCTGCCACAGCACACCTAACCAGCCCCATGATGTCCAGTCCCAACACGATACAGATACGCGACCATGGCGAAATTGTGAAGCCACAGATGTTGCACTATATTGGGACCCCTTTAGACGATAGACAATCCCCTTTCCCTTACGTGCGGAAGAAAATGTCACCTCGTCTGAGAATATCACGTTATTCCAGTTGTGGTTGGATTTTCTTATTGGGTCGGTTTGTGAAGAGTGTGTTGAGTAAGAAAAGTTACTACCTCCCAAAATGTTTAAAAAAATCTGATTTGTTACACTCACATGACTTTCTCTAGCTACTCTACAAATAAACTCCTTACAAAAGATAATTCTTCTTTCAGCACCACCTAATCGAGATAAACATTAGCAGAATTTTATTACTTAGTTTCTTATAAATAGAATGCATTAAGCTAAAATGATAGTCAAATGTTTTAAAAGCTGTCGTTATGCGATTGTCATTGCAAATCGCTTCTATGCTTGACAAGGAGTAGAACAAAAGAAAAACGGACGCTCCCGTCTGAGAGAAGTGTAAGCACTTCACAACTGAAAATAATAACAAGGAATTCCTCGAAAATGGTAAGCTACACGAAAAAAATGTATATGACATAACTTGCTTATTTTAACAAGATCTACACTTTTTGTATAGTGACTTTTTTTCTATCTCTTACGGTTTACTATTTATGCCAAATTAAGCAAAATTCATCCAGAATAAACATGTCTTTAGAAGCTATTCGAAGAAAATTCAAGATATGCATTTTATTTGTGATTGAAATGGCTTTAATATGTTGTATTATAATCAAAATCTTTAGAGCCATTTTTAAGAAAAACAAAATTTTCGAATATGGTTCCATGTAAAGGGTAGTTAGGAGTGGGAGGATTTTCTTGAACATTTTCGTGTCGCATCCTTGGAAGATACCAAACTTAAATACCAAAATTTGGTATTTAACCGTCTTTAAGTTTTTGAGCTATGCTGTCCACAGACACACACACATACACACACACTGACCTGTTTCTGAAAATGTTTTTTTGGACTCAGGGGGTCCTAAAACATGTATTTCCGGTGAAATCTCGACATCGAATTTTTGGGTGGAATATAATACTTCTCTATCCCTATGTACATTGTACATACGGGGCTAGAGGAAGTAAAATTTTGTTTTCTTAACAATACTTTTAGTATTTTTTCATACTATACAAATTCCATCTCTCTTTTTTATTGAGAGAGAACTGTTCGTGCCTAATGCGTTTGCGGTCCATTCTGCGCGCCACATGCTTGCGTCTGCCAACCTTTGAAGCAGCACCTACTAAATATTATTAACTGTACTGAATGTCGTGTATCAAATAAGTATGTCTAAAACAAATAGTTATTTGTTTTTATTCAACATCATTAAGAGAAGGAAACAAAAAGTTTGCTATCGCAAAAAGCGAACCTGCGACCTTCACCAGAGTGGTAACCTACGTTTTGTCACAGCGTTTCCGTGAACATAAACGAAAGGTGGCAGGTTTAGTAATGCCGTACAATACAATCTGTTACCTATCATGTATTGTGTCAATAATATTTTTAGTTAATATTGATAGTTTGTTGTTGTTTTAGCTTAACTATTTGCTTATGATTGTTGATCATATGGGTTAATAATATTAAGATTTGGGACTTGTAACAACTTGTCGCCGCTACACAACTGTATCGCGCATGGTATATCCTGGCCGCTGTGCCGTTTAGGACTGAGACGAATTTGGCGATCAAGGCATGACTTATTTTTTTGTCACGGGGTATAGAAATGCATATCTTACAATTCATCTTTATTCTGGATAACTTTTGTATAAGAGGTAAGACATAAAAGATAGATAAAAACTTACTATACAAAAAATGTAAATCTCATTAAAACACACTACTTATGTCCTATACTTTTTTGTGCTACATTTAACCATTTTCGAAACATTCCTTATCATTGGTTTCAATTTTAAAATAAATTTTTCTCAGAGGGAAGTCTTCATTCCTCCATTTCTGGCCATAGAACGAGAATGGAATATCAATTGTATCTCATAACGCTATCGCTTTGGCCTAGTATATCCCCTTATTTCCCTTCTACTTACAAGGAAGCAAATAATAATACTATTTCTGCTAGTTTATCTCGATTAGCATGATGTAGATAGAAGAATAATTGATTTAACTGGAGCGTTACAGTTTGCATAATCGAACTTAAGTTTACAAGTATTGAAACAGAACACACATTTTCATATTATATCAATCGTGATCTTCTTCAGATTTTAAATATTCAGTTTAGAAAAAAAAAAAAAGTAGTTACGCACATAATATATATGTTGCGCGAATATATTTGTTCATTGTTTAAATTGTACGGGGATAATTTAATGCCGTTAAAACTTTCACTGTGTTCAAATTACCTTGCACTAGCAACCTTATTAAGACAGGCTTTAAGGGGCCAACATGTGAAATTTCAAATTAAATATTTCTTAAACAACTATGTTCATTTTTTAACACATGTGACATTTTGAGTTCAGTAATTTCTTTAGACCAAAGAAGCTCATTTTTAAAAATCCACGGAGCCTCAAAGCGTGTATTTCAGGTGAATAAACGCCAATTTTGTTGTATGCAATACTTCCTTTACTTACTTTAAATAAGTAGTGGAAAATTTAATAAACGATTTGAATGCAAAAATCTGACGAGCTCTATTCACATAGCTTTCGTAGCTGTTCCATATACAAATTATTCTTATGACTACATCATGCAATATAGATAAACATTAGCAGATATGGTCTTACTACTTGCTAAAGCGATAGTCAACTCTTTTAAAAGCTGGTCGCTAAGTGAAATATTTGACTTTTGGGTTCGCTTTGCATGGCCAGCTGTAAAGAGAAATAAAACGAAAGGTACTTCCCGTTTGAGACAAGCTAGATAGTTTAAGACTGAAACCAATAACAAGGAATAGCTCGAAAACGGCCAACTTTACAAGAAAAACGTATATTACATAAATTATGTATTTTAGCGAGATCTACATTTTGTGCAGCAAGTTTTTGCCTAGCTCTTACGATTTAACATTATATAAAATTCTGCAAAATAAATTCAGAATAAAGAAGTCTTCAGAGACTATTGCAATTAGATTTAAAATATACATTTTATGTGTGGTAAATATATATACTGTATTTTAATCAAAATCATTAGAGCCATTTTTGTGAAAAACAAAATTTTCCCATGTTAAGGGTAGTTTATAGAGGGGGGGATTTTTTTTTAAATCTTCATGTCGCATCCTTGGAATGTGCTAAGCATAGATAGCAATTTTTGTATTTAACGGTCTTTTCGTTTTTGAGCTAAGCTGTCAACGGACACACACACACACACACACACACACACACACACACACACACACACACATGCTGACGTTTTTCTAAAAAAGGTTTTCTATATGCTGGTGCCAGCTTATTTCCTGTTCATTATTAGCTACTTCAACACGTTTTTTTTCACTCATCAGTACAGGAAAGGTTATATTCCGAGCACGAAGGAACCACATTCACCAATGAAAATATTGGGACCATCAAAACCTTGCGGAACTGCGCATGAACAATATTACCATGCCTTTAAGCTATGTGTATACCATATTTTGGAACAGAGGTAGTAATAAATAAGGTCATTTGAGATTCGTGGAGGTGAAGTGTTCATTTAGAGCAGAGAACTGGCAAAATAAAAATAAAAGCACGCATTAACTCACTCAAGAGAAGATCGAACTGGTGCTGATTTGTTACATTTGTTATAACAACTGAAGTGAAACAACTGAAACACAAGTTTCCGCGACAATAAAACCGCACTCTGTTGTTATTTTTCTGTAAACTCGATTGTTAACAAAGTTACACGAGTTTCAAACATGTTGACTCTTTTCATCAACTGACTGAGTAATGGGATAAGAGAAACAAAGAGAAATAGCGAATCGGGAATGAAAACTGTTTTGTCACCATTCAAGTGCAAATCTACCAATCTCATTGTGGTCTTCCTTCACGAGCGATCGGACATGCACTGAAAGTTCCGAATTTACTCCAAGAACAGGATGATTCCACGCACACATATACTGTAAATTAATAATGGTGCCCTGATTTTAAACATCATTTGATAGCTTTTGTTGGTGATACAGATCTTTATGTCAATACATTATTACCTTTTTGCCTTCTCCAGCACGTATGTTCAACGTACATACAGATAGAGAAGGTATTAATTGCTTTCCATCCAAAAACTCCATATTGAGATTTCACCGGAGATAGATGCTTTGAGAAAACCTGAATAAATAAATAAATAAATAAAAGCATTTTAGAAAAAAGTCGGTATATGTGTGTGCATTTGTGTGTATCATTGAACATCATAACACAAAAACGAAAATACAAACTTGATATTTAAGTTGAGTAGGTTCCAAAAATACGACACGAAGATTTTCAGATAAATCCCCCACCGCAAACTGCCCTAATAAGTGGAAGGATTCGCCACGAAGATTTTTTTAAGAAAATCCCCCCATATGCAAAATTTTTCAGATTATTGATTTTCCAAAGCTAGCTCAAATGATTTTGATGAACACATTAAAGATATTTACAAGGTAAATAACTTGTACGTTCTGATTTTCTTGGGAATAACCGCTGAAGTCCTCTTCATTCTGAAAGATTTTGAATAACAGGTAAACCGTAAGAGATATTGATAATGGGGTTTAAGGCAGTCAACTGCTAAGGTCATTGGCGCCATCTAAACACTAAACGTAGTAATAGCCAGAGATAAGAATAAGGATATATAAGAATAAATCACCAATCCTAAAAAGAGATATAAAATCCGGGTGAAACACTTTCCATTGCTAAAACCAAGCTTAGCGATAAAACTTTGATGTAAAAGGAGCGAAAAGAGGAAGAAAAACAGTTGAAACTAAATCTTCAAAGTTCACATGTGATAAAATTTAAAAAAAGTTTAACATTTAAAAACCAGGCTAACTATTCCATTATTACGTCAAATATTAAAACACTCTAAAACCTCAATGTAAAAGAAACGTCTTATGATAAACAATTAAAACTCTTATTCACCATCAAGGCTTCCAAAAGAGAGAACTTGCAAGTGTAAGGATCATCTAAGAGGTAGACAAAAACTTAATATCAAAACTGTAGATCTCGTTAAAATACACTGTCACACAATTTTTTATTTTCTCTACACGTACCATATACATAGTGTACAGAGAAGGTATTGCATTCCACCCAAAAATTCGATACCGAGATTTCACCGGAAAAAGACGTTTTAGGGCCCCCTGTATAAGAAAAAGTTCGCGCGCGCGCGTCTGTGAACACGATAACTCAAAAACGAAAGGTCAATAAAATACCAAACTTGATATTTAAATATACTGTCTTCCAGGAATGCAACACGAAGATTTTGAAAAAATCTCCTCCACCCCAAGCTAAACTTAAATGGAAAAACCTCGAAAATTTTGATTTTCTCAAAAAGGCTCTAACAATTTTGATTAAAATACCGTATACTAAATATATTTATATGGAAAATAAAATGTATATCTTGAATTTTTTGGGAACAACACCTGAAGATCTCTTTATTCTGAATAACTTTTGCTGAATTTTGCGAAAACTGTAAAATATGACAGAAGCTTACTACACAAAAAATATACATCACGTTAAAACGCACAATATATGACATATACGTTTTTGTGGAACTGACCATTTCTGAGATATTTCATGCTATTGTTTTCAGATCTAAAATATAGCTTGAACTTTTCTCACAGAAAAGGTTGTAAACTCATGGCCCTGCATAGCAACGGGCTACAACCACAGGGCAACCAGCTTTTAAGAGATTTGACATTGTTTTAGCCTTGCGATTCCATTATTTTCTTTCTACTTATAAGGAAGCAATTAAGACAAGTTATGCTTATGTTTATCTCAATTATCATAAAGTAGATAAAAGAACATGTATTTTAACAATAATTTGTTACATCTATGAAAAGAAAGTCATGTGAATGGAACACATTAGATTTTTTTTGTTGCTTTCTGTACACGTATTACGTACATAGTGTATAGAGAAGGTATTTACATTCCATCCAAAAATTCGATACCGAGATTTCACCGGAAATACACATTTTAGGGTCACCTGTATCCAAAAGAAGTATTTTCAGAAAAAGGTGTGTGTGTGTTTGTTTGTCTGTCTGTGAACACAATAACTGAAAAACGAAAGGTCGATAAAATAACAAACTTGATATTTAAACTTACTGTCTTCCAGGGATACATATATATATATATATATATATATATATATATATATACACATATATATTGAATTTTCTGGGAATAGCCTCTAAAGATCTCTTTATTCTGAATGAATTTTGTTGAATTTTACGTAACTGGCAAACCGTAAGACAGACAAAAACTTACTACTAAAAAAATGTAGATCACGTTAACACACACAATTTATATCTTATCCATTTTTTTCGTGGAATTTACCATTTCTTGTTATTTGTTTCAGCTTAAAAATACTTAAAACGTTACTCTCACGGGAAGTTATAAACTCCTTGCTCCGCATAGAATCAGTTTTCAACCACATGGCCACCAGGCTTTTTAAAGATTTGACTATCGTTTTAGTCTAGTGTATTCCATTATTTTCCCTCTACTGACAAGGAAGGAAGTGCTTAAGACAATTTCTGCCAATGTTTATCTCGATTATCATAAAGTATAGAAAGAGGATTAAGTTTTTTAACAATAATTCGTTTCAGAAAGTCGTGTGAATGGAACACATCAGATTTTTTTGTTTGCAGAGTTGGCCGTTTCCGAGGTATTTCTTGTTATCAGTTTCAATTTTAAGCTACTTAAACTTTCTCAAGCTTAAGGCCGTATTATCTCTCTTTTGTTTTACTCTTGCCCGTACAAATTGAAACGAATATCAATTGTCTTACATAGCAATCAGCTTTTTAAAATGTTTTACTTCAGCTTTAGTCTAGTGTATTACCTTATTTACCGTCTACTTAGAGAGAGCTAATGAAACTATTTCCGCTAATGCTTATTTCGAATAATATGATGCAGACAAAGGAATAATCTTTTGTGACAATAGTTTGTAGAGAAAATCATCGAATGTAACAAAATTTTTGTTTCCAGAGGAAGCTAAACATGTACTCTCTGTTCTGCGGTATTATAGCTAGTGGGTTGGTGTTGCTTATCGCGCAGGTAACACTTTAACCTGTGGGAGGAGTAGACATATGCTGAACTCGTGCCGCGCGTGGCAAAACAGTCAACACTGTTGCAATACTTTACTCAGAGCTGGACGACGAATCTTAAGATGTACAAGAGTCAGACAGTACACAGTGAACACACAAATATTAGACAGGTAGAGTCAGACTGAAAAATTCAACGCCATAGCCAGAATTTGAACCACGGATCTCCCGATCTCTAGCCGGTTAATCCAACACAAATATTATCAGCAACACGTGCCTACTCTGTCACGCGCCTTTACCCCTCGCTTTCTTCAGACTAAGAAAAAGTACCTCCTTCCAATTGCTAAACCCCTACCTGCTTGGAAGGGCGCCCCATCCCACTAGCTAAAACTCCGCCGAACAGACAGTAAAGTCTATACTACAGCTCAAAACACCACTTGTTTCCGGGTAAAATACCCGATCTACACTAATTTGCACTTATGAGTTGGCCGGACTCGCAGCGGGTATGGCTGAGGCAACCAGTGGCCTTACTCTCAATCTGCATCTTATTCCTTGCGTAGTTAAATACTAGTTTAATCCGCAAGCTAAGAGTCTTTCTAAAAGTTTGTTTCCACTGCGGCTTATCTGCTATACCTCTGTTTTCACTGCAACCTAAACGATTTACTTTGTTAAATCCTATTGTTAGTTGAACTAGTCAAACAAAGAGAGTGGAATTTCAATAGCATTATATAGCGGCCGATTTTTGAGAGAGTTGAGCTTATTGCATTCCTTATTTGCTTTGTACAAGTAAATAATATCGTAATAAAACCATTTATCTTACGTTTATCTTGATAAGCGGGAGGTAAATGCAATAATAAGCTAAAAAGGAAGAGAATAGTACTTGGAAGGAAAATAAATTGAAATAGTGAGAGTTTGATTATTTGGGGTAAGATTAAGTTGTAACGGAGGCTGGGCAGCTCATGGTAGAAAGGCAGAAGAAGAAAATGGAAAAGCACTCATGACCGGAGTATATGCAAATATAGATTACTAGAGATGAACAGTAAATGGTTCGAGGGAGTTTACGAAGCAACAGTAGAAGCAAAAATGTTATACACAGTGGAAATCTGGGGAATATCAGACTTAAGAGAAAAGTAGGCTACATATACATACAAAACTCTGTAAATAGATTTTAGAGCTAGGTAGAGCAAAAAAAAAAAAAAAACAAAACAAAAAAAAAAGGGCGGGGGTAATAATGGTAGAATTAGGAAGAACAGGAAGAGGTGTGCATAAGGAGCATAAGGAGGAAAGATGAGAATATGCTAAAAATATGTATGCAACATCTCAAGATAATTAAGAACGAGAAGAGTGGTGAGAACAGTTACAGAAAATCTAAAAAAAAATAGGGATGGGAGACATATGGAGGAAGGGAGACGAAAAATAAAAAGGTTTCTAAAGTCAGTGAAAATGGGATAGAAGACAGAGACATACAGGGAATTTTAAGTTGCTTATATAGAAAATAAAAAGTTGCTTTGCTTATATAGAGAAAAAAGACGAAAATCTGACATGTTCCATTCATATGACTTTCTTTACATCTCTGCAACAAATTATTGTTAAAAAGCTTATGCTTCTATTTACTTCATGATAATCGAGAAAGAAATTAGCATAAATATCTTATTACTTGCCATGTAAGTACAAGCGAAATAAGGGAGCACCATAGATTAAATTGATAGTTAAAAGCTAGTTGCTATTTGTCTGAAGTTCTTTTGTTTGAATGGGCAGGACTTGACAAATTTCTGTATGAGAAAAGTTTTGTTTTTTTAAAAGGTGAATCCAATAACAAGGAGTATCTAAAAATCCAACTCCACGAATATAAACATAAATTGTGTATGTGTGTTTTGTGTGGTAAGTTTTTGTCCATCTCATACGGTTTATGCAGTTATGTAAAATTCATCCAGAATAAAGTAGTCTTTAGAGACTATTCCCAAAACATTCAAGATATGCATTTCATTTGCCAGGTAAATATCTTTAATATACGATATTTTAATCAAAATCGTTGGAGCCATTTTTGAGAAAATAAACATTTTCGAAAAAAGTTTCATGTAAAGGAGGTGGGGAGGATTTTTCTCAAAATCTTCGTGTCGCATCCCTGGAAGATGCTAAATTTAAATACCAAGTTTGGTATTTTACCGACTTTTCGTTTTTGAGCTATCCTGTTCACAAACACAAGGACAGAGGACACATACACATACATACATACACACACACACACACGCACACACCTACACACATACGGATCTTTTTCTGAAAATGCTTTTTTGGGATACAGAGGATCCTAAAACTTTTATATTTCCGGTGAAATCTCGGCATCGAATTTTGAGTGAAGTGCAGTGCCTTCTTTATATACTATGTACATAGTACGTGTACAGAAAGCTAAAATGGTCAAGAAAGGGGTATGTAGATATATGAGAGGTGTTCAATAATTGCTCAGAAAAATATTTTTGGTAATTTGTTTTTTATTTTTCAATATAACCTCCATTTAGCTCGATACACTTTTCCTAGCGTTTCTCCAACTGGTTTAAGCCTTCCAAAAAGTAGGATTTCGGAAGGTCTTCAAAATAGAAATCTGTTTGGGAGATGCCCTCTTCGTTAGACGTGATTCTTTTCCGCCGAGCGACTTTTTCAAGTATGTAAATAAGTAACTGGGAGCCAAATCTGGTGAATATGGTGGGTGTTGTAGTAATTCTCATCTTAATTCTACAATTTTCGCCATCGAATCTGCGCAGGTGTGCACCCTAGAATATTTTTCTTTGCCAGATGGGAACGTTTATTATCGACTTTTCCGTTCAACCGGTGCAGTAAAGATGCATAATAATCTCCATTTATCGCTCGTCATTTCGGCGCGAATCTCAAAAGAACCAAGGCCATCACCTTGTCTGTAGATTTCATCACCTTTCGAAGCCGGATCATTTTTAAAAACCCACTGTTTCGAAAATAATTTTATTTCTGGAGTGTAGCAGTGCATTCATGTTTCATCCACAGTTATGTATCGTCGCAGAAACTCCTTCAGGATTACGATGGAAAAGTGCCAAACCAGCTTTCGAATTGATCAAATGATTGCGTTTATGCTCCATTGAGGGGAAATTCGGCATCCATCTTGCCAAGACTTTTGTCAGACCTAGTTTTTGGTGCAAAATTGAAAACACTACCTTTTGATATGCTGTGGTCTGTACTATTTCGCAAACTTTGATTCGTCGATCACTCAAAACCATATCCTGGATTTTGTAAATAATTTCGGAGAAAGTCTCTTCTATTGGACAATGGGAACGATGTTCATTATTTGTGGTTATACGAACACAATCCGATTGTAAATTGTTACAAACGCAAGAGCAGATGTACCATGAACTTCATCCAGCTCGGTTTCTATCTATTTCGGTGTTAAGCCTTTTAAATAGAAGTGTTTAATTACCGCACGAAACTAGCTTTTTTTCCTTCTTTCTAAATAAGCACACTATTATTGATTCAATCACCTATGACAACGAAGCCACGTGATGTATATAGCTGAAAGTTTAACTGCCATCTTGTAAGAGATGACAGCTTCTAAAGACATTTTGTTTGATGCTATGAGTGTAATTTCATGTATTTTCTAAGGACTTATTGAACGCTCCTATTATTGTAATAAACAAGAGAGAGAAGCATTAACTTGGGTGAGGGTATGGTCATTACTTTTAAAAATGATGAGGGGCAATGAACTAGAACGTTGTATTTTATGCAGGGAGACATACACTAATGTTCACTGCTTAAAAGCATATAAAGAGGTACTACTACTTACAAGAAAGCAAGTAATAATACAATTTCTGCTGATATTTATTGTGATAAACGTGACATGAAATGGAGTTTTATTTATGGAACGCTTTTTAATGGCTGTGGTTAGCATGGTAACCATTACATCACGGAGGACGACAATTAGCGTGAAGTAGATAGAATAATTTGTTACAAAGATGTAGAGAAAGTCATGTGAATGGAAATACATCAGATTTTATCATCTATAAGTTATGGCTAAGTCGCTGAATATGTGTATTTCTTGAATTTGTAGATTTTTTCGTTGGCTGTATCATTTCTGCAACGTTGGAATTATTTTGCAAAGTATAGGACGTATGCATGATATAAAGGCTTTGTGGAATCCATGCCGCTCTCCCCACAGCAATGGGCATGAAGAAGACGTTGGGCGGAAATCGATTCTGCTTCACAGCAAAATAGCCATACCGTGATAAAGCGGGGAGAATACTTCCTTACTTGGTCGTAGTCAAAGAGAGGATTCGTTAGAGCTGCCGCAAATACTTCAAAAGGGTCAACCTCGTTAAAGCGCGGCCTTTGGTTGGCTTAGCCACTTGTGAGCTCCTGCTAGCAGTGCTCTCAGAGATTTCTCCTTTCTTTAAATTATCCGATTTACCGCTAGTTCCAGACCGAATAACAGATTATCAACATTCCCTCACTATTCACGCTCTCATATCTTCAACTGCTACAAATACTTTTTGGTGAGGCAGAGATGAAAATTTAAAACTCTGATGTGTTACACTCACATGCCTTTCTCTAGCTGCTCTACAATCTTCTTACAAAAGATTATTCTTCTTTCTACACAATTCTAATCGAGATAAACATTATAGCAGAGTATTCTTATTACTTAGTTCCTTATAGATAAGTAAGTAGAAGGGAACTAAAGGAATGCACTAGACTAAAGTGATAAGGAAACGTTTTAAAAACTGTTGTTATGCGGTTGTCATTGCAAATAGCTTCTTTGCTTGGCCAGGAGTAGAACAAAGAAAAACGGACTTCACAATAAAACAAAGCATCTAAATTGTGTGTTTTCAGAGATATACATTTTTGTGCAGCAAGTTTTTTGTCTATCTCTTATGGTTTAACAGCTAAGCGAAATTCGGCAAAATTCATCCAGAATAAAGAGGTCTTCAGAAGCTATTCTCAGAAAAATCAAGATCTACATTTTCTTTGGGATGTAACTATCCATAATATACAATATTTTAATCAAAATCGTTAGCCTTTTTGAGAAAATCAAAATTTTCTAAAGTTTTACCATATAAAGGGTAGTTTGTGGTGGGGGGTATTTCTTAAAAATCTTCGTGTCGCATCCTTGGAAAATACTAAACTATTTAATTCTGTTTTCATTTTTGAGCTATGCTCTCCACAAACACACACGGACCTTTTTCTAAAAAGGCTTTTTTCGGACTCAGGGAACTGCAAAACATATTTCCGCTGAAATCTCGGTATCGAATTTCTGGGTGGAATACAACACCTTCTGTATCCACTATGTACATAGTACATGCGGGCTATAGAAGGTAAAAATCTATAATATCCATCTGATAACTTGCCAATTAATACGAGGGGAACTATTTATATTTTGAGTCTGATAATAAAAACATCATATGTCATTGAAAATCTCTTTATTGTTTCTCGGAATATTCCCCTTTCTGATCAATACACCCCAAGAATTTGTCATAACACTTTTTCCAATCTGCTTGAGACAATTCTAAAAGGTGGTTTTTGAAAGAATCAACTGCTTCTTCTGCCAATGAAAATCATTGTCCACGCATATTATTCTGGATATTGGGGAACAAAAAGAAGTCATTGTAACTGTAAGGCGGATGAGTCATCGATTCGATTTTTTGAGTGCTCAAATAATCGGTCGTTAGACAAGACATATGAGCGTTCGCATTGTCTTGATGAAGAACGATCCTACGGCACTTGTTTGTTTTCCTTATTTCACCGAAGACTTTTCGCCAACAAATGTTTGTTTACCAGTACCAATCAGTGACCGTTTTACGTTCCTCTAAAGATTCTGATTGATAATGACCAGAAAAATGAAAACCAGGCGACCATTTGTTTCGAAGTGCATCAAGTGTGAACAACTTTTTATGGATTTGGTTCATTTTAAAACACCCATACAGTTGACTGAAGTTTACGTTACGGCTCATATACACATATCTATGATTCATCACCTGTTACAATCTTATACACGTCTTTTGAAGCCCCACCATAGTATTTCTTGACATTTGTGGGCACCAATCTCACGGGCATTGTTTTGAGGTTACATCAAACCATGTGAGATTCAACAGGAGCAAATCTTTTTCACGTCTAAATGATTATGCAATGTTTTATATATTCTGGCGAAACTAATGATTAGGGTTGTCTCTATCTCACAGTATGTGACATGGCGATCTTGCACCATAAGTTTTTGCACATCAATTTTTTCTGGCACAACAACTTATTCTGGATGACCTTCAAGAATTTCATCAGTGAACGAACGGCAACCACGATTAAACTCGTTGCTAGGGATTCACACTGGCAAAGGATGGAGCTTCATCGCCAAATGTAGAAGTAAGTTGATCACTTTACTCTTTTGTCTTGATAATCCACGTGGTACATCTAATAAATCATCACACGTACATCTTCACAAGCTAATTCCATATTTTCGCTGAGACACAATTTTAAAGTCACTGTAAACAACGCAAATAACGCTCTATTGACAAAATAGTTCAATTAGGTTAACTTCTACAATGCCAAACTTTTCAGTGGAAACATCAGGTGGCACCAACAGGAATCAGTGTTGCCCAGCCTCAAATTATAAATAGTGACCCTCGTAGTGTGAATTAGCACGACTTGTATAAACAGATACATTTAAATTCACTTTCTGGACAAGTTGACTTAAAATGAAGCATCTGTAAATTTTGAAAAATCCGCAGTATGCAAGATATCTCAATGAAATCTATAACAGTTAGTAAACGCTTGCCTCCAATCGCCCCCCTGGGCGGATTTTGTTCCGGTCCTCCGGTTTCCTCTGCCACCCATTCCACCAATGGTTTGTTCCATTATCACATTGCCTATCATTCATTTCTCTTTCATTTCATCTCATCCACTTCCTCACGCTCATGCCTGGCTTCGAGCCAACCATTCGCTCCAGATTTTCCATTCTGTGGTTTCGTGCCGTTGGCTCCCTGACAGGCTTCTGACCCCTAGGTACCCGCTTTTAGGTCCTAGAGTGGTGTCAGTCCTATATAGGGGAAGGTAAGCCGACCACGTAATATACACAATAACAGTGCTTAGTATTTTAATGTATTATTTCCCAAGGATGCGAAACAACCATTTAAATAGAAACATTTTCGAAAACTTTGAATATCTCAAATTGGTGCTAGCAATTTTCATAAAAACACCATGTATTACAGCCATTTACGTGTAAAAAAATCTGATTCGTTCCATTCACATGACTTTCTCTACGTCTCACAATAAATTGTTAAAAAGCTTATTCACACTTTACTTCATGCTAATCGAGAAAAAAAAATAGCAGAAATCGTCTTTATTACTTGCTTACATATAGGTAAAGGGGAAATAAGGGAATACCATAGGCTAAAGTGATAGTGACAAGCTCGTTGCTATGTGACTGAAGTTCTTTTGTTGCTATGGTCAGGATTTGAGAAATACCCGTATGAGAAAAGTATTAGTATTTTATAGCCGAAACCAATAACAAGGAATACCTCAAAAACGATCAATGGCACGAAAAAAGTGGACATCTCATAAATTGTGTGTTTTAACGGGCTATGCATTTTCTATTGCGTAGTTTTTGTCTATCTCTTACGGTTTACCAGTTGTGCAAAATTCCGCAAAATTCATCCAGATTAAAGATGTCTTCAGAGGCTATTCCCAGAAAATTCAAGATATACATTTTATTTTTCTATGTAAAAAGTAGTTGGAGTGGGAGCATTTTCTTTTAAATTTTCGTGTCACATCCTTGGCAGATACTGGAGTTAAAAACCAAATTTGGTATATAACAGACTTTTTTGTTTTTGAGCTATGCTGTCCACACTCACACATACACACACATTGACAGACCGCTACACAAAATGCTTTGTTTGGATTCAGGAGATCTCAAACATTATATTTCCGGTGAAATCTCGGTATCGAATTTTTGGGTGCAATACAATAAATACGTTCTCTATACACTATGTACACAATATCTATAGAGAAACTAATAAAATTTATATCTTAAGTTTTCTGGAAATAGCTCCTGAAGTCTTCCTCATTCTGAATGACTTGTACATAACTGGTAAACCGTAAGAGATAGATGTCAAAACACGGAGTTTGTGTCCTATAAATTTTTGTTCTGAAGCCAACTATTTCCGAGATATTACTTATTAATGGTTTCAGTTTTAAAATACTTATACTTTTCTAAAATAGGAAGTACTGCGTATTGCTTTTGTTTTTCTCCAAGACACGCAAAGAGAAGCGAATTTCAATGACTAACACTTCAGCCTAGTGTATTTCCTCAGTTCCCTTCTACTTATAATAAACTGAGTAGTAAGACCATTCTGCTAATGTTTATCTCGAGTAGCATGAAATAAAAAGAAGAAGAATCTTTTGTAAAATGTTTGTTTATAGAAGAGGTAGAGCAAGCCATGTAGCCATAAATTTTTCGTAAAACTACAATGGGATTTGAGAAACACAGTAGCAATAGTAAAATATTTAAAGTGCCGGATGCTATGTAATGCCTTGAAATGTTCTTAACTTTCCATGACCAGGAGAAAAAAGTTTTGTTTCACACTCAAGGGATTTGCTCTACTCATTTTTGTAAATTATTCTTATATACGCTTATTCTTCTAGTTACTTCATGTTAATTGAGACAAACTCTTGCAGAAATTATCTTATTGGTTATTTTCTTGTAGACATAACGGTTTCACGGGGAATATACGTAGTAGGCCTTACAGATAGCCAAATCGTATAAGTGGATTTGAAATTTCGTTATCTTTACATCGCCAAGTAAAGGAGGACGAAATACAAAGAACGAAACAATTTAAGTTTACCAAATTCAAACTAATAAAAATAATGTTCATAATGATTATTTTAAAATGTGGTGTGTGTGTGTGTGTCCGCGCGTACTTCATGTTTGAGAGAGATTTACCGAGCTCCATATTTTTCTGTAGGGAGATTTTGTCTATCTCTTAACGGTTCACCAGTTATGAAACATTACCTTAGAAGGAGTTTAGAGCATAATCCCAGAAGCTTCAAGATCTAAACTTCATTTGTCATGCAAATATGGTCATGTTTTCAAAGTTTTGATTTCTCAAAAATGGTTTTAATGATTGTGGTTAATATACCACATATCTAGGGATAGTTTTTCTTGAACATTTTCTTTTATTTAAGATTGGTTTTAATCGACCTTTCCGTTTGAAGTTATACACGCATACGTACATACATAAGGTCGTTATTTTAAATCCCCATTCTATTGGATTTTGGGTAATCAATGGTGATAAAAACTATATTGATGTTTGATGAGGTGATATTATGTGTTTTATTGGTTATATTTTATGAATTTTTTCGTCATAAATGCATATACATATATTTCATATTGTTTATATAATAGAAATCCCCTGTGGTGATGGCCATAATTCCGACGTAAGTTAATTTAACGCTCGTGTGTCCTCAGCCCAGTCTGAGGGCCAGTGGCAGTGTTGTGATGCGACCAGTCGCACGAATGATGACATCTACACGGTTCATGTATGACTCTTGGCTATGGCGGGTTGCAAGCATGCGACAGATCAGCTGATCGGCTTCTAATGCTTAAGGGAAGCTCTTAAGTCTGCTAAATTTATCACCCATTATCTCGGAAACTATTTAAGTTAAAATATCTCATGTGCTCCATTCACATGACTTTCTCTAGATCGTTGTAACAAATAATTGTTAAAAATCACATTCTTCTACTTTGATGATCGAGATAAACATTAGCAGAAATTATCCTAATTACTTGTTTCCTAGTAAGTAGAAGGGAAATAAGGGAATACCCTAGGCTAAAGTGATAATCGAATCTTATAAAAACTGGTTGCTATGTGGTTGAAATTCGTTTCTATGCAGTGCCAGGAGTTAACAACTTTCCGCATATGAAAGTTTAAGTATTTTAAATCTGAAACAAATAACAAGGAACTTCTCAAAAATGGTCAATTCCATGAAAAAATCATATATGACATAAATTGTGTGTTTTAACGAGATCAACATTTTTTGTGGAGTAAGGTTTTGTCTAGCTCTTACGGTTGAGTTATGCAAAATTCAGAAAAAATCATCCGCAATAAAGAGGTATTCAGAGACTATTCCCAGAACTTTCAGGATATACATCTTATTTTGCATTAAATATCTTAAATATAAGAGGTTTTAAGTGTCTGTGAGTGTCAGCCATGCAACTCAATAAGGACGAGACCGTTAAATAACAAATGTAGTATTAAGATTAATAGCTTCCAAGTATGCAACACGAAGATGTTCAGGAAAATCTCCCACCCCGAACTACCATTTACATAGACATTTTTTTTAACAATTTTGTTGTGCCTAAAATGGCTCTAACGATTTTGATTAAAACATCGTATATTAAATATGTCTATATGGTAAATAAAATATATATCTTGAATTTTCCGGGAATAGCCTCATAAGACCTTTTCATTCTGGATGTATTTTGTATAGCTGGTAAAAAATTACTACAAAAATGTAGCGCTCGTTTAATCACACAATTTATGTCATATGTTTTTGTGTAGAATTAACCGTTTTCGAGATATTTTTGTTATTGGTTTCACTTTTAAGCAATTGAAACTTTTCTCAAATGGAGGTCAGCTTTCGTTTCATCTGCCTTGCGTTGTTTCGCACAACGATAGATTTTTTTTTATAAGATTTTACCATCGCTTTATTCCCTTTATACTTAGAGGGAACTAATACAATCACTTTTGTAAGAATTGTTTGTAGAGAAAGTCATATGAATGGAACACATCAGATTTTTGTGTAGTATGTTTCTGTGCATGTTTACTCGTTACAGAAAGTTCCTTCTGAATGTGGAGTGCTTCAAAGTTATTGCGAAGGAACGCAAGATATACATTTTGTCATGTAAATATCTTAAATCCGTCTATATGTAGTTTCTTAATTCAAATTGTTACAGCTATTTTGAAGAAATAGAAATATCGAAAATTGTCCACGTAAGAAACAACATGATCAATAGAGATGTTCTAGATAATTTTCGTATTGCGCCCATTCGAACACATTTTAACACCCAGTAATGAATCTATTGGGCTGTTCATACACCCGCGGGTGCATTTTTGGTTTTCTAACCATGATTCGTAATACATTCTTTACCACGTACAATGTACATAGTAGGTAAAGAACTTATTGCTTACCACCCTAAATTTGATACCGAGATTTCATCGGAAATACATGTTTTAGGCGACTTTTTTTTTTTTTTTTTTTTTTTTTTTAAAGGCAGGCCTTTATCCAGTGTGTCATGAACAGCATAATTTAATAACGAAAAGTTGGTTCAATACCGAACTTGGTATTTAAGCTCAATATCGTCCACAGATGAGATAAGATGATTTTCACGGAACCTTTCAGCACAAACTACGCTTTGCATGGAAGGCTTTCGGAATTTTTGATTAAAGTATTAAACATTAATGATACTTACATCATACATAAAATCTACAACTCGAATTTTCTGGAAGTAACCTCTGAAGCCTTCTTCAGTTTAGATGACTATTGCCTAACTGGTAAACCGTAAGAGATGGCAAACTTGTATTATACTAAAATTGTATGCACAATGCACAATGGAGTTAACATTTTCCGAGATATTCCTTGTTACTGGTTTAAATTTGCCGTGCTAAATTATCTCAAATAGGAATTAGTCATTCATTTTTTGCTTTTCTTACTCCTGACCATGCAAAGAGAACAGAATGACATTGAAATCGACAGCTTTGAAGGATTTGCCTATCGATGAAGCCTAGTACAGCTTATTTCTCTTATCCCTACAAGAAAAGAAGTAATTATATTATTCCTGTTAATTCTTATCTTGATTAGCACGGAATAGATATAATAATAAGATTTTGTAACAATATGTAGCCGCAGAATATGTAGAGAAATGTGTAGGGTTTTTTTGTGTAGCAAGCTTTTCCTTCTGTCTCTACATTTCTATTCTGACTCTATAGTTTGCTCTTAAAAGAAAATTCATTTCCATTGAAGAGCACTTAAAAGAACTATTCCCAGAAAATGCAAGAAATACATTTTATGTCATATAAACAACTTAAATGTGCATATGGTTTCTTAAACAAAGCTGTTATAACCATTTTGAGGAATATAAAAGCATCCAAAATCTGTTGCCTATGTTCTAGTTTTCTGAGTATCTTTATGTCACATCCTTGGAAGATGCTGAACTTAAAAGAGCACGGAAGTGCTATTTTAGCGACTTTGGTAAAAACAAAATGTAGATTTTTGGAGAAAAATATTCATCTTGGATTTAGCATATGTTTTAGGCCCCATTTTAAAACATTAAGTGTTCAATAATTCTCTATATCAAACTTTAAAACTGCTTTTCTGAAGTTCAGTTTTTTTGTGATTTTCCCGTATTCAAAATCTAGCTTCTTCCACAAAAATTCTCCTACAGTACTAAACATTTTACCCAAAGACTTCAGAATGTGTGCAATAAGTATGGCGAATTGAAATTGTGATTTTCGTCATAGTTTTTTTTTTAAAAAAATAATATAATCGTACTCAGATTTTTCTCAGTTTTTCAATTTGTGTTATAAAATATTTTAAAAAACTATCAAATATAGGGAAATTCCAATGAAATATTGGTTACATAGTTACTAAGGCATTTAATTTTAAAGAATAACATTTTAGGTTCGACATCTGTTGAAAAATATAGTTTTTTAATTTTGCTAATAAAATTGATATACATTAATAGACCAAGAAAGATGTTACAGATTGTGCTGAAACTTGGTGTAGATATTTATTTTGTTACTAGTAATGCCTGTACAAAAATATGTTTTCCATTCATATAACTTTCTCTACCTGTTGTGCAAACAAACTATTCTTACAAAAGAGATTATTTTATCTAGATCATGCTAATCGAGATAAGCATTAGCAGAAATGGTCTTACTACTTGAATCCTTGTAAGCAGGAGGGAAATATGGCAAAAGCGATAGTTATATATATATATATATATATATATATATATATATATATATATATAAAAGAAAGTCGTGTTAGTTACAATATTTATAACTCAAGAACGGCTGAACCGATTTAGCTGAAAATTGGTGGGGAGGTAGCTGAGAACCAGGAGACGGACATAGGATACTTTTTTATCCCGTTTCCGTGGGACGTGTCATAAAACGTGCTATAACAAAACGCAACAGACAGCTAAACGCATTGTTGTCTATGGTGTTTGTTTCGAGTTTCTATTAGTTTATTGTGCCGATATTATCATTAACAATGCCGCGACCAAGACAATCGAATCTTTCCCGACAGAGCCATAATGCAACTAAACATTGCGAATGAAATTGCACGTAAAGAGCAACTATCCAATTACATTTTTAAACTCCTTGGATGTGCCTGGCTTACCACCGCACAATTTACGACTAAAGGTTGGCTCCGTAGTAATCATGCTTCCAAACATAAACCAACCAAAACTGTGCAACGGAAGGCGTTTGGTGGTAAGTAAATTGATGAACAAAGTGATTTACGCGACGATACTCAAAGGAAAATTCGAAGGTGAGGAAGTTCTCATTCTGAGGATCCCGATGACCCCAACCGATTTGCCGTTTGAGTTTAAACGACTTCAATTTCCGATCCGTCTTGCATTCGCCATGACCATTAACAAATCACAAGGCCAATCCTTGAACATTTGTGGTCTGAATCTAGAAAATCCATGTTTATCCCGTGGTCAATTATATGTGGCATGTTCACGGGTCGGAAGACCATCTGCGTTATTTGTTCTTGAGCCTGATAATAAAGCAAGAAATGTCATCTATCACAAGATGCTTCACTGTAGAGTGCAACCCATGCCGTAAATTAACACGGCCAATAAATAATTATTAAAATATTTGACTTTTTGTATTTATATTTATTATCCTAATAAAAAATTGAACTTAATAAAATCCAAAATCTGCACATTTATTGCTTCTAAGGCGGAAGAAAGTTCGCCGGGTCAGCTAGTATGATTTAAAAACTGGGCACTCTGTGTACAATTGAAGTTCGGTTCGCTTTGAAACGCCAGCGTGAACAAATAATAAATGAATTGAATGGTAACCCCGTTTGAAAAAAGGTATGTAGTTTGAGCTTGAAACCAACATTAAGCAATATTTTGGAAACGGCCAACTCTACAAAAGAAATGCATATGACGTAAATTGTGTGTTTCAACACGAGCTACATTTTCTGAGAGGTAATTTGTGTATTTCTTAGGGTTTAGTGGTTATGCAAAAATTCAGCAAAATTCATCCAGAATAAACAGGTGTTCAGAAGCTATGCCCAGAAAATTCAAGTTATACAATTAATTGTGATATAAATATCTATATTGTACGGTACTTTAATCAACATTGTGAGAGCAATTTTTGAGAAAACTAAACATTTCAAAATTTCTTCTATGCAAAAGTAGTGGGGGAATTTTGTTGAAAATCTTCGTATCTCATCCTTGGAAAAAACCGAACTTAAATACTTAGTTTAGTATTTAACGGTCTTTTAGCTTTTCATCTGTGATGTCCACAGAAATAACATACATGGAAATTTCTCTAAAAATGTTTTTTTGGACTTAGGAGACCACAAAACGTGTATTTCCGGTGAAATCACGTGTCAATTTTTTGGGTAGAAAACAAAGTTTCTCTATTCACTATGTACATAGTACGTCATGAGAAAGTAAAAACCATAGCTCTACTTTAGAAAATTACTTCTAGCACTTTAGTGTCCCTTGAAATACCAAGTTTTTACTTAACCGACTTTTCGTTTTGGAGTTATATTATATCCACATACATATATACCTGTACACATGGGTCTTTATCCAAAAATGCATTTTTTCGGTTCAGTGGTCCTCGAAACATGGATTTCCGGTAAAATCCTATATCGAATACAGTACCGTCTCTACCTACAATGTACTGGATTATAAGTCGAAATGTAAAAGGAATTTTGGCAGATCAAAGAATATGATGGATCCAAACTTTTGATGAACTGTGAGACCGGAACAAGCGATAATTCATGAATGTTGGTGATGGAAGAATTTTGAAGAAAGGCAGAGGAAAGGCCAATCTGGCTAAACCCTGCGCATGCACCAATGTCTGCGAACAAGATTCTCGTTTGCGGCTGATCTGCCAAGATGCTGAGAGACAGTTTACGTTGTTGATTGTGAACGCGACAGCGGTAAATTGGATGACGAAAGCTAAGCGCCGGAACCAAACTGGTATAATTTCATTTCCAGAGCAGCGACGTCTCTCTTGTGTACAGAACATAATGAAAGGGCCTGCATATTAATTCTCCATATCCATCTGTCCAAATGTAGCAATTCAAGAACACACGCCGCCCCTTGATTTCCATATGGGTATGCATTGTTTGTACCCGCCAGGCAAGATGGAATATTAAAGCATTTTGTAATTGTGTCCTCACTGGTGTCTCGAACAAATGACGAAAATGTTGGACTACACGGTTGGTGGAACTGATGTACTTCCCATGGTGGCTCAAGACAAGCTCTGTGCGATCAAACATAATTTATAATACCTCTCTGGATAACATAGAAAAATGTGAATTCCAAACAGTCGTTTAAATCCAGTTCGGACAGTTTGTTTACATTCACATGATTCTATCTACTACTTACTTCTACTAATATTCTTAAAAAATTCTATTATTTCTCTACTATCTTCTTAAAGTGATGCAACTGTGAAATTTGTGTTTTCCTCCGTGGTGTAATGGTATCCATGCTAATTTCATATACCCAAGGTCACGGGTTAAAACCCAGTGGAGGATGATGGATTTTTTTGGGCGTGAAAATCCTTAGAATGGCTTCCTTCGAAAGGGAAGTAAAGCCGTTGATCCCATATCGTAGAACGTAAAAAGAACCTCAATCCTGATAAAAGAGGCATTTGAGCAAAATTATGCGGTCTTTCACGCCCAGTATAGAATGGGAGCTGAGAACCACAGCAGTTAAAGAGCGGCCATAAATAAAACTGCATTTTCATTTCGTTTTTGTGAAATTTGACAAAAAATTGTGAATAATTAAACCAGTTTTTCATAATCAATTATATGATATCGAAACGTTTAGACATTATATCACTTTACCACTAGGCCCTTTTTAACTAACATTAACTGAATCTATAAATAGGAAGGCACATGCTTATTAATTGGCAATCCCATATTTAAATTATATTTTCTCGATAACTTTCTCCCATCACTTATCCATACTCAAAATACTCCACACGATGTAATTGTTCATTAATGTGCTTGAACATTTGTATACTGCTTGTCTAAGTACATTAAACAAAATTATCACATTGCTGCTGTTTTAAGAAATAACTTATTACATTTTGAAAAATCGATAGTTTTGCACGATGCAAAAAGTAAAAATTTTCTACATTAATTAAGGAGATCTTTTGTGTTCCATTAACATGTCTTTCTCTAGGTGTTCCATAACAAACTTTTCTTATAAAAGATTATCCTTTTATCTACAGCAGGCTAATCGATATAAACGTCAGCAGAAGTACTCTTATTGGTTTTTTTTTTTTTTTTTTTTTTTTTGGTAGTGTTTAATGCCCGCTTTTACCGCTCTGGCACCGCAGGCGATGACACTGATGATACATGAAGATGGAGCTCCGGTTGAATGTAATGGCGGGGGAAACCGGAGAACCAGGAAAAAACCAGCCCCTGCGCCGCTTTGTCCACCACAAATTTCACATGCGGTCGCTTGGATCGAACCCGGGCCGTCTAGGTGAGAGGCGAGAGGTTTGACCACTCGGCCACGGCATGGCACTACTCTTATTCCTTCCTTTTATGTACAAGGGAAATAAGAGAATGCGCTAGGCTAAAGCGATAGTCAAGTCTTTTAAAATCTAACACAATGTGAAACATTTAAAATTCAGCTCTCTTGTATCCCCGGGAGTAAAACAAGATGAAACTTACGTTGTCTTCCTGCTTGAAAAACGTTTATGTAGTGTAAAATTGTAACTAATGACAAGGATTATCTCGGAAATGCTTAACTACACAAAAATGTATGTTACATATATTGTGTGTTTTAATGAAATCTACATTTTTTGTGTAGTAAATGTATGTTACATAAATTGTGTGTTTTAATGAAATCTACATTTTTTGTGTAGTAAGTTTTTGTCTGCCTTTTGCTGTTTATGTGCTATAAAAATCATCCAGAGCCTTCAGAGGCTATTCCCAGGAAATTCAAGATATAGATTATATTTGTTGTGTAACTATCTTTAATATATATTATTTGTGCCTAACACACAAGCAACAGTAGGATAAAAATGTATTTCTTGCTGTAGTTTGCAGATCTTAATACGAGGGTCGGCTGATAAGTCCCGGACCTCCCACGATATGACGCCACTAGGCCAGTTACACGGTAGCATTGTATAGTTCAACTCTAGCCTAGCTTGTATCCATAGTTACGGGTCAGTAGCATGTTTAATTTTCGAATGACAGCATTTTAAACAAGACAACTTTAGAATTTTCACGAAAATGAAGGGTTTGGAAAAACGAGCAGTGATTAAATACTTCCATTTGAAAGGCTTAACGCCTAAAGAAATCAAGGAGAAAATGGACAGTACATTGAAAGACTCTGCCCCTTCATATTCAATGATTAAAAGGGGGGTTGTAGAGTTTAAAATGGGACGTACGAGCACAGTGATGAGCCTCCCTCTGGACGCCCTGTAGAAGTGACAACTCCAGAGATCATTGAAAAAAATTCATCGTTTAGTACTGAAAGACCGCAGATTAAAGTTGTTTTTAAATGTTTTAAGTAATGTTTTGAGATTTCATAAGGTCTATGCAAGATGGGTGCTGCATTTGTTGACACCTGATCAAAAGTTGCAAAGGAAAACTGTTTCTATCAAGAATGTGGAGCTCTACCATAAAACTCCCAGTGAATTTTTGAGACGGCCTATTACCATGGCTGAAACTTGGATACATCACTTCATTCCAAAAAGTAAATCACAGTCAAAACAGAAGACTGCGCCAGGTGAACCAACTCCAAAAAAGGCAAAATCAATGTTGTCAGCTAACAATGTTATGGCGAATGTTTTCTGGGCTGCACAGGGAATTATTTTTATTGATTACTTGGAAAAGAGAAAATGTATCACTGGTAGTTATTACGCAAGCCTACTGCAACGTTTGAATGATGAGCTAAAAAGAAAAAAAAAACCTCACTTGGCAAAAAATAAAACTGGTTTCATCACGACAATGCCCATCGTTCAGTCATTGCAATGGAAAACATGTGCGAATTAAAGTTGGAATTGCTTAAACATCCACCTTATTCGCCAGATCTAGCATCCAGCTTTTTTTTTTTGGTAGTGTTTAGCGCCCGCATTTAGTACTTGTGGCACCGCAGGCGATGGCACTGGCGTTGCATGGATGAAGACGGAGCACCGGTGGAATGCGATGGCGGGGGAAACCGGAGAAAACCCGCCCCTGCGCAGCTTTGTCCACCACAAATCTCACCTGCGGTCGCTTGGGATCCAACCTGGGCCATCTAGGTGAGATTCGGCCACGGCGCGGCCCTAGCATCCAGTGACTACCACCTGATCCCAAACCTCAAACAATCTCTTGGAGGACAAAGATTTCACAGCAACGAGGTGTTTGATACGGTAAACAGCTATTTTGAGGACCTTGATAAATCGCACTGCATAGATGCTTTAATTAAATTTGAGCACCGATATGACAAATTTGTTAGCCTTTCTGGAGATTATGTTGAGAAACAAAGCAAAAAAAAAAAAAAGAAAAAAATCTCCTTTGGGGGAAATTTGTATAAAAGGAAGACAAATCCTTTTTATATTGAAAACCATATTTTAGGTCAGTATTATTTTGTAAGTCAGTTATTTCGTATTCCGAATGCGTGACAGCCTGTTAATATCCACTAAAGTTGTGTTGGACAAATGTGGTATCGGATTGGAGATTTACAATATATGGAACTGTGGTATCAAATTCTTCCAATATTTCTACATAGATATTCATATCGGTAATTGGGTGACATTCTGTGTACAACTTTGGCAAATGTGAGAGTTAATGGACCTTCATCACTGCATTCTTGTGCCTCCATGATAGTCAATACACAAAAATCAATAGTCAGTGATCAAATGATCACCTTTACTACTGCACCATCCACTACTGTACTGGTCCGTCCACTGGATAGCCTTTATCGCTCGCTCTGTGCAACCCTTTCCTGGCAACTAGCTTTATACGTCACAAACGCAGCAACTGTATGAATAATGATTTATCATTTGAGAAAATAATTATTGGAACATTTAAACGTATAGCAAGTTATTTCTCGGAAACGGTTAACTCCACAATAAATAAAGCTGTGTGTTTTAAACAAGGTCTGCATATTTTGTGTGGTAAGATTTTGTTGATCTCTTATGGTTTACCAGTTATGCAAAAATAATTAAAAATGAAGAGGACTTCAAAGGCTATTCCCAGGAAATTCAAAATATACATCTTTTGTGGCATGCAAATATCTCTAATGTATAGTAGTTTATTTAAAGTCGTTAGTCATTTTGAGAAAGTCAAAATTTTTTGGCAATTTTTCCACGTAAAGGGTAGTTTGGGGGATTTTTTTGAAAATCTTCGTACCGCATCCTAGAAAATAATGAACTTAAATATCAAATTTGGTACTTTACCGAATTTTCGTTCTTGAGTTTAAGTAGAAAAAGTAAAAATGCTTTCTGCTTAGATTTAGAAAATTTCAAAACATGTATTCCCTAGAAAATCTGGTCATAGAACGTTTGGGTGGAATTCATTTGTTAATTGCTTTCCTCAGTTGAGGGCTACCATAGACAAAGTATAACTACACAATTAACGTTTTTAAAAAATAATTTACAATGATAAAAATAAATTGTATAACTAAGTACAGGTAACATATAAAATTAGAAATGATAAACTTCAAATCTAACACAAATAGCACATCTTGACATAACAGCTCTATATTATTAGTTACAAAATCATACAACAAATTTATTTCTCTGCCTTCTATGTACATAGTAATCAGTACGTTGTCTAGAAAGTAATTACTAAACCTAATTTTGTAACCTGTTTTCTGCAATATTTTAACTACGTTAAGATATTTTAGTATTCATGTTATATCTTTATTATACATAATGGAGTTTATTGCGGAAACAATGTTTAGTGAAGAGTAATGTGGGCTTTGGAAAAAATAAACAAGATAATCTAGAAACCTTGGAATCTCGGTATCGAATTTTTGGAGGGAATACAATATCTTCTATATACGCTATGTACATAGTACATGTAGAGAAAGTAATAATATATAGGTACTCATCATTAAAGTGTATTTTACGTTTTGTTGAACATGTATTTTATGTTTTGGTAGCGTAATTTGTGTTTTGTTAAAATATGAAGTATAGACGCCTAGTAAATACGAATTAAAGCATCAGTGATTATTACAATAGTAGATATCTTATTTCAAGTCCAGGGACTCGCAAAGAATGTATTTCTGGTAAAACCTGTATATCAAATTTTGGGTAGAATACAAGTGTACTTACTATAGACAAGCAGTAAAGAAAGTAAGGAATGTTGTGACGAGATTTGATTGGCTCATACTTTAAAACTGCTACTGTGTGGGTATGAACCAAATTAGGAGAGGTAAATATCTGATGTGTTCCATTCATATAACTTTCTCTACATCTCTGTAACAAATTATTGTTTAAAAGCTTAGTCTTACATCTACTTCATAATAATCGGGAAAAACATTAGAAGAATTTGTCCTTATTACTTGGTTCCTTGTAAGTAGAAGGGAAAAAATGTAATATGGTCCCATTGCATGATGTGCTCTAGCTGTTCGGTAAACAAACCTTTTATTCAAAACATTAATCCGCTATCTACATCATGCTAATCAAGATAAACATAAGCAGAATTAGTCTTACTAGCTTCCTTGTAAGTAGAAGGGAAATAAGGGAATGCACAGGCTAAAGCGATAGTCTCGTCATTTAAAAACCAGTCGCTATGTGAAACAATTGAAATTCCAATCTCTTTGCTTGCTAGGAGTAAACAAACGAGAAACGAGAAAAAATTTATCTTACCGTTTCAAAAAAGTTTAAGGGTCTTAAAATTGAAACCAATAATTCGGAATATCTCGAAAACGAACTATACAAAAAAAGAAAGAAAGTATATAACATAAATTGTGTGCTTTAATAAGATTTCCATTTTTTATGTAGTAAGTTAATCTCCTACAGTTTGCCAGTTATAAAAAAGTCATCCAGAAGGAAGAGGTCTTCAGAGGCTGTTCCCAGAAAAGTCAAGATAAACATTTTGTTTGTCATAAAAATGTCTTATACATAAGGTATTTTAATCAACATCGTTACAGCCATTTTTGAGAAAATCGAAACTTTAGAAAAATATTCCATGTATAGAGTGTTCGGGGTAGAGGAATTTTCTTGAATATTTTCGTGTCGCATTTCTGGAAGATACCAAACTTAAATATAAAGTTTGGTATTTATTAGTCTCTTCGTTTTTTAGCTATGCTGCCCACACACACACTCAAACACACCCGGAACGTTTTGTAAAAATGCTTTTTTTTTTTTTTTTTTTTTTTTTTTTTTTATTCAGGGGGTTCCAAAGCATGTATTTCCGGTGAAATTTCGGTATCAAATACGTTTAGGTGCATTACAAAATCTTCTGTACACACTATGCACACAGTACGTGTAGAGAAAGTTAACATTTTTTTTTTTTTTTTTATTCAGGGGGTTCCAAAACATATACATATTTCCAGTGAAATCTCAGTATTGAATGTTTTAATGCATTAAAATACCTGCTCTATATAGTACGTGAAGAGAAAGTAAAAAGGATTCCAAAACTTAAAAATCATGTGATGTTATTTCTACATTATTTCTGAAAAGAGAAAATTTAAATGTTCACTTAGAATGGTTATTGTCAGGAAAGCAGAGACGATCGACTGTTGGCAGAATCAAGATGGCACCGGGTTCAAGGAGCCCACAATGGTCAGACTATTGTCGGAAGTTAACGTCCGATTAGAGTACAATACACAAAGGGAGAAGACGCATTTATTAGCCCAAGTGCTTCTTTGTGCAGCCCAAGTGTAGGGTTCTTTAAAGAGCTCGAGCCACAAAAACTACTACCTATTAACGTGGTCTGGGAACTCAATTATGTATTTGTCTGCTATCTTAGCTTGCGGCATTTGATCTCATCTCGACCCTAGCAATTACACATGTTAACTAGAAACCGCAGATGTGAAAATGAGTCACGAAAGCAAACCGCATTCCCACACTTACTTGTGCAATGTTTCTATTTTCTCCTAGCTGTAAAGAACGTGTTACATTTGAGCAAGAGCGCCTGTAGTATCACATTCACATGTATTTCCTTAATCCTCTTCTATAAGCTAATCCTACAGACTCTTATTACATTCTCTAATTTGTATATACTACACTTAGGCTACATTCACAATGAGATGCAAGCACAACGTAACGCAGAATAAACGCAAGCGCGAGGGAAGACCATTCACAATGTAGTCGCAAGCGTGACGCAAGAAGTTGGTACGGGTTTCTGGATCTGTAAATGCGTACATACGGATATCTTCCAACCGCTCTGCAATTTCAAATGAAATAACGTAACCAACTATGCCATATAAGAAAATTCACTCAAACTTTTACAAATAAATAGGTTCTAAAAATTACATACTGACGACTGACGCCGAGGCAGTACCTCACAATAATTGCTCATTCAAAATTATTGAATATAGTATAAACATAGAGACTGAAGAAAGTGATAAAGCTACACATTTAATGAACTAACAATTATCTTTCTGTATGGATGTACAGCAGACTTGTAAAATCTTGGTGTGCGATCGTCTATTGTTAAGTACATAAGCAATGCATAGAGAAAAAAATCAGCTTTCCTCCTCTTTGCACACAATGCAAAGACAAAGTTTGGAGTTTGCATTGCATTGCGTAGCGTCTTGCGTGTTTCTATGAGAAAGCTTACATTCAATAACATGAGTGCAAAGTCTTGCGCTTACGTCACGTCTGTGCTTGCATCTCATTGTGAATGTAGCATTACAGAGTCTACTGCATTACACAATTAGACACCGAGATTCCACCAGAAATACTCGTTTTAGGATCACCTGAATAAAAACAGTTAAAAAAGGTCCGTGTGTGCGGTATCAGTGGTTTTGTGAAAAGAATAACTAGAATTCGCTTAAATATAAATCTTGATATTTAAGTTCACCAGATTCCAAAGACGCGACACAAAGACTTTTAAGGAAATCACTCCATCATGAACATTTTTCGAACATTCTTTTTTCTCAAAAAACTCAGAAACTAAAAGTTTCTTAAATACAAAATGTGATATTTAAGTTCAGCAACTTCCAAGGATGGTCGTCTCCTTAGCGCGGTGGCAGCGCAGCTGCCTACCAAGCGGGAGACCTGGGTTCGATCCCCAGTACCGGCGTGGGGATTTTTCCCCCGCTGGGAGACCTGGACCGGGGTGCACTCAGCCTCGTGAGGTCCCTGGGGGGGGGGCCAATCGAGGAGCTACTTGATGGAGAAGTAGCGGCTCTAGGTCGTGAGGACCGCATTAACCGGCCGGGAGGGGCTCGAGGCGCTGACCACGTCTCACCCTCCAATACTGCACCCCATCCATGACGTCTGTAGTGGACCGAGATGGGGGACGCAGCGGCCGGGCGGTAGGCCAAGGCTCCCCGTGAGCTGTCGTGCCATGGAGTTAACTTCCAAGGATGGACACAAATATGTTGAAGAAAATTATCCCACCCAAACTATCCTTTACATGAACATTTTCGGAAGTTGTTTTTCCTAAAAACACTCAGCTTAAATACAAAACTTGATAATTATGTTCAGCAGTTTCCAAGGATGCGACACAAAGATTTTCAAGAATCACTGCACCCAAACTACTCTATAAACCTTTTTCGAACATTCTTATTTTTCAAAAATGTCTCTAACGGTTTTGATTAAAATTTCATATACTACAAATACTTACATTTCAATAAAATTGATATATTACATTTCCTGGAAATGTCTGAAGTCTTTTTCGTTCGGAAGATTTTTATAGGTGGTAAACCGTAAGAAAAAAAAAATATTACACCAAAATGTAGATCTCGTCGAAACACACAATTTATGTTGTATACATTTTTATCGTGCAGCTAACCATTTGCAAGATATAAGGCTTCCGAATAAAAAAAAAACATTTTCAGAAAAAGGCCTCTGTGTGTGTGTGTGTAAATACCAAGCATAAGATATTTAAGTTTAGTATCTTTCAAGGAAGTGAGATGAAGATTTTCAAGAAATTTCACCCGACTCTAGCCTTTACATGGAAAACTTTTCAAAAAAATGATTTTCTAAAAAATGGTTCTAATGATTTTGATTAAAGCACTGTATATGAAATTGGTTTAACTGTTTTTTCACACAAGCCGTGTGTAGGACAGGAGTTGGATAGGTAGAGCCATAGCCGGGATTTGAATCACGGAACTTCCGGTCTCTAGCTGGTTGCTCTTCCACTGAGCTACCATGGCGACATGCCGGCATAGTATTGGATTTCCCAGCTGACTCGCCTGTATCCCGGTAAACCACAAGGCATTTTCAAATTATTTTGAGATGACAACCCCAATGGCGACTTACAATGTTGTAAGTAGTTGTAAGTCTCAGGATTCATAGTATAACCATCTATTATGGTCAACATTGTAAGTCGCCATTGGGGTTGTCATCTCAAAATAATTTGAGATCACCTTGTGGTTTACCAGTAAACATGCGAGTCAGTTGAGAAATTCAATGCTATACCGGCATGCTGCCAGGGTAACTCAGTGGAAGAGCAACCGGCTAGAGACCGAGAGATTCGTGGTTCAAATCCCGGCTATGGCATTGAATTTTTCAGTCTGACTCTACCTATCTAAATGTATATGAAAGATATTTACATGATAAATAAAATGTATATCTTTTTTTGGGGGGGGGGGGAGCATCCTCTGAAGTTCTCTTATTCTGAATGACTTTTGTACAACGTTAAAGCGTAAGAGATAGACAAAATCTTACTACACAAACATTTGGATTTCGTCAAATCACATAATTTGTGACCTTCATTGTGTGTGTGTGTGTATTTGTGAGCTAACGGTTTAGCTTTTTTTTGTTTGTTTGTTTGTTATTCCTTTCAGTTTTAAAATACTTATATATAATTATGCTTTTATAATATATATATTTTTTTGTTCGTGTTTCTTTTGTGTACTGTTGACCATGCAAAGAAGCGAAATTTAATGTTAATTGTATAGAGACAGCTTTTAAAACATTTGTCTGTTGCTTTAGCCTAGAGCATTCCCTTAGTTCCTTTCTACTGTTTGGGTGGAATGCAATACTTTGGCTACCTATGTACTAAGTAGAAAAAGTAATAAAAATCTTAATTTTAGCATTTAGTGGGTTAGCTTGCAGGGTCTGCAGCCGGACTTAATTCTGTGGTGTTTTAGATTTCTGTTCTAACGCAGCAATTCACCGAGAATAAAACATGGAGAGTATGATATGGAGAAGGGACCACCATCTCATCTCCATTTTGTATTAGATTAGCAGAAGACGAAAGAGTAATTAAAAGGAAGCAAAGAAACCTGTTGCTCTGTGACATCAGAGGGATTCTCAAGATAAACCAAATGTCTAGTGAAGTAAATACAACTGTAAATACAGGCTTTTGCTGTTTGTGTTGAGAATTTCGTTTGACATCTGTTACATTAAAGGGCACATAACGATATAGTCATATTTTCTCTGTCTTTACTTCAAACGTCATTCCTGTGAAAGAGACCCACATCCGCCATGAGAGCGCCTCAAAAGCAAGCCAATTAAAACGGGGGAACGTTCCTTTAGGTGCGTTCGTGGTGCAGTACTGACTCAGGTGGGATACTTAAGAAACACGAAGGTTCTAAGTTTCTTAGAAGATTGCTTTGATCGTAAATCGTGGTCCTAACGGCGGTATTTTCCTGTGGAACATATTTTCTATTGGCAATGTTAACTTGTGTACTGATTGATGTCGTTGGATTTTCATTTTATTTAACTTTATACATTAGATCACTAACATTCACGCTCCCATTCATACTTCCAGAATCTGGGAAGGGTAAGGGATAATTTGGGCTACTGAAAATCCTCACCCCCAGGCGGGAATCTAGCCCGGGACCTCCGGGTGCTCATCATATAACTCAACTTAGTTATCAATCTGTATTTTAGATATGGTTTTGACAGAACTTGGTGCACTATTATTAGCCACTCTAAATATTTAAAAAAAGTACCTACTCAATTTTCAACCCATATTTTCGTTTCCGAACTACAAAATAACATTCTTTTGTATACTAGATAAACATTTGTAAATATTATTTGAGAACTCTTAAAAACTATTCTTACTATATTTTCAATTCCTTCTATATAAATATTTGATCCATTTGGTCAAAATATTGCACTATTTTATTATAGGACATGAGGATCTTCTCTTACCACTTCAAAAAGCAACTACTTTTGAGGTTTTCAAAATTAAGCAGAAAAATTCTGTACTTTTGCTATACAATTCGTATATAAAGTTAGCCGAGTATTGCCCTGTTATCTGAACGCATTTAAGCTGCAGAAAATATTTCTGTTTTTATTTTAACAAAAGTAAAGCAATTATTACTTTCTCTACCACGTACGGGATCCGCTGAATTCAAAAATTAACTTTAGGAAAAGGTCTGCGCGCATTATGTGCATGCGTGTGCGCTTGCTTCCATGTGTCTGTAATCAGCAAAATCTAGAATAGTTGTTAAATATCAATCTTGGACTTAAAACAGCATCTTTCAAGGATGCGACATGAAGGTTTTCAAGGAAAACCTATCCTTTGCATGGATAAATGTTCAACAATTGTCATTTCTAACACACACACACACACACACACACACACACACACACACACACACACATTTGTGCATAGATGTGTATGCGCGCACAAACACACACACACACACATTATATATATATATATATATATATATATATATATATATATATATACATATACTACACATGTTGGCTTACTAGGCATGAAGAGGGGATGGTGAGAGCCGGATACTTTGGTGCGAAGGAGAGCGATTAAATTGAGCACTCCCCGAACGAGATGACGTGAGGTAATAACATGTGAGGCTCTCATTCGGTAGGTTCCCGGTTCGACTCCCAGTGGTCGCCCACTCTGACCATGGATTTTTCGTGGCTTTTGCTGGTTAGGGTGATGTATTTTACCACGGATTTCCTCTCCCCCATTTCCTTTCATTTCATCTCCTTCCTTCATGTTTCAAGTTGGCTTCGCAGCTGAGTAATGGTTGGTGTCGGACAGATGACGAGGAAGTTTGGGCATTGTAACTTCTTGGCCCTGCCAGATTGCATCATTTCGAGCATCCACTGCTGGATCGAATTCTCCTCGTCCCGCTAAATTGAGCCTCTGAACACCCTCCAATGACTTAGAACAGTAATGCTCATTGCGTTTATTGTGGCTCATGGAATAATTTTCATTATATTTACATCCAAATATTAAGTATCAATATAGCTTTGTAGTAATTGTACTAGTCTTTGGATATCCCTGCATCCTTCCAAGCAATGCATTGCAAAGCAGTAGCACACCTGATCAACAATGGAACGTATTCAGTTTCTACCTCCAGCCTTATTTTGATGAGGTGTACATTTGTTTTGCTCATTGTTATTGGAAATTTTCAAACATTCTTCTTTGTATCTGTATATATGAATCC
The DNA here is from genome assembly GCA_030762935.1 of Hymenopus coronatus. Taxonomy (NCBI): domain Eukaryota; kingdom Metazoa; phylum Arthropoda; class Insecta; order Mantodea; family Hymenopodidae; genus Hymenopus; species Hymenopus coronatus. Next base: position 121,747,601 of record CM060897.1, on the reverse strand, counting down.
TACAATTAAGTTTAGCAGTGAATAATAAGTAGTAAGTTTAATGCAGTGCAGTGTTTAATATTAACGTCTCTGATGAGAGACAAAGGCAAGAGAGAAGAGAAAGGAAAAGATTGTCAATATAGTTGGGAACATGCTTTTTTTCCTTTCTTCATACCTGCTAGGAAGGCAGAGCCATGTGTTTAATTCATGAAATAGTTCAAGGTTAGTTTAATTTTAACAGTAATTATAATTACAGTTCACCTACTTCGATTATTCGTGTGCGAATTATCCGTGCACCCCCCCTCCAAAAAAATTATTTTGCTTTAATGTCAATACACGCATTTTTTCGTTTCTCCGGTATCTCTTTTATAAATTTCTTTTAACTCTCTTCGTTGACACTTACGCACTGATGAACACCAGAACAACTGAATTGGTTTTTAACTCACATGGAACAGTCAGGCCGACAGCAATGGAAACGGTACTATAACTTAACTTGCCATACCTATGCACGGAAGTGGAATAAACTTTTGAACAAAGAATATATGTTAAAAAAGCTCTTAAACTTAATTTCCTATTTACATATTATGTATGTTGTACCTTAAAAACATTCAATTACGGGTTTCTCCATTATTCATGTTTTTCGACTATTCTTGCTTCTTCTCCACTCCGGATAATCGAGAGTATACTGTAATTCAAATTATGAAACAGGTATCCTAAGGATTCCAAATTGAGAGCACAAAAACAGTACGAAAATTTGGTTTTGTGTCGTTTTGGATCAACATTTGGAGTGTATTCTGTGGACTAGCTAGGTTAAATGGGAATGCCGGAATTTGTGAAGAAAAATTTTATATTAAATGTACAAATAACGAAGAATGTATTCCCAACCTGTTGGCTCTTTGCATCAGTGGCGGCTTAGGTAATAAAGCTCTTATCACATAAAACTCACATGTAACATGCATGTTTCTTATAAGAGTTGACTCTTCTGTCCTTTTGTTGGCGTATTTCTCAATTATGTCGTCGTGAAAAGGCTGCTTCTTCTCTAGGTCATTCAGCAAGTCCTTGTGGATGGAGATGTTAGCCATAGATGTCAGTCTTTCCTGGGTCATTGAGCTCCGCAAATATGAGTTTATACCCTTCAGAGCAGAAAAGCTCTCCACTGAATCGCTCGTTGACGGCAGGACAACGACGAGCAAAAAAGTTTATACACTTGCTGAAATATATGCTTGTTTTCTTGGTCCAATTGATGTTCAAAATGTCACAAAAGCCAGCACTGTGCCACACTGCCTTTTATACACCAAGTAATCAGGAAAGCCAACACAACAGTTTTTACATATAATAACTACCACACAGCCGCTCGTATTCATCGCACTACGAAATTTTAAAGTGCTTTTTTGTAACATTTCGCACCTATTTGTTTCACTTTTTTTTGCGGATAAATTAACAATTGGGTTTGGTATTTTCTTTGATAGCATCGAAATCAGTCCACCCCAAAATGCTGTGTGCAATTCAGGTCAAAACTGATTACAATTAATTTGCTTATTGCTTAATTTCAACTAAATAAGGGTAATTATCTATCTTAACGAAATTATGCTGTCATCCCAAAGGTAATTTAATCTTTTAATCATTATTTATGGATAATAAAACTATTACAACATTAAATTTTATTGAAAGAGTTTCTTTTATCTTCATTTTGCGGTGCATCTCTCCGCTAACTTTACAGATGGAAATAACAAGTTACAGCCGAGCAAACTTCATCCAAATAAAGAACACAATGCAACTAGCGTATTCAAATACACACACACACACACACACACACACACACACACACACACACACACACAATCACTTTGCGTGAACAGTATTTTTTGACTGTTGTTGACTTTTTGGGTAAATAGTGATGTCAAACTTCGTTAGGGAAGAAGGTGGGTGGCTTTTAAAAGGTTGTTTTTCTTTTATGAGTATAATAAACACATAGGCTAGCCTCTGCAAGGTTCTCTAAATTCACGTACACCATTACCTTCACGTAGCCTCATAACAGGTCCTTTTCGTAACACATGAAACTTTAAGTTCCGTTTCGTTGTCATGGCAATCGGATGTAAGCATACAGCTACATATCGATTGACAGAAAAGAGCTGCAAATCCACAATCATCCCTTCTTTGGTTTTCTCCCGCTAACATCCTCCTCAAGGATATCTATCGGGGCAGAAGACGAGCATCACTCCACCACTTCTCTCTTCGCTCACAGATAAATATTCTTGATGGTTATTTTAGATGTTTGAGCTTGCATCAAATTAAACACCTATATTCAGATTTAATACAGCTAAAAAAGCTCTGATGTGTTCCATTCACATGACTTACCCTACATCTCTGTAACAAATTATTTTTAATAAGCATATTCTCCAATCCTCTTCATGCTAATCGAGATAAACACTAGCAGAAACGGTCTTATTACTTAATTCCTTATAAGTAGGAGGAAAATAAGGGAATACGCTAGGCTAAACCGACAGTCACATATTTTAAAATGTGGTTCCTATAGGATTGAAATCCCTTTCTTTGCTTGGCAGGAGTTGGCAAGTTCCTGTATGAGAAAAGTATTTTAAAACTGAAACTAATAACAAGGAATATCTCGAAAATGGTCAATTCCAGGAAAAAAAGTGTATGACAAAAATTGTGTGCTTTAAGGAGCTCTACATTTTTTGTGTGATGTAAATTTTTGTCTATCTCTTATGGTTTACTAGTAATGCAAAATTTAAAAAAAAATCATTATCCGAATAGAGATCCTTAGAGGTTATTCCCAAAACATTCAAGATATGCATTTTATTTGTCATGTAAATATCTTACATATGCGATTTTAATCAAAATCGTTAAGAGCCATTTTTGAAAAAATATAAATGTTCAACATTTTTCCCACGAGTCGTTGGGGATTAGGCGATTTTCTTGAAAATCTTCCGTGTCGCATCCGTGGGAGATACTGAACTTAAATATCAATTTTGGTATTTAACGTACTCTTCGTTTTTCAGTTATGCGCACACACACACACACACACACACACGAAACTTTTTTCTAAAAATGATTTTTTTTTTACTCAGGGGGTGCCAACATTTGTATTTCCAGAGAAATCTAGATATCGAATTTTTGGATGCTATACAAAACCTTCTCTATGCACTGTGTACATGGTACGTGTAGAGAAAGTAATAAGGAAATTGAACTTCCATAGCTTCACTTGAATTGTCGCCACTGGTTTGCATTCTAGTCTATTGTTAAGATATAAAACTCGACTGTGTGCAAGCCCCTACACGCCTAGCTGCGCAGACCACATAAAGTGTCGTAATATGAAGAAGTCAGGTGGAGGGCAAGAGACTCCTTAGGTCGCGCGCAATACATTGTTTGTAATGGGAAAACACTGAAATTTAAAACATCTATAATTACGTCATAAGGCCACCTGAGCAGGAAATAATTGCGACAATACGTTCTTTATGATCGTCAGCATATATGCACAGGGATTAGACCTTGAATGTCCTGTTGGAAGTTGAATAAAATCACTTCATTGACTAGACGGAAATATCATCCCACAACTGAACAAAACAGACGTAAATATTATCATTGAACTTGAATATCGCATACCTGCATTTAAAGTGTTTTACGAACAGGATGTAAGCATCACAGAGAGCATAATTCAGCTTTCATTTCGTTTTTTCAGTTTCTTCTCAGTGAATCCATGTATTCTTTCTGCTTTTTACTTTAATGCACAAAGTCGTCAACAAGAATTATAAAGAGGGTTTGTTAATGGGTCAAAGTGCTGAATTAAAAATGAAAAATATGCTGGGTCCGATTCTAGACTGATGAAGTCATTCTTATTCCCCACCTTCAAGAGCCTGGAAATATGAATGCGATACTCAATATGTGTTAAGTTAATTGAGAAATACAGTTTTAATGTGCAGCTCAAATTTAAGCAGTCGCTATAGAAGATCAAGATGGTAATACGACGATATTACCTAAGGCGGTGCGTAAATAAATAAAAACAAATAAATAAAATGATTCAGCAGAAAAAAAAAAACATATGCAATATTGGATTTTCACAGATGGCATGTACAGTATAAAATTAGGTACATTATAATGAAATTAGGTACCTGTATTCCGCTTCAGTAAACTATATTCAAGATAGTTTTAAAATTTAAAATTTTCGGGCTATTTTGCCACGGCAAAATAGCCCGAAAATTTTAAATTTTAAAACTATGGACACCGGCCGTGAAAGCTTACGCATATATATTCAAGATGCTAAGTAAACATTTTCTATCAGTATTTGTGGTATATTTGAGTTAGATAAGATAGGTATATTAATAAGTGCACATCAGGAGAGTATGGTCTGTGCTTCCTGAAATAATTTATAAACAAATCTAAAATTAGAATCGATTATTAACATTCTTATGTTCTAACGCTTTTGCAAAATTCCTTTTTGCACCCTATGTGATTGTGATTCAGTCTGAAATTACAGATTTGAAAAATTAACGTAATCTAGATTTCGGGTATTTCTTTTTTTATATTTAGGACAAATTATAATATTGAATCTAATATTTTAGCACTGCCTTCTAATGCTACTGAAACATATACAAAATAGTTATAAGAATGAAATTAGTGTTCTCATTAGCTTTCTCAGATGAGAAGGGAAACTAAATACTGAAGAACTGTATCAGGGTTTAGCATTTATCTTGCCTTTATTCTCATGGAAACAATTTCTCATTTCGAGAATTTGTTACGTCTCGGAGCAGCTGACGACTTACTCTGTAATTCTAGTCTATGTATTAGGAACCTAAAATAAATTATCATTCGCTTAGTGACCGAGGAAACCCACGAGAGTAAATCGAAGTGAATTTGGAACGCAAATGTTACAATTTATTCTTACCGATGGAAAGTGATCTCGGAATCATTTTTCCGGTGGTTGGTACAATTATGCAGCATAGAAGTGCACCATGTTAATTATCAAACCCTAATACCCTTAAATCACCTCACTTTTAAAGCCTTTTAAACGTACAGAATATACGGCAGAAAGTGGGTTTGCCACTCACCTACCGATGCGCGAGAGGTTTCAATAAGCGACAGCGACCCCAGCGCCAGCGGTGAGTCTAGGTAATATATTCCAAGGTCTTTGATTCTGTGCTCAATGTATTGTAGACTCTTCTCAGGTGGGAGTAGGATGGCTGACCGATGTGGTATAAGGGCATATTTACGGGAAGAGACGTGAAGGGGAAAGCCTACAACAGACTGCTCAGATCATTTCTCTTGCCATGCGAAGCATAGCCGATGAATCTCGAGAACAACTGAACCAGTTCCCGATGCGTGTAGCGTATCGCCAGTTTAGTGCTTTTTGAAGATAGGGATTTTTAATTTGCTTACTGGACACACACTCATAAGTTATCAGCGGGAGATGTTTATTCTTCAAATTTTTTATGAATATAAAGGTTCAGTTAAGGAGTAATTAAATTGTTTTATTATAACTGTATGTATCAAATCACATTTTTCCGTATGCGTTATGATTTCAGTGAACACGCTATCTTTTCAAATGGCACTGGCTCCGTTTATTATGCCATCGAACAACTTGAATAATTCCTCAGGTCTGTTCTTGATCTTTAAGATTCAATAAAACATGCGATTTATTTCCTTTCACGTGCAAGACTATTTTTTCCTTGCAACTTTACAATTAATGCACAATTAACATCGCGGCAGGTAAGGTTTCCAATCACGACCGCATACAAAAAATATTGGTATTAAATGTCTTGAATATATTTACTTTCTTACATATAACTCATTAAATCCAGAAATAACATGTAAAGCTTTTTTTTTTTTTTTTTTTTTTTTTTTGTAATATTAACTTTTGTCGTTTTTACTGCTTGGTCTTGTTAAGACCTTATATAGTTTTAAATACATCATTTCCAACATTATATAACAATTATTTCAACCAATGTACAACAATTATTTCAACTTTAACACAGAAATTTACACGTTTACACTTTATCAAATAAATTAAATCCTTAAGAAGCGTCGAGTTTTTATGTTGTCGGGTTTGTTCACAGCACTGGAGAAATTCGAGATCCTGGTTTGTTGTCTACTCTTGGAGTACAGTGAGCAGTTCACAGTGATGTGCTGTATGGTTAATGATGTGTTGCAATTGGTACAGGTTGGAGGCTGGTCTTTGTTTAGAAGGAAAGTGTGTCAGCCTGCAGTGGCCAATTCTTAGGCGGGAGATGATTGCTTGATTTCGTCGTTTGAGTTTACGAAGGGGTCGGAAGAAGTTAGTACAGCCTAAACGAGCTTCATGAAGTTTGCTATAAGTGATAGCCACTTTGTTTTCCATTTCTGCATGTACACTCGTTTAGTAAAAGTAATGATATCTTAGTACAAGGAAGCTATAGAGGGATCACTTACTAGCTGCATTGTTAGCTAAGAAAAGACAGTTAGCCCAGAACTTGGTACATAGCAGTATACTCATCTGAGCAACGTGTATTTGTGAAATAACGTTCAACAAGATGAAGTTCAAGGGAAAATATAAATTCGTCTCAGCAATGTAAGGATACATGGAACCAATTAGCCAGCTCATACTGACAAAATTGTGCAGAAGAATAGCAGAATTCGAGAATTAACTTCACAGCAGAAGTCTGCCTAACCAAATTTTCTTAAAATTATGTAAAGCAATGTACATAATTTATTCATAAATATAATAAGGCTATTTATCAAGTTTGTATATGGCGTGCTCAAACAGATACTCTTTCTTATATTAGACCCTCTTGAAATTTATAGTGAGTACCATTGGCTTAGAGAAAAGCCTTTGAGTGGCTCTCTCTTTCTCTTTTTCCTCTTTTTTTCCTTTGTTTACATACTTTTTTACCGTTTTCTTTTTGCTCACAAAGAACACTTGCAAATACACAAGCACCCATGCCCAAGGCGGGACTCGAACCCAGGATCCCCTGCTCCACGAAGCACTAAGGCTAGGCACTTCTGCGAGCACGGCCACGGGGACCGGCCTCTTAAGGCAGTGAGGTCAAGCCTGGATTTTGTTTTGGGGGGAGAAGATCCTCCGTGTCTCTGTCGAATGAAATGCACGTTTTCTGCATTCATCCCATCCTTTCTTCACGTATGTGTGTGTGTATGTGTGTGTGGGTGTGCACAAAATATTCATTGGGTGTCGAGATGCTAGGTTCCCCCTCCGAAAACTGGCCATAGAGACCGTAAATTTAGACCAGCCCTGGGGAGCTGGTGAACGAGGGTAAGTGTGACTTCTTCCACCGTTGTTCGGCATGTAAAGCACACAAGTGGCGGAACTAGCCAATTTTAAAGCCGAGTGGCTGGGTAACAACATCTCTTTCAGTCTTTCTTCCTCAAATGAGGCATTAGAAGCCTTTGCTCGGACTTATAATAAAACGCTGAAGCTTTTTCTCGACACAAATTTATCAATGTCAGGTTTAATGGTAGACAGAAAGAAACGCAGTACTGACAGAAGAGTAACTGTATCACTCTTAGTATAAGTACACTTTTTTATAATCATACCTTAAAGTTTAGCTTTTCCATGCTGGTTAACATGTGCAAAATTAACATATCGTCGAATGCTATACTTTTTTACGTAGCACAACTGTTTAGAACACAATACATATTCAGCCCTTTTACCATTGTGAACGCAGAAATAATCAATTTCCCACTCTACGCGAAATGTGTATCTAGCATTCTCGTGTGCCATCCTCAATAAAACGTCATTGCCAGTTATTATTCGGCATGTACACAGCTAAGTAGGTACAGTGGAGTGGGTAGAGAATGGGCGGTAATTTAAGTGCACGAATATGAGTTTAGGCATAATAAGTCATTAAAATAAGCAGGCAAAATATGTTATAAATATCTAAAATAGGCAATAGAGAAAACTCTTACATTTGTCCTATGTATTTGCTAGAAATTGCGATTTTCGACTCGACTACTTACATATTTAGCAGATAAGCATTTTACTATCAGTAGAAAATGGGTAGGATCCGAAAATAATTAATCTTTGCAGTTTACTGCGTAAAGGTACACAAATTTCATTTTATTATTCTCCATTCATCCTTACTTCACCGCTAATATAAACAAAATCAACAGGTTGCAACGGTTCTGATTGGTTGGTGAACGTTTAAGCCCTTAAATTGGCGAGAGAGTACAGAAATATTGTATTAAACTATGAAATGTTGTCTAATTAATATAGTATTATTGATTAAGGAACAAAATCGAATTTTATATAAACACTTTTTTTATGTAACAATGCATATACTTTGTGCAGTTCGTATGTATGTATGTATGTATGTATATATGTATGTATGTATGTATGTATGTATGTATGTATGTATGTATGTATGTATGTATGTATGCATGCATGTATGTATGTATGTATGTATGTATGTATGTATGTATGTATGTATGTATGTATGTATGTATGTCTGTATGTATAAAAGAATGACTTCCTGGTTGAGCAAAGCATAAGTATTGGACAATATAAACCAATAACAAGCAATATTTGGGAAATGGTTCATGCCACAAAAAGTGTATATGACATAAATTGTATGTATTAACGGGAACTACAATTCCTCTTTAGCAAGTTTTTGTACGTTTCTTGCGGTTTATGCATAAGTCATTCAGAATGAAGAGAGTACTTCAGAGCCTCTCCCCAGAACATTCAAAATATTTTCTGAAAATGTCTTAAACATGTGATAGCTTAAACAAATTCGTTTGTGCCATTTTGAGAACATATACATTTTCAAAAAGTGTTCCATGTAATGGGTAGTTGGGGTGAGGTCTTTTCAGACACGCCACATGAGCATTTTTTTTTTAAATGCTTTTATTTTTGGATTCAAGGAGTCTTAAACATATTTCCGGTGAAATCTCGGTAAGGAATTTTTGGATGGACTACAGTAACTTCTCTACTTACGATGTACATTGCACGTACATCGTAGAGATAGTAAAAAGCATCAAAAGGTAAATATTTCGGCAATTATGATTGAGTGAATTAAATATTTTCTCTTTCTACTATATGGGATGTAAATACCTGCTAGAGAAAGTAAAACATTAAGTAAAGCTATACGATGATTGCAGCACACACACACACGCACACACGCACACACGCACACACATAACGATCTTAAGAAGTAGTTAAAGTGAATTCTACTGGCGATCCGTATTTGAACGTGTTAAAAGTATCAAGTTGGAAAAGTCGCCAAATTACCGTCGTTTTGATTTCTTCTTGGGCTCATTGGGTTTTTAGCTTCACAGATCCCTCGGCTATGCCCTGTTGTAGTCCCGCAGTAACGACCTCCGGCCGCAGTTGATACACTCCTCTACTTATACAAATATCCCTCGGCTATGCTTTGGGCTTAAGACTGAGCCACGCTTTGCGGCTTACGTCCCTAAACGTCTATACTGACCAGAAGCAACTACAAAATGGCTCTAATAATAGAATAACAAAGGTACCCACGTATTGAAGTAATGCCAGGTGGTGCAACCATCGTATAGTAGCAATAAAAATTATGTACCTATATGGAATATACCTATGTTTGGCAACTCAGCACTACTTTTACTTGTAAAATTGTTTTATTTCATTTAAGCAAATAAAAGAACTGTCGCCCTCCGTGGTGTAGTGGCTACCATGCTTGTTTAGAAGAACGTTACCTAAGTATTTGTTGTTTTTATATATAATATGAAATAGTATTCGCGCACATGATACTACGTTGCGGGTTTTATAATGAACAGCTGTGTTGTCGTATGAGGCAACGTCACATCGCTGCCTTCAGTATTATTTAACATGTCTCAAACGCTAGGAAGTTCGTACCGTTCGCCATTCCTTAATATAGTTTGCGACCGACCATTTCACCTCATCAAAACAAGTCACTGATAAGTGGAGAAGTAAACAAACCTATTTTCAAGTAAACAGTACTGTTTCCCGAGAACAAAAATTACTTATGAGACATTCACGTAAGCATACCCATTTAGATAATTCATTATATACAACATACAAATTATTACATATATAAGGGTGACTCTAACTGATTTCTATATATGTCCATTATGAAAACACCCAAGCAATTATAACACGGATTGAAATATTTACTGATTGAATGTTAAATAATATCCAAATAATAACATTAATTTCTCAGATATCTTCAGAATCTTAATAGGTAAAAACGAAAACAGGAATTAAACTAAATGTTTATTCATCTACAGCTGTATTACTGCTAACTATATATGCTTCTGAAGCCGTTCAAATGAAAACCTCATTCTACGTTCCGACAAACAAAATTTATAATGCGAAAAATTTGATTCCACTTCGCATGATGTGATCGGGGCATATTTGAAATATTTTATCAGTTCCGTTTCATTATCACCAAGCAAATGCCATTTGTTGGAATCTAAAAGTGCAGCTTGTATGCGATACATCACACTAAACCCTGCATTCTTTTCAATTACACTTTTCATTTTCATCTTTATTTCAGGTAGGATGCTCGTGGATTAGTAGATTCGTCTTGGCAGTTCTACATGCCACACAGATTCAGTTCAGCTACATATCTCTGGACTGTAACCGAGTATTAGTTGTAAGCTAACTCTTTGAATAAATGTGCGACTAACAATACACTTCTGTGAAGCTGTTCTGTTACTAAACGGTTGACAGTTCGTATACTAGAACTGCCAGCAGTTTCTAAATAAGTACATTAATAAGTTCACTTCTAGAAGACTTACTATGGCTGTAAACAAATTAATTTTGCTCACATTTGAGCAGTACAGAGATGTTATTCAAACGCCTTCCTTCCTACCGACGTTAATCTGTGTTATACAGTGATAGCTGTTTTGCAGTAATGGGTTACACTCTACGTTGACCTTTGCTCGCGCAAGTAGCGCCGTGTGATATTGCCAAACCTGGCCGCTCTTTCTCTGCATAAGGAAATTGGTACGAGCTTCCTAGCTCTGGTAAGGAAGGTTGGAACGGTTAATATAGACGGATTTTGGCACGCTCACACAATCAAACCCAAAATTGATAGAAGCGAAGTTACTCACCTTTCTTCAAGGTCATCGTGCGAGAGCCTTCCATCGGACTGAAGAGTCCGTTACAGGTGGCGTCTCCCGACTGAGCTACCCTGTAGTCCACATCATCGTCCTTGGCCGTCACTATGCCGCTGTGGTACAACCCTTCGCCGCCGTTCATTTCGTTGCCTCCTGCCACGACGGGTAAGGTCGATTTCTCATATACGAAACACCTGAAGCGATCCTCGTTAGATGTGGCGTGGTTATGATGAATCTTACCCACCAGATACCGCGACGAACCTTCCTTCCACGTGGCCAGGCACTGCAGCTCCTCCACTGCAACAAGAATACAGTAGGCCAAGTAAAACACCTGATGCGATCACTCACACCATTCCATGCCAATATAAAATCACAACAGGCGTCGGTGAAACGACGCCCAAAGATTATAATAGTCTTATAGCTTATACTTAGCCCGAAACTTTGAAGCTCTTTTAAGTACCTATATTATCATGTAACTTTACAATTATATCATTTTGAGATTAGTTAGTGCACAAAGCACTAATGCCACTTAAATTGTCTGTAAACCATAGTATTAGTGCCGTAAGTAACCCAGCTTATCATCCATTTCGCTTACATTTCAAATCATTCTCTTCCTCAAGTTCATGCTGACTACGGGCCGACCACTCGTTTCAGGTTCTCCATTCTGTGATTTCGTACCTTTGGCTCCGCGACAGGCTTCTGACCCCTAGGCACCCGCTTGTAAGTCCTAGGAGGTGTCAGTCCTACATACGAGGAGGGTAAGCCGACTACGAAGGAAAACAAAAAGTAACCCAGCATATTTTTCCAGTAATTTCCTTTCATTCATTTCATGTTATGACAAACCATATTGGAAGAATACCATAATTTTTAAAGGCACAAGATTTTTAGCGGGGTTTCCTAAGACCCAGAACTTCATGTGAGCTAAGTGCAGCCTTCCGATACATTTAAACCGCGAAAGCAAGCGACGCGGAGCTTCTAAAGTTACTTGTGTTCTTACCGAGACAGGTGGCTCAGACGTTACGTCTGAGACTAGCATTCGGTAGGTCGTGGGATCGGTTCCCCGCGGCCGACCTCTCTGATCCATGGTTTGTCGAGGGTATTTCCTTGTCACTAGACGACGGAGAGGTTTCGTCATTCACCCGATCTTCCTGCCCCTTCATTTCATCTCAATTTCGTCCACTCGGTCTCTTTCGGGGTTGTAAGTATCGACAACAGCGATGGTGGCGCGCTCCGTTGTGGTGGCTGCGCTCTGTAAATAAATCTCTCGGCGGTGGGATGGTGTGGAGTTTCATCAGACGTGGGGCGCAGGCTCCCAGCTCTCCCCACATGAGATGAACTGCTTGAAAACTGTTAGGGACCATCCACGGTGGCTCCCTCCCAGCCGTCTGTTGTAAGTATTCTCATCGCATCCTATCCTCCTGGGGTCAGAGGCATAAGCCAATGCCTGCAGTAAGGTATCCCCTCCGGCACCACACACACACACACACACCCACACACACACACACACACACACACACACACACAAGGGCCGCGCTGTGGCCGGGTGGTTAGACCACTCGACTCTCACCTAGTCGGCCGGGGTTCGATCCCAAGCGACCGCATGTCAGATTTGTGGCGGACAAAACGGCGCTGGAGCGGGTTTTCTCCGGGTACTCCGGTTTCCCCCGCCATCGCATTCCACCGGTGCTCCATCATCATTCATGTATCATCAGTGTCACCGCCTGCAGTGCCATTAGTAGTTAAAGTGGGCGTTAAACACTACCAAAAAAAACCACACACAAACACCTGGCTACGCTCGCGACTTTTTTCCTGCCTAATCTATGCTGATTATGAGGCGCTCTTTGTTCAGGTAACTCTATTAGTGTTGAAAACTAGTTTTCGTATCATATAGGGTCTCAGTAACAACATTTACCTACACGTGAATTCGGTGTCTCTTCGAAACACCCGTATAAATAGAAGTTATATATGTAACAATAAGCGTATCGAAGGTTCAACGCACTGATCGTACAACAATAAGTGTGGTAAAAAGAAAAAAATAGCTGAATTAGTTCTGACTGATAATAGTCTGTATTGCCTAAACCTGGTAGCATGAATGGGAATGACTTAACAAAACACTATGGTAAAAAACGTATTTAAAATTTACTAGCGTGAAACTGCATATGAAGTTTCAAAAAAGCGAATCTCCAATATTTATAAATATTAAATATTCTGTGGCGGATAGTAAAAATCTGTTGTGTTCCATTTACCTAACTTCCTCTAGCTGATCCATAATTAAACTATTCTTACAAAAAATATTCTTTTATCTACATCATGCTGATCGGGATAAATATTATCAGAATTAGTTATTACTTGCTCCCTAGTAAGTAGAAGGGAAATAAGAGGGTATATTAGGCTAAAGCAACAGCCAAATCTTTTAAAATATCATCACTGTGTGAAACAACTGAGATTCGGTTTAATTCCCACGGCTACGTTTGAGAAAATTTGGGAAATTTAACTTGAAACCAATAAGAAGTATCTCGAGAACGGCCCACTCTATAAGAAAAACGTATATGACCTATATTGTGTGTTTTCACGAGATCTACATTTTATGAGGTAAGCTTTACAAATCTCTTACGGTTTAACTGTTATGCAAAACCGTTAAAGAGTTCTTCAGACGATAGTCCCAGAAAATTTAAAATATACGTTTTATTTGTGATGTAAGTATCTTTAATATGCGGTATTTTAATCAAAATCTTTAGAACCATTTTTGAGAAAAACAAACATTTCAAAAATGTTTCCATGTAAAGAGTACTAAAGGGTGTGGGAGATTTTCTTGATAATCTTCATGTCGCATCCTGGAACATATCAAATACAAATATAAAGTTTGGTATTTAACGGTCTTTTCGTTTTTGAAGCTATGCTGCCCACAAACACACGGGCGCGGACCTTTTTCTAAATATTCTTTTTGGAATCAGGGGGTTTCAAAATATTATATTTCTGGCGAAATATCGATATCGAATTTTTGGGTGGAACACAATAACTTCTCTAGCTACTGTATACACTATATGTACATACGGGCTAGAAAAAGTAAAAAGGGAATTATGTATAGTGTTGTAACAAAAGAATTGAGCTTCATCATGTCTGACAGAGATATGTAATCGATGTCAGAGCTACAACAGGAAATGAAAGAGAACCGGAGAATCAACATATATCACCTATCTAATTGAACATGTGATACAACAAAACGCAGTGTTCCATACTCTGCTCGAAAAGGGGAGATGGCAGTGTTAAATTTGCCATTTTCTGGAAAACCACCCCACATTTGAACCAAACTTATTACACCAATGTTCCAGGTCACAACGGATTTTATATGCACAGTGCGAAAGGAAATAGGTTGTAATAACAACTTTACGGTTTACATTCCAAAATGATGTATTTTGGTCACATTTTGCATGAAAAATTAACTCCTGGGAGTGACATACCAAGGTGAGCCAGAGCAGAACATGACCACCATGCATTCTACGTACCTTCATTCACTGAAAGTATTGTAGGATAATATTACAAGGGTTGTCATGGAACATTGATCAACTAGTTATCTCCCATTTCACAAAAAATAAAGGAAAAATATCTGATATGTTGCATTCACATGAACATGTCTATCTGTTCCTGATACAATTATTCACACAATCATTCCTTTATCAACATCAACTTATCCTAGTTAAATACAAAGTTTGGTATTAAACGGCATTTTTTAGAGCTATGCTGTCAACAGACAGACAGTCAGACACACACCGCGCGCGTAGGCAGGCTAGTACATGCACTGACCTTTGTCTAGAAATGATTTTTTATCTTTTTTTTTTAATCAGGAGTTCTCAAAACTTTATTTCCGGCGATATCTCGGTATCAATTTTTGGGTGGAATATAATACCTTCTCTTTACACTATATGCATAGTGTGGAGAAAGTAAGCATGCAAAAATGCATGATAGTGGGTAGAGAAGCTCTTTTAAATGTAACACATTTGCTTTTTTATTTCTCTATTATGTATAGCGTAGGATCCAAAAATTAGATGCTGAAAGTTCACCGGAAAAACATGTTTTGAGGACACCTGAATTGAAAAGCCTATTTAGAGAAACACCGCCTAAGTATACAGTATTTAAATTTAGTATCTTCTGAGGATGCAACACGAATAATTTCAAGAAAATCCCCGTACCCCAAAGTCTACTTCACATGGAATAGCTTACAAAAGTTTTGGTTTTCTCCAAAAGGGCTCCAACGATTTCATTAAACGATTAAAATATTTACAAATAAAATTATATTTTAAATTTTCAAACATAACAATTTTGGGAATAGCCTCTGAAGTTCTCTTCACTCTTAATGGCTTTTGTATAACTAGTGAACAGATAAAAAGCTGAGAAACTTCGTTTAAAAGTTGAAAAAAATCTATAAAAAGTAGATAAAAATACGATAGAAAATCCATAATAAGTTTGCAAGCAGTCCTTAAGAAGTCCGCCAAAGTCAGTAAAAGGTCGATAAAAAGTGCATCAAAAATCCATAAAAATTGAATAAAAAGTAGATAAAAGAGAGTAAAAGCCCATATAATGTGCGAAGAAAGTGCGTAAGAAGTCCACAAAAAGTCCGCACAAAGGCCATAAAAGCTCCATAAAATTGCATAAAAGTCCATAAAATGTCGACAAATAGTCAAAAGAAATAGCTAAAATATGGATAAATAGGAGATAAAAAGTGTATAAACAAAGGTGAATAAAATATTGATAAAACTTGGATTAAAGGTCGTTACAAAGTCGTCATCGATGAATAGTCGATATAAACTCGACAAAAAGACGAAAATGAAACTTTTATTCCCATTTTATCTACTTATTTCTATTAAATATTGACTTTTGATGAATTACTTATGGATTAGTTATGGACAGGGCTTCTAACAAGCTTTTTACGGTATCTTATTCACTTTTTACCAACTTTTATACGGATTTCTTACGAACATTTTACGGATTCCTTGTGGACCGCTTATGGACTTTTTATGGTATTTTTTTTTTAGAGTTTTTATCATCTATAAGTTGGGACATCTGTACGGTTTACACGTGTGAATGCTTCTGGAAGTTTCTTGCCACGACATCGACAAGTATAATAGGCGAGAACGAGCCCTGCAAAAAGCTTAGTTTCAACTGAGAATGCATAGCGTGCAGAAGTTGAATCAATTTTGACGGGACATCAGGGGCGTGCAGTAGTAGCCGCCGCATTCAGCTATATGGCAGAATTGTTGCGAAAAAATCGCAGAATGATATTTACTGGTGAACAAAATTTTATTTGTAATCAGTGGAAGAAATAAAGAGCTGTTTGTTGGAGTAATATAGGAAATTTTTGTTACAATATTATTATGTAGTCCCCTTCATCATTATAGATTTAATAGAATGATTCCTAATCTCTAGAAAATGTACAGAATATGTGGTTATCCAGAATAAGAATGTAAATGCATTGTCGACAAGTTCAAGTTTTGTGCAACGAGAGGGTGACACGGTGCCCTGGGCCAAGCTGCAACAGGGATCCAATCTGCTTCTCTGCAAATGAGGAACTCGTTTTAATCAAGACAACACTTCCCCCACCACGTACCATGTCTTGCACAATTTCCCCCGTTTGAAAAATTAAAGGTGGAACAACGAAACGCCTTCTCTTAACAATTTTCCCGGCTGTTTAATGCGATGCTCCACAACGTCTGTGTTTCAACGGACAATTTACTCGGAATCGCAGTAATACAGCTGCGTCTACTAATTTAAATAAAAACATCGGGGGATCTTTTCTAAATAAGCACACAGGAACATAGTTGCTGCAAAGAGTTTTATTCCGTGGAATTACCTACCAGAAGAAAGCCAATTATATGACTGGCTTCAAATTATTCCCCAGAATGATTTTAAATTCCTTTACCATGTGCATAGTAACTAAAGAGTAAAATTCACTTTCTCTACAAAGTACATAGAGAAAGTATTGCAGTCCACCCAAAATTTGATTACTCAGATTTCACCAGAATTACAGGTTTAATGGTCCCCCTGTATACAATGTTTTTTTTTTTTTTAGAAAAGGGTCCGCGCTATGTGTGAATGTGTGTCCGTGTGTCTGTGAACACGATAACTCAAAAACGAAAAGTCGTTAAAAATACCAAACTTAGTATTTAGGTTTAATATCTTCCAAGGACGCGACACGAAGATTTTGAGAAAAATCGCCCTTCCCTACACTATCCTTTACATGGACAAAATTTTTTTTCTCAAAATGACTGACGATTTTGATTAAAATGCCGTATATTAGATATATTTACACGCCAAATAACATGTACAGGGTGACCCGTATAATGTGTTACAGGTGAATGAATACCTCTTAAACGAATAGAAAAAAAAAAACAAATGTCAAGAATTCCAAATATTATAGGAGCAAGAGATCTTTTAAACTGTGTTAAGGAAAATATTTTCATAGGGCCCAACCTCAGAATTTTAAATGAAATTATGCTGTTTATATATATTTATATTCTGGTTCCCAGCAATAAACTACGACACTTTTTAAAACATTTTTTTTTCTAAAATGAATTGTTGAGCTATTATAGGATATTTTCTTAGTCAAATATCTCAGGTGATCACTTTAAATTAATTTATTAAATTCTCAAAGTTGCCTTCATTAACACCTAACATTTGGTGATTCTTTTGGAAATGCTTTCTCTAGCTGTTAACAACATACAGGGGCTAATAGTGCGACAAGCTTCATGTATTCCAAATTGCATATTCTATTTGTTTGTAGATGCTTCAAACATGACTTTCTGATTCATATATCCCCATAAAAAGAAGTCCAAGAGATTTAAGTTAGGTGATGGAGGTCAGCTGATAAGTAGATTGGATATTCTGGACCTATCACATTTCTCATGTAGATTTTTAACGTGTGCATACTGAAAAAATCTGATCAATCACATGAATTTCTCTACATATCTGTAACAAATTAATGTTAAAAAGCTTATTCTTCTATCTACTTCATGATAATCCAGATAATCATTAGCAGAAATTGTCTTAATTACTTGCTTCCGTGTAAGTAGAAGGTAAACAAGGGAATACATAGGCTAAAACGATAGCCAAATCTTTTAAAAGCCGGTTGCCATGTGGATGAAATCCGTTTCTATGCACGGCCTAGAGTTTACAATCTTCTGTGTGAAAAAAGTTTAAGTATTTTAAATCCGAAACAAATAACAAGGAATATCTCAGAAATGGTAAGTTCAACGAAAAAGAAATTACCTATATAAATTGTGTGTTTTAAGGTAATCTACATTTTTTGTAGTAAGTTTTTGCCTATCTCTTACGGTTTACCCGTTACGCAAAATTCAGGATAATTCATTCAGAATAAGGTCTTTAGAGGCTATTCCCAGAAATTTCAAGATATATAGTTTATTTTCCATATAAATATCTTCAATATACGGTATTTTGATCAAAATTGTCAGAGCCATTTTTGAGAAAAAAAAAATTTTCGAAATGTTTTCCATGTAAAGGGTGGTTTAGGGTGGGGGATTTTTCTCAAAATCTTTCACGTCCCTGGAAGAATTTAAACCTAAATACCAAGTTTGGTGTTATACTGATTTTTCGTTTTTGACTTATCGTGTTCACAGACACACGGACCTTTTTCTGAAAATACTTTTTTTTGGATACAGGGGACTCTAATACGTCTATTTCTGGTAAATTCACGGTATCGAATTTTTGGGTGGAATGCAATATATTCTCTATATACTATGTAATATAGTGCTTGTAGAGAAAGTAAAAATAGTGGTGCACCATTCTGCTGATACGACATTTCGCTTCTCACATTGAAGGACCCGATTTCCAACAAGGAAATATGATTCATCAGTATTTGTGTCTTCAAAGAAGTAAGGGCCGATGGCAAGGTTATCAAGACTTTCACAATGATGCTGATGCTCATTTCTCATCCAGATGTCCAGTAATGCATATTATATCTATTAACTTTTCCATTATTTGAGAATGTTGCTTCATCGGAAAATAATAGCTTTTCCAAGAATGAACCATTCTCTGCAATGGCAATGGATAACCACTCACAATAAACAACTAGATGCTGAAAATCTCTTTGTGTGAACTATTGGTCTAAACACATATAAAGAATGGTATTTCCGCTGCTTTAATCCGCCGCTAATCCCACTGTCTTTGGGCAATTCACGTTGACTTATCTGTGAATTTATTCTACAGCAGCAAGAATATTCATCATTCACTTTTTATTTTACCTTCAAGAGAGTATTGTTCTTTACACTTCTAACTTACGTGTTTCCAGTCGTTTGAATTTCATATGCAACATTTGAATCCTGTATGTTTCATTGAACCCTACCGGTGCAGTTCGACAATTTCTCCTGCATTCACTTAATACTATAATAATATCTACCTCTACATCAAAATCTGCTTTGTTTTTAATTTTGAAAAGTCACAGTAAATAATCGATATGCAGAGTGTTGTACTGAAGGAGTTCAAGAGGCTTTGAAACCACACTACCCGTGTTCTTTCATTGATACTTTATATTTTTCTGGAGTTCATGAGGGAAATGTTTACAAAGAAAACACCCTATAACAGCTCAACAAGTCATTTTCAAAAAACATTGTTTTAATAAAAGTTGTTTGTTTTATTGTACAAACATTATCATAGTTTCACTTAAAATTCTGAGTTTGGGCCCCATGAAAATATTTTCCTTATAACAACTTGGAAGGCCCCTTGCTCCTATAAGATTTGAAATTTCATTTGGTTTTTCTGTTTGTTTAAAAGATATTCACCTGTAACACTTCATATGATCCAACCTCATATCTTGAATTTTCTGGGAATAGCCTCCGAAGACCTCTTCATTCTGGATGAATTTTGGATATCTGGCAAACTGTGAGAGATAGACAAAAACTTACTACACACACATACACACACACACACACACACACACACACACACACACAAAGGGCAGATCTCGTAAAACAGAATTTGTGTCATTTACATTTACATATTCCTTGTTAATGGTTTAAGTTATACCTACGTATACTTATACTTTTCTCATACGGAATTTGTCAACTCCTGGCCATCAAAGAATCGCATATCAATCACATGGCAATCAGCTTTTAGAAGATTTGACTATTGCTTTAGCGTAGTGTTCTCCCTTATTTCCCTTCCACTTACAAGAAAGCAAGTAATAAGACAATTTCTGCTAATGTTTATCTCGATTAACATGAATTAAGAGAAGAATAAGCTTCTAATTTTTTACATAGAGAAGTCATTTGAATGGAACAAATCAGATTTATTTTTCCACTTTTGAGGTCCCTTTATCTGCTGTGGAAATATTGGGGAATTTTAGGCTGAAACATTTGTGTTTTTGTTTTCTTTGAACCTTGGGTAGCTTACTGTAGGTTCTTCACTTATACATTATTTTTTTAATTATTCTTTCTCTTTCAAATTTTATTTAGTGACTCCTTGATATTACTAGATCTATGTGATATCTTAGTGTGTAGTATTTATGGTTATTTATTTTGTTGAGATATTAAATTATATAATGTAATAAATTAATTTAAATAAATATCAAAACTTTAATTAGTCTTCATTTACTGTAAACGCAATTGCTTTATTCTTTTTCACTTAGTTGATATATCTTGTATATTTATTACATTCTAAGTTTAATGTTTTTATGCATAGTCGTTATTTTTGCTTTATTGCAACTTTCTTTCAATAATGAAGTCGTTAGTAAAGTTTTATATTTTTGTTTCTATTTAATACAAAACCTTCACTTTACAATTAAATAACTATACTTTTTAGAACTTTTTTCACTACATTCATAATTCATTGATATTCTATTAAATCTATTGCTTTGCATTTGGATGCATCAATCACGGTTCTTATTAAATTTTGATATCTTATACTTTGCAAAAATGTTATTCCTTTATACATTTTGTCTATCGAATACATTAATTACTTTCAGAAGCTTTTTTTTTTTTCAAACACGAATTTCTTTTTTAAATGTTCCACTGGAAGTCGACTCTCACATCCACACCTCCAGCCTCCATGGAGGATAGAGAATAAATCTAATGGAAGAAAACTTTCCAGCTCCAGCCGCGAATCAAACCGGGGACATTCAGGTGAGAAGTCAACTTGACCACGGAAGCATTGATGGTAACAGTATTGATTCCACCCAAAAATTCGTAACCGAAATTTCACCGGAAATGCATATTTTAGGTCACCTGGATCCAAAAATAAACATTTTACCTTCTCTATCACGTACACAGCAAATAGAGAATGTATTCCGATCAATAATTTGACCGAGATTCACCAGAATTATATGGCCTTTTGAATTAAAAAATACTGATGTGTTCCATTCATGACTTTCTCTACATCTCTGCAACAAATTATTGTTAAGCTAATGCTTCTATTTACTCCGAGAAAAAAATAGCAGAAATAGTCTTACTACTTGCTTCCTTATAAGTAGAAGCGAAATAAGGGAGTACCATAGGTTAAAGTGATAGACAACAGCTGGTTGCTATGTGACTGAAGTTCCTTTGTTTGTATGGACACGAGCTGACAAATTCCTGTATGAGAAAATTATTTTTTTTAAAGCTGAAACCAAAAACAAGGAATATCTCAAAAACGATCAACTCCACGAAAAAAAGTATATAGCATAAATTGTGTGTTTTAATGTGCTCTACATTTTTTTGTTTGGTAAGTTTTTGTCTATCTCTTACGGTTTAGCAGTTTGCAAAATTCCGTAAAACTCATCCAGAATAAAGTAGTCTTCAGAGGCTATTCCCAGAAAATTCAAGATATAAATATTGTTTTTCAGATAAATATCCTTAATATACAATATTTTAATCAAAATCGTTAGAGCCATTTTTGGAGAAAATCAAAATTTTCGAAAAAAGTTCTATGTAAAGGAGCTAGGGATGGGAATATTTTCTTGAACATCTTGAAATCTTTGTGTCACATCCTTGGAAGATACCAAACTTTTCGTTTGTGAGCTATGCTGTCCCTCCCCCCCCCCCACACACACACTCACATACACACACACACTCACACACAGACTCACACACAAATGCACACACACACACGGACCTTTTTCCAGAAATCCTTTTTCTGGATTCAGGGGACCCAATATATATATATATTTCCGTTGATATCTAGTTATCGAATTTTTCGGTGTATTAAAATACCTTCTATATACACTATGTACATAGTACGTGACGAGAAAATAAAAATGTAGAAAAAGATCGCGTGTGTTCGCGTGCATATGTGTGCGTGCGCGTGTGTGTATATGGCTGCCTGGTGTGTCTGAATAGTACTACTGAAAAGCTCCGATGTGTTCCATTCATATCGCTTTCTCTACCTTTTTGCCACAAAATCTCATTCCTCTATGTACTCAATGCTTAGCATGATAAACATTAACAGTTAATATACCCAATCTTTTCAATTATTTCCTTGTAGATATAAGAGAAATAAGGCAAAACATAGGCTAAAGCGGTTCTTAAATATTTTAAAACATATAAGTGAATATCTCGGAAATGGTAATCCACAAAAAATGACATGTATGAATTTTTTGTCTCGTAGCAGTTTTTTCGCTCTTACGATTTACCGTTATGGAAAGAATATCCATAATAGGATAATCGTAGAAAACTCAATATATATACACGTGTATGTATATTTTTGTGTAAATATGGCAATCAAATTTCATCAAAATCGTTGGCGCCATTTTTGAGAAACTCGAAAATTTACAAAAAAAAATTTCTTGCAAAGGTTAGTTTGGGGCGGCGAATTACTCCTGAAAACTTTCGTGTCGAGTCCTTCAAAGATACTGAAATCAAATGGACTTCTTAAGTGATTACTCAGCCGTTGCTAGGGTTTTCCAAACAACTGGTTGCGAAGGAGTTTGTTCTGTATGTTCGCGTATTGCTTTGCGACAAGGTTATTTGGAAAAGCCTAAATTAATTATTTATCCCTCTTAGATAAGCAAAATTGTTAGAAATAGTTGTACTTATGTTCTATAGCGGTTATTGTTAAGTTTTCATAATTATTAGAAATTATAGTGGTAAATATAGCCTAAATTAATTATTTATCCCTCTTAGATAAGCAAAATTGTTAGAAATAGTTGTACTTATGGTCTATAGCGGTTATTGTTAAGTTTTCATAATTATTAGAAATTATAGTGGTAAATATAGCCGCTCTTAATGTACGTAGCGTTGCGGTATGACATGGTGATTTACAACGGCCTAGTTAAGAATAATTAAACACTAGTTTTTGTGTTATCCTACAAATGAAATGAGTAATGTTAATGCAAATATTTTGCTAGCCATAGACTTAACAAAAAAGCACAGAGCTCGTAGCGAACTAACCACAAATTTGCATACATTTGGATACTCTCTGAAACAGCATTACCTGAATGCCTATGCGGTGAAACTTTGGTTTTTGGACCGGTAATAGATTTCCTGTGAACATGTTTAAATGTATTAAACGTAATGTTATAGAGTTGAACTGTTTTTTTTTTTCGTAGATCAAAGGCCTAATTGACGAAATAAATTAATATAGTTTCCGATATTTTTACTTTCTCTATACGCACTATGTACATAGAGTATAGAGAAGGTATTGCACTCCACCCAAAAATTCTATACCGAGATTACACCGGAAATATATGTTTTAGGGTCCCCAATATCCAAAAAAAGCCTTTTCACAAAAAGGTCCGTGTTTGTGTGTGTCCGTGTGTCAGTGAACACGATAACTCAAAAACGAAAGGTCGGTAAAATAACAAACTTGGTATTTAAGTTTAGTATTTGAGAAAAATCCCCCACCCAAAACTACCCTTTACATGGAACTTTTTTCGAAAATTTCGATTTTTTCAAAAATAGCTCTAACGATTTTGATTAAAATTTCGTATATTAAAGATATTTACCTGACAAATAAAATTTATATTTTGAATTTTCTGGGAATAGCCTCTGGAGAGTAGTTTATTCTGGATGCATTTTACTAACTTTTGAATAACTGCTAAACCGTAAGAGATGGACAAAAAACTACTTCACAAAAAATGTCGAGCACATTAAAACACACAATTTATGTTATATACATTTTTTTCGTGGAGTTCGTCGTTTTTGAGACATTCCTTATTTTTGGTTTCTGCTATGAAAAACGTATACTTTTCTCATATAGGAACTTGTCAACTATTATCCATATAAACAAAGGAACTTCATTGACATAGGAACCCGCTTTTGACTATCACTTTAACCTATGGTAGTCCCTTATTTCGCTCCTACTTACAAGGAAGCAAGTAATAAGACTATTTCTACTAATTTTTTCTGATTTAGTGTAAAGTAAATAGAAGTATAAGCTTTTTAAGAACAATTTGTTGCAGGGACATAGAGAAAGTCATGTGACATGAGGCCATTATCAGAAATGCTATCCACCACAATATTATAATACGTATACTGCATTTATTTTAAAGTAAAGTATAAGATAAAGTATTAATAACATCACATGGTATACTTCTTTCGCCTATCACCATTCATATCACTAAACAATCAAGAAATATAGCAATTACATACATCATAAACATCCAATAATAAATGCAAAACTTCAGTTGAAACATATAATGTGATGATCAGGAATACAGCTTTACAAAAAACTTATATACGAACAAAAATACGGCAAGTCCACCACAAATCCAATATGCGGTCGCCTGGGATCGAACCCGGCTGCCTTGGCGAGAGGTGATTGGTCTAATCATTCGGCCACGGCGCGACTCGCCAGATTTCAGTAACATAATAAATCTAATTGGCCTTAGGATTTCTAGGATTTTAGGATTTTATATCGCTGGAACTTGGAAACAAGGACATTTCCAAAGCCTAGCATCATATAAGTGTTTGAAACTGTTGTGATGTAAAGTAGGGCATTTTACACGATCAGTTCATTCCTTTTGGAACTGGTACAAAAATCTAATGTATTACACTCAATTGGCCTTCTCTATCTGCTCTACATATTTCTTACAAAAGACTATTCTTCTTTCTACAATGCTAATCGAGATACACAGTTCATTATAAGTAGAAGGGAACTAAAGGACTGCACTATGCTAAAGTGATAGTCAAATGTTTTTAAAATTATCGTTATGCGATTCTCATTGCAAATCGCTTCTTTGCTTGACCAGGAAAGAAAAACGGACACTTCATGTCTGAGAAAAGCATAGTTACTTCACAATTGAAACCAATAACAAGGAATATCTCGGAATCGGTTATCCCCACAAAAACGTAAAGGATATAAATTGTATGTTTTGACGAGAGCTACATTTTTTTGTGAAGTATGTTTTTGTCTATCTGTTACGGTTTAGCAGTCCAGCAAAATTCGGCAAAATTCATCCAGAATAAAGTGGACTTCAGAGGCTATTCCCAGATAGCTCAAGATATAATTTTATTTAGGATATAAATGTCTTTAATATACGGTATTTAATCAAAATCGTTTGAGCCATTTTTTAGAAATTCAAAATTTTCGAACATTTGTGCATGTAAAGAGTAGTTTGTGGTGAGGGTATTCTTGAAAATCTTCATGTAGCATCCTTGGAAGATACCAAACCTAAATACCAAATTTAACGGTCTTTTCGTTTTTGAGCTATGCTGTCCAAAGACACACACACACACACACACACACACACACACACACACACACACACACACACACACACACACGAACTTCTTCTAAAAATTGTTTTTTTTCGGTGAAATTTCGGCATCGAATTTTTGGGTGGAATACAATACCTTCCCTATCCACTATGTACATTGTACATACGAGCCAGAGAAAGTATAAAGTGTTCACACGATTCTGTGAGTGCAACATTTAATGAAGTGAACCTGTCATAATTTTTGTCCTGCCACTATTATTCAACCTGAAAAAATGCGATTTTATTAATGTAATATTACATTTAAGGCATACGAGAATGTTATACACAAAGGTTGGTGTCCACCATGTGCCGTTAGACGCTGACCCCGATATCGATAACACAATATGGAGAACAGCAAATAATCCATTAACCTTCAGAACCCATGAAAGTCACCGAAAAGGGCATTTAATAGATCTAAACTTCATTGTAATGTCACCATATGATAAACAATGTAACAAAAACGCTCCGAGAGACAATATCGCTGCATCTGGTATAGGGCTGATACCCATTCTAGGTCTCCACAGCAGATAATGACAAGCATCACAGACAACCAACCAGTCGTCTCTTGTTAAACCAAACACGACGGACCTCGTGACCTAATTTCCTCTTTTATCAGCTTACACATTGCCCTTTGGTTAGCTCTTTGGGTTTTGATCCTACTGCAAAATATTGACATTCATTAATGTCATCACAGACAAACAGGTTTAAACTGTAGATTCTGGAATAGCTAAACTTAAAACTTTTGAACAGATGTCACACAAACAACACAGAGGAACCAAATGTTTCAATTTAGAGAACATTCATTTGTCACAATTTAAACGAATGGAGTAAAAAAAAAATATTTCTAAAACTGAAATTCTAAATATATATTTATATATTAAGTTTACTTAGGAGCAGAAGCAACTGTCCCATTTTTTTATAAATTTGCACATTTATCTAACCAAATTACCTTCCACACAGCAATTATTACGACTCTTTATAACAGGCTAGAAACAAATCCCAAGAAACGAGGTGAACCAATGAGGAATTTTAAACTGCGTGTGAAACAAAGAAGGGGACAAAAAACACCTCTACACTGAATCGTGTAAACAAACTAAGATGGCTAAATAGAAAAGAAGTAAAAAAAAAAAAAAAAAAAAAAATATCTTTCTCTATATCTCTACAGTAAATTATTGTTAAAAAGCTTATGCTTCTATTTACTTAACACTAATTGAGAAAAAATTAGCTTATTACTTGCTACCTTGTAAGTAGAAAGGAAATAATGTAATACCATAGGCTAAATCGATAGTCAAATCTTTTTAAAGTTAATTCAAAATCTACTCGGGCTTCTAGCCAGGTAAAAACTTTTTAAAGTTGGTTGCTATGAGATTGAAATACCTTTTTTGTATGGACAGGAGTTGACACATTCCCGTAAAGTATTTTAAAGCTGAAACTAACAACAAGGCATATTTCAAAAACGGCCAACTCCTTTCGTGTCGCATCCTTGGAAGATACTAAACTTAAATACCAAGTTTGGTATTTTATCGTTTTTGTGTTATCGTATTCACAGACACAAACATGTGTCTTTTTTATACTGGGGACTCAACAACGTTTATTTCCGCTGAAATCTCGATATCGAATTTTTGTGTGGAATGGAATACGTTCTACGTAAATACTACGGTTAGAAAAAATAAAAATGGGTTGAAAACTAGGAATCCGGACAATAGAAGAAGAAGTAATAGTTTTAGTAATTATATTGATAAACAACAACAACAATAATAATGACAACCTAATTAGGAGAGCAAGCCCTGAGTAAAACTCCTGGTCCTTAAATTTTTGGGATTATCATTGGGCCAGTGACCAGTAAACAAATCTGACATCTGACATGTTCCACTCGCATCATTTCACTACCTGCTCTGCTGACAAAACCTTATTCTTCTTTTTGTTTCAAATTTCATTAAACACTGGCGTAATGGTTTTATTACGTAGTTTCTTTTAACTACAAGGGAGCTAAAAGAATACCTACACTAGGCTAAAGCGATAGTCAAATCTTTGCGATTATCACTGAAATTCGCTTTTTGTTAGAAACAGGGACGATCTCCTGTTTGAAAAAAGTGTATTTTAAAACCGATTCCAATAACAAGGTATAACTCGGAAATGGTTAACTATAGAAAAAAATGGTATGACAAATTGTGTGTTTTAACAAAATCTACATTTTTTGTTGTAAGTGTTTACGTCTCTTACGTTTACTAGTTACAAAAAGCCGTCCAGAAAGTAGAGATCTTCTGAGGCTACTCCCAGAAAATGCAATATATACATTTTATTTGTAATGGAAAT
The DNA here is from genome assembly GCA_030762935.1 of Hymenopus coronatus. NCBI lineage: Eukaryota > Metazoa > Arthropoda > Insecta > Mantodea > Hymenopodidae > Hymenopus > Hymenopus coronatus. The sequence continues at coordinate 121,719,565 of CM060897.1, read as the reverse complement.
ATGTTAATCATTTGGTATTTTAATTAAAAATTGTGAGCCATTTTTTAGAAAAATAATATTTTCAAAAACATTTACTCGTACAGGATAGTTGGGGCTATGAGAATTTTTCTAAAATCTTCGTGTAGCATCCTTGGATGTCATTGAACTTAAATACTAAGTTGGATATTTAACGGAATTTCCGTTTTTGGCTAAGCTGCGCGCACACGCACACACACACACACACACACACAATACACACACATACACACAAACGGACATTCCAAAACCTATATTTCCTGTGCATTTTCGGTGTCGAATTTTTGGGTGGAATATAATACTTCTATGTACTGCGGAATATAAATCCTTCTCTAACAGTTTTTTGTTATTTTGCACACATATCGGTCTTCAGGCAAAACTTAATTGACCAACTGGGGAGAGAGAATGACTTGGATATAATACAAATACAGGGCGTAGCGAGTTTCTACGCTGAGCCGAAGCTCCCTCTCTTACCAGGTAGGATATACCTCCGTGGTTCTTTCCATTAGGACAATACCTAGGAATACAGTCCCCCCACCCACGCCGGAAGTGGATATGCCTACGCGCGTCAACCCCGCAGGGAAGACACCGAAGAACCTCGGTAGGGGCGACAGCCATCTAGCATGCCCTCTAGCACTATCCAGGCTAGTACCGGAAGACATTTAGGTGTCTCATAACAGGCCCAGGCATCACCGCCCAGACGCACCCAAACTTCCATGAGTGTCGGAATCACTGCCACGCGAGTCCAACCCAATCCGAAACTGCTCACTTCGAGAGAGACTTGGTAATCGGCCCGGCTACTTCTAGTAACGTCAGAATACAAACACAGCACAAACATCCATTCCCAAGGCGGGACTCGAAGCTGCGATCTCCTGCGCCACGAAGCATCAATGCTAGACACCTTAGCGACTGGTTTCTCTGCACATCGTACGCAAGTGCTAAAAAGGAAGATAATCATAATGCTAATCAGAAGGGTGCAATTAGCCTCAGAACGGGACAGCAATGATCCATACATGAAAGGAAGATGACAATGATGATATAAATAAAGTCAATAATAAATGCAACTAAGCCTTTATTCTTTCTAGGTGCTACATATTAAATACCAGAGTTAAACGGGTGATATACTTTACTGAAACTGACTGAATCGCTTAAAATGAAGCATAAAAACATTCCGTGATTGTTTTCTTGGCCACTTTAATCAAATCACAAAAAAGCTCTCTACCAAAACAAACGACATGCATCTAATGGCCTAAGAAATGAGAAAAAGGAGGAATAAAGAAATGGTACTAAGAATCACGCGAGAGGGCGATATATCGATTTTAAGCCGTTTCAAACACATAACTTATCTTTTATCTTCTCCTACCATCCACTTTAGGATTATGAATAGCATTCTGCTCTCACAGTGAGATGTGTAAAAATGAAAATAAAGTGACTACATTTCTGGCACGAGAGTGCATATATTTTAAACTGCCCAAGCGATTTATTGGGTAAATGCCACATGAGAATAAGCCACATTGTGTACCTTACTAACTCACAAGTTAGGTTACGTTAATTCCATTTATCTACAGACCCAGACATATCCGCTCGTCAAAGATTCTAATTACATTAAAAGTTATGGTTTAATAAGCCATGGGTTTCTCAACAAGGTGATGAACATAGGATGTTATCACATTTAGTGGAATTGGTGGAGAGTTCAAATTAAAATGTCATAACATAAAATTTCTCTGACACGTTAACACTAAAACAAAGCTAGTTATTACTTTTTCTACACAGACATGGTACGTAATAGAGAAGGATCGCACTCCACAGAAAATTTTACACCGAGAGGTCACCGAAAATATACGTTTTAAGGTGCCGTATAAAATAAGTATGTTTAGAAAACATGTGAGTGTGCCTGAGAACACGATAACTCAAAAACGAAAAACCGGTAAAACACCAAACTTGGTATTTAAGTTCATAATATTCCAAAGATGTTGCTTGAAGATTTTCAGGAAAATTCTCTCACCCCAAGCTACCCTTTACACGGAAAAAACTTCGATTTTTTTTTTCAAAAATGGCCCTATCGATTTTGATTAAAATAGCGTATATTAAAGGTATTTACATGACAAATAAAAATGTATATTTTGAATTTTCTGGTAATAACCTCTTAAGAGCTCCTCATTCTGTATGAATTTTGCCTAACTGGTAAACCATAAGAGATAGACAAAAACTTACTATCATAATAATAATAATAATAATAATAATAATAATAATAAATAAAAAATGCGGATCTCCTGAAAACACAGAATCTATTTCATATACATTTTTTTCGTGTTAACAATTTTTGAGATGTTTCTGGTTATTGATTTCAGTTTTATAATAAACGTTTCTCAAAACGGGAATTGTTAACTCCTTGCAAGACAAAAAAAAAAAAAAAAAAAGGATTTCACAAATTTTGCTTTATGTGGAATGCCTTTTTTGGCTGGTTTTTATTCTAAGGATATAATTTTGGAGCACACGGAATAAGTTTTTAAAAGATTTGGCATTGGTTTAGCCTAGTGTATTTCTCTATTTCTCTTCTACTTACAAGAAAGAAAGTCATAAGATAATTTCCAATATTAACTAGCGCGAAACGTTACCAACCGAACTGTGATGAATGAGCGTGCTAGCGTATTCACCTCATCGCGGAGACAATTTGCGACACCTGTTACATTCCCAGCGAGTGAAGAGGATATATTTCTCATCATTGTCTTACTGTGTTTGTATCCCTCTGTTTTAACTCATCGCAGGTAATGGTTGTGATTAATTCAGGTTCTTCGAGCAGAGTCACAGGAACCTTTGCCTTTTTTGCTCTATATACCGGTTCGTTTCAAACTAGGTGGTGTTAGCTGACTTTGTGGGTTGCGTATCAAGGATTCGGGGTTTGCCATATGGATTAGAACTCGAGGGTTGCCTTGTACTTATTTGATGCCAAAGATCTGGCTTTCAATCATTAATACATGAACCTAGATCAGCTTCAAACTCAGGACCAAAGAAAAAGTGGGGAGTAAAACAAACATTAAAAGGAGTGCTAGAACAGGGGTGGCGTGGGCTGAGCGGTTTAGTAAAGCCCATCCAAATCACCGAAAACTGTCCCACTCCTGAAGGATAGATATATTATGATAGCGGTGACCAGCCCGCGTGCACAATAAAATCAGTGGCTTGTAGTCCCTTGCTGCCCTTCTCCTCTCGCCACATCTCATTTCCTCCCTCTTCGCACATGGAATGTCACATGACTTGGACAAACTTTACTTTCTTACCAACATAAACTAGCGTACAGTATATGGTACGATTCCATGCTCTCGGCTATGCAAAAGGATAAAAATCTGATGTGTTCCATTCATGACTTTCTCTATATCTCTGCAACAAATTATTGTTAAAAAGCTTATGTTTCTATTTACTTCATGCTAATCGAGAAACAATTAGCAGGAATACTCTTATTGTTTACTTCCATCCAAGTAAAAGGGATGGATATATGATATGGTTAAAGCCCCTTCCACAAAGGGTCGCCCTCGTGGTGTAGTGTTTACCATGCTAGCCTTTAATATTCAGGATTGCAGGTTGAAATCCGACGGATGGCGATGAAGCTTTTTGAGCGCACAAATTCTTAACATGGCTTCCTTCGGAAAAGAAGTAAAGTCGTTGCTCCTGTAGATTTACGGCACGCAAAAAAACCTCAAGTCTGATAGAAAGGATTCTGAGCAAAATTAAGCGGTCTTTCACGCCTAAGACAGAATGGGACTACCGAGAATCACAGCAGTTAAAGAGCGTCCATAAAGAAAACCCAGTGTAAGTTTTGAATTTTCTACAGAAGGATGAAATGAGGCGAGACAACCATAGAACAACGCAGGCAGGCTGGTCCTTGGATCTTGCAGCCACCTGGTGTCCACGGGGAATGCTTTTTTCATTGAACCTGCATCCACGCCATGTGTCCGCATTTCTATTCACCACGAACCTGCAACCACACCTGAAAGGTGATAGGGAAACGGAATGAAGGGGAACTATAGAAAAGAGAGTTGGTGGATGAAACACTACCCCAGCATTCGTCTAGCGACCTGAAGGAAATCACAAACCATGGGTAAGAGTGGGGAGTCGCCTCTAATCGAACCCGGGACGTCATGGAATGTGAGTCACTCGATACCGCGGCAGAACCTAGCTCTGTTCTCGGCTGGTGTATATCTCGCGCAATTCGCGGTTTCTCTTACAAGACATAATTCAGTAACATGTGAGATAGTGCAAGCTGAACTATAAGTGGTACTTGTTGAGTTGAAAGTTCCATACATTAGCCCCAGCTGTGTTTGTATGTGTTTATGTGGCGGCCCCGAGCTACAGTAACTTACGCGAGCCTAGCATACCTCTCTCAGCAAGCAGCGGTTATAATTCTCATACCGAGCAGACGAAGAACTGCAATCACTCAACTGGCAGCTGCTACTGGGTGCTTAGCACTGAGAAATAAATGTTTCTGCGTCTATCTTCAGCATATTATTTGAGGCAGGTCTTCTTGCCCGATAATTTTACTCTATACCTGCATAACTTCGGATCTGTTGTGTATTTTCATGGGAGGCTTCGGAATATAACACGTTGTGAGAAATCTGTAAGGGTAGCTAAATTGATTAGGGACTGGCCCTCTGATCCCAAGGCGCGGGTTCAAATCCGGCCCAACTGATGGTTTTTAAGTCTGCTTAAGGGAATGAATGGGTTCTCAAATCTAACTTCTACTGTTTTAAAGCTAGGAACTTAAACCTTTGTACACATATATTGCATGATCTATGTATAAAACCATTGAAGTTTAAGCATTGCTTGTCCCCAAAAGTGCCTAACTTTAGTGCTTTTTGGCGTAGGGAATCGTGGGTTCAAGCTCCGCCTTGGGCATGGGTGTTTGTAAATCTGTTAGTGTGTATCTCACACAAAACAACGGAAAAACTATATAGCAAAACGACAGAAAAATGTAAAAAAGCTCCTTAGCTTTAATATTATTTTAGATATTTATATTTTGTTTTGTTTTAAAAACGCATGCTTTTAAAATCTATCTCCTCCTGCAATTTTATAACAATGAAGTCGAACATATTACATACATTTCTGGAAACTGTGATTGATAAAACTATGAATCAATATTTATATCCGCCTCCTGTGCAGAATAAAAAATATATATATATTTAGTGTACTGATGGCAATATTTCTGTGTTCTTTGCTCTCGTGCCATACCTTATTTTTTGTTTCATGACAATGCAATATATTGAAAATCCAATACGTAGTTTTATTAGTAATACTATCTTGAATATCCAGTGTAGTTAGTCTTTTTGCATCAACATTTAAGAAGAGAAAATGCTACAAAAAGGGGGCAAAATTAAGTTTAAAGTTTAACGTAAAGCGCATTTAAATGTTGCAGAAATTTAAAATTATGTATTTTATTAAATTACATATGTCGTAATGCTACAAAACTTCGAAAATTCGTAAAACAAGACTAATAGAATTGAGTTTTGCAAAATAAAAAGACAAACCAAAATGTAAACCTTATGGACACCCTTTAGTCCCTTGAAAGAACAGCTAAATGTAAACTAATTTACTGGAACTCATACGAGCCGAAATTCTGATACCCCAATGACGCTTATATTATATATTACTTATTCTATGGCCGAAGAAAGTCAAGCAGAGAAAATAAGTCTTATGTCAATAACAATGTGATGAGTTACAGTAATATCATTTTCTCTTCCTGCTCTCGTTTTATATTACCTTTTCTACCATTAAAGGAAAGAAAGTATAGTATTCTAGCCAAAAATTTGATACCGAGATTTCACCGGAATCCCAAAACAAGTATTTTTAGAAAAACCTCCGTCTATATGTGTTTCTGTGTGTAATGGAGTGTGTGTATGTGTGTATCTGTGAACAAGGTTTTCATTAAAGAAAACATGATATTTAATTTCAACTTCTTTCAAGGATGCAATACGAAGATTAAGAAAATCGTCCCACATAGAACATTTTTAGAGCATTTTGATTTTCTCAAAACTGGCTGTGAAAATTTTGATTCAAATAACATATTATAGATATATATATTTTTTTTTTTGGAAAATAAAGAGTAATAGAATTTTCTGGGAAAATTCTGTGTAGTTTTGTTCATTCTGGTTGACTTTGCATAACTGGTTAAGTATCCGAGATAGAGAAAAATCTTACACAAAACTTTATATCTCGTTAAAACACAGGATTTATGTCAAATACGTTTTTCTTGGAGTTAACCGCTTCCGAGATATCACTAGTTATTGGTTTCAATTTTAAAATACTTATACGTTTCGCCAAAGGAAAATCATGATTAATTTTTCTTTCTCCAAGTCAAGCAAGAGAACGAAATTTCAGGATATATCGTATAGCGACCACCTATTGAAGGATTTGACTTTCACTTAGCTAAGTGTATCCCTTATTCCCGCAGGCAAACATGTAATAAAACTATTTCGTTAATGTTTATGTCGACATGCATGAAGTAGATAGATTTTTTCCCCTCATAAGATAACTTTATAGTTTAATTGAATACACTGTAGTTGTGTATACATCTGAAATTCAAAAAATACAAATCAAGTCACGTGCGTTCAGGTTCTTATACAGCGATAGGCCTGAGGAGAAAAATACTTGTAACAATAGTTTGTTGCAAAATAAGTAGAGGAATTCACGTGGATATAAGCACACAAGATATTTTCCCCAATTTATTTGCCGGCTTTAATATCTAGGTCATATCAGCTGCTTTTTCTTTGGGATAATTGCTCGTGGCAATGGCGTTCACTCGTTTGCTATTGATGATTAACTTTGATGAATTGTCTTTAATTGTATCCGCATACATTTACACTATCGTTCAAACTTACAGACTCTGGGGAGGATGGGAATAATCTTTGCTAGAAAAAAATTCAAATCTACAGCTGGGAATCGAACCCGGGACCCTTCGCACAGCAGGCAGGTGCTCTTACTAACTAAGCTCCAGGGCCAGCCAAAATGCGGATCTGTTGTGTGTTTTCACAGAAGACTATGTGAACGTGGCCTATATAATACCTTGTTCTGTAACGGCAGTGTAGGTAGCTTCGGCGCGAGCTGATATCACGTGACTCTTCTTGTCCAGTGAAGACCCGATCAAGTAAAATTACAGTTGCTTAATACATCTATATTCTCCACAGAAAAATAAATTACTTGTTAAATTCGTAGAAAAGATAAGAGTTGAATCATACAGCTATCCTAAGTTAGGTATGTTTATCACCGCCGCCGTCACCACATGTTTAAGACTAATTACTACTACGTGATGGTGATTCACGCCACAGCCTGTCTAACACGTTAGCCACGGAATAGTCCATTTGGCAAGCCCTGGACTTCTGATCCCAAAGTTGCGGGTCCAAGACCGGCCCAGAAGGATTGTTTTTAACCCTTAGTGGCTTGAATTATTTTGCTACATATGCTGTTCTTCCTCTAATTCGCAAACCGGTATTTGTATCTCTTTTTCCAGCACCACAACTGAAAGAACTAGAATAGCCGTGATCGTTAGTGCCATACGAAGTGGACTGGTCATCCATTCAGTTCGAGTCCCAGCGACTGCAGTCAAACGTGCCTGTGCTAAAGGAAGGGGAGGACCCAAGTAAAATAACCGGTGTGATGCTACATTTGGTTTCATTTGACTGCAGTTGCATGCATTTTGCTCTTTTTTATTAAAAACAGTCTTATTGCACAAATATTGATATTTTTGCACTAGCCTAATTTTATTGTTGATGGTTAGTTTGGTAAGAAATTAGAAAAAAGAGTCCACTAAATATACCAAAAGCTCTGTTGCACAATTGCAACACCATGCAATAAAGGTTACGTGTGCTTTAAGGCAGTGTTTTTCTCAAAATATATTTATATTTTTAAAAGTTCCATGCGTCTTAATTTTTTGAAATTCCATCATTTCCCAGAATGTGCACCATTATTCACCTTCACATTCTTAGGACAAAATAATGCTATTACCAAAAATATTTTTAAAACAAAATTTTTCTACGAACATATGGTTAGTTTAAAGTTTGAATTTTATGGGCTTAAACAAATTATACAATTCATTATTTATTTAAAATATCATTTCGTAAATTTTTGTTTGAATTCTAAGCCTCAATTGCAAGAACTCTACCCAATTTTCTGAAATTATGAGTTTGGTACATTTTCATTATGCCACATATTTACATAATATAATTTATGGAATAATTTAAAGCTCAAATAAATATCCCTTTTGAATGAAACTTGGTATAAATATTAACTAAACAACATTGCAATCAGAGTAACATTTTCAGAAAACTGCACATAAAATTGTGTAATTTTGAAAATTCACTCACAGTGTCGCTTATAGTGAGACATTTGTGGAAATTAAAACATCTAAACTTCTGAATGAATTTGTTTTAAAAACTTACCTATTGTGCATGGAGATATAAGGCAATATACTGATTTTCAATTTTTTAGCTTTAATGGCTTCCTCAATGCTATTTGTCACCCTCGTGGTATAATGGTTACCATGCCAGCTTCATATACCCAAGGTCGCGGGTTCGAACCCGGCGGAGGACGATGGATTTTTTTCGAGTGTAAAAATACGTAGCATGGCGTCCTTCGGAAGGGAAGTAAAGCCGTTGGTCCCGTGTCGTAGATTTACGGCACGTAAAAGAACCTCAAGCCTGATAGAGAGGCCTCTGAGCAAAATTAAGCGGTCTTTCACGCCCAACTTAGAATGGGACGCTGAGAACCACAGCAGTTAAAGAGCGTCCATAAATAACACGCCATTTACATTTTTTTATTTCAATGCTACTTCTTTAAAATTTAAGTACTTTTTAAGATATCCCACACAAAGCAAATTTTAATTGCTTAGTAAATTATGGATTTTTATAGTCGCTTAACCTATTAATCACCTAAATTATTTGAAAATGCTTAATTTTAATAAAAGGTCATTTCATAGAATTTCTAAAACAATGTCAAAATTTTAATTTTTCGTACAAATACAAGAAATGCAAATAGGCACGTTAAATAAAAAGTTATTATTGTAGTTGTTTTCTTTTTTAAAAATCAGCCAGATGGTTAAAAACTGCATCACTGTTAACGTTTTGAGTATGGAAATTACTGAAAACAGTTTGCGAGAAAAGGTGGTTTAAAGTTAGGCATGCGTCTGTCAATGAAGTGATTCAATTTATTGGTAGTTAAAGTGTGCCGGTGGCAAAAACGATATTTTTTCTTAAAGGTTAAAATTCATATTATTTTATGTTTAAAAGTTTTTTTTTTTAATTTTCGCAATTTTTAGTCAAATTTTGCAGATGCATGACCATAGGATTATAAAGGAAGCATTTGTAAAAAGAAATTGAAGGAACATCGTCAGATTTTGTGGCAACCGTCGGTGCACAACAAGACAATTACACAGAGATCGAGAACAGTGATGGTTTTATTACCGAGGGAAACGGGTTTTATTGCTGCCATCAACCACCAGCGGAACAAAGGTGGTCCGCGACACTCAAGGTTGTATGAATGCGAAACAAGTTAATATGCTAATTTCGGTTGCCTCTAGCAACAACTGCACTCTTTTATCTCTCGTACTAACCAACCCCCTCACAAATCGTTCTTGATATATTAGAGCGAGCCTGCAGTAAGGGCTGATAAATAGTACCGCCCTCTCGTGTCCGTCCGGCAAATTGGGTCGCTTCAACGGGGCTCGAATCCTCCTCACTAGAGATAGCTACTAAATATGCACTGTATGAGCGTCTCATATTCACAAGGAACAATACAAATCATTGTAGAAAAAGCTGACGCTCAACATTATTTAACTATTCTGCAATTCAGGTTATTCTTACAAAAGCCTATTCTTTATCTGCTTCATAAAGAAGACATTTATTATAGAAAATAAGCATCAAAAATCTAAGACAGTAGTGTTCAAAAAAGAAACTAGATTGAAGAAATAAGAGAAATGTTATTGGAAGAAAAACGATGAAACAAATTGACTATTCGGGCGAGAAGTTGTGATGGAGACTGAGCAGCTCATGGTAGAAAAAGTGAAACGGCAATGACGGAATTAGCATATATAAATATAAACTACCAGAATTTTTAATGCGCGTTTTTACAACCAAGCGATAAAACTGATGATGCATGGAATAAAAATGGAGCACCGGTGGAATGTGATGGTGGGAAATCGGAGAACCCGGGGAAAACCAGCCCTGCGCCGCTTTGTCAACCACAAATCCCATATCTGGTCACTTGGAATCGAACCCGGTCACTTGATATGAAACACAAATGGTTAGGAGGGATTTACCAGGCAACAGTAGAAGCAAAAATTATACCAACGGAAATATGGCGGGGGGTTATCAGTTATAGTGATGAAAAATAAACACAGACACAGAAAGTTCTGAAATGAGATTTTTCGGGTATGAATGATCCTAAAGAGGATATTTAAATATTGGTATAGATGTATAAACAGCGAAGCCGAGAATCTGCTAAAATATGTATGAAACAGCTCAAGATAATTAATGGGATGGGAGCCATAACGAGAAAGGGAGAAGAAAATGAAAAAGAATTCTGGAAGTGAGTGAGAAATAGGTTAGAAGACCTAATTAAACAGGAAATTTCGGTTAAACTAGAAAATAAAAAGTCGCTCTGTTTATACAGACAAGTAAAGAAAGAATGGTCAAGAAAGGGGTATGTAGATATGTGTAAATAAAAAAGTAGATAAGACTTAGCGTGTATAAGTACAGGAGCAGTGCTTCTGAAGGGATGAAGGGAAATGAACTAAAACGTAGTATTTTATACGGGGAGAAAGACATTATTGTTCAACAGAATATAAAGAGATAAGAAACTGGAGGAAAGAAGTTTGGGAACACAAATGGGATAGTGTATCAGGAGGGATGGTAACAATGAAAGTGTTGAATATCAAGGAAAAGAGAAGAATTAAAGAAACATGACAATATTTCGAAAAGGAAAAAGGAAAATAGATAAGAATAAAGAAAGAGAACAGGACAGAAAACATAGAACTTGCGATGGAATCAATAACACAAATCAAAGGGCTACACTTGCTAACAGCCAGGGAGCTATGTGGATGTGGTGCCTAATAGGTATAGAAAACAATGTACATTAGGATAAATTATGTAGACAGACATTTAGAGGAATGTGTCTAATGAAAAAAAAAGAAGGAAGGTCTAGTTTATGAAATGTAACAAATGTTTATATTGCGATTAATGGTAATAATTTTCATTCATTCATTTATTCATTCATTCTGTCTTCATTCATCTACCTTATAGTAATCTAGATAAATTGCCTGCAGTGCAAGTGGTAAAAGCGGGCCATAAACACAACCAAAAAAATCTAGATAAACTTATAATAAACCTTTAACACTTATGATGCTTTTACATAATTCCTTTTGGTACAGGGGAACAACACACGGACTTCAAGTACAATCTTATAACAGTTGGTCGATATGTAATGCTGTTGAATTTTCATGACCATGGAATTTTTATGACCAGAATGAAAAAAAAAAAAAAAAAAGCAATGACAATTAAAACATATATAATTAATTTATCATTTAAGAACATAACTCTTGGAACATGTAAGCAAACAAGGAATACTTTGGAAATGTTTAGCTCCACAACAAAAACGTTTAGGACATAAATTGTGCGTTTTGATGAGATCTACATTTTTTGTGCAATTATGGTTTACCAGTAAGAACGATTCAGAATGAAGAAGACTTCAGAATTATTGTCAGGAAATTCAAGATATACATTTTATTTTTCATGTAAAATCATTAATACATGACTTTTTAATCAGAGAGAGAGAGAGAGCATAACTGAAAAACGAAACGTTTGTAAAATACCAAACTTGGTATTTAACTTTAGTATTTTCATAAAACTCCACTCACCGCACTACCCTTTACATGGAAAATTTTACAAACTTTTCGATTGTACCAAAAATTACACTAACTATGTTGATTAAAATGCGTATATTGAAAACATTTACATGACAAATACAGCTTTTATCCTGAATTACTTTGGAATAGTCCTCTTCATTCTGAATGAGTTTTGCATAATGGTAAACCGCAAGAGATAAACACTGCACAACAAATGTAGATTTTGTTAGAACACACAGCTTATGGCATATGCAATATTTGGAAGAGCTAACCATTTCTGAGATGATCCTTGTTATTGCGCTTTAAAATTCCAATACTTAAGCAGAGGCTATTTGCCATTCATAGATTTCTAGCTTGTATGGTTATTTAAATAATAAGTTCATTGTTCTAATAAAAATGAGTCAAGCGATTAATGTATTTTTAAGAATATCCTTTTTTCAGTATATAAGATAAAGATAGATCTGTCATATCATTAATGTTGTTTATATTAGCCCCAAATAGTGTTGAAAAACAATTACTCTAGATTGTTCAAATGTAATACTTTATTTCTCAAAATTACAAAATTATTTCCAGAAAGTATATGACCGCTTTTCTTTCATGTGCTTTAGAGAGGCAGTATAAACATTTTGAAATACATTAGGGAAAATTGCATCATGTGGAGCATTTTGAGTATAGAAAATTGTTACCAAAGTTTTCGAGATGATGACGATTAATGTTGGAGGTATCTATTAATAAGTATACACCTACCCATTTATAGATTCAGTTAATTGGTAGTTAAATTACAAGTAGGAAAAGCGATATATTTTAATAACATTTATAATTTATATCCTTTTATTATGGAAAAAAAGTATTTTTTTAATTATTCACAATTTTTGGTCAAGTTTCACAGATACACCAGTTTAACTTTTATCAAATGGGAAGTCGAAATTCATATTTTTACTTTTTCCAGCACGAACATAGAATGTACTCTATAGCTAGAGAAGGTGTTGTAGTCCACCCAAAAGTTCGATGCCGTGACGTCAACGGAAATATATGTTTTGGGGTCCCCCTGAGTCCCAAAAAATAATTTTTAGAAAAATATCTGTGTGCGACAGCACAGCTCCAAAACGAAAAAAACTTGGTATTCAAGTTTAGTATCTGCCAGGGATACGACACGAAAATGGTCAAGAAAATCCTCTAAACACGAACTACCGTTTACATGAAACAAATTTTAAAAATTTTGTTTAACAATTTTGATTAAAGTACCATATGTTTAACATATTTTCATTATAAATGAAAAATGTTGAATTTTCTGGGAATAGTTTATGAACGCCTCTTTATACTGAACGAGTTTTGCAGAATTTTCCATAACGGCTAAACAAATAGACAAAGACTTAATGCACAAAAATGTAGGTCTCGTTTTTCTTTTAAGTTGGCTCCTTCCAGACGTTGCTTGCTATTAGTTTCAATTTTAAGCACCTAACTTTTCTCAAACGGGCCATGCAAATCAAACGTAACTCAATTGCTTCACATAGCGACCAGCTTTTAAAATATTTCACTATTGTTTTAGCTTAATATGTTCCCTGATCTTCCTTCTAGTTACAAGGAAGCAAGTAAAACAACCTACTCTGCTAACATTTATCTCGATTAGCAAGATGTAGATAAAAAAATAATCTTTCGTAGGAATAGTTTTTATTTGAAACAGCTAGAGAAAGTTATGTGAGTGGAACACTCACTTTTTTCATCCTGGTCATGTGAAGAGAAGGCAATTTCAATACCATCACATACAGCAATGTATATATTGCTTTAGCCTAGTGTATCCTCTTATTTAGCTTCTTCTCAGAAATAACTGAGTAAAAACTTTTTTGTAATGTATATTTCGATTAACATGTATTAAAGAAAAGAATACGCTTTTGTAAGATGCAGAATAAGTAGACACGTCATGTAAATGAGCACATAAGATTTTTATGGTAGTTACATTTGAACTGATAAAAATAAAATCAAGTGGCATCTTTTGATAGAACTTTTCAGTTTTGTATGCTCACCGTATGACCTAACCGCATTTCCTTTTGGCTGGCTCATGTGCCTGGTGAGTGCGGTGGTTTGTCCCATGCAAATAAACTTGTTGAGCTGTAACGCGGACATTTGTCACAGCTATTCTCTTCACAACTGAGGTATAAATTTATTTGTGATTTTTTAAAACCTCCCTAGCAATTACTTACAAAGAAAATTCACAAGTGTAGAGAGGTAAGAAAACCCAGAAAAGCAATTCGTCTTGTATAGAAGCGCGGCCACATTCTGTCACTACCTCCCCAGACACAAGCTAACTTTTTTTTTTTCCACCCCACATTGCTTTAAAGCCACGTTATTTCAAACTTAGACTTTCAATAACTTTGGGTGGTTCGAACACTAGGTGCCATATTTTTCCTTCAAAGTCGTTTGCTGACAATTCGCTCGCCTCTAGAGAAAGGAAAGAGCTGAAGGGTGGAGGGGAATACGAAAAAGAGAAGAAGAAAAGCGAATGTGTCGGAGTGAAGATCATCACGTCCTTGCAAGGGAAACGAATTGGTGCACCCCAAATTAGGTTTAGCGATTTCTCGAGGTTTTATTTCATACACATAGCAAGTACTAATCAAATTTCACCATGTACGGAGGTTCTTCAAATCCTTTAGGTTGGCAGACGTGCATGTCAAGTACTCTGACTGCCATTCTGATGACGTGACTGGCAGAGAAATTTGATAATTTTTCCTTTTGATGCTTTACATCTTATTTGCATCTACAATTGGCTTGTAGACCGGAATGACGACTAGGAAGTTCCAGAATACGAACAGGATTGATAAAAAAATTCAAGAGATACACACAAGGTTAATAATGTTGAGAGATTAGGAGTTAATAAAAAGTCAGTTGGCGTAGCAGTATGTCTGAGTTTTCTCTACTGGTTAACGAAAGCGCATGTTCTTTTCCTCAGTAAGAGTCTTCAAGGCGTTACTTTACATGAGAGATTTCAATCAGGACCCAAACCATCTGGTGATCAACATTCAGGCCGCAGTTCTATAGAAATTGTCTTAGCTTGTTTGAATCTTTGTTTCTTACACGCTTACCCCGCTGTTATGTAACGTAGCGCGCACAATTCTGTCCCCTTTTATCCTGATTGGCTAAGTGAATAAACGAGCCCGGTGGCTCAGGCGATTCATCTGGGTCTGACATTTGGGAGGCCGTGGTTCGATTCCCGCGGCTGGCCTCTATGACCCAATCGGGAGTTTTCCCGGGCCACTAGACAAATGCTGGGGAGATGCCTTCATTTCCCCGAACTTTCTGCTCTTTATTTTATTTCCATTTCATTCCATCAGCCTCTTTTAAGACTGTAAATGTTGGCGAGTACTGTGTTGTGCCGCCCTTCTGTGGTGGTGAATGCGCCTTGGAAATACAGCTCTCGGCGGCGAGAAGGCGTTGGAGTCGTTTGTAGAATTCAGGAGGATCGGTCAAAACTGGAGCGCGGGATCCTAGCGCTCCCTGCATCGAGATAAAGCACTGCTTGGACTGCCAGGGACCCTTCAAGGTGGGTCCAGTTTCGGCCGCCCGTCGATAATATTCTTATTTCATTCTATCCTCCAGGGATCTGAAGCAAATAAGCCTATGGCGGCTGCCATGTGCAACCCCCCCCCCCACACACACACACACACACTCACAAACATTGGATGCGACATAGCAAGTCAGACGTATACGTTTTCGTCATCCTGCGAGGCAGGTTTAAAACGAAGGGTCCTCGTACATGAATTTGATAATAAAAATGTCCGTGTAAGCAATTACTCTTGTTAGAGAATATATTTGATTCATACTATTATGAAAATGTAAATGTTATAATTCTCTTCGGATATATTAGCGTAAATATTCATGTTACATAAGGAAATACTTTGTACCGCACAACCACCTATTGCACCTCAGTAGCCAATAAAAGGTGAAAATTAAGAGATGCACTGCAAAGTGATGTGGAATATTCTTTAGACGTCGTTGCAAGTATGTATAGGGCAAAAATGTGATGTGCTCTATTCACATGACTTTCTCTACATCTCTGTAACAAATTATTTGTAATAGGTCTATTCTTCTATCTATTTCATGCTAAAACATTAACAGAAACGGTCTTATTACTCAATTCCTTTTAAGTAGAAGGGAACTGGGATAAACTGACAGCAAAATGTTTTAAAATGTGGTTACTATGGGATTGAAACCCGTTTCCTTGCGTGGCCAAGCGTTGACAAGTTCCCGCATAAGAAAAGTTTAAGTATTTTAAAACTGAAATCATTAACAAGGAATATCTCGAAAACGGCCAACTCCACGATAAAAATATATATATACGTCATAAATTGTGTGTTTTATGGAGCTCTATCTTTTTTGTGCACTAAGTTTTTGTCTATCTCTTACGGTTTAGCAGTTATGCAAACTTCAATAAAATTTACCCAGAATAAAGAGGTCTTCAGAGGCTATTCCCAGAAAATACAAGATATACATTTTATTTGCTTTGTAAATATTTTAAAAATATGAGAATTTAATCAAAATCGTTAGAGCCATTTCTGAGTAAATCAAAATTTTTGAAATTTTTCCATGTAAAGGGTAGTTTGAAGTGGGGGGATTTTCTTGAAAAATATTGTGTCGTATCCTTGGGAGATACGGAACTTAAATATCAAGTTGGTATTTAGTGGAATTTTCGTTTTGAGCTATGCTGCCTACAGACACGCACACAGATAGACACGGACATTTTTCTAGAATTTTTTGAGGAATTCAGGGGGTTCTAAAACATGTATTTCCGGTGAAATCTCGGTATCGAATTTTTGGGTGCAATACAATACACTATGTACATCGTAGTGTAGATAAAGTAAAAAGACGTGGGACGTGTGTAATTGTAGGAAGTTGGAAACTGAGAAATGAGCTCATTAATCCCGGCTATGACATCGACTTTTTCGGTATAGCATTGTCTATCCAACTTCTGTCCTAAACACAATTTGTGTGGAAAATGAATTAACTTTAATTCACCTAATAGTTGGTTAAACTATGAAACCAGGGACCTAAAGTACTTATGACACTGTAAGTAATTGAATTACGTTTGAAATCGCCTTGTGGTTCACCGGGAAACATGCGAGTCAGTTAAGGAATTTAGTGCCGTGTCGGCATGTTGCCATGGCAGCCGGTAGTTGGAATAACGTGCTGGAGACCGGGGATTCGAGATTCAAATCCTTGCTACGGCATTGAGTTTTTCGGTCTGACACTGCCTAGCCATTTTTTTTTTTCTTTACGGTTTCGTTTACATAGTCCCCTTTAACGTCTAAGGTCATGTCGAGGGCTTTGCATTATAAACAACGCGTTGGGGCTTAAATCGTTTATTTTCCTCAAACGCACACACATACATTAACTCTCAAATACTACTTCCAGACTCTGGGGGAGAGAGAATAATTCTGGTTAAAGAAACATTCACCACCTCACCCGAGAACTGAGTTCGGGACTTCTGGGTGACAAGTCAACGAGCTGATCACGGTGGCAATCAATATACAATTCTTGTTACACACTATTTGTGTGAAAAAAAAACCCATAAAGTTTAAGTTTAAAAGAGAAAAAAGTACATTCCTAAACGACAGCAGAAGTGTATCACTATTCATTAAAAGCTAAAAAGAAATGAAAATGGACAGTGAAGAGACAAGAAGAAAATTTATACAAATAATAGTTTATTAAATATTTAAAGTGGAGTGAATAGGTATTGAATGAGTGGCCAGGGCAGTTCAGTAGCTAACCCTATATTTGTAAATGTCTTGGAACTAAATAAATTATATATATAATGCAAGCGTTGTTTACAACAAACTTGTGCTTATTCTTGGGACTATCAACGCCGAAGTGATATTTAGTCATGACTCATCTAGATTAATGTTAATAATTAATCATTGCCAGAAAGAAAGACGAGAATTGTAAGTCATTGTTTTGGCATAAAAAGGAAGAACATTTATGTTAGCAAGGAATGCTATGTGGCGTCATCACCAACAAGATAGATTACATTTGATATGGTTTTAAATTGTACGTTTCACAGACGTGTTGGAGGGCAATATTTTTTTTTTTCTGGATAGCGTTTACTGACGCTTTTACTACTTGTGGCATCACAGGCGATGACACTAGTGATACATAAAATGACGATGGAGCACGGGTTGAATGTGATGTCGGGAGAAATCGGAGAAAACCTGTCCTTGCGCTGCTTTGTCGTTTGGTATCGAACTCGGGCCATCTAGGTGAGAGGTGAATGGCCATGGCGCGGCGGCCTTAGCGCAGTGATGCTATAGTATATGCCAGTTAAATAATTGTAATTACAACACTAATGGTAAAATACAGAGGACGCCTGAGCAAGCAGAAACTAATAAATAACAAATATGATTTATACAATGATAGGCTAAAAACATCTGAATGTCAGTATGCAAAACCGGATGTTTACGAGTTTTAAATCTGCAACGCCGCAATAACAATAATACTAATAGTAAATGAAATAATGTAAGGAAAACTGTTCTACACAAGTCATTATGTCATTATTGTAAAATAATCAAAAAGCTGAAAAAGTTTATAATATGCTATACTAGGGTCGGCTGATAAGTCCTGGGCCTCTCAATAAAACAGCATTTAAACATTTTTGTTTTTGCTTTATTTCTCAAACATAATCTCCAGAAGGGCTGATGCATTTGTCATCGATATTCTAATGTAATTAAACCATCTCTGTAGTGCGATTTATCAAGGTCCTCAAAATAGCTGTTTACCGCATCAATGACCTGGTTGCTGTGAAATCTTCGTCATCCAAACATTTTTTTGAGGTTTGGTAATAGGTGGTAGTCACTGGGTGCTAGTTCTGGCGAATAGGGTGGATGTTCAATCAATTTGAGCTATAATTCGCACATTTTTTCCATTGCAATAACTGACCATTGTCGTGATGAAACTAGATTTTTTTTTTTTTTTTTTTTTTTTGGGTTTGCCAAATAAGGTCTTTTTCTTTTCACCTCATCACTCAAACGTTGCAGTAAGCTTGCGTGATACTTTTATCCGTTTCAAAGTAATCAATAAAAACAATTCCCTGTGCATCCCGGAAAACACTCGCTATAACATGTTAGCTGACAAAATTGACTTTGCCTTTTTGTAGTTGGTTCACGTGGCGCAATCCATTATTTTGACTGTGATTTACTTTCTGGAGTGTAGTGATGTATCCAAATTTCATCCATGGGATTTTTACGGTAGAGCTCCACATGCTTAACAGAAACAGTTTTTCTTTGAAACTTTTGATCAGGTGTCAACAAACGCGGCACCCATCTTGCACATACCTTGTGAAAGCCCAAAACATTACTTAAAATATTACCTGCACGTTCTTTTGATATAATTACAGTCTTTGCTATCTCAAAGAACTTTAATCTGCAATCTTCCAGTACTAAACGATGATTTTTTTTTTTTCAATGAGCTCATCACTAGTGAAGTAATAAAACTCTACAACCCACCATTTAATCATTGAATATGAAGGGGCAGAGTCTTTCAATGTACTCTCCATTTCCTCCTTGATTTATTTAGGCGTTAAGCTTTCAAATGGAAGTATTTAATCACTGCTCGTTTTTCGAAATCCTCCATTTACGTGAAAACTCTAAAGTCGTCTTGTTTAAAATGCTGCCATTCGGAAACTAAACAAGCTATTGACCTGTAACTATGGATAGAAGCTAGTCTAGAGTTAAACTCTATGATGCTACCATTTAACTAGCCTAGTGGCACCATATCTGTGTGAGGCCCGGGACATATCAGCCGTCCCTCGTATATTTAATTTATATTAATATAACATTAAAACATTGTTACCGTCTTTGCGACGAGAACAATACAATAGATGTAAAAACGATGCCCATTTTTGTGAGATCAGAAAAAAATGATGTACTTCTGTACATAAAACGTCTCAGAGGAGACATAATCGTAACACCAAAGAATCTTATCACTCGAAACAGCAAAATCCAATCAAAAATATTTTGTGCTATGTTATTGTGATATTTGATTCTAAGGAGCATTGAATCTGTAAGTGAATACTTTATGTATTTATTTGTGTGCTATGTGAAAGTATCATAAATAAAATATCTGCATCAACAAGTGGGACGCTAACAGTTCTTAAATCAGTTACTATTACTTTTTTTTTACCACGAATTCCTACTTACAAAGCAAGGGGATAATAAAACGCATAACTCACCGGCTAGCAACTGGTCATATATTAAGGCCGCGCCGTGGCCGAGTGGTTAGACCACTCGCCTCTCACCTAGACGGGCCCAAGCGACCGCATGTGAGATTTGTGATGGACAAAGCGGCGCTGGGGCGGGTTTTCTCCGGGTTCTCAGGTTTCCCCCGCCATCGCCTTCCACTGGTGCTCCATTTTTCATTCATGTATCATCAGTATCACCGCCTGCGGTGTCATAAGTAGTTAAAGCGGGCGTTAAACACTACCAAAAAAAAAAAAAAAATGGTCATGTATTCTGCATCCATCAAAAGATCCTGCGCAAAAAGAAAATGGAGTAATCGAGCACTTGAAACGGTCAATCTTACATTCGTCTACAATTGGCGAATTAAAAACCAGACGTACGAAACAGGTGTACCAACAGAATTAGCACGCGGGGTTATTATTAAATTAATTTACCGCAATCACTGCAAGCAACCTGGCCACAAGAGGTGCTAAAACTATAACAGGGCAACAACTTACATCATCACAGCATCCAGCTCTCAAAATCTTTACACATGTTACATCTCTTCATAACACCCAATACTAGCCTGCTATTACATAAGCTCAGTAGAGCAATCGAGTCATGCCTCCCACCTCTCCGTTCGTTTGTAAACAACGCACTATTATACTAGAAGTTAGCCGAGTCATACCTAAAATCTAATAATAAGTTAAAACGCCATAGTTGTAAACTGGGATCATTTTTACCGAAGCGATCGGATCCCTTAATGTAACAAGCTTTATAATGACTCGCATAACATAAAAATCTGATTATTCCATTCACATAACTTTCTCTACATGTCTTTAACAAATTATTATTAAAAAGCTTATTATTGTATTTACTTCATACTAATCGAGTTAAACATTAGCAGAAATTGTCTTGCTACTTGCTTCTCTGCAAGGAAAAGGGAAATAAGGGAATACAGCTGCCTAAAACAAACATGAAAATTTTAAATGATGGTTGCCATGTGGTTTAAATCCATCTCTATGCATGGCCAAGAGTTTACAACTGAGAAATGTTTATGGATTTTAAATCTGAAACAAATAACAGGAATATCTCAGAAATGTAAATTCCACGAAATCAAACGTGTATTATATAAATTGTGTGTTTTAATGAGATCTAAATTTTTTGTGTGGGAAGTTTTTGTCTATCTCTTATGTTTTACTAGTTACGCAACATTCAGGAAAAAATTTCTTTAGAATATATTACCAGGAAATTTGTGATATACATTTTATTAGCTATGTAAATATCTTTAAGATGCAGTATTTAATCAAAATCGTTAAGCCACTTTTGAGAAAATCAAAATTTTCGAAATTTTTTCCACGGAAAGGGTAGTTTGGGGTGGGGGAATTTTTCTCAAAAATTTGGTGTCACATCTCTGAAAGATACTTAACTTAAATACCAAATATGCTATTTTAACGATTTTTCGTTTTTGAGTTATCGTGTTCGCAGCCACATGGACACACATAGGAGCCTTTTTCTAAAAATGCCCTTTTCTGGATACAGGAGAGACTAAAATGTGTATTTGTGGTGAAATTTGTATCAAACTTTTGGATGGAATGTAATATGACTTCCCTATGTGCATAGAACGTGTAGACAAATACATAGCTGTCTCCAAGTAATGACATTTTGTGTTCTTCCTTTGTTTTCGTACCCAGATTTGATTGCCACAGTTGCTAAGCAATTGACGTCTTTTATTTAGACACGACATTTGATAAATCAGTTACGTAGCGGTCAAGCGACAACAATCATTGACGCGATCAATA
Organism: Hymenopus coronatus; assembly: GCA_030762935.1. Classification (NCBI taxonomy): domain Eukaryota; kingdom Metazoa; phylum Arthropoda; class Insecta; order Mantodea; family Hymenopodidae; genus Hymenopus; species Hymenopus coronatus. The sequence goes on along the minus strand of CM060897.1, from coordinate 121,697,663 downwards.
TTTCCTTGAGTACATATTGTCGACCTCCTTTCTTTGCGTGCTTGCGTGCCCTCCTTTCACACGTAAATATTCCAGCACCATCTTAAATTGCTTGATCAAGGAACATTTACATTTCTGATAAAATACGCTGCGGACGATTCATACAGGCGTGCTAAAATGTTTACCAAACTGTTGACTGTGGTTCCAATTCTGCGTATAACAAAGCGAATATTAATTGAGACATTAAAGTATTCGGATCTCGGTTAGAGTGAGTTACCTGGTTAAGTACCACTCCCCACAACCGGGTATTTTCACACACTGAGAAAAGTAATTTTAGCTAACTTTAAGCTCTAAGGACCGCAAGCTCATTTGAGTATCATTTCACCCATTTCATTTATTCATCGATATGCCCTCCGAGGTTAAGGGTACCATAAGTGAAACATTATTGAACCTATCATTTTGATTTTATAGCGCATCTAACACACTAAATAATAAGCATGTATATGTATTTTCGTTGCGGTATTTCTAGAGGTTTTTAAGTTATTAACTGTTTAATTTAATATCTTAATAGTAAACAAAGGATACTGGTGGCGCCGTGGTTGAGTGGCTAGTCCACTCGCCTCCCACTTAGGGTTTGGATTTGTGATGAACGTAGCGGCATCTAGGCGGGTTTTCTCCAGGTCCTCCGGTTTCCCCCGCCACTGACTCGAGCAATTGCTCCATCATCATCTTTCCTATTATCCATTTCGCTTGCGGTTCATTTCATCTACTTCCTGGAGTTGATGCTGGCTATGGGCGACCACTTGTTTCATGTTCTCCATTCTGTGGTTTCGTACCGTTGGCTCCCGACAAGCTGCTGACCCCTAGGCTTCCGCTTGTAGGCAAGTCCCTAGGGGGTGTCTGTCCTAAATATGGTGAGGGTAAGCGGACTGCTACAAAGAATACTCTACATGATGAAAACGTCATAATTTTGTTGATATATGATACATCATAAATATCTCTTTTAACTCTAAGATAGATTTTAGAGCAAATTATGAGAAAATACTTTCTTTACAGTTGCTGGTAAAAGTAGGCTCTCAGTATTGTTAAAAATAGAAAAGTCTGTCACTTAATATTAAACAATTACAGCACTCCAATGTGAACAATTTTGGTTTCTTGAGGAATGTGACCATGGCCTCGTTCAACAAGACATGAATCTAATATTGCATTGATTCACGAAATGGCGGATGATATGAATGTTGTCAATATGAAATGTGCAGAACCAGACAAAAATTTACAAGCAGCGGATAGAGCAAAATTACAATTGCTACTAAGAAAGCCAATAAAATATATTTTAACATGTTTAAAATATTTTTAATATATTTTTACTCAATTTTCGTCGTATTGTTTTCATTGCCTCCGTTACATAGGATTTTATGGCTTTGTAAGTCATATTGGCAATACTAATGCTAAGCAACGCAACAATTAAACATCACGAGCAACAAGTCCATGAAATAGGCAGAACTATTTCTTCTTCTTCTCCTCCTCCTCATAAAGTAGGAGAGTCCCCTGTTCCGTCCTCAACTTTTCACCTTGCTCTTGGTCGACCGACATCTCTTCTCCCTTTAGCGATAATCAATACCTGTTTCGGTAGTCTATTTATAATCTATAATATATCTATAAATATTCAAGACTGTCTAGAAATAGTACATTCCACTCGCGTTTAAAACAATTTTATTCTCCTTTTTCTAATTGTATCACAAATTACTATTATTGATGTTTTAGTTTTTGAGAAAAAATTATAAACCCATGAAAATCAATGTTTTTCACAAATTTTAGGGTATTATTTTAGATATTCTGGTTAATATTCCTCCAGTGATAACATATAAAGCAAAATCACTCCCATAATTTTAATACCTATAGGTGTAGCTCTGAAGATTTTGAACAAAGCTCAACAAACATTGCATCAAGTGGAGCACTTTGAACGTGCAAAAATGTAGAAAAAACAGAAAACGAGAAAAACAGCTTTGAAGTTCTGAAGAGCTATCTGGCCTTGTCCGCAAAGACTATTTGAAACCTCCTGTAAAATTACTTATAAGTCACTAATAGATACCAAATACATATTATGAAACTAGAAGATTCACTCTTAATAATAGATCTATAAATAAAAACTCTGATGTGTTTCATTCACATGACTTTCTCTATACGTCTATAACAAATTATTGTTAATATGCTTACTCTGTTATTTATTTCATGCTAATCGAGCAAATTAACAGAAATAGTCTTATTTGTAGCTTCCTTGTAAGTAGAAGCGAAATAAGGGAGTACCATAGGTTAAAATGATAGCCAAAAGCTGGTTACTATTGACTGAGGTTCCTTTGTTTGTATGGACACGAGTTGACAAACTCCTGTATGAGAAAAGTATAACTTTTTCAAAACTGAAAACAAAAACTAGTAATATCTCAAAAACGATCAACTCCTCGAAAAAAAAATTTATATAACATACATTGTGTGTTTTAACGTGCTCTTCATTTTTTGTGTTAAGTTGTTGTCCATCTCTTACGGTTTAGCAGTTATGCAAAATTTCGTAAAATTCATCCAGAATAAAGTAGTCTTCAGAGGCTATTCCCAGAATATTCAAGATATACATTTTATTTGTCAGGTAAATATCTTCAATATACGAAATTTTAATCGAAATCGTTAGAGCCATTTTTTAGAAAATAAACCTTTTCGAAAAAAGTTCCATGTAAAGGGTAGTTGGGGGTGGGGAGATTTTCCTGAAAATCTTCGTGTCGCATCCTTGGAAGATACCAAACCTAAAAACCAAGTTTGGTTTTTAACGGACTTTTCGTTTTTGAGCTATGCTGCCCACAGACACACACACATACACACAGACAGACAGACGGACAAACAGACACACACGGACATTTTTCTAAAAATACTTTTTTTTGGATTCATGAGGTCTCAAAACACGTATTTCCGGTTAAATCTCGGTATCGAATTTTTGGGTGCATTACAATACCTTCTCTATACACTATGTACACAGTACGTGTAGAGAAAGTAAAAATGGATTGTTCAAGAATTTCCATGAATTTTTGCCTATAAAGGACGTTAAATAAGAAAACGATTGATAGCCTTAGACCCCTCACGTAAAACTCCCGAGGTGAGCGAGTCCGTGGGAGTATTGTACTTTCACTTAACATTCTTCATAAAAGTTTAGTCCAACACCAAATTAAATCTTAACATAACGTTGGCTGTAGATTTAACTCCTTGACGGTAACTTCCTTCTATTTTGGCGGTTCTTGGCTTGGACGGTCATCTTCTTCATCACCTCATACCAGGTCGTTTGACCATTTCTGGAGTGGGCGATCTTCTCTTCCTTTCCTGAAGAAATTGTCCCAAACTGTGGTGTTTTGGGCCTATCACATCCTTGTTACTATTGACCTCTCTCTCCATTTCCACTTGAGTTGTCATGCGCGTACAGCTACGTCCTCCATTCCTGTCGTTCTGATTTGTGTTTCATGTTCTATTTTGTATAATATGGAATACGAAACATAAATATATAAGCGCATTAGGTGCTCTGGATGGCTCAGTTGATTTAGGGACTAGCATTCTGATTCCAAGTGAGCTTGAAGGTGGCAGCGTCAGTTAACTGGTACGTAAAAGACCTCCAGCACACTGGGGGTCATTGATATGAATCTGGTAATTGCCAGCGTTTTTAACTCACACTTTTTTCTTCTTTCTTATTTTAGTCGCTAAAAAAATGCACAGGCCAGGAGTAAAACAAAAGGGAGATGAAACGAAAGATGACTTCCTGTATGAGAAAGTTTAAGCAGTTTAAAATTGAAACCAATAAGGAATATCTCGGTAATCGTTATCTCTACCAGAAAAACTGTGTATGATATAAATTGCAACGAGATCTACGTTTTTTGTATTTATTTTCATTATTATTAATTTGTTTTTGTTTTTGATATAGGAGACCATAAAACATACATTTGCAGTGAAATATTGGTTTCAAATTTTTGGATGCAATGGAATACCCTCTTTACCCATATCTACTATGTACAAAGTACAAAAAGGAAAACTGCTCTTTCGGTTTCAATGGTCCTCAAAACATGCACTTCTGGTGAAATCTAGGTATCGAGTTTTTGTGTGGAATGCACTACCTTCTTCACGACTATATACCTGCACTTTTAGTTGTAGAAAAAGTAATAAATCATATCAGATACAGAAAATTATATGAGAGTAGTCATCCGACATTTCTATATTTACACATAATGTAAAAGCTTGCACATATATTTCGAATTCGGTTTTGGGTTTTAGCTGGTTTTAACCGAGTCACACACATACACACAGCACTTAGACTCTAAGCGTATGGAATGGAAGGGAAATCTTAACATTTAAAAAAGGTTGCCAGGGAAACCGAAAGCTAACGAGTGCCCCCCTCCCCCCACTCCAGGCACGCATCGCGGTAAAGTGATTGCCTCATGTTAATCTCACAGAGGCGGGCGGAGTTGCAACATGTTCTACAAACGAAACGACTAATGGACGTCCCAGCTTGAAGAGAATCGAATTAAAATAAAAGTGGGACGCCATGAGAAAGACGCAGCTGCAAATACAGACATTGGCAGCACTGCAGGTGCAAGGGTAAGACATGTGAGTAGGTGGCCATATTTCAAGCGGAAAAGGCAGCGGCACAAAGAGTGGTGGGGCCAATCGATATAAAGCTCTGCCGGGCTACCCTGCAATCCGACAAAAAGCCACGCACGCTGCCTGCCTACACACACTACTGCAATAAATATTCCTCTACAATCTTTAACCAATATTTAGTTGTCATAACCTCACGTGCACGTTTTTACTTTCTCTACACGTACTATGCACATAGAGTATAGAGAAGGTATTGTATTCCACCCAAAATCGATACCGAGATTTCACCGGAAATACAGGTTTTAGGGTCCCCTGTATAAAAAACACGTTCTTCGAAAAAGGTCCGATGTCTGTGAACACGATAACTCAAAAAGGAAAATTCGGTAAAATATCAAACTTGGTATTGGAGTTTACTATCTTCTAGAGATGTGACAAGAAGATTTTAAAGAAATTTCCCCACCCTGAACTACCCTTACGTGGAAAATATTTTGACACTTTCGATTTTCTCAAAAAAGGCTCTAACGATTTTGATTAAAATACCGTATTTATATTGCAAATAAAATGTATATGTTGAATTTTCTGCGAACAACCTCCAAAGAACTCTTTTTTCTGATTAAATTTTGTTCAATTTTGCGTAATTGGTAAACGTAAGAAGTAAAAACGAACTTAGAAAGCCACTATTTGTATACGAACATACTGAAGTTATAAAGGAATATGAATGCGAAAAGGCATTGACCTCTAATTCAGAATGTCATAGAGTAGAAAATAGTTGGTGGTACTCCACAGAGTGTAAATAGTTAATGGACAGAATTTCTTGCAATAAAACGTAATAAAAGCCTGTTATGGCTGGACTCGTAATTTAGTCGGTAGAATGTGAATATGCGCATGATCTAATATACAAAACCCAAAGGAAGAAATGATAAGAGAGAAAAACAGAAAACAATTCAACAAAAATCTGATGTGTTCCATTAACATGACTTTCTCTATATCTCGGCAATAAATTATTTTTTAAAAAGCTTATGCTTCTATTTACTTCCTGCTAATCGAGAAAAAATTAGCAGAAATAGTCTTACTTGCTTCCTTGTAAGTAGAAGCGAAATAAGTGAGTACCATAGGTTAAAGTGATAGTCAAAAACTGGTTGCTATGTGACTGAAGTTCCTTTATTTGTATGGACACGAGTTCAAAAATTCCTGTATGAGAAAAATATAAGTTTTTATAACTTAAACAAAAAACAAGGAATATTTAAAAAACAATCTACTCCATGAAAAAAATGTATACAACATAAAGTGTGTGTTTTAATGTGCTCTACATTTTTTGTGAGGTAAGTTTTTGTCTCTTTCTTACGGTTTAGCACTTATGCAAAATTCCGTAAAATTCACTCAGAATAAAGTAGTCTTCAGAGGCTATTCCCAGAAAATTCAAAATATACATTAGGTAAATATCTTTAATATACAATACTTTTAATCAAAATCGCTAGAATTTTCGAAAAAAGTTCCATGCAAAGGGTAGTTTGGAGTGGGGGGATTTTTCTCAAAATCTTCGTGTCGCATCTCTGGAAGATACTAAACTTAAATACCAAGTTTGGTATTTTACCGACTTTTCGTTTTTGAGTTACAGACGCACACACACACACGGGCCTTTTTCTGAAAATCCTTTTTTTTTGGATACAGGGGACCCTAAACCATATATTTCCGGTGAAATCTCGGCATTGAATTTTTGGTGGAGTGCAATACATTCTCTATACACAATGTACACAGTGCGTATAGAGAAAGTAAAAATGTATACGAGCTAACGCCAATGTGTAATAGTGAATTCCAACCGTAAAATACGGTTATATTTTATCTATAGTTATGAACATAGAAATTTCATAATGTAAAAATTCAGAAAACAACAGATACAGTATGAAAAACGTAAATCGATATTATGTTGTATTTGTTTATTTAATTGCTACTTACTGCAAATGTGTATATAATGAAAAGGTGACAATGTTCACTTTCACATGTACTATGTACATAGTGAAGGTGATGTAATGCATCCAACATTTCCACACTGAGATTTTACCGGAAATACTTGTTTTGGGTTCCCCTGAATCCAGAAAAATCATTTTTGGAAAAAGGTCCGTGTGTCTGTGTACTTGTAAGTGTATGTGTGTGTGTGTGTGTGTCTGTGGGCAGCATAGCTCAAAAACGAAAAGACCGTAAAATACCAAACTTGGTATTTAAGTTTGGTATCTCCCAAGGATGCGACTCGAAGATTTTCAAGAAAATCCCCCCACCCCAACTACCCTTTATATAGAACTTGTTTCGAAAATTTTGACTGTCTCAAAAATGGTTCTAACGAATTTGATTAAAATGTGTATATTAAATATATTTACATGACAAATGAAATGTATATTTTGAATTTTCTGGGAATAGCCTCATAAGACTACTTTATTCTGAATGAATTTTACAGAATTTTGCATAACTGCTAAACCGTAAGAGATGAACAAATGCTTCCCACAGAAAAATGAAGAGCTCGTTAAAGCACACAATTTAATTATATACATTTTTTTCGTGGAGTTCATCATTTTTAGATATTCCTTGTTATTAGTTTCAGCTTTGAAAACCTTATACTTTTCTCATACAGGAATTTGTCATCTCCTATCCATACAGACAAAGGAACTTCGTCACATAGCAACCAGCTTTTGAATATCACTTTAACCAATGATACTCCCTTATTTCGCTTTTACTTGCAAGGAAGCAAATAATAAGGCTATTTCTGCTTATTTTTCCTCGATTAGAATGAAATAAATGGGAGCATAAGCTTTTTAACAATATCTTGTTGCAGAGATGTAGAGAAAATCATGTGAATGTAACATTAGATTTATATTCTGATACTACAAAATGCGTGGTTTCGCTATGCGAAAATCTTTTAATAACCGTCATGTAAGAAATGCTTTCATATTTATGGCTCACGTTTTTCCTGCTAAACCACAAGGAGATCTCAAATTATTTGGAGATGAGATAATCCAATGGTGCTTGCAATAACCTGAACCCGGACTTCATAGTTTAACCATCTATAAGGTCATTATGGGGAATTTAATTTCGTGTCGGTATGTTGCCATGGTAATTCAGTGTTTAAAGCAAATGACGGCAACCATGGTTCAAATGATGGCAATCGCATTGCACTTTTTTACGTCTCCACACGAACTAGGTACATACTGTAGACAGACCGACAGAGAGAGAGGGAGAGAGAGAGAGAGAGAGAGAGAGAGAGAGATATGAAGTGTATTGCATTGCACCCAAAAATTCGATACCAAGATTCACCGGAAATATGTTTTAGTACCCCCTTAATCAAAACAAAAAAAACAAAAAGTTAAAAAAAATGTACGTGAATATATATATGTGTGTGTGTATGTGTGTGTGTGTTTCTGTGTGTGTCTATGGACAACACAGCCCGAAAATGAAAAGTCCGTTAAATAACAAACTTCATATTTAAGTTCAGCATCCTTTATGGGTGGGACACGAAGATTTTAAAGAAAATCTCCATCCCGAACTACCGTTTACATGGAACAATTTTTAAAAATCTTGTTTTTCTCAAAAATGGCTCTAATGATATTGATTAAAATATCGTATATTAAGGATATTTACCTGACAAATAAAATGCGTATCTTGAATTTTCTGCGAATAGCCTCTGAAGACTACTTTATTCTGGATGAATTTTACGGAATTTTATAACTGGCAAACCGCAAGAGATAGTCAAAACCTTAGCTAAAAGAAAACGTAGAGCGCGTTAAAACACACAATTTATGCAATATACAGTTTTTTTCGTGGATATCTTAACATAACAAATAAAATCTATATTGGCAATTTTCTGCGAATAACCTCTGAAGATCTCCTTTTCTGGACGAGCTTTACAGAATTTTACATAACGTTTAAACCGTTAAAGGGAAACAAAATCTTACTACAGAAAGATGCATATCTCGTTAAAACACATGATTTATGTGTATACGTTTTTATTGTATAGTTGACAGTTTTTGAGACTTTCTTTGTTATGAGCCTCAATTTTAAAGTACCTAATTTTTCTCAAAGAGCAGCATACAAAGTGAACCGAGCCTCAATAATTTGTTTCACAACGCGACCAGCGTTTGAAAGATTTGACTTTAGGCTAATGTATTCCTTTATTTCCCTTCTACTTTCAAATAAGTAAGTAACAAGTCCAATTCTGCTAAAGTTTATCTCGATTAGCATGACGTCGATAAAAGAATTATCTTTTGTAAGATTAGTTTATATATGGAACAACTAGAGAAACTGATGTGCATGAAATACATCAGGTTTTTTGTTCTCACTTCCCAACTCCGCTCCTACATACCAGTGAGGAAGAAACAATTGGTGTTTTTTTGTTTTTTCTATAGAGTTTAACGCCCGCTTTAACTACTTGTGGCACCGCGAGCGCTGACACTGATGATACATGCGGTCGCTTGGAATCGAACCCGGTCCGTATAGGTGAGAGGCAAGTGGTCTAACCACTCGGTCATGGTGCGGCCAAGAAACATGCGTATAACAACATGTTATAAGCATGTTATAACACTTTGGAACATTTTCCTTAAAACAAAACAGTAGGAGACGATTACTTCTTAGTTTGGGTATGTCAACATTAATATGTCTGCTGACACAGATCATATAATGCAGTTTTCACACGTCTGGCGGATACAGTTATTACAGTTATATCTATAATAAAATGACGAAATAAGAATACAAAACTAATATATCGTTTTTAAGCTTTTCTGTAAATAATAATAATCATAAAACTCTTAATAAATAATAATAATAATAAGAAGAAGAATGATAGTGTGATAAGCGTAACATTATAGTCTATTTCGCGTAAAAGTGAACAATAGAAGATGTTTTATTATTATTATTATTATTATTATTATTATTATTATTATTATTGGATACATTTATCAGGGCGCTGATGTATGACAGAATGTTAGCACAAATGATAAAATATTCATACATCTGAGGTATATAATTACGAAACTTATAGGTATTTAATTCGAATTTGATAAATAAGTAGATATAACAGCAGCGAGTAGAATGCAAACTACCAGACATCCAAGAAGCACTTAGCAATTCATCACACAGCAAAATACTACTTAAATATTTAAAACTAACAAATATGTATAATGATATATAATACTATACATGAAATTGTATTTACCAATGTCAATTGTTTATAAATCGTACCATTAAAACATGTTGTCGCGATACGACTACTTTGTAAACTAAAGCGACATAAAATAAGTAAATTAAAACAAATCTTGTGTTACACTCACATGACTTCCTCTGTTTTAGGAACAAATTCTTCTTCTGTCTACACATGCTAATCGAGACAAGCATTACCAGAATTTAATTGCTTAGTTCCTTATAAGTAGAAGGAAATTAAAGGAATGCAATATACTATGGCGATAGACAAATATTTTAAAAGCTGTCGCTATAGGTTTGTCATTGAATTTCACCTCTTTGCTTAGCCAGAAGTAAAACAAAAGAAATACGGACGACTTCCTATCTGAGAAAAGCATAAATATTTTAAAAGTGAAACAAATGACAAGGAATATCTGAAACGGTTACTTCCAACATTAATGTAAAGGACATTGACGAGATCTACATTTTTGTAAAGTCAACTTTTATCTCTTACGGTTTGCTAGTTATGCAAAATTCATTCAGAATAAAGAGGACTTTAGAAACTATTCCCAGTAATTTCAAGATATACATTTTATTTGTCACGAAAATATCCTTAATATACGGTATTTTAATCAAAATTTTAGAGCCATTTTCGAGAAAATCAAAATTTTAGAAAGATTTTCCTGTAAAGGATAGTTTGGGGTGGGGGACTCCACCCGGCCGCTGCGGACTCCATCTCGGTCCATGATAGACGTCTCAGGATGCAGTATTGGAGGGTGACACGTGGTCAGCGCCTCGACCGGAGGGGGCCAGTTAATGCGGTCCGCATGACATGTAGCCGCTACTTCTCCATCAAATAACTCCTCAATTATCACCCCAGGTACTTCACGAAGCTCAGCCGGTCCCCATGGCCACGCTCGCTAAAGCGTCTCGCTTTGGTGCTTCGTGGGCAGGGGATCGTGGGTTCGAGTCCCGCCTTGGGCATGGATGTTATATGTTTGTGCAATGTGTATATGTTTGTAAAAGAAACAGTAAACCAGTAATCAGTAAAACCTACGGGGGGAAATCTAAATAGGGATACAGTACCGGAGTCCTGATCAGACTCCGTTACTGTTTTGTAAAAAAAAAGCTCAGTGCACCCTGAACCAGGTCTCCCAGCGGGGGAAAATCCACACGCCGATACCGGGAATCGAACCCAGGTTTCCCGCTTGGTAAGCAGCTGAGCTACCACCGCGCTAAGGAGACGACCACCCTTAGGAGATACTAAATTTAAAGTTTAGTATTTAACCAAATAATAATAATAATAATGTAATAATAATAATAATAATAATAATAATAATAATAATACTTTCGTGTAGAAAGCAGAAGACGTGTATTTCTGATTTTGAGTATACACTTGTATCTTCCAATGCGTTGTCTTTCTTAACTTTTGTGTCAGATATTAAAAAGTACGTCCTGTTTTTAATTTAACTTAGTGCCTTCGTGAAATATAACATTATCCTGTCATGTGCACACAAAAATTATAAATAACCATAAGAAGTTCATTTATGTTTTGGATGTAGACTTAATATTAAACGCGAATTTTCCGGTATGTGTTTGAATTCTCGATATTTGTAGTTTTATTATACTGGAAAAGTATAATAAGTAAGCCGCATAAAGTTTATTGAGGAAAAATATAGCCTCATAATAATATTTAGCTTGTGTCTAATAATTTTATAGCAATATCAATTAATTCATGTCTAAGTTGGGTTAAACCTATATTATCGCCATCTTTGAATATTTAGAACATATTATCACACGAACTCGCGAAAAATAAGACAGAAGAAGGTAAACGGCTGTCTATCGTTACTGCATCCTGCATTTAACCAAGCACGAAAAGGTTAACATAAATCATTTCCTGTTAGGAAGTAATTTCTGGTAAAATTCTTATCAGGGTTAAGTAAAGTGGAGGGTGGCGTTATGCTTTATAGGTATAATATGATAAATAAAGAATTTATGTTATCTGACAATGAGTAGAGATACTTTTGAACTTTTAAAACCAATACTTTTTGTTTAACGCATTCTTTATTATAAAATAATATCGTGTCCCTAGTCAAGAAAATTTAGTTAGTATCTTAGGTTTTGTCATTCTGAGGGGATTAAATCATAGGAACGCGGAGGTTACTCGCAGGTTCTGGTGTTTTTTTTTTTTTTTTTTTTTTTTTTTAGTTTTTTTTAATTTAAGGACGTTCTTTAACTGCTGTGGTTCTCAGCGTCCCATTCTATATTGGGCGTGAAACACCGCATAATTTTGCTCAGAGACCTCTCTATAGGCTTGAGGTTATTTTACGTGCCGTAAATCTACAACACGGAACACATGGTTTTACTTCCCTTCCGAAGGAAGCCATGCTAAGGATTTTTGCGCCCGAAAAAATCCATCGTCCGCTGAATCCGTGATCTTGGGTATATGAAGTTAGCATGGTAACCATTGCACCATGGAGGACGACACGCAGGTTTTGCACGGACGCATGAATTACATGCGAATTCTATTGAGGGAACACCGGTACCAAACTGGATCATTTCACATAATATGCACTGCATTGCGGCAAATAATACACTCCTGCCTCGATTGCAAGAGTTGAACTCACATTGAAACTTCGCGCTTCATCGCCGACCAGCTATCAGCTGTGAAAGCTGTTCTGCTCTAAGCTGATCATTCACTATTTTGCAATAGATTGATGCCGAATTTCACTAAAGATAGCACATACTTGCTTAGATTCAAATGATAATATCTTGTCTCCTTAACGCGTCTTCTTATGCACAGCTTTCTTACGTAACATTTTTACTGCCGTACTCGGACCACAAGGCAAGGCATATTTAAAACGATCCGATTGATTTTAAACCTGCATGAACCCAAATATTTGGTGTACAGAATTTGCTATGGGAGCTGCTGGTGATTGCTGTCTATCATTTATGATGCTCGTGCTTTCACTGAATGTTAATATAATCCCTATTTAGCTAAATGATCAATATATTGCGATTATCAACAGTAGTCTGAATATACATATACTTGGTATCAACGTTCCCTGCATGTTTTGTCTGATGCATGACACACAAAATAAATTACTCTTTGATCATATGCACAGCAAATACATATTAAATAAATACTGCTGAAATCACCCATACTAATTAGATACTCTTTAATTACCACTTTTAGAACTCATTCTCCCATTATTCATTTAAGTAAAAAACATATCAAGCAACATACTGAGGTATGACTTTCTTTGCTAACTGTTGTCAACAAATTACTGTCATATATGTACAATTATTAATTTTTATAAAGGAATAATTGCAATAACAAATTTCATATATGTTACAAGCAACTAATAAGATGACAAAGAACAAGTTACAAAAATCTATGTAAGGGTAATTGGTGAAGCAAGCGTTGGAGTAAAACACTTAGAACAGGGCGAGAGTAATTAGATTCCGAGAAACTCAGAAACCAAAAGTTCTATTAGTTCAAGTTCTGTTAGCTTAAATATCTAAAAATGGCTGAAAGGTGGGATGTACGTCAAATCCTGAAAATTATAGGGAAACATATATAGGGTGGGGGATTTTCTTGAAGATATTCCTGTCGTTTCCTTGGAAGATACCAAACTTGTAAAACTTTTCGTTTTTGTTTTTGTTTTTTTTTTTTTGTTTTTTTTGTATTTTGTAGGTTTTGAATCGGTTTGTTCTTGACTGAAATAAAACAAATGCTGTTTTTTCTGACTTCAGGTTGGACCATTTATTGGTATCTAGAGAGTTACTGTTATATTGGACAATAGGCAAGGTTGCCTTATATTTTGTTTAGATCATTTATCACTTATTGTTTGTGTGTTGTGTTAGTTTTACTTCCTCTACATAGTGAACGTACTCCACTAGAACATTCATTAGTGACATTTCACCGGAAACCGTCTTAGAAAAAGGTCCGTGTGTGTCCATGTGCCTATAAACCCGCCATTCAAAAACGAGAAGTCCATAAAATACTAAACTTGGAATTTATGTTCAGTGTCCTCCAAGGATGCGACACGAAGGTTTTGAGAAACCCCCATCCCAAACTCTCTTTTACATGGAAACATTTGAAAACTTTGATTTTCTCAAAAATATTTCTAACGATTTTGATTAAAATACCGTATAGTAAAGATATTTACATGACAAAAAAGAGAGAGAAAAAAAAAACATATCCTGAATTTTCTGAGAATAACCTTTAAAATTCTGGCTGAATTTTGCATAACTGGTAAACGCGAGCGGTAGACAACACCAGTTTTTGAGATATTCCTTATTATTGCTCTCAGTTTTAAAACACTTAAAACGTTATTATACGAGAATTTGTCAACTTCTGGCCATGCAGAGAAACGAATTTCAACCACGTGGCAACCAGTCTTTAAAATATTTGGCTATCGATTTAGCCTAGTGTACCTATTGCCTTATTTCACCTTGCTTTACAAGAAATCAAGTAATACAGAATGATTAGCATGAAGCAAATATAATTATAAGCTTTTTAACAGTAATTTGATACAGAGATGTAGAAGGAACACCATATTTTTTCACTTAAACTTTGTTTATAATAATTGGGTGAAATAATGCATCGTAATACAGTTTACCATTGTTTATGTGTAGTTTATTCTGAAGATGATTTGAATATGTTGGCTTACATTTTGTGGCTCAGTGGTGTTTTCTGCTTCTCTTTCTATTTTTGTGTTTTTAATCTTGCTTGTTATATCATCAACTAGGGTTTGCGAACTTGTGCGTTTTACATGTATCAATATAATATAGTTTTTATTTAAATAAATACACATTTTCGTGCATTCATTAACTCATTAATTATTCCTCTAAAAGGAAAATGTACGAGAAGACACTTGGTTGCTAAGCTGTGCTGACTTGTTTGTACTAATGTTCTGTACCAAAGTAGTCACACCCAGAATATGTTCACATATTGATTCACATTGGAGGGGGTTTTTATCATCTATTTGCCCTACCCCGCAGCTCTACACCAATACAAGCGTGTTTGCGCTGTGTGCTACCTCAGCAGGATTCCCATTTCTATCTTCAGCAACAAAAATACATAACATGCAACTGTTTACGGTAGAGATCGCTGGCCACGCTAATACTGCGGCTAATTTCTACTTTAACCAAATCAGACACATTTTCACTTGTTTAATAACATTCATGCTAACCGATTCTACCAGAAAAAATCTCATGTGTTCCGTTCGCATGATTTTCCCTATATCTCTGCAATAAATTATTTTTAAAAAGCTTATGCCTCTACTTACTTCCTAATAATGCAGAAAAAATTAGCAGAAATAGTCTTATTTATCAATATCTCAAAAACAATCAACTCCACAAAAAAAAAATGTAGTCAACATAAATTGTGTGTTTTAATGTGCTCTACATTTTTTTGAAGTAATTTTTTGTCTCTCTCTTACGGTTTAGCACTTATGCAAAATTCCGTAAAATTCACTCAGAATAAAGTGGTCTTCAGAGGCTATTCCCAGAAAATTCAAAATATACATTTTATTTATCAGGTAAATATCATTAATATACGATATTTTAATCGAAATCGTTAGAGCCATTTTTGAGAAAATCAAAATTTTCGAAAAAAGTTCCATGTAAAGAGTAGTTTGGGGTAGGGGGATTTGTCTCAAAATCTTCGTGTCGCATTCCTAGAAGATACTAAATTTAAACACCAAGTTTGGTATTTTACCGACTCTTTGTTTTTGAGTTATTGAGTTATCATGTTCACACACGGACACACACATACAAACACGTGCCTTTTTCCAGAAATGTTTTTATACAGGGGACCCTAAAACGTGTATTTCCGGTGGAATCTCGTATTGAATCCTTGGGTGGAATGAAATATATTCTCTACTATCTCTATACACAGTACGGGTATAAAAAGTAAAAATCTGATATGCTCCATTCACACGACTTTCTCTATCTGCTATACAAACAAACTTCTTATTTTTCTCTCCACTTCATGCTAATCCAGCTAAGCATTACCTGATTGGTCTTATTACTTTGTTTCTTATAAGGGAATACAGTAGGCCAATACTATACGATTGACATTGGAATTCGTTTATTTTTATGGCTAGGAGTAAAACATCAAAAGTAAAATAAATAAATAAACACGGACGACTTCCTACTTGAGAAAAGTATAAGTACTTTAAAATAAAAATGAATAACAAGGAATATCTTGGAAATAGTTAGCTCCCAAACAAAAATGTAAAGGACATAAATTGTATGCTTTGATTTTGTCTATCTCTTAAGGTTTATCGGTTATGCAAAACTAATTCAGAATAAAGGAGCTTCAGAGGCTATTTCCAGGAAATATAAGATACATTTTATTTGCCATGTAAATACCTTTGAAATGTGGTATTTTAATCAAAATCATTAAAATTATATTTGAAAAAATAAAAATGTTCGAAAATGTTTGCATCTAAAGAGTTGTTTGAAGTGAGAGGGATTTTTCTGATAATTTTCGTGTCGCATCCTTGGAAAATCCTAAATCTAAATTTAAAGTTTGGTATTTAACGGACTTCACACACATACACAGAGATTTTTTCTTAAAATCCGATGTGCTTTTTTGATTCATGGCTTTCTTTATATTTTCTGCAAACAAACCATTCTTTAAAAATCCGATGTGTTCCATTCACATGAATTTCTCTACAAATTATTGTTACAAAAGGTTTTTCCTATATCTACATCGTGGTAGTGAGATGAACATTAGCAGAAATTATTGTATTAGTTTCTTCTAAGTAGGAGAAAATAAGGTAATAACCTAAAACGATAGTCAAGTCTTTTAAAAAGCTGAATTTACGAAAGATTACCTCGAGCTTGTGAAAAGTTTCAGTAGCTATATTGAAACCAATAGTAAGGAAAATCTCAGAAACGATTTGCTCTACACGCACACATACACACACAAATAGATAAATATTTATATATACATATAAATAAAACAAATGTGTTTTAAGAAATTCTACATTTTTTCCTATGTTTCTCTTACGGTTTACCAATTAAGCAAAATTATCCAGAATAAAGAGGTCTTCAGTGGCTATTCCCACAAAATTCAAGATATACATTTTTTATTGAAATGTTTAATATGCGGTATTATAATAAAATCATAGGAGCCATTTTTGAGAAAAAGAAAATTTGAAAATAAATCCATGTAAAGCGTAGTTTGGCGAGGGAGATTGTCTTGAAAATCTTCGTGTCGTGTCGTATCCTTGGAAAATACTTAATTTAAATACAAAACTTGGTACTTAACGTTGTCTTGATTTTTGAGCTATGCTGCACACAGACACATATACTGTCCCTTTTTCTAAAAATGCTTTTATTGAGTTCAATGTCCTCAAAACATTTATTTCAGATTAAATCTTGGTGTAGAACTTTAGGATGGAATACGATGCTTTCTCTATCTGCCATGTATATAGTATTTATATGTAGAGAAAGTAAAAATGAAATTTTTAGTGAAATATCGGTATCTAAATTTTGGGTAGAATACAATATCTTCTCTATCTACTATGTACATATATAACTTGGCAGAGAAAGTAAAAATGTCACATATGAAATTTCTAAGTGTATAAGTAGAAATGACGCTTTTAGACAAACAGAAAATGAAGAAATTCACAAGTGAGTGAATACAATTTAAGTAAAATCAACAAAATAAAAATAAGTGATACCAGTACATAGTATTAAAGACGATAGGCCAACTAATAATAAAAACTCCCGCCATCCTGCAAACCCCACAATCCCGTCAGAACGTGGTTAAGCTCTCTCCGAGAACATGGACACTTCTAACACTCCTCGGGCTGCCCTTAGTCTGCCAATTGCTCTGGCTAATAAAAACTCCATTAACATGTAATTACTACATGTAGAGGATATCACCGAGGAGTAAAGCTCAAAACAACATGGGGAGACGAAATAGTTCAACAGGCCTAAACCCTGTGGAATAAGAGGTATTTGCAATTTTAAATAGACGCTTCCAATTATAAAATTGTTAGTTGTTCACTTTGAAGGATCTAACACCATTTTAAAGAAGTCGAATTTCAGTGATCCGACATTTTAGTTATCTGAAGAGTGCAAGAGATTTATGTGTTTAGTGCCTTAACAAACAAAAGTTTTTCAAGCAAAGAAATGTTATCGGATTAACACAGCAAGGAATGTTGGTTTATTACACATCTCCTTGGCGATGAGACTGTCAAGTGTTTTGCTGCTAACTGGAGCATGGCAACACTTGCTGGCGGATTACAGCTTGAGTGTTTACGAGATATACACATAACCAACATATTATTCAAGATACTAGAGGGCGTCCACATGGCATGTTAAGGGACAGTACGTAAAATCTCCTTAAACCCTGACGGAGGAGGAGAGGGGTGGAGCCTAATCCTTAGAGTAAACTCCGGGCCTGACTTCCTGCGTGGTCACAAAGCCGCTTCGGAAGCTCCGGGTTTTAATTAAAAAGCCTCCGGGGCTCGCCAGCTTCCTTGGCGTTATTTTCTCTAGCATAATCATTTTCTTTATCAACAACACCCTCTCTCTCTCTCTCTCTCACTTTCTCTCTGTGTGGCGGTCAATTGCAGTCAGCAGGTCACGGGGCGAAACTCTGATTAAAATCTGCAACCTGCAGGGCGTTGCCTCAGATTAAGCAGCTTCGTGTTTGTTTAGTGCTCACTTGCAATTCGTACCTTCTCATCTGTTTCTTGAACAAACTTCTGCACGATGCACTTTTCTGACAAACAAATATGTGTACTGTCCGACCACGAGAAAAAGCATTGCCGTCTCTAGACATGACCGGGCCCTCCATACGTGACAAAACTTCGCAGCGAGTTCTTTGCCTTCCTGTTTCACATCTATTACATACCTGAAAAACTTCCACATGTTTTTCGCATTTTAAACAGAACTGAATTATCACTTGGCACACGTGGCTACTGACTAGTTACAAAATGGATATTTTCTTTTAAGTCCTTTTTGGGGGGGGGGGCTGGAGCAGTTTATTAAATAAAATATTAAATATAGACATTGATTACGGCTGTATTTATAGCAATTTTGGTTTGCGTGATGAATTCTCAACTTTTAAACTTCCTTCTATTTTTCAATTTTTCTAAAAATTCTTTCGCTGCCCTTGAGTAATTATTATTAATATTATGTTACTCAATGTGGATACAGTAGTTTCAATTACAGTATAATTCAAATAAAGCCAGAGACATCTCTTTGTTTACATTTCAATTTGTAGTCAGACCATAATCATAACATTAATTCAACCTAATTACATAGATAGCCTGGTTTTTACTTTCTCTACAGGCAGTATGTACATAGTGTACAGCGAAGATATTATATTGCACCCAAAACTTCGGTACCGAGATTTCATCGGAAACACGTATTTTGACACCTTCTAAAGAAGCATTTTTCGAAAGGGTTCGTGTGTGTGTGTGTGCGCGTGGGTATGTGTGTCTGTGGGCAGTATAGCTGAAACACAAAAAGTCGGTTAAATACCAAACTTGGCACTTAGTTGATTGATTATCTTTCAAGGATGCGACACGAAGATTTTAAAGAAAATCCGCCCACCCTCTACTACACTTTATATGGGACATTTTTCGAACATTTTTATTTTCTCAAAAATGGCTCTAACGACTTTGATTAGAATGCCTTATGTTTAAGATATGTTTATGAATTTCTGGAAGTAGCCTCTGAAGACACCTTCATTCTGGATGGCTTTTGTATAACTGGCAAGTATATAATGAGATAGATAAAAACTTACTACACAAAAATGAGACGCTCCTTTCTACTTTATTGATGCCAGAGGAGCATACTTAAAGTAAACTACGTCACTTAGTTCTAATCCTCTTGATAGTTCTCCAAGAGAAAACTTCTCTACTCAATAGATAATCTGAAGAAAACCTATATTTATACTTTCTCTCCACTTACTGTGTGCATAGTGTATAGAGAAGGTATTGTAATCCACTCAAAAATTCGATCCCGAAATTTCATCGGAAATACATGTATTGGGACCCCCTGAATCGAAAAAGGGCATTTTTAGAAGAATGTTCGAGAGAGAGAGAGAGAGAGAGAGAGAGAGAGAGAGAGGAGAGAGAGTGCGCATATGTATGGGCAGCTTTGCTCACAAATGAAAAGTTTGTATTTAAATTCGTATCTTCCAAGGATGCGATAGAAAGATTTACCCCAACCACCCTTAACATGTAAAACTTTTAGGACATTTTTATTAATCTCAAAAATAGCTAAATATTTTGATTAAATGTCATATATTACAGATATTTGCATGATAAATAAAACGTATATCTTGAATTTTCTGGGAGTAGTCTCTGAAGATATATTTATTCTTGATGCATTTTGCGGAATTTTGCATAGCTGGTTAACCGTAAAGGATAGACAAAAACTAAGAAAAAATGTAAAGCTCGTTAAAACACACAATTTATGTTATTAGACCTTTTTTCGTGCAGTTGACTGTTTTAGGGATATTCCTTGTTCTTGGTTTCAGTTTAAAAATACTATGCTTTTCTCATATGGAAATTAGTCAACTCTTGGCTAAACAAAGGAATTTTAATCAGAGAGCAATCAGCTTTTAAAATATTTGACTATCGCTTTAGTCTAGTGTACTCCCTTATTTCCCTGTACTTACAAGGAAGCAGTTAATAACACAATTTCTGCTAATTGTTATCTTGATTGCGCAGATAACAATTAAGTTGTTTTTTAACAATAATCTGTTTCAGAAATGTAGAGAATGTCATGTGAAGGAAGACATCAGATTTTTGTTCAAAGTAAACAATAAGTTGTGTGCTATATCTCTCTCCACATTTCGATTTAAACTTTCTGTCACCTGACGCGTGTGGCGATTTTGCTGCAAGGCGTAGCCACAATACAATGGAAGAAGATGGTTCATAACAACACCTCATCAGTTGTGACCAAATAGAAAACATTAGCAAAATGTTTGACGGGTCTTTGGGTTTAATACTCATTATCTAGCAGAAAAGTAGACTTTCATCAGTGGAGAAAACTTTTTCATCATAAAGCAAAACAAAGTTATTTAAGTTAATATTTTTCACGCTTTACTTTAATTTAGGCATGATGAAGTGCACACTAAACTGCCTCAGTGGTCTAGCTTTCAAAACTCATAGTTCCCATGTGCGATTTCATGCTGGAAGATGAGAACCAGGTTTATTTCCTCCTCCTTATTAGTGTGTGTGTGCGTGTGTGTGTGTGCGTGTGTGTGTGTGTGTGTGTGTGAGAATTTAATTCCATACATTCTGATAGTTAAATGTCCTTAATTATCATTATCCAAAAATTGTGTCATTCTTTATACTGTGAGAAAAGCACTTAATCCACACCTGCTAGTCAAAAGACTTCAACACAATGAGCCAATTCTAAAGAATACTCCTACCTGTTACTTGTGTTGCTCTGCTGACTTGACAAATTCATTATCGAATCAGAAGGGGAAGTAGTAGCGTGAGTTTGTGACACTTGCTCTCGTGACAGTTGCACTCCGGTACCATTTAGTGACATTTGCACTCAGGAATTTAGTTCTGGGAAACCCTTATTGCTTGAATTCGGAGTTTGTTTACTACTAACTTCACCTAACCTAATCTAATCTAACATAATAATGTGTTCAGATATAAGGATGATTAGGTGCAAGTGACATTTGCACTCAGGAATTTAGTTCTGGGAAACCATTATTGCTTGAATTCGGAGTTTGTTTACTACTAACTTCACCTAACCTAATCTAATCTAACATAATAATGTGTTCAGATATAAGGATGATTAGGTGCAAGTGACATTTGCACTCAGGAATTTAGTTCTGGGAAACCATTATTGCTTGAATTCGGAGTTTGTTTACTACTAACTTCACCTAACCTAATCTAATCTAACATAATAATGTGTTCAGATATAAGGATGATTAGGTGCAAGTGACATTTGTTGAAGGTGGAGCTTAATAAGGACTAACCTAATATAGCATAATGGTATGTTCAGTTCTAAGGATGATACAGCGCATGTGTCATTGAGTGCGTGTTATTTTGTGACATTTGTTGGAGGTGGAGCTTAATTAGAACTAACCTAACATCATAATATGTTCAGGATAAGGATGATTGAGTGAAAGTGTCATCCAGCACATATATCATTGTGTGCGTGTTATTCAGTGAAATTTGTTAATAAGGATTAACCTAATCAAACTTAATAATATGTTCAGATATAAAGGTGATTGAGTGCAAGTGTGACCTAGTGCATGTATCATTGAGTGCGTGTCATTGAGTGGCTGGTTGAAGGTGGAGTTTGATAAGAACTAATCTAGCCTAAGATGAGAATATGTTCAGATATAAGGATAATTTAGTGTAAGTGTCATTTAGTGATATTTGTTGAATATGGGCCTTAATAAGAACTAACCTAATAATAGTATGTTCATATATAAGGATGATTGAGTGCGTATCATTTAGTGACATATTTTGTTGAAGGTGGAGTTTAATAAGGACTACCTAACCGGACATAATAATATGTTCAGGTTTAAGAATCATTGAGTACAGGTGTCACCAAGTGCATGTGTCATTGAGTGCGTGTCATTTAGTGACATTTGTTGCAGATGGAGCTTATTAAGGACTATTCTAACCTAACATAATAATATGTTCAGGTATAAGGATGATTGGGTGCAAGTGTCACCGAGTGCATTTGTCATTGAGTGACATTTGTTGCAGATGGAGCTTATTAAGGACTATTCTAACCTAACATAATAATATGTTCAGGTATAAGGATGATTGGGTGCAAGTGTCACCGAGTGCATGTGTCATTCAGTGACATTTGTTGCAGATGGAGCTTATTAAGGACTATTCTAACCTAACATAATAATATGTTCAGGTATAAGGATGATTGGGTGCAAGTGTCACCGAGTGCATTTGTCATTGAATGCCGGTAGTGTTGGTCCTATTTCCTGAAACTAAGTGCTGTAGTGTTATTAAGAACCAAATAAAGAAATGAAATGAGTCCATAAAGCTTAGTCATTTGTGTTCACTTGATCTTTAAAAGAAACATAAATAATAATTTAAATATAGGACAAATACTTAATAATTTAATTAAATTGTTTGATGTTTTGTTTGGTTGTTTGTTATAGAGTACAATAGACGGGAATAAGAACTCTTTTCTTATTTTCCTCTCCTCTAAGATCATGGGTAAAGGATAATTAGTATTTCAGCTATTTCGTTTATACTTATAAGATATGTCGAAAACTATTTATTACCTTTAACACTCCTTTAACTTCAATGTGCTATACACCACACCTTAACATTGCCCTCTGTGGTGTAATGGTTACCATGATAACTTCATACACCCAAGGTTGTGGGTTCAAACCCGGCGGAAGACGATGGATTTTGTCGGTCGTAAACATCCTTAGCATAGCTTCCTTCGGAAGGGAAGTAAAGCCGAGGGTCCCGAGTAGTAGATTTACGGCTCGGAACCTCAATCCTTACAGAGAGGTCGCTGAGCAAAATTAAGCGGTCTTTCACGCCCACCCAGTATAGATTGGGACGCTGAGAACCACAGCAGTTAAAGAGCGTCCATAAAAACTCCTTTTCTTTTACATCTTAACAACAATCTTACGCTTTATATATTCTGTGCCGAAATGATTCCTGTTTACAAAACGATTCCCTTCCTCAAGGCCAAGTTCTTGGCTGGGCCGCTAACAGAATGAGTAAAACATTTTCTCTTCTATACTATTAATCGCTGTTTCGATTATGACTTGTCAACAATCACCATTGCTTGTTGACTATAAACAAATTACTCAGTCCTCCTTTACAAATTCTATTGTAAATAAAAATTGTCCTTATTTGTATACTCTATTTTTCTTTTTAACATTTTCCTCATTTACGTATTTATTTCATAACCTAAAACATATGAAGATCAAATAAACCTATTATTAACTCTCATATAGTGAAAAACTAAATGAATCGCAAGACACCTTAAACAAATAATGTTTGTGTTCTTTAAATCACATTCTGGAACAACAGCGTGTAAAATGGAAAACTGCTCCCTATTACCTTGAAATGTTCCATATTACCCGCCTCGCCATCTTGCGATTGACATTCGTTTTGACCGTAGCGGTATGTTGATGCACAGAATAACAATGATGGAAAGAGTAGCTTAACATGTTAACCACAGATCCAATATATTGGACATTTAATGAGTCACAAATGGACGTTAAAAACATGTTAGTGTTACCTATAAACTACTACCAAGGCTCCAGTACAGGAAAACAAATTTATATACCAATCTTCTTCACGCGCGCTACCAACAATGAGGCTAATGCAAATGTCTGTTCTAAAGCTACCTTTCGTGCTTCTCACCGACAAAGATCATCATTTAGCGGGAAATATGCTGTTCCATATTGCCCGACTGTTTCATATTCGCCGCTTCTCCCCTACTCTTATTTCATGTTAATGTTTTCCTCCTATACGCATTTCATTTCCTAACCTAAAAAATTATAACATTGAATAATACTTTGTCACTGATGTGAAGGAAGACATAACTTATTATATTAATTAATAAAAACTCATAGTAAACACGGCTATTAACACAAAACATTTGGTAATTAAGAAATACAACGTTGATGTTTTTAATTTGTCCATTTTTCTGAGAAGCAAGCGGGCCATACATTTTCAGCGTAGTGTGTAGTTTTAACCTTCTCGCGCCGTGCTAAGAATATATAATGACGTTTTCTTTTATATTTTCCAACAGTTCTCTGGAACATATTCTCTATTGCTGCCACATCTGGTGGTGTGCCCATAAACCTTCTCGTCTTCATATTTCATAATTCAGAACGATTTAAATATTGAAACGTAAGCACAAAAAATATCGTCCAAACTGAATAGCTGTTTGTATCAACAATGTGTTGATTTTTTTTTTTTTTTTTTTTTTTTTGTAGTTTAACGTGCTTTAACCCAGTTGATCATATCGGACGATGAACGAAATTGGTAAAATGATGCTCAAATGATCTCGGGGTCCATGGAGCTTAAAGTTACTCGACATTCGTCTTCTCAGGATAAGGGAAAACCCCGAAAAAGCCTTATCCGGGTAACTCACCCTAAGCGAGATTCGAACTCACGACCTTTTGAATGTGAAGCAGACACGCTAGTAACACACTACCCAGGTGGGCTGTATTGATATTACAGTCAAAATGGAAATAAAGTTAACACATAAAATGGAATGTACAATAAAATTAACGTAGTTTCTTAAACCTTCAATACGAATTTCAAAACAATTATACAGGTTCTAGTCCTTTTGCTCTAAATAAGCAAATTTGTAAGATATTTTTTCCAGCAGATTACAATAAGATATTTTGCGCCAAGTTATATTAAAGTCTGTCAGTTTCACACAAATTTCTCTACCCATTAAAACCTCAAGTAATACTTATTGCAATAAAATCTCTATTTCTTTCAAATTCTAATAACAATTTTTGTTTTCTCTTACACGTATGTACAGTGTACATAATAGGTAAAAAATATATTGTATTGCACCCAAAATTCCATATCGAGAGTTCACTGAAAATATGTTTTAAGGACCACTGAATCCAAAATAAATTTTTTCAGTAAAAGGTCCATCGCTGCGTGTGTATGTGTGGACAGCAAATCTAAAAAGAAAAGTCGGCTAAATAACAAACTTGGTACTTAAGGCTCGTTTCACACTGTGATACTTGTGACGGTCACTAGTGACTATGGTGAACACTCCTTGATCATTGGTATCCAACACTGCAGGTATTACCAACCGGTTAGCTAGTGAAATGGACCGTATTTTGCGGTGTGCCTAACACAATAAGACACCCTTCATTTTGGTATGAAAATTTTGAAATAAAATTGTATAAATTGAGACTGTATAACGGTACCTTGCTATTGGTAATACAAAATAAATGGGGTGAAGGATGCAAATTTCCTTAAAGGTCCAACCTTCTAGCCTCGTTCAGGGGTAGAAACTAATTTTCGCTAGTCTTTTAGTACGAAAAATACGCTATTACAGTAAAAAAATAACATGCAATTTTGTTTTCTTCATCCATGCTCTTCTCATTGAAATAAGGCACTAACCTATTTATAATTTCTTTCCACACATTCATTTTCACCCCTTTGTTGCTGTAGCCATCGCTTTTAATGTCCCAAATAGCAGGACGACTTTCTACTTTACTTATAAAATGCCCCATTTTAATTCAATCTAAATTCATGGTTACAATGTGTGCAATATAATGTAAAATGAATGTTAAACAGTGCTCAGAAATGACTGTCTATTGGCAAATCCGCAACACTGTATCTGTGATCTGTGTCAGTGCAAACACTCCAATTTAAACTATGTATGTCCGGCGGTGACTACACTGAACACAGTGACCGTGTCCGACACAGAGGCGAGGTTGAGACAGTGTAGTGTCCCGGTGTGAATGCTCCAATTCAAACGATTGTATCTCTTGTTCCAGTGTGAAACGAGCCTGTTTACTATCTTATAAGGATGCAATACGAAGATTTTCAGGGAAATCCTCCCACTTCAAAGTGTTCTTTACACCAGTTTTTAATATTTTCGATCTTCTAAATAGATACTGATTTTGATTAAAAGCGTATATTAAAAGCTGTTTACAAGCCAAATAAAATGTATATTCTGGATTCCTTGGGAATGACCCCCGAAGTCCTCTTTATTCCGAACAACTTTTGCATAACTGTTAAAACCATAAGATAAACAAATCCTTAATACACAAAAATATATATCTTGTTAAAGAACATAATTTATATGATACATAATTATAATTTTTTTGTTTTTGTTTAACTGGCCATTTTAGAGAATACCTCTGCAATGATTAGCAATTGATTTTAAAATACTTTATAACTTTTCTCAAACGGAAAATCCTCGTCCGTTTCATATGTTTTGGTTTTCTCCTGGCCGTCACAATAGCAAAGCAACTACTTTTGAAAGCTTTGACTGCCGCTTTAGCTTAGTATAATCTCTTATTTCCCTTAAACTTATAAGGAGATAAGTAATAAGAGCATTTCTAGTAATGTTTATAGTGATAAGCATTACGTGGATAAAAGAATAATTTTTATAAGAAAATTTTGTATGCAGAACATAGAGAAAAATTGATGTGAATGGAAGGTATGTGATATTTTTAAATTCTGTTTTATTTTATGTGACTATAACAACTTCTCATATCGTGACAGAGCTCTCTGGTATGACAGTTTTGACGGTATGTGATGGACAGATACTCTTTTTAAGGTCTCATCCCGAACCATAAGGTTCAATTAAACATATTGATTCAGGTGAAGAGTTTTTGGTGCCCAAAATTTTTTTTTTATTTTATAAATTAAGAAGATTTAATCAGTACAAGAGGACTTATACTCTATCAAAAACGATTTGTTTTACCTTAGTTCTTTAACTATATTCGTTTCGCGCCCAGCAGATGAGGTTAGTAGGCCGTGAAGTTCTATCATCCGCAGTCAGATGGCAAAGTGTAGCTTGCTTTTTAAGATCTCATCTCCTCAAATCATACTAACCACTTAGCTCCGCGACAAGCAATTGGGGTTCGAGTGCATCCAGCCTACTGCTTAGGTACACTGATTATGGATAGATGGCAGCGCAATTGCAATTACCATCTATTTTCAGTTTTGCCATTGTTTTAATCTAAAGATAGAACTTTGGGTCATGGTATCAAATATCCTATCCAGTACTCACCTTGGCGACTGAGGATAACCACAAAAACACCCCAACCAGATTGGTGGCCCATGGGATTTGAACCCACGATCTCCAGAATCAGCTCCTCAGACGTTATAGCCTGAGCCATATTACAACAAATTGTCTTTGTTCCAATGCTGCAGAACAAAATTTACCTCACGTCTCAACGATATTTGTTGGCAGTTGACGATTGCACCCTCCCTCTCTAATTCATATACGCTCCGGAGTCAATGTAAAAAATGAACCTCCTTTTTATACCTCCTGATTATGTAGCAAGTAATTTTCAGAAGTAGGGGTCATTACAGTTTGTGTACATTACACGCAGGTGTGGCAATATTACACCCACGTGTGATAATGCAAGACTTTCATGTAAACCCGCCAACGCGCGTGTCATTAGAGACAATGAGTGGAGCCATGGAAAACAAAGAGTTCAGACACGTGCAACAATTCAGAGATGCAAGGAATAGGTATGAGTATTTGGCGCGTAATCACGGATGGTAGCATTCATATAAAAACAATCCTCCTCTTATTATTATACTAGCCAAAATATATGTTCGAATAAAAATAAGCCAAAATTAAATAATAAGTAGTTAAACACGCAATACTGAAAACAAATTGGCATTTAAGTCAGTTTTGTTATAGTATTAGGGAAAAAATAAGAATTACCAAAGTTGCTTTATAGTTGTCTCATAGCATTTCTAATTGAGGAAAATTTAAATGATGCAATAAGGAATTAAGGTAAAATATGGGTGTTACATATAACTCCTGCAAACATTATACTCTTACAAAATATTATTCTTTTATTCACACCATGCTAATCGAGATAAACATTATCAGAGATGGTCAGATTACTTGCTTCTTTATAAGTAGAAGGGAAATATGGGAAATACGCTTGGCTAAAGCAATAGTTAAATATTTTAAAAGATAAAAAAATTGAAATTCGACTCGCTTTGCATGGCCAGCAGTAAAAATAGAGACAAGAAGCAAAAGGTGGCTTCCCATTTGAGAAAAGTTAGGTAGTTTAAAACTGCAACAATCAACAAGGAATATCTCAAAAACGGTCACCTCTATGTGTTTTAACAAATTCTACATTTTTGCAAAGTACATTTTTGTCTTATGTCTTACGGTTTAAGTTGTATAAAATTCTGCAAAATGCAGCCAGAATACATAGGTCTTCAGAAGCTATTTCTAGAAAATTCAAGATATTCATTTTATTTGTGATATATATATCTTTAATATGCGGTATTTTAATCAAAATCGTTAGAGCCATTTTTGAGACAAAATTTCAAACATTTTTACATGTAAAGGATAATTTGTGGTGAGGGGATTTTCTTGAAAATCTTCGTGTCGCATCCTTGGAAAATACTAAACATAAGTAAAAGTACAAAGTGTTCAACAGTCTTTTCGATATTGAGCTATTCTGTTCACAGGCGCGCGCAAACGCATTCGAGCCCGGACCTTTCTCTAAAAAGGCTATTTTTGGACTCAGGGGACCTCGAAACATATATTTCCGGGGATATTTTGACATTAAAATTTTGGAAGGAATACAATACCTTCTATAGCTACCGTGTGCATTGTGTATACATATGTGCTAGAGAAGGTAAAAGTAGGTTAACTAAGGTAAGGTTTAATTTACAATGCACTATAGAATTACAACCAATTGTAACTAATTGTAAATAATATATTATTTTCTCAAACTTATATTGTAAGTAGAAGTTCGATGAAATTAATGATTTAATATTTGTTCGCATGTCAAACACAAAGGGGATAAATAAAATCTTTACTTGTATGTAGATAAGAGATCCAGACCTCAGCATGCTGTCTAGTGTCCAAAAGACAAACGCTGCAAAGACTTGAGAGGAATCTCATAAGATATTACAGGAAACAAGGTTAACATGCTACTGTTTTATTTAACCTAGCTGAACATTAAAAACAGGTAGCTCAGGGGTAACGCAACCTCTTTGAAGGTTACCGATCTTCACCGGTCCTCATGGCCACGCTCGCTAAGGCTTTGGTGCTTCGTGGGCAGGGGATCGTGGGTTCGAGGCCCGCGTTGGACATGGGTGTTATATGTTTGTGCAATGTGTGTATGTTTGTGTAAAGGAACAGTAAAACAAGTCATCATAGAGTAACTTTAGGGGGGGATGTAAACAGGGGATACAGCGCCGGAGTCCTGACCAGACTCCGTTACTGTTAAAAAAAACCATTAAGGGGGGGGGTATTATTAGTATTAGCCTATAGCGTCCTCTAGGGTCACGGACCTCTCTGATTGGAGAAGTGGCTTGGTTTGGCAGTCCTGGTTAGCTGTTCCAGGAAGGATCCTCCTTTTGATCTTAACCGCTCAGGTAATTTGTTCTAAATAACATGGTATTCCTTATTATAAGGAGCATCATTGTTTTAAGACCTAATTCAATACATTTTGTGGTCTGTTGTATGCACTTAAAAACTTGGGTCTTTAGTTGTTGTTTTTTTTTTTTTTTTTTTTTTTTGCATTTTGGTACTTGTGTTCCAGGTAGCCTTCTTGATCTGATGCTGCCATCTCCTGTCCTGTGATAGTCCACCTGTTGCCGAATGATCGTCTAACCATCTTGTTCGTTGACGTCCCGCTCTTCTTCGTCCTGTCCTCGGTTCCCATAACATTAGCCTGTGGTCCCATCGGTTGGGGTCTCGTCTCATGATGTGCCCCGCCATCTCCATTTTTAGTAATTGCTGGTCTGTGCTGCGTCTGTTATTTGCTTTAGACCTCTAATTGTCATTCCGTAGTATGTTAACATATTATATAAAGCATGTGCTTTCATATCGTTAACTAGGTTTCTAATATAAAATGACAAAGTTGTTCTCCCACAGTATGTGGTGAATTGTCATAAGTTGCTTCTTGTTTAAATCCAGCTTTACTAGCCAGTTAATGCAATCTATTACCTGTGATGGCAGAAGGTGACTTACCCGTGCTCTCGGAGCCGTGCACGTCCGGGCAGGCCTGGTAGCGCAGCAGGAGTCGGGAATCCTCTGTGCAGGAGTCGATGCTGGAGACGGGAGAGCGACAGACTCCGTGACCCCTATTGTACGTGAAAGTGAGCGGGCCCTTAAAGGGACACTCGACGGGGGCCGCCTCGATCCTGAACATGGAGTAGAGCAGGGCATCCCCCGTGATGAGTGAACACAAACTGTGTAGGCTCGTCCTCGAGTGGCAAAATGCTGCAAGCAGAAAAAAAAAAAAACAGTCACAATTATGTCACATCATCGTATCTAAAAATAAAAAACAAAAAATAAACAAAAGTGTTGCAATGCTCCAATGCTAAACTTAACCCTATATTGGCGGTGTTATTTTTATACATAGGCCGTTCTTCTTCTGATTCTTAATTCTCCCTTGCAAAGGCACCACCACCGAAGCTATTCAAATACCCGTGAGTGTTAAGACGATAACTGCCCACGTCACGAGTTCAAATCGTAACAACTGCAATCAAACATGTCTGTGGTAAAGGAAGGGGAGAATCCAAGTAAATAAATCGGTGTAATGACACACTTGGAAGCTGACCTGATTAGATGCGACAGCAGTTGCGTAGATCTTGCTCTTTTTCCTTAAAAAAATTCACTACAACTTTATTGGAAACTTTAATATTTTTACAGTATAAACAGTCTGAATTACTTGTTTTCTATTGCTGAAGGTTAGTTTAATACGAAGCTAATTATGAAGGATAAACCATAATTCTATGGTGGGGCTTAAAACAAGCAGAACAGGCAACTAACTGTTAATTATAAATCTAGAACTGTGTAGGTTAAAATACCTTCAGGGCACTTTACTTTTTGTTCAGCTATTAATTATAATTGACGTTCTAATATTGAGCCAATATTGTTATTATATAATCATTAAGTATTGTTTAAATTTTAGAAAAAATTCTAAAATCTGCAAATAAAATCTAATATGTTTCACCCTCATGAGTTTCTCTATTCTCCAATCGAAATACTTTTTTATTTACTTACAGGTACAAAATAACTAAAATAATACCTACATTAAGAAAAAGTGATAGTAAAATCTTTTGAAAGCGGTCGCTATGCGACGTCGCTGAAATTCATTTTCTTTGCACGACTTGACAAAACTATAAGTATTGGAAAATTTAAACCAATAACATGGAATATCTCGTTAATGGTCAACTCCACAAATAATAATAATAATAATAATAATAATAATAATAATAATAATAATAATAATAATAATAATAAATAAAAAAAAAGGATCTCCCAGTTGTGTATTTTGACGAGTTATACATCTTTTGCTTTCTCTACACGTAGTATGCACATCATGTACAGATAAGGTGTTGTAACTCAAAAATTTGACACAGACCTTTCACTGGAAATACATGTTTTGAGACCCCTGAATAAAAATTAGAAAAAGGTTTGTGTGTATCTGTGGACATCATATCTAGCTCAAAAGCAAAAAGTTTGTTAAAAACCAAACTTTGTATTAAAGTTTAGTATCTCAGAAAGGTGCGGCATGAAGATTTTCAAGAAAATTGTCCCACTCCGAACTATCCTTTACATGACAAACTTTTCGAATTTTGATTTTATCAAAAATGGCTCTAACTATTTCGATTAAAATATCGTATATTAAAGATATTTACTGACAATTAAAATTCATATTTTAAATTTTCTGGGAATAGACTGAGGTCATGTTCATTTTGAATCACTCTTGTGGAAGTAGCAAACTAAGATAAGGGTATACAAAAACTTACTACACAAACAATGTAGATATCAAAACACACAATGTACGTCAAATAAATTTTGCCGTTGAGCTATTTACGAGATATTATTTGTTATAATTTTACAATATTTACACTTTTCTCAAATAAGAAATAGTTTCCCCAATATTTTATCCTGGTCAAGCAAACTGAACGGAATTTCAATACAATCACATATGGACCGGATTTTAAAAACGTTGACTATCGCGTTAGCTTATTGTATTTTGTTACTACTTTTGTACAAGAAAATACTATCGTAATAATAAAACTATTTTTGCTAAAGCTTGTCTTCTTGATGCATGTGAAATAGATAGAGAAATAAACTTTTGTAAGAATAGCTTGTTGCATTAGAGAGAGAGAGAGAAAATTATATGAATGTAGCATATTAGAACAAGGCCCGAGTGCATGTGTGAACATCATAACTTAAAAAGGAAAAGTCAATTAAGTCCCAAACTTAGTATTGAAGTTTAATTTCGTAGAGGTTTTGTTACAATGATATGAATGGAACACATCAGATTATTTACTTTCTCCAGCCCCGCATTTACAATGTACATAGTGGATAGAGAAAGTTTTGTATTACACCCAAAAATTCGATACCGGGATTTCACCAGAAATACATGTTTTAGGACCCCCCGAATAAAAAAAAAGGCATTTTTAGAAAAAGGTCCATGTGTGTATATGTGTGTCTGTGGACAGCATAGCTCAATAACTAAGAGACTGTTAAATACCAAACTTCTTAAAAATGGCTGTCAGTGATCTTCGTTAAAATTTCACCTATTAAAGCTATTGTATATCTTGAATTTTCTGGGGACTGCTTCTGAAGACCTGTTTATTCTGGATGAATTTTGCATAACTAGTTAACTGTAAGAGATAGACAAAAACTTAGACCACAAAAAATCTAGATCTCGTTAAAATACACAATTTATGTCATATACATATTCCTTGTTATTAGTTTCAATTGTAAAGTACTTATACTTTTCTCAAATAGGTAGTGTCCGTTTTCCTTTTGTTCTAT
Source organism: Hymenopus coronatus (assembly GCA_030762935.1). Taxonomy (NCBI): domain Eukaryota; kingdom Metazoa; phylum Arthropoda; class Insecta; order Mantodea; family Hymenopodidae; genus Hymenopus; species Hymenopus coronatus. Next base: position 121,664,429 of record CM060897.1, on the reverse strand, counting down.
TCCTGGCTAAGCAAAGAAGCGATTTGTAACATCAGTCGTATAATGACAGATTTTAAAACATTTGACTATCACTTTAGCATAGCACATTCCTTTAGTTCCCTTCTACTTATAAGGAACTAATTAAGAAGAACATTCTGCTAATGTTTATCTTGATTAGCATGGTATGGAAAGAAAAATAATCTTTTGTAAAAAGTTTGTTTGTAGAGCAGCTAGAGAAAGTCATGTGAGTGTAACACATAAGACTTTTTTTTATTATTGGGCACTATATATACATATATAATATATTTGGTTTTAAATGTTCCAATATTTACACTTTTCTTAAATGGTAGGTACATTATTCGCTATTTTTCTTCGTGGTGATGCGAAGAGAAGGGAATTGCAAGTGCAATACATAGCGGCCAGCTTTTAAAAGATTTAGTCTTGTGTATATCCATATTTCGCTTCTATAGACGTAGATGAGACAAAAATTTCTACTAATGCTTCTCTCAATAAATATGTAGTACATAGAAGAACAAGCTTTTGTAACAGTATTAATTTTAATTGTTTTTTCTCACAAATCGTGAGTAGGAAAGAGTTAGATAGGTAGAGCAGGAAGCAATTGAAATGTAGTTCTATTTATGGTCGCTCTTTAACTACTGTGCTTCTGTCAGAGAGTGAGACTGAAAAATTCAAAGCTATAGCTGGGGTTTGAACCACGAATTTCCCGGTCACTAGCCGCTTGTTCTAACCACAGAGCTACAATGGCGGCATGCCAGTACGGCATTACATTTAAAGGTGATCTCAAATTATTTTGACATGACATACCCCAATGGAAACTTGCCATATTGTACGTAAAGTTCCGGGTTTAGTGTTAATTTAATTGTTTTTTCACACAGGCCGTGCGCAGAATAGGAGTTGGATAGATAGAATCAGACTGAAAAATGCAGTGCCTTAGCTGGGATTTGAACCATAGATCGTACGATCTCTAGCTGGTTGCTCTAACCACTGAGCTAACATGGCAACATACCGGCACGGCATTAAATTCCTCAACTTACTCGCATGTTTCGCGGATTGAGCTCATCTTTTGGTTTACTGGGAAACATGCAAGTCAGTTGAGAAATTTAAAGCCGTGCCAGTATTTTGCCATGGTAGCTCAGTGGTTAGAGCAACCGGCTAGTGAGAGATCCCGTGGTCTTATAATAATAACTAATAATAATCATATTAATATATATATATATATATATATATATATATTTATTTATTTTTTTGCAGAAAACGTAAATGTAGCACATCATAATTTTTTCTTTCTTTTATGTTGACAGGGAAATTTTGAGCGGCCGTTTGGCAACCCTGCAGTGTGAAAACAATAACACTAGGGATGTATAAGTGTTCGCCACTCGCCGTAAAGAAGAGTTGAAGTGGCTGGCTCTGCCCCTGGAGCGGCACTGCTGATGAGATCTCTCCAGCAGTAAAAGCTGCAAGTGCAGATAGTAAAATGTCCTTTTTCTTCTCCCCTTGCTTTTCCTTCTTCTCAAGTAACATGTCACAAGTTAATTCTATCTGTCGTCTCTCCATTTTATTATTAATTTTTCCTTTGAACATGGAATCCATACAGAATGCTCACATGAAAAACGACTCACAATAAAAATATTTTCTGTTTTCAAAGGAGCTCCTTTCTTTCGTGAAATACACAGCCAACGCTTTGATTTCGCTGAATGAAATTATTTTTGCTCTACTGGTCATTTTGATACCGCGATTTACTTACCACTCAGGTCCTCTTAATGAAGCAATAAATTATCTACATTCACATGACTTTCTCTACCCGTTCGATTTTATGTCTCCTCTGCAATACATTTATACAAAGTATTTTTTTTCTATATCCTTTAAGCTAAAAGTATTTTAGCAAACTAACATAGCGCCATTTTCCTATCTCTGTAACTACAGTGTATCTTTATGTACACAACTGAAAATAGCCTCCTATGTACCAACACGGTAATCAAACACAAAAGAGATATTCCCTCCTACAAGACAAGATCAGCCTAACCACATAACCTAAAATCAGTTACCTCTACCAAATGCTACCAAAACATACAGCAGTCTCCTGTTTAACATCAAACAATCGCATAACTTATCCCAATTTAAAAACAAACTCTTCAAATACCTACTTGAGCAATACTGCAATTCCTAAAAATTTGACAACAAAAACTCCTTATGATGTTTGGAGAAATATTGCATTGAGTTTAATCACACGTCCACACAAAATAAGTTAAAGAATCTGATGTGTTCCGTTCACATGACTTTCTCTCCATTTCTGTAATAAATTATTGTTAAAAAGCTTTAGCTTCTATTTACTTCATGCTAATCGAGAAAAAAACAGTAGAAATAGTCTTATTACTTGCTTTCTTGCAAATAGAAGGGACATAAGGGAGTAACATAAGTTAAAATGATAGTCAAAAGCCGGTTGCTATGTGACTGAAGTTCCTTTGTTTGTATGTATGGACAGGAGTTGACAAATTCTTGTATGAGAAAAGTGTTTTTAGAGGTGAAATCAAAAACAAGGAATAATACAAAAACGATCAACTCCACGAAAAAATGTATATAACATAAATTGTGTACTTTAACGTGCTCTACATGTTTTGCATTGCAAGTTTTTGTCCATCTCTTACGGTTTAGCAGTTATACAAAATTTCGTAAAATCCAGAATAAAGTAGTCTTCAGAGGCTATTCCCAGGAAATTCAAGATATACATTTTATTTCTGAGGTAAATATCTTTAATATACGATATTTTAATCAAAATCGTGCCATTTTTTCAAAAATCACAATTTTCGAAAAAAGTTCCATGTAAAGGGTAGTTGCGGGTGGGGGATTTTCTTTAAAATCTTCGTGTCGCATCCTTGGAAGATAATAAACTTATATAGCAAGGTTGGCATTTAACTATGCTGTCCACAGATACACTGACCTTTTCCTGAAAATGCTTCTTTTGGATTCAGAGGGTGCTAAATCTTATATTTCCGGTGAAATTTGGTATCGAAATTTTGGGTAGAATACAATACTTCCTCTTTACACTATGTACATAGTACATAGAGAAAGTAAAAGTTTTATATATATATATACATATATATATCAGTCACATGAAAATCTTCATGTCTCATGTTTAGAATATACTGTAGTTATATTGCCTGAAGCAATATGGCTTCAGAGATCAGTTAATGATATTCAAAAATTCTGCGTAGAATGGGGCATAAAACTGAAATTAAGAAATATAACATAGTGATGTTCAAAACAATCAGATTAAAGAAGGAAGAGAAACGGAACTTCAAAGGAAAATAAATGGAAATAGTGAAATAGTTTGTTGTATAGGAGGCCGGGCAGCTCGCGGTAGAAAGATAGAAGCAAAAGGTGAAGCAGCAATGACAGGAATTAGGAAATGTAAACATAAATTACCAGATAAGAACAGTAAATGGTTAGAGAGGTAGAAGCAACAAACGTTATACACAACGGAAATATAGGAGGTAACAAACAAGGAAAAAAAGTGCACCTTGGATAAAGAATGTTCTAAAAACGTATTTTAGGGCTAAGCAGAGCAGCACCAAAAGGGTTAACAATAGTAGAATTAGGAAGTCCAGGAGGAAGTGGAATAATTCTAAAGAGAGTATTAGTGTATGAAGATATATAAACGAGAATATGCTAAAATTATGTATGAAACAGCACAAGATAATTAAGAATGAAGAGTTGGTGGGGACAGCTAGAGGAAATCCCTATTAAAATAGGTATGGGAGACATGGAGGAAGGGAGAAGAAAATGAAAAAGGATTTTAGAAGTCAGTGAGTAATAGGATAAGAGACAAACAGGAAATTTGAGTTGAACTAGAAAATAAAAAGTAGCTTTGTTTATACGTAAAAATAAAAAATAATGGCCAAGAGAAGGGTACATATATATAAATAAATAAACAAGAGAGGGAAGGATTAGCATGGATAAGCACAGGAGCAATACTTTGAAAGAGATGAGAGGCAATGAACTAGAACGTTGTATTTTGTGAGGCGAGAAAGACTGTAATGCTCACTGTAAACAGAATGTAAATAGGTAAGAAATTAGAGGAAAGAAATTTGGGAACTCAAATGGATTAGTGTACCAAATTACTATAGTTTACTACAATGTAAAGAAATTATTGTATAATATAATTATTTAGTTGCGCTGGTTACCAGTGCATATTCTGCTGGATACCAGTAGTATAGGATTAATTTTTCATTTATCTTAATAATCTAGAGCATAGTTTTATGGGTAAATAGCTGGTTACCAGTTATTTGTGTTACTGGATTCCAGTAATTAATAATAGATGATTTAGTGTTAGTGAAAGTTGTTTTATGGTTGGAATCTTATTTTATTTCAGTTTATATTAATTTGTTTTTGTTTTAAATTAAATTTTGAGTTATTAGTATATACGTATTATCTGTAAAATAATGATGTATAACAATAATTTAAAAGTGGGATATATATTATAAAGTTTGCAATATATCCTGGTATAGGGAACAAGATGCCAGGATGTTGTATTACAGATTTTATTTTATTTTATTTGTACCAGGAGAGATACTAGCAATACAAGTCTTGAATATCGTCGGAAAGAGAAGAGTTAAAGAAATAGGGCAATATCTAAGTAAAGTAAAAAAAAAGTATAAGAAAAATGAGATAGAGGCGGGGGGAGAGATAAGGGAGAGAGAGAGATAGAGAGAACAACAAAGGAAATAGAGATTGGAATGCAATAGTAGCCTAAACCAAACGGCTACATTTGCTAACAGCCAGGGAGCTATGCAAATGTAGTGCCTAAGCGGTACTCAGACCTATGGAATTATAGTTTAAAGTAAAAAGAAATGATTTTGTAAATGATTGTAATGTAACCTAAGTACAACAATAATAAAATAATAATAATAATAATAATAATAATAATAATAATAATAATAATAATAATAATAAGCTTTAATAAGTATCTGAGCTTTAGTTTACTTATCAGAGACGTTGAGGGCATATATATTTGTTGCGGTTTAACATTTATAATGTTTATTTTAAAATATATATGAAGTATATTTATAGCTCTAGTTCTCTTTTGGTTGGATATGCCTGGGTAGAGCGTAAGCTAAACGAACTCGAAATGAAGTCAAATATACCAAGTATAAAATATACAGTGAGAAAATATTACGTCCAAGTTATCAAATATCCTGGCTTATAAGTAAACAAAACGGCTGTTACTCAGAGGTAAGAAATTCACTGTAAAAATGTTACGTAAAATAGTTAAAATGAAAAATTAAATTAACATTATTTTGTAAGTTAATGACGCGGTCAATTGCTTGGATCATAACGGCACTGCAGGTGTGCCGGAATTTCAAAATGTGCCTGCAGGTGTTCTTTAACATGCCAGTAAATCTATTGTCCCTTTTAGGCACACTTAAAAACCATCGGTCAGGGCCGAGTTTGAACCCGCGACCTTTAGTTCAGAAAGCTAGCGGCTAACAATAGGAAAGGTTTTAAACTTGAACATTTATAATTCGTGTAATTACAGCAGATCGCTGTATTAATTCTTGTAGAGTGGACAATAAACCCACCAATGCTCTTGACTTGTATCAAAACAAGTACATTACTTTCGCCACTAAACAACAGAGAGTGGGGTTAGTGAGCTATATTCCTTCCCTATTTGGTTTATTGTCTCTATATCTGATGTGAAGGGTAACAATTCTGGAAGATACTGAACTTAAATGCCAAATTTTGTATTCATTTGAATTATGTTTTAAACAGAGTCCCTTACAGACCTTTTTCTAAAACTCTCACGTGTTCCAATTACACCATTTTCTCTTCCTATTCTAAAAAAGCTTAATCTTCTCTCATGCTAATCGATAAAAACATTAGCAGAAATTGTATTATTACTTAGTCCCTTATAAGTAGAAGAGATATAACAATACACTAGATTAAAGCGATAGTAACATGTTTTTAAAACTGGTTGCTATGTAATGCAATTAAAATTCTGTTTTCTTTGAATGATCAATATGAAAAATATGTGATATATTCAATTCAAATTACGTTGTTTACCCACTCGGTAACAAAATACTTCTGCAAAAACAATTTTTCTATATAATTCATCAATATAATTAACAGAAATGGCGTTATTAGTTAGTTCCTTATAAGTAAGGGGATTAAGGGAATATACCTGACTAAATATCTATAGTCAAATCTTTTAAAAGTTGTAATTATGTAAAATAATTGAAATTTGATTCTCTTTGTAAGGGAGTAAAACAAAGGAGAGCTGAAACAAAATGTCACTTCATCTTAGAAAGTCACTTACATTGAAAGAAATGACAAAGAATATTTCTGAAACGGTTAACTTTACAAAAAATATATATACCATACCTTAATTATGTGTTTTAATGAGATCTACCTTTTGTATATGGTACTTTTTTGTCTAACTCTATGATTTATCAGTTATACAAAAGGCATCTAGAATGGCAAGGTCTATGCCCAGAAAAATCAAGATATACATTTTATTTCTCATGAATAAATCTTTAATATACGTCATTTTAATCAAAATCTTTAAGATTCATTTTTGAGAAAAACAAAAAATTCGAAATTTTTTCCATAAAACGGTAGTGGGGGTGGGGGATATTCTTGAAAATCTTTGTGACACATCCTTGAAAGATGAATTTATACTAGATTGCATATTTAGCGGATTTTTTTCACGCGCACGCATACACTCACACATACGACCTTTACCTAAATTACATTTCTTAATCAAGTACCTTAAAATATATTTCTGCTGAAATTTCGACATCAAAATTTTAGGTGGAATATAATACCTGCGCTACCTACTATGTGCATAGTACATGTTAAAAAAGTAAAATATTTTTTTTTAGAGTTAAGGGATATAAAAACATATGTCAACATTAAAATTTCACAAAAAATTGTTGGGATGGAATGCAATACTTTCTCTATTTATTGTAGGTAAAGTCCGGTACATGGTGGCGATATAAGTAACAGCTATTTAGGTTGGCACGAGAATGGTACCACTCCTCTACTACGCTCTCTCAAACCCCTATTGGCTATAGCAAGGCTGATTGGTAACTTGCGCTTGCCCTTTGTTTTGCGATGGTGGAGGCGAACCAGAGGTTTAGATACATTGAAACATATAATTCAGAATGCGTCTTATCTTAATTTGATTATATTACCAGTGGTTGCTGAAGAAAGGAGAAAAAGCCAGATTGGCAATCCTTTTCGAATAATGCAAATACTAAACTTTGCATATTTTTCTTGGGAAGGGAATGAGAGATGACACAACTTATCTACTTTATTATATGTGTATTACTTTAATCACCATATTACACGTATTTATATAGAATCATACTATTTCATTATACAATAAGACGTCGTAAATTAAAGCTCAATGAACACAAAATATGTTGAGCATACAAAAGCATTCCTAAAGCATCTTCTCGTTAATTAGACAAACATAATGGGAAAACACAAAGTCGATCACGGAACTAAAGTTAGCTAATGTTCTAGTAACTAATCCACGAGTGCCCGTTCCTTTTAACAGCATTCATTCTGCCAGGAGATGGTGCTGACAATCATTCCACTGGGGTTAAATGTTCTCCTTATCCCTCTCCTTAACACTACTCACCTTGGACACGCCCTAGGTTCATCGCTTATTGCATCGTCGGACTTGAATATAAAGCAATAGGATATTGGCATGTCCAGGACTGATATAGAACAAAAGTAGTGAAAAGGTTCCGCCAACATTAAATAAAGAAACAGACTAAAAACACTAACAGAATTGGCACTTTTACGTGCACTGGGCTGTATACTGTAGAGCAAGTAGTATGGAATATCTTTTGAGGTTCATTCAGATTTGTTGGAAGGAATAATCGTTACAAAATGCGTTTTACATTCAGACAATAAAAATACGCCTGGTGTTGTGATTTTGTCGAAAATGTGGACTTGGGTCTTAAGATGATTTTCATTGGTGCTATTCTGGTACAACATAACCACGCGAGTAAGAAAAGGAAAAAATATTGGGCAATCCATTTTTACTTTCTCCATACTCACTATGTACATAGTGTATAGAGAAAGTATTGCACTCCACCAAAAAATTCGATACCGAGATTTCACCGGAAATATATGTTTTAGGGTCCCCAGTATCCAAAAAAAAGCATTTTCACAAAAATGTCCGTGTATGTATGTATGTATGTATGTGTGTGTGTGTGTGTGTGTGTGTGTGTGTGTGTGTGTGTGTCTGTGAACACGATAACTCAAAAACGAAAAGTCGGTAAAATACCAAACTTGGTATTTAAGTTTAATATCTTCCAGGGATGCGACACGAAGATTTTGAGAAAAATCCCCCCCACACCAACTACCCTTTACATGGAACTTTTTTCAAAAATTTTGATTTTATCAAAAATGGCTCTAACGATTTTGATTAAAATTTCGTACATTAAACATATTTACCTGATAAATAAAATGTATATCTTGAACTTTCTGGGAATATCCATTGATATCCACTATTTACAGGATTATCCCTTAATCCAAACTGATTAAAAGCTCAATTTTTAACAATATTTGTAGGAGTTAATTTAACATTTTTTCCTCAACACTTCCTTGGAATAGCCTCTGAAGAGTAGTTTATTCTGGATGGATTTTACTAAATTTTGAATAACTGCTAAACCGTAAGAGATGGACAAAAACTTACTACACAAAAAATGTGGAGCACATTAAAACACATAATTTATGTTATATACATTTTTTTCGTGGAGTTCGTCGTTTTTGTGACATTCCTTATTTTTGGTTTCTGCTATGAAAAACGTATACTTTTCTCATACAGGAACTTGTCAACTCCTATCCATATAGACAAAGGAACTTCATTGACATAGCAACCAGCTTTTGACTATCACTTTAACCTAGGGTTGTCCCTTATTTCGCTTCTACTTACAAGGAAGCGAGTAATTAGACTATTTCTGCTATTTTTGTCTGATTAGCATAAAGTAAATATAAGTAAGTATAAGCTTTTTAAGAATTATTTGTTGCAGGGATATGGAGAAAGTCATGTGAATGGTACACATCAGATTTTTTCATTCCTCACCCCACTCGACGCTCAGTCAGAACAGTATAAGTAGTGTGTTAATTTTGTCCACCACAAACTACCTTAGCATTACAACTTCAGTATGAAGCGCAGAGAAAAGGTTAATCATCCGGTGAGAGGGGTGGATTATTGTGCAACCAGAAAGTTTAGGGATCACCAGTGCGCAACTCAGAGCTTTATTTGTCACAAGTTACGTTTCATGTCCAACCCCTTCCCTTCGGTAACCTGGCCTGTCCAATATGCTTTAAAGAGCAATTCAAACAGGTGATAAACATGGTCGAGGTCAGCGAAAAGACTCCGTCTTAAGATAAGTGTTTCGGCGTATTTTTAATGTCTTTGAGTGTACTAATCCATTAATTATTTCTGTACCTTAGGAGGTCTTAGAGAGTAGAATCATCTAGTAATGAGCTATGTGTATGTGGGTGTGTTAACATAGGACTCACCTGTCCGGTGACACAGGTTCGATTTCCCATTGGCCCAATTTAGCCCATGCAGGGTTTCACTCAACTTGCCGATAGCAATTTGCCATCGCCCACGCATGCAGACTAAAAGTTTTTTTTTCCTCCACTATTTATCTCATGCATCAGCGACCAATCAATCATTTGCACATATACACAGTAGATAGAGAAGTTATTGTATACAACGTAAAAATTCGATGTTGATATTTCACCAGAAATATATATTTTAAGGTACTTGATTAAAAAAATGTAATTTAGGTAAAGGTCTGTCTACATATTTTGAGACCCCCTGAATTAAAAAGAACATTTTCCGTGTGTGTATGTGTGTGAGCGTGTGTTTGTGTTGTGGGCAGCATAGCTCACAAACAAAAAGTTGAGTACCAAATTTAGTATCTTCCAAGGACACGACACCAAGATTTTCCAGAACATCCCCTCATTTGCAACTACCCTTTACATGGACATTTTTCGAAAATTTTAATTTCCTCAAAAATGGCTCTAACGATTTTGATTTAAATACCATATGTTTAAGACACTTTTTATGATAAACAAAATAAATATCCTCATTTTTACGGGAACGGCTTCTGAATGCTTCTTCAGTTTATATAACTTGTGCACATATATCTTATAAACCATAGATAAGAGACACACAAAACTTTACTTCACAAAAAACTGTAGATCTCTTTAAAACGCACAATTTATGTCATATGCATTTTTTGTTGAGTTAGCCGTTTCGGAGATACTCCGAGTTATTGGTTTCAATCTTAAGCTACTTAAACTTTTCTCAAACAATGAAACAGCTTTATTTTCGCCTCCCTGTTGTTTACTTCTGTACAAGCAAAGAGAACGTCATTTCAATTGTTTCACATTAGCGTTTTAAAAAAAATGACTATCGTTTAGCCTAGTGTACCCCCTTATCTCCCTTGCTTACAAAGAAGCAAGTAATAATACCAATTCTGTTAATGATTATCTCGATTAGGGGACAACCTAAGTCAAAACACGGAGTAGGTTAAATTCAAAGTTTAAGTTTCGGACTTCGAAGAATGGGACACGAACGAAGCTTTTCAGGAAAGTCGCCCACTCAAGACTACCTTTTACATGTAGGTCTCGTTAAAACATAATTTATGTCAGATACAGGTTTTTGTAGAGCTAAGAATTTCGGAGATATTCGATGTTATTGGCTTCTATTTTAAAATACTTAAAATGTTTTTAAACGGGAAGTATTTATCTGTGTTATTATGTTTTTTGTTTTTCTCCTGGTTATGGGAAGAGAACCGGATTTCAGTGGCAGTCGTATAGCAACAGACTTTAAAAAATCTCACTGTCACTTTAGCCTAGTTTATTCCTATATTTCCCTTCTACTTATAAAAAATCTAAGTAATAAAAACCATTTATGGCTATGTTTATCTCGACTATCATGATACAGATAAAAGGATGATCGTTTGTAAGAATTATTTGTTTGCAGAACGGATAGAGAAATTTATGCGAACGCATCACATCAGACTTTTTTGTTCTATTACTTTAATGTTTTACTTTTTTACTAAGTCATATGTAAACATACAGAAGGTAGAGAAGGTATAGTATTCCATCCAAAATTGTTACACCGAGATTTCACCAGAAATTCACCAGGACTCCTGATTCCAAAAAGAGCTTTATTAGAAAAAGATCCGAGTATTGTGTGTGTCTGTGAACATTACTTTTAAATCCTATAAGGGGGAACCCGCATGGAAGAATATAAAAATGCTGTTATTAACTCCATTATATTGGAGGTGAAATGAAATAAGAAATAGGGGGCAGAAAACTGATATACGAGTAGTTACATTTTCTTTTGGGAATAGAACAATTCACGATTGGAGTAATATACCTGCAGAGTAACTGGAGACTTTGCCTCAAAGTGTAAATTACTTTAAAAAGAGTTTTAAGAACTGTGTTTACTCAGGATAAACCTAATACATTCAAAACATTCCCGGAATATGCAAATAACACAGAAACAAGTTATCATAAGGAGATTTGCACAATATGTCCTTCAAAATAATTCTCTTCCGCGGTAACACACTTCCGTCACCGCGTGTAAGAGACTGGAAGCGCTCCTGGAAGCCATTTTCAGATACTTGTTGCAGTACCCTTGTCGCATGTGCAGTAATTTCTTCAGCGTTCAAAAATCTTGACTGAAACGTTTATGCCATTCATACATTCGAGTTTTCTTGATCGCTGCTTCATCATAAGCTTCTTCCATCATTCTCAATGTCTCTGAGGGAGTTTTGGTTAACAAAACACAACCCTTTATTTTCGAACGTACTCCAAATGATCCTTTACATGGGAAAAAATGCGAATATTTTGATTTTCTCAAAAATGGCTCTAACCACTTTGATTAACATACGTATTTTAAAGGTATTTACATTAAAAATTAAATATATAAATTGCATTTTCTGTGAGTGGCCTTTAAAGTTATGCTCATTAGGGATGACGTTTGCATAACAGTTAAATTGTAAGAGATCAAACATAAACTTACTACACTACAAAAATATATATCTCATTAAAACACACAATTCGTCATAGACTTGTTTGTAGAGCTAACCATTTTCGAGATATTAATTGTTATTGATTTCAATTGCAATATACTTAAACTTTTCTTGTTTCTTTTGGTTAGCTCCTGGTCATGAAAGAAAAGCAATCTCAATCACAGAGCAACAGCTTTTAGAGATTTGACTATCGCTATAACCCAGTGCACTCCCTTATTACCTTTCTATTTAGAATAAATCTAGTGTAAAATCATTTCTGCTAATATTTATCACGATTAGAATTATATACATAAAAGAATACTCCTTATAATAGCTTTTTCTTCAGAACAGGTAGGGATAGTCATGTGAATGGAAGACAAGTTTCTTTTTCACAATGTGCATGTGAGTATTAAATTCCATCACAAGCATTTTAACATATTTTGTTGTAGACGCATTTAATTATTTAGTATTTTAGGCTATCACACATCTATTGTGAATAATATATTTGTTACCACAGAGTGTATGAAGAAATACAGGGACAAATTGTCATTAATGAAAGTTTTGTTATACATACCGGCAGAATTAATGAAGCCTTAATTAATAATTTCAGGTATTTTATTCGTTATTTATGCTTAATTTTATCATAGTTATTTCATTTGAGGATTGCGAATTCAATATTTTTTCAATATCGGATTACCACCAAGATAAAATTAAAAAAAAAACTAAAAGCGATTGGAAAGAAATTCACTACTAATGGAACACCCAAGAATAACAGTAAAATTCTGATGTGTTCCATGCACATAATGGTACACGTAGTACGAAACATGATTTCCGCTACATCTTTGTAACAAATTATTGTTGAAAAACTTATTATTCGACCTATTTCTTGCTAATCGAGATATAAACATTAGCAGGAATGGTCTTATTACTTGCCTCTTTGTAAGTAGAACGAAGTGAGGTAATACACTACGCTAAAGCGGTTCAACTTGTTTAAAAGACGGTTGCTATGTGATTGAATTCCATTTTTTTGCATGACCAAGAGCTGAAACATTTCCGTATGAGAAAAGTTTCAAGTATTTTAAAACAAGGAGTATCTCGGAAATAGTCAATTTCATGAAAAAAATGTAAATAACATAAATTGAGTTTTTCATTAACGAGATCTACGTTTTATATGCAGTAAGGTTTTGTCTATCTGTTACGGTTTACAAGTTACGCAAAATTTAGCAAAATTCATCCAGAATGAAGTCCTCAGAAGCAATTTCCAGAAAGTTTAAAATACACATTTTATTTGTGATACAAATTACTTTAATATAGGTATTTTAATCAAAATCGTTAAAGCCATTTTTGAGAAGAACAACATTTTCAAAAATGATTGCTTCCGTGCTCGAGTGGTCGGCAAGCTGATTTCTCACAAGTATTTGAATGCACACGCACGCGTACACACACACACACACACACACACACACACACACACGTTTTTTTTCAACATTCTATTTTTGTATTCAGAAGCATCAAAACTTGTATTTAGGTAAAATCTCAATATTATTTTGAGTGGTCTTCTCTACTAACTAGGCACATGATAGAGAAAGTAAACGAATAAAATAGTACGAAAAAAGCGAACTTCATTAAATATGGGCTGTCATTTGTCATAATTCGCATCAAAATATTTTGAAATTGAAGACGTAAAATTTTTTATGTCAATGGATAGAAATGTTCATGAAGTTTAATATTAAAACCCGAAAAAAACAATGAGCCCTTTTGTTCTCCTCGACATTGAAATTGCTAAACTGTGCAAGAATTTTACACAGGTAATTATATCACATAATTATAACAGTTAAATAATTTTCATTGCGCATGTATCTAACTCTCTAACATTAAACAAAAGGAAGTTGAACCTGCAATCAAAAATCAAATATGTAAACTTGAAAGTCCCTTGAAACAAAATTAATAAGTAATAACACTAATATTAGTCATCCAAACTAACATGTCCTTATTCCCCCAAAAACAGCTGTTCGGATATGTTTTGGGATATGAACAAAAATCTGTTGTGCTCCATTCACTTAGCTTTCTCTACCTCTGTGTAACAAGTTATTGTTAATAAGCTTATTCTTCTATCTACTGCATGCTAATTGAGATAAACAATAGCAGAAACGGTTTTATTACTTAGTTCCTTATAGGTAGAAGGGAAATAAGGGGGAGGATACACTAGGCTAAATTGACATTCAAATGCTTAAAAACGTAGTTGCTAAGGTATAGAAATCGAATCTTTGCATGGTCAGATGCTGACTAGTTCCCATATGAGAAATGTATTAAGTATTTTAAAACTGAAATGAATAACGAGGTATGTCATAAAACAGTCAAACCCAGGAAAAAATGTATATAAGATAAATTGTGTTTTAACGAGCTCTACATTTTTTGTGTAGTAAGTTTCTGTCTATCTCTTACGGTTTACCACTTATGCAAAATTCCGCAAAAATTCATTCAGAATAAAGAGATCTTCAGAGGCTATTCCCAGAAAATTCTAGATATACATAGTATTTGTCATGTAAATATCTTTAATGTACGATATTTTAATCAAAATCGTTAGAGCAATTTTGAGAAAATAAAAATTTTCGAAACCTTTTCCACGTAATGGGTAGTTGGGGGTGGTGGGAGATACTGAACTTAATACTAAGTTTGATATTTAACACACTTTTTGAGTATGATATCCCCTTCCCCCCCATACACGCATAACACGGACCTTTTTCCAGAAATGCTTTATTTTTTCATTCAGGAGGCCCCAAAACATGTATTTCCGGTGAAATCTAGGTATCAAATTTTGAGTGCAATACAATAATGTTTCTATACATCATGTACATAGTATGTGTAGAGAAAGTAATGCTCCAAACTATAAAGTAAGAATACGGGGACATGGAGTTTTTTCACGCCCTATTTATGCACATTAAAATAGGGATATTGAGTAAATGTCCAAATTCTAAAAGCTTGAATTTTGATCTACATTGATCTTCATTTTATCCTCGTTTTACCATGCTGTTAACTAATATTTCGAGGAAATTTTTAATTATTTTCTAAATTTTTTTGGAATATTTGGCACTATATCTTCCTTTAATTGAAGTTTTAAAAATAGCTATAATGGTAATCATAAAAGTTCTGCAGATAAAGTTCTAGGATAAAAAATTCAACATTAAACGAGTTCTCTCCATTTGTTTACTTCCCTCTCTCTCTCTTTCTATATATACACATATTCGTCCGTCCGGTCATCCATCCATCTCTCTCTCTCTCTCTCTCTCTCTCTCTCTCACACACACACACACACATGAGTGCATATACATACCAAACATTGGTTTAAACGATATTTGGCAAAGGGGTAACATAAATAGATATAACGTTGTTGTGTAAAAAGTAAAAAGATGACTACGTAATATAAACGGACAGGAAGTAGAATCTGAATAGAATAAAATCGTCATTGAGGCTACAGAATGAAATAAAATTGGGTGGGGTAAAGAAATATATATTTTAGAATTTGATATGAAACAGAAGACGGGAATACGTAACTTAGATTGTGAGCGTGGAAAGCTCGTGAGGTAGTTGATGCTGATAGGAGGATTTTCCCATTATACTGGGAACAGAAACACGCATATTTTGGCAGATTGCATGGAGATGAAGGATGTTAGGAAAACATTATTACCGGAGGTATGTACAGCTTCAAACAGACGGAGGATAGCATGCAGCGACTTGATTGAGAACAGCCAAAAATGTCCAAGCCTGGGCACATACTTAATGGAAGTACGTGTACTAGATAAGGTATTTCTGTAAATATTGTATAGACATATTGAGAATAGAGCATCTATTTGCGTGAATACGTGGGTGTTGGTGTGAGTACGAATATGTTTGTATGTGTGATATCAGAGGGTTTGCTTTTTGGTTTGTTGTTTTGCTGTTGTAGCGCGCGCTGCGCGTATTGTGAGTGTGCGTGTGTGTATGTGTGTGTGGGTCTGTGCGCGTGCGTGTTTGCTGTGTTGAGTAATATTTTCAAAGAGCACGGTCAGCCGACTCATGCGACCATGTGATCCCATTAATGTAATATTGTGCACTTAACAAATACTGCCATTACAACTACTGCGTACACACACACACACACACACACACACACACACACACACATACCTCGAAATTTAAATCAAACACAAGGAATATTTCCTAAAATTTTGTTTTAACGATATCTGCTTTTTAGTGCAGTAGCGGATTGTCTATCTCTTACGGTACACTGTTCCAATTTGGCGCACCCAAATAGCGGTGAACAACTCGCGAGCAACAAGCAATAGGTGCAGCATTGGGAGTAAGCTATTTCACGGCTGAGTCAAGTGTTGGAAATGATGCGACAAGACACAAGTATTGTGGCATGACCTTTGTCCAGTGTCGTATCGACTACTATGCTCCCCTTCCAGCTCTGCGCCGAGATTTGTGGTTGAGTACGCGCGTGTACATTTACTCTGACGAGTCTACTTGGAATAGCCTGCTTTATGGTTTACCATTCATGCAAGCTGAAGAGGACTACAAATTCAAAATATAAATTTTATTTGTGACGTAAATATCTTTAATATGTGGTATTTTCATTAAATTCGTGAGCCATTTTTCCGAAAATACAAAATTCCGAAAATTCTTATATGTATACCATAGTTTAGGTGAAGGGATTCTCCTGAAAATCTTCGTTTCGCTACGTTGGAAGAAACTGAAATTAAATACTAGTTTGGTACTTTTATTTCTAAAGAGTTACATAGATAGAGAATAGTCTCTAGGAATATCCTCTAGTTCTCTTCATGCTTCATGACTTTTGCATAACTCGCAAACCGTAAGAAATAGACAAGACCTTATTTAACAAAAAATGTAGATCTCGTTAAACACACAATTTATGTCATGTTATATAATTGTAACTGCTTCAATTTTAAAATATTTATACCCTTCTCAAACAAAGTCGTCATCCGTTTTTCTATTGTTTTACTCCTGGCCATGCAAAGAGAATCGAATGTCAAAGTCAGTCACGTAACCAACAGTTAAAGGATTTGATTGTCAGTTTAGCTCAGTGTATTTCTTAGTTCATTCCTTGCGTATATGTATAGATCTACAAGCAAATAATAAGGCTATTTCTTTTAACTATCTTGATAATCATAGGATAGAAATAACGAACAAGCTTTTGTAAGAATACTTTCTACCAGAATAAGTAGAGAAAGTCGTATAAATATAATACATAAGACGTTTTGTTTAATTCACGGATTCTAAAATTATATACTTCTAATGAAATCTAAGTATTGCATCACCTATACCTATTGTGTACAACAGTGGGAAAAAAAATCGTGTCTGGAAAGCCAAATTCGTTCAAGTACTACACGGCGCAACGCCTTGTGCACACCATTCACGAAACAGTTGTGTAGCAACAGCAACAAGATGTCACAAGTTCCAAATCTTAATATTACTATCCCATATGATCAATAATCATAATCAAATACATAACTTAAGCTTCTTCAACAACAAACTATCACTATTAACTAAAAATATTTACGACACAAAACATGACATAGTTTGTAATGTAAGGCATTACTAAACCTGCCGCCTTTCATGTGTGTTCATTGTAGCGCTGTGGCAAAATGTAGGTTACTCCTCTGGTGAGGATCGCAGGTTCGCTTCTCGCATGTAGCATACCGTCTTTTCTTCTGTTGACGATGTTGAATTAACACATAGCTGTTATTTATTTTAGACATATTTATTTTATGCACAATATTCGGTAAAGTTAATAATCTGATAGTTATTATAATGCCTCTTTAACAGTTTATTCTACCGAACAGAAATATGCTGTACACGAAAGCATGAGGTGCACAGAATGGTGCGCAAACGCATCAGGCACGAATAGTTCTCTTTCAATGAACAAAATACAAAAATATTGTTAAGAAAACCAATTTTTGAAACATTTTTAGGAATTCAACTATGGCAAATTTGAGTTTTTTAGGAGGTAGGATGTTGTTACTCTTACTTAACATCCCCTTCTCAAACCGATGCAGGAGGAAAATGCCAATCGCAACTTGAATAACGTGATATTCTCAGATGATGTGACATGTGCTTCCACACTTAAGGGAAAGGTGATTATCATTCAAAGGGTCCCAATATGATGCAAAATACGTGACTTCACAATTCCATCATGGTCGCGTATCTGTATCGTGTTGGGGCTGGATATCAAGGGTCGGTCTAGTGTATTGTGGCAGCTTGTCGATAAACTGAACAGCGTGCAATATATGTAATACTCGATAATATTTTGATTTTCTCTGTGAGGATGAGGTGTCCTGATAGAATTGTATTCATACAGGATAATCATCTTGTCCACCCATCTCGAAAGGTTTCGAATTGGTTCTCAGAGAGGCAGGATATCAGAGTGGTAGACTGGCCTCCCTGTTCATCAGATTTGAATACTTTTCAAACTGTGTAGGCTGAATTGAAAAGGGAGCTGCGCTCCAATTTATCTGTAGATGGGCGAAGGACAAAAGATGATTTGTGGGCACAATTCAAGAAGCCTGGAATTTTATTGTTTCTTGTTCACATTACTATACGCATTTCATTTTCTTTATGCCAGAAGATTGACGTCGGATATACGGGCTGAGGGTTGTTACACCCGATATTAATTATGTTTATTTTTTGTTTTGTTTTTAGTTTTAGAAGATAAAAGTTTATTTACACATATTTTAGTTATTTAATAGGAGAATTAGTAATATTATGTTTGGTGTGCACAGATAAGCCCATAACTTCAAATGCCAAAGTTAAGTTAATGCAATATTATGTTATACATATTGTTATAAAATTAGTAAACATAAAAAATGAAAAGCAGTGCGGGATTTGAATATGGGCACATATGAGTGGAAGCAGCGCCTTCTTAGCCTCTAGGACCTATAACGCTATTCAGTGTTTAGTTTTCAGTAGTCATACGTTAACCACTGCTCTAAAAGTCACAGGCCATCGTACAGTTCTTTCATGCATTGTGAACACAGCTTTTATGAAGATACACGAACCTCTTCGATCGACATATGGCATCTGGGGATGACTCATTTTTGTGTCCACGGTGTACATTGACATGATAGAGAAAAGAAAGAAATCTGATTACACTAATATATTTTGAAGACATTCAGGAACAGTGAAAGTGGAATGATTTGATAATAAAGGAATGATCTAACACAAATGAGCTTGTATACTCATATACTGAAATGAGTTCATTTACTGTTAAAATTTATATTAAAATGAAAACGATTTGATACAGATTTTCATTTCGGTATAGATTTTCACGCTTGCGCGCTGACCTATTAATCTGCATAAAATTACAGAAACATCTTCCGTGTACAATAACCTCCAAGAATATTTAATTATATGTAAGAATTATAAGAATATATATTTCCAGAATCTAAACTCATAATATTACTAAGCAAAACAAAGTAGATCATGACATTGGCATCACAAAGTCAAGGAAATCAATAACACAGCTCTGCTTCACACCAAGGTCATTCAATTCACTATTTTGTCATTGTCCATACCATGAATTTATCTCTTTTGATTTCTGCGGAAGTAAATTGTTAACAACATTACTCGCCTCCTCTGTTATAACAGGAGGCGTGGTACTAAATTCCATATCATTATCACTAGGTCAAAATACCTCAGTCTCCATGATGCAAATCAACTATCACCACGATTCGCATTTCATTTGTTATCGATGCAAACGTACAATACGCATAGCGGTCTGCGGAGTTTATCTTTCGAATGTAGGATATCTAAATATTAAATATTTATTACACATTTACATGTCTAGGAAAAATTATGTATGCAACTCTCATATAATGTTTATTAGAATACTCACTTCGCTCGCGTCGAAACTTGCCTCTCACTCATGTCCTATAATTATAGGACCGGTGCATAAATAACTACTTTCTTTCGCCGAAAGCAGAATTGTGGAATTTTAGTAATTATGAAGAGTTTTCGAGGATTATCTACTGGGAAATACACACTCGTAGCTAGCTAGTATACGCACTAGAATCATTTACCTTCGGAGGGTTTAAGCCGAAGACAAAGGACATTGTGTTTCCTGTGAACTCGTGCAGCGCCGTAAATAGCTGATGAGTTTCTATGTTATGACTCAGGTGAGCGTCAGTTTATGTGCCATTTAACCTCCTATCGGCAACAAAACGGGCTCCATCTCACGTAGGCAGAAAAACAGCCAGCAAATTTCCACTCAACTTCCTACAAATGTGAACTACTGCTGGGCGGAAAACTAAAGCTATTTCATCTCTTCTACTGAACTAAAGGAGAGGAAGTATTACTTTCAACAAAACATTCATACAGAATTTTCACTATAAATGTGAGCTTTGAGAGCCCTGGATAGAAAAAAGGTCAATTATAAAATAAAAAAATCTGGCGTGTTCCATTCACATGACTTACTCGATATCTCTGCAACAAATTGTTGTTAAAAAGTTTATTCTAATATCTACTTCATGATAATCAAGATAATAATTAGCAGAAATTGTCCTTATTACTTGGTTCCTTGTAAGTAGAAGGGAAACATCTAATGTGTTCCATTCACGTGATGTCCTCTAGCTGTTCGGTAAACAAAACTTTTATTCAAAACATTTATTTGTTATCTACATTTGTTAATCAAGATAAACATAAGCAGAATGAGTATTACTACTACCTTCCTTGTAAGTAGAAGGGAAATAAAAAATGCTGAGGCTCGTCCTTTAAAAGCCGGTCGCTGTGCGAAACAATTGAAATTCCAATCTCTTTGCTTGCCGGAGTAAGCAAACGAGAAAGGAGGAAAAATGTCTTCCCGTTTGAGAAAGTTTAAAATTGAAACCAATAGTCCGAAATACCTCTGCAAAAAACAGAAAAAAAGTATATATGACATAAACTGTGTGTTTTACTAAGACCTACATTTTTCGTGCAGTAAGTTTTTGTAAATCTTTTACGGTTTGCCAGTTATACAAAAGTCATCCAGAATGAAGTGGTGTTCATAGACTATTCCCAGAAAATTCAAGATATACATTTCGCTTGTCATAAAAATATCTTAAGCATAACGCATTTTGATCAAAATCGTTAAGAGCCATTTTTGAGAAAATAAAAATTTACGAAAAATGTAAAGGGTAGTTTGGGGTGGGGGTGGAGATCTTCTTGAAAATCTACGTGTCACATCCTTGAAAGTTAGCACACTTAAATACCAAGTTTGGTTTTAACGGCATTTTTGTTTTTGAGCTATGCTGTCCAGAGCACACACACATACATATACTAACACACACGTACCTTTTTTCTAAAAAAAATTTTTTTGATTCAGAGTGTCCCAAAACATATATTTGCGGTGAAATCTCGGTATTGAATTTTTGGGTGCATTATAATACCTTCTCTGTACACCATGTACATAGTACGTGCAGGTAAAATAATTACAGGTGCCCACGCACTTAGATGTGGCCCAACAAATTTAACATATTGCAAATAGATTGTTTACTTTCTCTATTGGATAAAATAAGGACGGGAAAATCCCAAAAATTCGATGTACAGAGTTCATAGGAAATACGTATTTTAAGGCCCCCTGATCTCAAAAATGCTGCTTGGCACATTAATTATATGACATCCTATATCATTTATTAGTGGGGTATACACACTATTCTTAAGAAAGTTTACACTTCTATGTATTTCTCTTTAACTGAGAAATTATTTACACAAATAGCCTCATTACACATTCCATTATAGATACAAAGGGAGTAGCAATAATCAAATTTTAAGAACTGCACACTATAATCATTTTTACTTTCTCTACGTACTACCTGGTATGTAGGTAGAGAAGGTATTGAACTACACCCAAAAATTCAGTACTGAGATTTCACCGGAAATACACCTTTATGTCATATAAAGCATTTTAAAATGAGGTGTGCGCGCGCGCGCGCGAGTGTGTGTGTGTGTGTGTCTATGAACACAACTCAAAAACTAAAAGTCTGTAAAGTACCACCTGGTATTTCAGTTTGGTATCTTCCAAGGATACGACACGACGACTTTTGAGGATAATTCCTCCACTCCAAATTATCCTTCACATGGAAAAAGTTAACAAATGTTGATTTTCTCAAAAATAGCTGTAACAATATTGAATAAATTAAATATATATCTTGAATAGTTCCTGAAGATTTCTTTATTTTGGATACTTTTCTGAATTTTACATAAATGCTAAACCGTAAGAAATGGATAAAACCTTACTAAACAATACGCGTTAAAACACAATTATCGGCATGTACTTTTTTTGTGAAGATAACCATTTTTAAAATGTGCCTTGTTATTGGACTCAGTTTTAAAATACTTTTATCATACAGGAATTTTACGGCTCCTGCCCATGCAAAGAAAGAGATTTCATCCACATGGCAATCAACTTTTAAAAGATTTGACTATCGCTTTAACCTAGTGTATTACCTTATTTCCCTTCTACTTACAAGGAAACAAGCATTAACACCATTTCTGATAATGTTTGTCTCGATTAGCACGAAGTAGATAGAAGAATAAGCTTTCTAACAATAATTTGTTACCGAGAAAAATACATTTAAACGGAACTCTCAGCAATGTTGTTAACCCGGATACCTATGTCGTTGGGCTTCTATTTAACTTTAATTTTAATAATTAGGTCTCACACATTCACACTTAGTTCATACTAACCACCACCACCACCACCACCATTATATTTCCAGATTCTGGGGAGGATAAGGAAAAATCCCTACCCTCCAGCCGGAAATCGAACCCTGGACCCTTCGCAGCGCAGGCAGTGCTTACCGCCTAAGCCTATATAATGTTCCTAAAATCCCATGGTCTTTACATGCAATAGCCGAAACAACTGAATTTTAAATATGTTTCGCAAAGAGAGAACGAGTACTGATCCATTAATAACAGATATCTCAGAAATGACTTAGGATACAAAAGGAAGTAATTTCAAATACATTTTCTTTTTGAAGAGATATACATAATTTTAACATTAACTGGTTTTTCATTTCGGACGATAAATGAAATTGGGGAAATAAATGTTCCAATCCATGGAGCTTAAAGCTACTCAACATGTCTTCGCAGAATAAAGGAAAACCTCGTAGAAGAAAAAGAAGATTATCCGGGTAATTAACCTTAAGCGGGATTCGAACTCGCGCCCTCTTGAATGTAAGGAAGACACGCTATCCCCACACTACGAGAACAGTACATTTTGTGTAGTACATTCTTATCCATTACCATTAATTTACCAGATATATATTTATGCCATATACGCTTTTCTTGTAGAATTGACTGTTTTTGACATATTTCTTGTTATTGGTTTCAGTTTTAAACAAATTAAATTTTGTCAAAAGAGACCATACATAGCGAACCAAACCTTAATTGTTTCACATAGCTACAGGCTAATAAAGGATTTGCCTATCGCTTTAGCCTTATGTATTCCCTTATTTCACTTCTATTTATAATGAAACGAGTGTTAAGAGCAATTCTGCCAACATTTATCTCGATTAGCATGATGTATATAAAAGAGTAATATTTTGTAAGATAATTTGTGTTTGGAACAGCTACAGAAAATAATGTCCATAAAACACGTCAGTTTTTTTTTCAGTATGTTTTGAACATGAAATGAAAACAGTACGGCGTGTATCGTATCCGAGGCACTCGGAAACTCAAGTTTTAACTTTTAAAGTCGGTTAATTACAATTATTATCTATTTTTACCACTACCGTTCTTGCATATCCATTCCAGACATGTTTATGCCATAAACTCACTGAACCAACTAACGTTAGCCTGGTTTCACGAACTTCAACAACCGTATAAATGCATGTATGTAACAAACAAATAGCGAGGGAAGTAACAGCTAAACATTCTCAGGCTACGATCAACGATGTTCGTCTTGATTGGCTATTTAATTAAAGATGATCAAATTTATGTCATTGTAACTGCTTTTATTTGCTATCATTTTCACTAAGCACAAGGGAGCCATAATGTTGAATATTCCCGTAATCTCCAATAGTGTCCTAGAAACTGGGCTAGGACCCCACTTCTGTAACTAGCACGCCAGAGCGGGAACAAAACCATAGGTACTATAAATTCCTATTATTACGTCTCTAAGTCCTTCGCATTTTCGGTTAGTTGCACAATGTCTTTGAAAATTAAATTAAATCGACTTTTATTTATGGACACTCTTTAATAGCTGCGGTTCTCAGCGTCCCATTCTATACTGGCCGTATAGACCCTTAATTTTGCTCAGAGGCCCCATTATCAGGCTTGAGTTTCTTTTATATGCCACACGGGATCAATGGCTTTACTTCCCGTCCGAAGGACGCCATGCTAAGGATTTTTACGCCCGAAAAAACCCATCATTCTCTACGGGGTTTGAACCCGCGACCACAGGAACCAGGCTACACCACGGAGAACCACTCAAGCTTCTTGAAGGGCCTTGCAAGGTACATTTGCCTTACCGATATTCAAATAAAATTAATTACGATGGAAGAAATCTATTAAATTCAAATCTAAGCGACAATGTGCGCATTGTTATCTGGAATACGGAAGATTAAAGTTTCTTGACACCCAACTGCATCATTTATCCAATGTGTACACTGTCGTTTACATATGCGTTTAATAGATTTTTACATCAAGACCCACAAATGTGCGTAATAATGGATACGTGCAGCTAAATGGAATAGAATACTTATTGTGTTATACCTGTATTTCCTGTCTTGTTCATTATTACACCACTCTTTATAAGGCTCACCAACATGTATGATTACCGCTGTGGGCAGCTAATATTGGGGCAGTAAGCATTGATTACATCAGAAGTTTCAATCGTGATTAATTTTATTTCAATATCGATGAGATGTATCTCGTTAGTCTCCTTCTCGATTACAGTTGTGCTTCTTGAAACTCATCGTCGAGATTGCTTACCAGGCTTTACTTAACCGTCAGAGCAGCTTCGGCTTTGTGACTTCACCTGCTTAACCACCTGCTGTGCAGCTCCTTGCTGAGTATTTGAAGGTCTGCTCGCAAGCGGAATCGAACCGAAGCGGCTTCTGTTACTCTCATCTCACAAATCGACCCGAATAAACACGCGGAACTGAGGTACATGTACTTGTGCAGTCCAAAATGGATAGCATAATAGTATTATCATAATTGTGCAAAGGGGCGGAAAAAGAAGAAACAAATAACAGGAACAAGAAACGGAAATACTGGATTCATGATATCTTTAACGAGAAACCCACTGATTCACTTACTAATTTCACCTCAATATTGCATGCATTAATTTTAGAATAAACCTTATCAATTTTATTACAGAACTGTGGATAGCTATCCATTAGATACATTAGCTTCTGTTCGTTCATTTTATATATCTGCAAACTCGAAAAAATATTTCAGGATTACCTCAAATAAACAACGATGTTGATGGAAATGTACAGTTAGACTGAAAAACTCAAGCCATAGACAGGATTTGAACCAGGATGGAAACTAGAAGATCTGTGGTTCAAATCCCGTCTATGGCATTATCGTGAGTATTTTAAGGCCCGGACTTCATGGTTTAACCAACTATTAGATCAATTAATTAAAACAATGTTGATGGTTTAACATTGTCGTTTGTTTTCTACGAAGACTCAAGCGAACCAGCGATCACAAGCGGGACAAAAAGTTCCACTCCGGTTATAGAACAAGACAAGGGTGTAACTGGAAACATGCTTGCCTTCATCTACAACTTCTTCAAAATAGACTTATACGAGTCAGAGTCGATGGACGCTTATCAAGGGGATCAGTGTTAAAAGTCGGGTGTAATGCTCATCAATAGTATTATATTATGCCTTAAGGTTCCCGTCAAAGCTTGATTATTTGCGGATCATCTTGTCATATTTTTTCGGAGAAAAGAATATTTGTACTGCTCAAGAACTGCTTCAATCTAAACTGAACACTCATTCTAATCTGAAATTGTCTCCCCTTCCCCAATGCAGGAGTTATTTTCCTGATCCTGGCTTTTGATAGGAAATCATATAATTCCGGTTGTCTCTTCATTAAGAATCATTGGACTGCATTTCGATAACCCATTAACTTGGCTAACAAATCTCAAGTTCCTTAAAGGAGAATAAACTCGACGACTTAACGTTTTCAAATCCCTAGAAGCAAAGAACTGGGGAGCCGACCTCGAAGTCCTAATTCAGACGTACCAAATCATTCTTCTCTCCAAAATTGATTTCGACTCTATTGCATACAACTCGGCCAGTTCATCTGCAATCAAAATCGTTGATACCATACAGTCTTCAGCTCTAAGAATAGCTCTAGGTATCTTTCAATAAACCCTATCTGCAGTCAGCAAGTTGAAGCTAATGAACTCATTACGATACAAACGGATATTAGTTTAACTTGCACAGCGAAAATTGCTGCAGTGCCCAGAACTGAGATATCTTGGTTCGTGTTTCAATTCAGTTATGGCTCATCTCAACCCCAATTATACACCCTTTCTGTCAAAAAGCTCAATCTGCTTCTACCTGAAATAATTCCAAACTCTTTGCCAGATGTTATTGTACCATGGGTATTTAGACGTTCTTCATTTCATATGACTGTTGCCAAACACAAGAAAACTGAAACTGATGGCTTCTTTACTACAAAAAAAAAAAATGTTCTCAGAGCTATTTGAGGCACATCCCAGCGCGCAACACATCTACACTGATGGATCCAGGCTGGTTGGCAATAATGGATGAACTGTGGTCTTTACCACCACACAATGCTCTACATACTACCTGATCACCTTTCTACCTTCTCTTGTGAACTTTCTGCCATTAAGTGTGCATTACAATACATCTCAAATCAAACCAAATGATACCGTACATCATGTTCACTGACTCCATATGTTCACTGCATGCACTTTAAGACTTCCAGAACACAGCTCCCTTGTTCAAGAACTGCGCACAGAGCTGCCACCACTGTAAAAGAATTCTCATTTATTTGATTTCTATTACATACAGAACTTCCTGGCAAAGAGAACGCCGACGCTGAAGCCAAAGAAGCGACTCAACACCCTCTAGTAGAGGATAACAAAACTCATCAAGATTTCCTTGTCCATATTAAACGAGTCATAACATATCAATGGCAAAGCAAGTGGCATTCTACTCTAAATAGTAAACTTCATACAGTGTGCATTATTACAATTTCAAATTCATATTTCACACTTCAAGACCAAGTTGTTCTCACCAGACTCTGGATTGGACATACAACCCTGACTAACTCCCATATTTGTGTCATGAACTTCTGTGTCAGTAATGTCAAACTGTTCTCGCTGTTCAACACATCATAGACTGTCCACAGTTTCAAAAACAAAGATAACAGTGCTGCTCCATCTCAGACATTATAGAAATACTAAATCATGTAAGTTCATGTAAAAATGTCATCACTTTATCAAATTTAGCACGATGTACAAATACATGTAGAAGTATATAAGTAGTCGCAATATGAATTTAAATTTCAAATGACTTAAATAAATAAATATAAAATAATAAATATAAAATAAAACAACATATTGTTGCCAGTGACCTCTTTTTGGTTCGATTTCATGCGTTTCGACCCGACAAATCTTCTTTTGCTTGTTTCTATTTAGAACAGAAATTCTGTTCGATTCGATTCCACCAAGTGATACAGCCTTAGCATGTTGCACTACCTTCATTAGTCTGTTGGTAGCTTTAACATTGTCAGATCTCTTGGCAGGTCCCTGGAATTGTTGCGTTTCCAGTGTGGCTTTAGGCTGTATCTGCACTGCAGTTAATAACAGAATTAATAATATAATCGGAGTCATCCTCAAGTCCAAACGCATTAATTTTCGGCATTGGGCGAAAACATACAAACAAGTATATTAAATTGCGATTTATAATCTTCTGTTTGAAGGCCATGTAAAGCTCAAGAATTCCGAATGTGATGTATCTATACCAGTATGAAACACCTTAAGTATCAGCTTGTTCATTAGCAATAACATTTTTACTTTTTCTACACGTACTATATACATAGTGTATAGGGAAGGTATTGCATTCCACCCAAAAATCGATACCGAGATTTTATCGGGCATATATGTTTGGAGGTCCTAGGTGTCCAAAAAGCATTTTTAGAAAAAAGTCGTGTGTGTGTGTGTGTGTTTATCTGTGGACAGAATATGTCAAAAACTTAAAGACCGTTAAATACCAAACTTGATATTTAAGTTTGATATATTCCAAGGATGCGACACGAAGGTTTTCATGAAAATCCCACACCCCAAACTACTCTTTATATGGAAACATTTTTAAAAATTATATTCTTCTCAAAAATGACTAACTGTTTCATTAAAATACCTATATAAAATATATTTACATCGCATTTACGTAAATGTATATTTTGAATTTTCTAGGAATAGCTCTGAAAACCTCTTTATTCTACCTTAAGAAATAGACATAAACGCACTACACAAACATGTAGATCTAGTTAAAACACATAATTTATGTAATATACGTTTTCTAGTAGATTTGGCTGTTTTCTAGATATTGTTTATTGATTAAACTATATAACGTTTCTCAAAGAGGGTTATCTTTCCTGTCATCTCGCTTTTATTTCTGCTGGCCTTGTAAAGCAGACCGAGCTTCATGTGTTCACAAAGCGACTTTTAAAGGATATGACTTCGCTTTAGCCATGTGTCGTTTCTGTTTAAAAGGAATCAAATAGTAAGACCATTTCTGCTAATGCTTATCTTGATTAGCATAGTATAGATAAAATAATTTGTTTTGCAAGAATAGCTTTTTTGCAGAAGGGGTAGAGAAAGTCATGTGAATGGAACACATCAGCTTTTTTACCTTCAATCTCAGTATTCACAGACATCCCTTGCAATAACCAGCACATTTCACAGGGTAATCTTTTCCTATTCTTGTGACAACCGCCCCATCCCTTATTAAGTATCTGCAAGTACGGCAAGGGCAGGAGAAATGAAGGAAATGAGAAAAAGAGGTGGAATAATTTCGATAAAATAGTACTTACAAAACTAACCTCTAAGGTCGAACGGGCTTTTTTCCCATGAACGTTTGGAACAGCGCGGAAATATCCTGGGAAATGACGATCATAAATAACATCGCAACAGAAGCATCTAGGAACAAAAAGAGTTACGGTTTATAGAGAAACGGAAACTACTGCAGTTTTCGCATGAATGAAAATAGAAAAAAACAAACAAACACTTAACTGGAATTGAGAGACGGAGAGGAATTAAATGCAGAACTTGAATTATAAAAGGAGAGCAAAGGATTTTTCTAGCCCAAGTTGGAACACGCAAGCGTTTTATGTCCAGCAGTTCAGAAATATTTACTGTGGTGCTTCTACTCGGCATAAACTATAGGATGATAAAAAAGCAACGTAACGGTTACTTTATAACGAATATCATGGATACGGTTACTAAAACAATGGGGACAGAAAACAACTAAGATTTTTTCCAATTAGAAGAAAACTATGTCCTTCGACGCCCCGGCACCGATTCATGATCTTGTAGTGCTGTCATATTGCAGTTCCAGTTGTAATAAAACTCTCGCATCAAGAGAATCAGTCTCCAATAAATGCCATTTACATTCCCAGAATTTAATCTACGAAAAAGGTAGAGAGTAAGATCTGTAACTTAACCATAAGTCATATACTTTTAGGTCAAATATGTTTCCTAACACAAATGAATAAACACACTCATATTCGATTTTAGCCACGCAGGCCCTAAAACGGCCATAATTTGAAAAGTGCATATAGCCTATGTAATACATATAATGTAAAGTAATGGAATTATTTTCAAGGAATACTTGGAACAATCTCACTCTCTCTCTCCCTCTCTCATCATTATTCAAGACAAGAACCACAGGTCAATTACCTTGGTGAACAGAATGCTGCAATTGGAGAAGGCTTGCGTTGCCATCCTTACGACACATAAGGATGGCAGGTCTTTCAGAGTTCTTCATATCAATAATCAATTGCAACAGAAGAGGCATCAATTCGTGCAAGTTTTAAGCTAGTCAAAGAGGCAGATATTGCAAAGCTAGGCCGAAATTTTGTTTATAGTATATGCATTTTTAAAAGAGGCAACAATGAGGAAGAAAGAAATCCACAACTTACCGCTAACGCGTATATCGTGAAGTACTTGCAATACCGTGCTGAACAACGTGCAAGGTGAAAGGAGTGGGGAAAACGAAGCACAACTGCTTAGTTAACAACATAATTCGATTTGTTGGTAAGTAACCCTATTTCCATTTGAGACGTAGAATAGCTAACCAGTAACGGCTACAAAGGCGTTCACAGAGTTTTTGCAACAGAACTTTCTAACACACGCTACCTAGATCCTTTTTCTTTTTTCTCTTTTTTACTTTCTCTACACGTACTATGTTCATGGTGTATAGAGAAGGTATTGTAATGCACCCAAAAATTCGATACCGACATTTTACCCGAAATACATGTTCTGAGAGCCCCTGAATCCAAAAAAATCATTTTCAGAAAAATGCCCGGTGTGTATCTGTCTGTTAATCTGTGTATGTGTGTGTGTGTGTGTGTGTGTGTGTCTGTGGACAGCATAGCTCAAAAACGAAAAGACTGATAAAAACTCAACTGGTATTTAGGTTTGGTATCTTCCAAGGATGCGAAACGAAGATTTTCAAGAAAACCCCCCCCCACCCTTTACATGAAACGTTTTTCGAAAATTTTGATTTTCTCAAAAATGGCTCTAACAATTTGGATTAAAATATCATATATGAAAGAGATTTACCTGACTAATAAAACGTATATCTTGAATTTTCTGGGAATAGCCTCTGAAGACCACTTTATTCTGGATGAATTTTACGGAATTTTGCATAACTGCTAAACCGTAAGAGATGGAAAAAAGCTTACCACACTTTAAGACACACAATTTATCTTATATACATTTTTTCGTAAAGTTGATTGTTTTTGAAATATTCCTCTTTTTTGGTGTCAGCTATAAAAAAACGTATACTTTTCTCCTACAGGAATTTGTCAAATCCTGTCCATACAAACAAAGGAACTTCAGTCACATAGCAACCAGCTTTTGACTATCACTTTAACCTATAGTACTCCCTTATTTCGCTGCTACTTACAAAGAATCAAGTAATAAGACTGCTTCTGATAACTTTTTCTTGATTAGCATGAAGTAAATAGAAGCATAAGCTTTTTAACAATAATTTGTTGTAGATATGTAGAGAAAGTCATGTGAATGGAACCCATGAGATTTTTGTACCCCCTATAGAGCTTTGGACCTTTCATTAAATGAATACGATATCATTATCTATATTAATATTATAAAAAGACAACGTTTTATCTATGTAATGATTTTTATAAATGTTCCTCCACTGAAACACCCAATTCGATCTCACGGGCTTGGGTAATGAAACACCATCTAATTTATAAGTACTATTATAGCTAAGTTTTCCCGGTCTTGGAGCAGACGAGCTAAAGAGACTGGAGCCATATCCAAAGAAACTAACTTAAAATTACTGATTCTGGACATAAACATCTAATTTGTTACCGGCTATATCGCTTACATTACCGTTAAGGAATCCACTAAAATCTGCGAGTTTGTAAAAGGACCATACTCAAGATAGTCTAAATCGAAATGAAGCTTTTTGCAAAGTTTGCTAAGGAGTTCATGCTGAAGTGAACTACATTATGGTGCAGTTTTTATGTCAATTGGGCAAGCAGTTAAATTGAGGCGCTAGAATGCAATGGAGGCAAGAAATCAAGCTTACACATACTAATCAGGGTGCTAATGCGGGACCCGACTAATGCAGAAAATACACAGAATGACAGAACACACCCGTGGATAGATTTTTAAGTGGACATACCACTTCTGAACACGGATCCCCACGTATGCTCTTACCCATTGCCGTTTAGCTGGGGATCGAATACAATAATTACGTTTGCAATTCACGTTAAAATAATGTGAAGCCCCTAAAGTTGATGACCCATATTTCATGTCTTGGTCGGACCACCAGCAACTTACAAAGTCGTAAGTAATTTAAGTTATGGGCTTCATAGTTTAATGAACTATTGGGTCAATTGGTGGTAATTATATTTTCCACAAAAGCCATGTGTAGGCCTGGAGTTCTGCAGGTTATAGATACTGTATAAAGTTAGACTAAAAAAAATTGTAGATCGCCATTGGGGTATGTCAATTCGAAATAATTTGAGATTACCTTGTGATTTACTGGGAAACATAAGAGACAGAAAGAGAATTTAATGCGGTAGCTCAGGGGTTAGTGCAACCACTTAGAGACGGGAGGTCCATGGTTTAAATCCCGGATATGGTATTGAAGTTTTCACTCTTACTCTGCCTATCCAATAACTTGTGAAGAAGACTACGCATATACGGCGAATATATTTTTTTTTTTTTTGTGTATGGTGCCAAACGAACTTGTGTTTTAATCAGTACATCAAATTCAGTCATTTTTGTTTCGCCTCTGTCCATACAAGATGCTAACCAGTCGTCTCCGTGCATCCGGAATGCCGGCCAGCAGTTAAGGGATGTCCATCTGCATATATGCCACTTTCGACACCACATTTTCCAAGTTTTCGGGCACTTTAAGTTGTAAACAGCAGCTTACATTTGGAGCACGATCTTCTTATAGCATATAGATGAAATAGGAAAACATCTGAAGTATATGCGATATGAGGTTCATTGTCAATAATTCTATAAGGAGAGGAGACAATTGGTATCTAACCGAGGTTTCTTTTTTGAGTTACGTCATTCACAGACATACACAACTTGTTATAAAGCTGATTGTTATTCAGGGGATCCCAAAGCGTATATTTCCAGTAAAATATAGGTTTGGGTGAAATGCAATGCCTTCTCTACCTACTATGTACGTGATAGAAAAAATAATAAAGGGGAAGAGGAAAAATTGTGCATGAAAATAAAGATAAAATGCTAAATAGCATTGCTTACTTTTAAATAAAAAATCTTATGTGTTTCATTCACACGACTTTCTCTTCTTATTCTGCAACAAATTATTCTTACAACAGAGCATTCTTCTTTACACTTTGTGGTAATCCAGATAAACATTAGCAAAAATGGTTACATGTTTTATTTCCTTCTATGAAGAAGGAAAATGGGAATACACTAAGCTAGAGATATAATAAAATGTTTTAAAAATCGGTCGATATGTGCTGCAATTGAAATTATCTTCTCTTTGCATTATTAGGATGAAAAGTTAATAACGACTTCCTAGAGAAAAATCTAAGCACTGGGAATATTAAAAAAAAATTACAAAGAAAATCTAGGAAATACTTACTTAATTCTTAAAAAATGTATACGATATAAAATACGTGTTTAAATGAGATCAATATGATTTGTTTAGTAAGTTTGTGTTTGTGGAATACACTAACCTAAAGCTATAGTCAAATCTTTTAAAAACCAGTCGATATGTAATGCAATTGAAACTCCCTTCTCTTTGCATTACTAGAATGAGAAATGTGAATAACTACTTCCCGTTTGACAAAAATCTAAGCATTGGAATTGTTAAAACCAATAACAAGGAATATCTAGGAAATTCTTAGCTCCAAAAAGCGATGTATATGTCAAAGTGTGTGTTTTAACGATATATATACTTTTTGTATAGTAAGTTTTTGTCTATCTGTTAACGGTTTACCAGTTATACAAAAGTCATCAAGAATGAAGAGAACTTGAGACGCTATGTATGCCATAAATTGTGTGTTTTAATGAGATTTATAAATTGTTTGTGTAATAATTTTTTATCTGTTACGGTTTGCCAATTATACAAAAGTCATCCAGAATGAAGAGGTTTTTAGAGGCTATTTCCAGAAAGATCAATATATACATGCTAATTGTCATGTAAAGATATTTTTAACTTTCGTATGTGATAAAAAAAGTAAACAAAAAAAAAAAAAGACGTTACAGCCGTTTTGAGAAAATAAAAAAAATCGAAACTTTTTCCATGTAAGGGGTAGTTTGGGGTTGGGGATTTTCTGGAAAAGTGTGTCTCCTCTTTGGAAGATGCTGTGCTTAAATATCAAGTTTGGTATTTGACCGACTCTTCCTTGTTACTGTATCATATAATGTACATAGTAGCTAGAGAAATTATTGTATTCTACCCAAAAATTCTATTTCGAGATTTCGCCGAAAATAAATGTTTTGAGGTCCCTGAGCATTTTTAAAAGGTCCGTGTGTCTGTGGGCAGCATAACTTAAAAACGAAAAGGTCATTAAAAATCAAACCTAGGATGCGACACGAAGCTTTTCAAGAAAATCGCTCCTCCACAAACTACTCTTTACATGGAAACATTTTTTAAAATTATGTTTTCACAAAAAATGGCTTTAACAATTTTAATTAAATTGCCACATATTAAAATATTTAAATCACAAATAAAATGGAAATTTTGAATTTTCTGGGAATAGCCTCTGAAGACCTCTTTATTTTGAATGATTCCTTTTGGAATTTTAAATAAGTTAAATCGTAAGACGGACAAAAGCTTACGCTACAAATATAGATCTCATTAAAACACACGCTTTATTTTATATACGTTTTTCTTATAGAGTTGGCAGTTTTTGAGCTATTTCTTTTATTGATTTCAATTTAAAACTACCTAACTTTTCTAAAACGGGACTGTGCAAAGCGAACCGAACTTCAATTATCTCCCATAGCAACTAGCTTTCAAAAGATTTGACTATCGCTTTAGTATAATTTATTCCCTTATTTCTCTCCTACTTATAATGAAGTAAGTGATAAAGACTAATTTTGCTAATGTTGATCTCGATTTAACTTGATGTAGATAAAAGAAAATCTTTTGTAAGAATAGTTTTTATATGGAACAGCCAGAGAAAGTTATGTGAATGGTACGCATCGGATTCTTAAGTCATCGTGTTCACAGACTCACAAACACATACATGGGCCTTTTTTTGTTAACCAAAATGATGTTTTTGGACTCGTATATTTCCGGTGAAATCTTGACATCGAATTTTTGGGTGGAATCCAAAACCTTCTATACCTACTATATATAGTACATTAGAGAAAAAGCGAAATTTGAAGGTTTTAAGAAAATGTCACGTTATTCACCTTAGTATAATGTATTTGTTGCCATTTGACCCAGGGTGACTGCATTCACGAGAGTATTTAGTTCGTTAATTAGTACAAACATTTAAACTTCGTTAACGTTTTATTTTGTATATACTTTTCTGGTGTTCCAATACCAGGTATTCAAATCCTTGTCTATTTACCCGTTTAATGAGTTTATTTTTGCCACCATTAACGGGACCTATTCATGATGCAGATGGCTGAGAGTTCTTCCAAATACTTGAGATGGCCCGCATTTAGTTCTTGGAGGTTTTCCTTCTTCCTCTTCAACAGTAGCGCATGCTCGTGTTTTTGTCTGTCATGAGTGTCTGAAAGACAGAAAACTCTGAACTGCTGTAAATGGGACGGAGGGAGTTTTCCTCTCCTTGCGATGCCAGTAACTTCATTCCTATTATTGTTAAAACAGCAACTCCTCATTGAGTATTTACATTACATATTCTATTCTCCTTATCACTCACCTTCTTCAACTGGTGAAGAGCAAGAAGTAAGTAGAAGAAGAATGAAATTCACCAGAATTATTATAGTTAGTATGATTACGCCTTCCTGATCCATAATCACCGCACGTATGCTAGCAATTTGCTTTGGAAAGTTTATTCTGATTATTGCAAGTTTTCGGTCGGCTTATTTTATGAAGCATTGTCGCAGGGGCCTAAAATTAACACGTGAAGAGCAGCCGAACCATACAAAGCTTAGGAATGCGACACGTGTGTGCAATGGATACGTGCGAGAATCTTCGCTTTTTTCTGGGAATTTCTGTTGCCGTCATCGACAGCTATAAGTGAAAGAGCTGCGAGCCAGGCATATTGATAACCAATTTAATAATCATATTATTGACTTCGTCCTTTGCACAGGGCAGCATATGCAACAGAATGCCATGGAAAGTATAAATGTTAGTATTACTACCCAATATACATTGTATACAACAATATTCATGTCCTTAGTTACAAGGCAACATGAATACTATAGAGCATGACTGCCTCTCCATCCGAAGACAAGCATCTGATATATCCTACATTCTTACACCTGGAACTTCTTAGGACACAGTCATGTTTGTGTCCTGGCTTTCTACTTAACCTGATATGTACCGACATGACCGGCTGTTACAGGCTACTCCTTGATTCCGCAGGTACAAAATCGGTACCGCTACACTTCCACACCTGAATTCTCACCGGTGGCGGGTGTTTTTAGTGAGTATTGCACGGTTTAGCGACCCCCATCTGTATTCCCATCTGTCGCCTGACAGGCGAGTCAATTTTCGACTGTGAGTTCTAGCGTATCGAAGCGTCGAGAATATTTTAGTGCAGAATTGTTGAGAAAGCAACGAAGTAAAGACTACCAATTTATTCACAGATTTGAAGCAAAAATGAGCTTATAATATGGATGATAGTGCTGTCAGAGTAAGAAGCTCTGCTGTGTAACATGTCAATGAATTGCATGATACTGGTGAGGATTATGGGGTGAAGATGATCGAATAGTGACACAATTCATCGAGCTCGTTAAAGCACGGACTTGTGAGAAGGAGGTCCGTGTTTCCAATGTCACCCTCATTCACCGAGGTTTTCCTTAGCCCTTATAAATACTGGGGAGGTACATTAAAACTTAAGCCTAAAACGATTCCTTTCAAAATTCACTTTCGTAATTTGCCATTCCAGTCCATGTGTCACCAGTGTTGCCACCAGTAAGAGTGAGTGGAACATTGCATTTGTAAACATTAGACATTGATGAAAACAGAAACGCAATGTTTAAAAAAAAATATGTATTTCATTTACATCTTCTCTGTCTATTCTGCAAACAAACTTTTCTTACAAACGATTATTCTTTTATTTATATGCATTTTGTTAATCAAGATAAACATTACCAGAGATGATATTATTTAGTTCCTAGTAAATAGAAGGGAAATAAGGGCACACACAAGGTAAAGTTGTAGTTTTAAATGTGGATCCGTATGTGAAACAATTGAAATTAGGTTTTCTTTGCAAGACCAGCAGTAAAATAAAAGAGAGGTGAAAAGATATACGACTTCCCATTTGAGAAACGAATAAGAAATTTAAAATTGAAACCATTACTGAACCATATTTTGGAAACGGTTGATTCTAAAAAAAAAAAAAAAAAAAAAAAAAAAAAAAAAAACGATGAAATGTGTGTTTAAACGAGATCTAAATTTTTATTTCGTAACTTTTTGTCTATTTCTTACGGGTAACCAGTTACACATGTCATCCAGAATGCAGAGGTCTTCAGAGGATATTCACAGAAAATTCAAGATATACATTTTGATGTCATTGAAAGGTGTTAATCATATGGTATTTTAATAAAACTCTTTGCGGATCTTTGAGAAAATCAAAATTTTCGAAAATTGTTCTATGTAAAGGGTAGTTGGTGTCGGGAGGTTTTTCTCAAAAATCTTCGTGTCGCAACTTTAGAAGATACAAAGTTTGATATTTAATCGAGTTTTGAGTTATGCTAAGCACTTTTTTCTAAAACAGCTTATTTTGTATTCGAGTTCCTCAAAACTATTTTAGTTGACACTCCGGTATCGAATTTGCTATTATTGCAATGAGCGTATATGCTAGAGAAAGTAAAAATAAATACGGGTAGTGTGTTTCAAGATGATGCATGCTGTTTGAGAGAGAGAGTGAGACCGAGACAGAAAAAACAATCTGATGTGTTCCATTTACCATGATCAGGATGAAAACAGTAAATAATGATGCTCATTAATATTTGAAATTTAAAAGCAAATAACACAAATTATCTCTGAAATGGTTAGCTATACCAAAACATGTATAGGTATGCATACAGTATTTTAAGCAAATTCCTTAGAGTTTTTGAGAATGTGGAATATTTAAAAAATTCTGCCATGTAAGAGGTAATTTGGAGTTGGGGAATTCTTCCGGAGATCCTTATATCCCATCATTAGATGATGCTACACTTAAATACCAAGTGAGGTATTTAACCTATTTATCCTTTTGGATTATGGTGTCCACAGACGCGTGCGCGCCACACACATACACGTGGACATTTTTCTTAACTCTTTTTTTATATTCAAGGGTCTTTTCTTTGCGGTGAAATATCTATATTGAATTTTGGGTAGAATTTAATACTTCTATACCTATTATATAATACTTAATTATTGATAAAGAAAGTAAAAGTTTATAATTACACAAATATTTTGTTTGTTAATGATGCTGAGTTGCAAAAATCATATCAGCGTTGTTAGTGTGCCGGAATTTCGTCTCGCAATAGTTCTATTGCAAGCAATAAATCTATTAATATGAGTCTAACACTTTTAGGCAGACATGAAAACCTTCGGTCCGTGAAAATTGAACCCGCGACTTTGAGATTAGAGGGCCAGTGCCTAAGCAAAACATTAAAATAAGCTGCTGTTAAACAGAATGCTTCTTGAAAAGGATACACTGCAATTATAGATTAGAATTCTCAAAGGTAAAAAGTGCCAAAACATCCGAAATGAAATATTTCTTCAGGAAGATGCATTAAGCCAAAGTCATTTTTCTCTCAAAAGCGCTATTTGTCTGTTCAACATCTCCGAGTTGACGCTGATAGTAATAGATAGCATAGCATATTTAATAAGACATTCAAATATGTGTTTAATCCCGCGGGAATATTTCAATTTTGACTTAGTTGCTCGCATAAGAACCAACTAAATTATTCATAACTAGAAAGGAAAGTATTGTCATTTAAGAGGACCAACCTGTAAAAACTTAAAGTCTAATGTTTCTTAAGCAAATATGCCCATTTTAACTACATACTTCTATTGTTATGTGTAATTAATTCTGAAAATTTCAGACAAATGCATCAAAAAGTTTCAGAAAGAATTGGTTTCTTTAACTTCTCTACCCAAAAAACTCCTTGTCCTTCATTTTCAAAATTTTGTAACGAAACTTCATATGTATATTCCAGGATTACCACTTTAAAATTATCACACAAGTTTTAAATTAATCATTACTGTATGATAAATTATTCGTTCCAAGTTTTTAAATTATTTAAATGAATTAATTATCTTTCTTAATACAAATATAATTAATTCTATTTATTTAGAAAATTAATTCAACAATTTTATTTATTATTATAAGATTTTCTGGTAGAAAAATCAAACTGTTTAGTTGAAATGTACACAGCAAGGAGAATTTTGAACATTTACATGCGTTGGAAAATGCATTTAGAGAAATATGCCTTTTAACATTTGAAGTGTCATTTGTTGCCATTAAACCTCATTTAAAACGTCACGCAAAATGTGTTTAATACAACGTAGCTGATATTAAATTTGGCAAATAAATCTACAAATATACGGGTCTATATGTTAAAATACAAAAATTAACATTTTCAAGAATATTGGTCAATTTTCACAGGTTGGTCCCCCATAACACCTTTAATAATTTCAGTCCTTAGTCATTACAATGTTTAGTGTGCCTTACTCCAGCAGAAAAACAAGTAACCAGGTACTTTCTGAGTAAGAACTCTCTTTAAACTGCGTTTTGGATGAATTCTGGTTCAACTGTTTACAGTTCAGTGAACTATGAATTGCGCACTAATATCCCTATCCGATTTTATGTATTAACTTTTTAATTAGATGTTTGCAGGATTTTCAGGTTCATTGGTTGAAAATTGCATCACTGGCTGTATTTTAAAAACGTAAAAAAAATGCGGGAAAATCAAATTTAAGGGCCCATAAATGGTCACGCTTCCTTGCACATGGGCATTTAAATTACCATGTGATGCGCTAATAAATCCTCACAGAGGAAAATGATTCACATTATGAAGCTGCGATGTTTAAAGACCGAGAGAGGCGGCTCAGGGGCTCGTGGGTTCAAATCCCATGTAGCGCCTAATCTTTCTTATTGATATTTATTCTCTCAGCAGTTGTATATATTACAATATCAAGATCCATTCCAGCTGCAGATGACAATAATAAAAATAAATAATGACATACAAAGGGAAATACATAAAAAAAATCTGAGATAAGCATTAGCAGAATTCAATTATTACTGAGTTCCTTATACGTAGAAGGGAACTTTGCTAAGCCATAGTCAAATGCTTTAAAAGATATCGTTAAGCGATTGTCATTCAAAAATACTTATTTTCTCGGCCAGGAGTAGCACAAAAAAAAAAACAAAAAAACAAAAAAAACGCACACTTTCTGTCTGAGAAAAATATAAGTATTTTAAAATATAAATCAATAACATGGAATATCTTGGAAACAGTCAAATCTACAATTAAAATGCCTATGACATTAATTGTGTGTTTTAACGAGATCTACATTTTTGATGTGGTAAGTTTTGTCTTTCTCTTACAGTTTACCAGTTATGCAAAATTCTGGAAAATCAACCTGAATAAAGTGCTCTTCAAAGGCTATACGTAGAAAATTCAAAATATATATTTTATTTGTGTTGTGAACAACTTAAATATACGGTATTTTAATCAAATTGTTAAAGCCACTTTAGATAAACACAAAATATTAAAAAATGTCAAGTTTGGTATTTAACGGTCTCCTCGTTTTTGAGCTATGCTGTCCTCAGACACACAGACAGACACACATACACATGGACCTTTTTCTAAAAAAATTGAACTCAGGGGTTCCAAAACATTTATTTCCGGTGAAATCTGGACATTCAATACTTAGGTGGAATACAATACCTTCGCTATACATTGTGCACATAGGTACGTGTACAGAAAGTAATAGCAAGATCATTTGATTATTTAAGAACTAACAGCACTAGAGCATAGAACAACCAAAAAATCATTATCTAAGCCAAAGTAAAATTAGCATTGAATGTCATTAAGATCTTGTCTCTATACCGGTGGGAGGTGAATATTTAAGTGCAGTATTTGAGTCAGTGTTTGAGGACGATGTATAATCTAGTATTTGAATTTTTATTTATTTATTTTTTTTCCTTCTTATACATCGTACATAATGAAGGTATTGTACTCACTCAAAAATTCGAAACCGAGATTTCACCGGAAATATATATTTTAGAGTCCGCAACCACCCCTCCCCCAAGAATTTTTAGAAATAGATCAGCGTATGTGCCAACTCAACAATTAAAAGTGGATTAAATACCAATCTTGGTATTTAGGTTCACTATCCTCCAAAGATGTGTAACGCAGAATTTCAAGAAAATTCCCCAGCTTCAACTACGCTTTATATGGACATTCTTGGAAAGTTTTGTTTTTCTCAAAAATAGCTAATAACGATTTGAATAAAATATCTTGAATTTTTTGGGAATAGCTTTTGAAGAGCTCTTTATTCTGGATGACTTTGCATAACTGGAAAACCGTAACAGATAGACAAAAACTTACTACAAAAAGGTTTAGATGTCACTAGAAATACACAATTTATCTATCACACACATACACACACACACACACACACATATATATATATATATATATATATATATATACATACATACATATACTTTTTTGTTGTTGTAAAATTAACGTATCTAAGAAATTCTTTGTTATTGGTTTCAATTTTAAACTACTTAAAACATTTCTTAAGTGTGAAGTCCATTTTCGTTTCAAATTTATTTTGTTTTACTCATGAGAATACAAAGGAGAACCGAATTGTAATTGTTTCATATAGCGAGGAACTTTTGAAAGATTTGACTATCACTTTAGTTAATGCATTATCTTATTTTCCTTCTGCTTAAAATTTGGTTTGCGAAACAGCTTGACAAAGTCATGTGAATGAAACATGTTATTTTCTAAATGTATGCTCATGAGGAAAATTGACTATTATTTCCTATCTCAGATGTTGGGTTGTTTACGTAAGGTCACACGATTGACGCTTCTCTGCCTTCTGTCTTTGCCTTGCTCGACTAAAGGTGGAGTGATGTGTGTAAACACAGCAGACAATGCTAGTAGGCGGATAAATGTGACACCCTTATGTGTTATACTCATTGTTCTCAACTAAATATAACATTATTTGCATTTATGCACCTCCCACTCTTATAATATCAGAAAATTGATAGAACAAATTGTTAAATAGGAGTCAAAATAATTGTATAAGAAAACAATCTAATGAGTTCCATTAGCATGACTCTCTATGCATTCTATAACAAACTTTCTTATAAAATATTCTTCTATCTTATTCATGTTAATCAAGGTGAAAATTAAAAAAAAATGCCTTTCGTAATTAGTTGCTTATAAGTAGAAGAGAAATAAAGGAATGTACTGCGCTAAAAGAATAATCACATTTTTAAAAAGGTGGTTGCTATGTGATTGAGATTCGGTTCACTTTGCATGGCCAGAAGTAAATTAAAAGAAATAGTAATTACACATTCCCGTTTGAAAAATGTTTAAATATGCTAAAATTAAAACCAATAGAAGGAATATACTGGAAACAGTTAAAGTTTCAAAAATAAATGTATATAACATAGATTATGTGTTTTAGCGAGATCTGCAAAAACTTTACAAAAAACAGTTAGAACTATTTAAACTTTTCTCAAACAGGAAATCATCTTTAGTTTCATATTCGTTTTGTTTTACCCAACATGTTTCACGACGACCTTTTAAAGCTTTTCACTATCAATTTAGCCTAGTGTATTCCTTGATTGCCCCTATACTTACAAGGAAGCAAGTAATGAGGTTATTTCTACCAATATTTATCTCGATTAGTTTACTCCATGGCACGACAGCTCACGGGGAACCTTGGCCTACCGCCCGGCCGCTACGTCCCCCATCTCGGTCCACTACAGACGTCATGGATGGGGTGCAGTATTGGAGGGTGAGACGTGGTCAGCGCCTCGAATCCCCCCGGCCGGTTAATGCGGTCCTCATGACCTGGAGCCGCTACTTCTCCATCAAGTAGCTCCTCAATTGGCCCCCCAGGGACCTTACGAGGCTGAGTGCACCCCGGGCCAGGTCTCCCAGCGGGGAAAAATCCCCATGCCGGTACTGGGGATCGAACCCAGGTCTCCCGCTTGGTAAGTAGCAACGCTACCACCGCGCTAAGTAGACGACCTATCTCGATTAGTGTTAGATAAAATAATAATCTTTTGTAACAATAGTTTATAGAGGAAGTCCTGTGATAGAATACTTTTAGACCATAATTCTGAATTGGCACGATAACTCTCCTAAAGTACACCGGAATACTTATGCCAAAGGGTAACATTAAAACTTAAATATTTTCTTTTTTTTTCGTGCGACACTAACGTTTTCTTAACATGGGTTTGATCATCTCCGTTCTTCAAGCGAGATAACTGAGATAATCTTCTTCTATATGTCGCTCAAAAACGCTTTCATATTTAAGTGTCGTAACTGTTATCCAGTAACGACACATGCAAATAACATTTCACCCCTTCCTCTAGAATTCTGAATAATGTTAGTTGTTTAGCCTTTACTGACTCTGTCGCCCTCCGTTGTCATGCTAGCTTTTAAAACCCAAGACTGCAGGTTCAATCTGTGGGGAGGTTGTTGGATTTTTTTCGGATGCAAAAGTTCTTATTGTTAGTACAGCTTCCTTCGGAAGGGAAATAAAACCGGCGATCCCGTTGAATGTTTATTTGCACGTAAAAGAACCTCATACCTTGAAAGAAGAGTACCTCTGGACAAAATTTTCCGCCATTTCGCGTGCGCAAGTCGTGATTTCGTCCTACAGTGCCATCTCGGGGCAACGAGCTTATCCCTCTTCACAATGGCGCATAGTGGTTATCTTATGTACTAGACATCAAATCCGATCATGGAAACATTGTAACTATACTCTTTGCTCTACTTAGGAGCTACAGGAAATATTACTAAGATTTCCTGTCTCTAAAATTGTTCCAGTATAACCCGGCTTTAACTGCGTTTTGAAACAATATTGCATTTCAGCCCGCCTGGGTAGTGTGGTGGTTGCGTGTCTGCTGCACATTCAACAGGTCGTGAGTTCGAACCTCGCTTAGGGTGAGTTGCCCAGATAAGGTTTCTTTTCGGGGTTTTCTCTTATCCTGAGAAGACGAATGTCGAGTAACTTTGAGCTCCATGGACCTCGAACTCATATGAGCATCATTTCACCAATTTCATTCATCGTCCAATATGACCAACCAGATTAAAGAACGTTAAACTACAAAAAAAAAAAAAAAAAAAAAAAAAAAAAATATATATATATTCATTTCGGTAATGATGTTAACTTGTATCCAGCTTTTATTGGGTTTTAATTCTTTGGGTTTTTGTACATTAGTTGACACAAAATCACACTCTCATTCATACTTCCAGCCTCTACCGAGGATAGGAAATAATGTTGGATACAGAAAAATTCTACTCCAACCGGGAGTTGAACCCGGTACCCTTTGCATAACAGACACGTATACCATCGATTGAACCAGCCTTTTCTTGTGTGCCACCGCCTACACTTCAAACAATAACATTGCTCATTGGTTAGTTTTATGACTTTTCCGGGTCATCACACAGTGAACTGATACCAGTGGGAGGAATCATAGTTTGGTTACTTGAAGGTAGACACTTTATACAGAGAAAAACACCATCACTGTTTAAGAGAATGGGCCACTTACTATGCAGGCGAGTGTATCTAAATTGTTGGATTGGAAGACGTGGCCTGCTCCGTGGATGCCATATCACAACTCTCGCCTACTGTGATGAGGAAACCTTGCGGCAAAGGAAGGCCTTATTGCAATCCACGTTACGCGGCAGCTGAAATATTTTAAACTACACAGGTCTCTAAACA
Source organism: Hymenopus coronatus (assembly GCA_030762935.1). Taxonomy (NCBI): domain Eukaryota; kingdom Metazoa; phylum Arthropoda; class Insecta; order Mantodea; family Hymenopodidae; genus Hymenopus; species Hymenopus coronatus. Next base: position 121,619,563 of record CM060897.1, on the reverse strand, counting down.
TGGAAGCCAGCAATTTAATGCAGAAGGATGCAGGCTTCTTGACGATATATGCAAAAGCGCCCATTAGCATATCCGCGGATGCGTTATAACGATGCCCCAAAGCGAACATAACACTCATTTTATCAAAAATAATCCTTTTCGTATATCCCACCACATATTCTGGGATATTAACCAGCACAAACCGCAGTAATGACTCTAAGCGTGGAGGTTTCCATTTCTAGCTCCCCATCTACCCGTTGTTTCTCTCCTTCTCTCTTTCTGAACGTAAGAAAAAATCTGATTTGTTTCATTCACATGACTTTCTCTACTTCTCAAATTATTCGGCCGCATCGTGGCTGAGTGGTTAGACCACTCGCCTCTCACTCGACCGTATGTGAGATTTGTGGTGGACACGGCGCAGAGGCGGGTTTTCTCAGGGTTCTCCGGTTTTTCCCACCATTGCATTCCATGTATCATCAGTATCATCGACTGCAGTGCCACATGTAGTAAAAGCGGGTCTTAAATACTGTAAAAAACTGAAAGGAAAATTATTGTTAACAAGATTATTCATCTATCTGCTTCATGCTAACCGAACTAAACATTAGTGGAAATGTTCTCATTACTTGCTTTCTTGTAAGTAGAAGGGATATAAGGAAATACACAAGGCTAAAGCGATACTGACTGAAATCTGTTTCTTTGCATGGCAAGAATTGGCAAATTCCCGAATGAGAAAAGTTTAAGTATTTTAAAACAGAAATCAATAAAAAGAAATATTTTTAAAATTGTCAACTCTACGAATAAAAATCTGATGTGTTCCATTCCCATGACTTTCTCTATCTCTGTGTAAATTATTATTGTTAATAAGCTTATCTTTTATTTATTTCATGTTAATCGAGGAAAATTAGCAGAAATAGTCTTATTCCCTACTTTATAGTAAATACAAGCGAAATAAGGGAGTACCATAGGTTAAAGTGAAAGCCAAAAGCTGGTTGCTATGTGACTGATGTTCCTTTGTTTGTGTGGACAGGAGTTGACAATTGCTATATGAGAAAAGTATAAGTTTTTCAAAGCTAAAACCAAGAAAAAGGAATATCTGAAAAACGATCAACTCCACGAAAAAATGTATATAACATAAATTGTGCGTTTTAACGTGCTCTACATTTTTTGTGTGTTAAGTTTTTGTGCATCTCTTACGGTTTAGTAGTTATGCAAAATTCATCCAGAATAAAGTAGTCTTCAGAGGCTATTCCCAGAAAATTCAAAATATACATTTTATTTGTCAGGTAAATATCTTTAATATATGATATTTTAATCAAAATCGTTAGAGCCATTTTTTAGAAAATCAACATTTTCGAAAAAAATTCCATGTAAAGGGTAGTTTGGGGTGGGGGGATTTTTCTCGAAATCTTCGTGTCGCATCCCTGGAAGATATTAAACTTAAATACCAAGTTTGGTATTTTACCGACTTTTCGTTTTTGAGTTGTCGTGTTCACAGACATACGGACACACACACACGGACCTTTTTCTGAAAATACTTTTTTTGGATACAGGGGACCCAAAAACATATTTCCGGTGAAATCTCGGTATCGAATTTTTGGGTGGAATGCAATACATTGTCTATACACTATGTACATAGTGCGTATAGAGAAAGTAAAAATGTATGTGACAAACCGTGTTTTGCCAATATCTAAATTTTTGTGTAGGATTTTTGTTTCATTTCTTACGGCTTACCAGCTATGCAAAATTTAGCAAAATTCATACATAATAAAGGGATCTTCAGAGGCTATTCACAGAAAATTTGAGATATAGTTTTATTTTTCATTCAAAATACATTAAAACACTGTATTTTAATCAAAATCGTCAGCCATTTTTGAGAAAATAAAAATGTTCGAAATTTTTCGCATGCAACAGGTAGTTTGGTGTAGGGAGATTTTCATCAAAATCTTCGTGTGACATCCTTGGAAGATTCTAAACTAAATCCCAAGGTTGGTATTTTACCAACTTTTCTTTTTTGAGCTATCATGTTCACAGTCACAAGGAGGTACACACGGGTTTCTAAAAATGCTGTTGTATACAGGAGATCCTAAAACGCGTATTTCTGGCAAAATCTTGATATCGAATTTTTTGGTGGAGTGCATTATATTCTCTATGCACCAGTTACTTTCTCTACACGTACTATATTCATAATTAAAAGAGAGAGTATTATATTGCACTCAAAATTTCGATTTCGAGATTTCACCGGAAATATATGCTTTGAGACTCTTTCAATAGAAAAAAACATTTTTAGAAAAATGTCCGTGTGAGGGTCTGTCAGTGTGTATGTGTGTGTGTGAGAGAGTGTGTGTGTGTGTGTGTGAGTGTGTGAGTGTGTGCCTGTGGGTAGCATAGCTCAAAAACGAAAATTACTATGTTTTTCCTAAGTTTCTCACGGTTTGCTAGTTTTGCAAAATTCAGAAAACTTTATCCAGAAAGAACAGCTCTTCAGAAGCTATTCCCAAATAATTCAAGATATAATTTAATTTGCCATGTAAATATCTTTATTATACGATACTTTAAGCAAAATCGTTAGAACCATTTTTGAGAAAAGCATTTTTAAAAATTTTTCCATGTAAAGAGTAGTTCGTGGTGGGTAGATATTCTTAAAAAGCTTCGTGTCACATCCTTGAAAGATACCAAAAACAAATACCAAGAAGTATTTAACGCTGTATTTGTTTTTGAGCTATGCTGTCAACATACACAAACACACACCAAACTTTTTCTAAAAATATGTGATCCATTCACATGACTTTCTCTGCATCACTGCAACAAATTATTGTTAGAAAGCATGTACTTCTATTTACTTAAAGCTAATCGAGAAAAAATTAGCAGAAATAGTCTTATTACTTGCTTCCTTGTAAGTAAAAGTGAAATAAGGGATTAATCATAGGTTAAATTGATGGTCAAAAGCTGGTTGCTATGTGACTGAAGATTTCTTTGTTTGAATGGACAGGAGTTGACAAATTGAAGTTTTTTAAAGCTGAAACCAATAACAAAGAATATCTCAAAACCGACGTGGTAAGCTTTTGTCCATCTCATACGGTTTAGCAGTTATGCAAAATTCCGTAAAATTCATCCAAGGCTATTCCCAGAAAATTCAAGATATACAGTTTATTTGTCAGGTAACTATCTTTAACATACGACATTTTAGTCAAAATCGTTAGAGCCATTTTTGAGGAAATCAAATTTTTCGCAAATGTTTCCATGTAAAGGGTAGTTGAGGGTGGGGGAATTTTCTTGAAAACTTTGTGTAGCTTCCTTGGAAGATACCAAACTAATACCAAGTTTTTTACTTAACGGACTTTAGGTTTTTGAGCTACAGGTTCCACAAACTAACACACACAGATACAAATAAATAAATGGCGTGTTATTTATGGACACTCTTTAACTACTGTGGTTCTCAGCGTCCCACTCTAAATTGGGCCTGAAAGAGCACTTAATTTTGCTTAGAGACCTCTCTATCAGGCTTGAGGTTCTTTTACGTGCCGTAAATCTACGACACGAGACCAACGGCTTTACTCCCCTTCCGAAGGAAGCCATGCTAAGGATTTTTACGCGCGAAAATATTCATCGTCCTCCGCCGGGTTTGAACCCGCGACCTTGGGTATATGAAGTTAGCATGGAAATAATTACACCACGGAGAGCGACCACACAGATACACACACGCATGCACGGATCTTTTTCCAAAATATGCTTTTTTTAGGATTCAGGGGGACCCGAAACATGTAGTTCCGGTGAAATTTCGTTATCGAATTTTTGGGTGCATTATAATACCTTTTCTATACACTATGTACATAGTACGTGTAGAGAAAGTGAAAATGCTTATTTAGGACCTAGGGGACCTCAAAACGTTTATTCCTCATGAAATCTCGACCTATAATTTTGGGTGGAATACAATACCTTCTTTATCCACTATTTACATTGTACATACGGGCAAGAGAGGGTAAAAATATAACTCATAATTTTTACTTCCTCCACATAGGAATGATACATAGGTATTGCACTCCACCCAAAAATTCAACACCGAGATTCCACCTAAAATACGGGTTTTAAGTTCACTTATATCAAAACATTTTTAAAAAAGGGTCCGTATGTCTCTGAACACAACTCATAAATGAATAGTCAATAAGTAACAAACTTGATTTTTGGTATTAAATAAAGTATATTCCAAAGATCCGACTCGAAATTTTGAAGTCCCCCCCATATTAAACTACCCTATATATGGAAAAAAAATTGCACATTTTTAATTTCTCAAAAAAGGCTTTACCCGATTTTAGTTTAAAAATACCGTATGTTAATGATAGTACATTGCAAATAAAATGAATATTTTGAATTTTCTAGAATTTGCATCTGAAGTCTTCTTTATTCTGGATGATTTTGCTGAATTTGGTATAACTGGTAAACCATAAGAGAAAGACAAAAATTTACCACACAACAAATTTAGATCTCGTTAAAACATAATATATGTGATATACATTTTTTTCGTGGAGTTGACCATTTCCGATATATTCCTTGTTATTGCTTTCAGTTTAAAACTACATAGCTTTTCTCAAATGGAAAGACACGTTTCGTTTCATCTCTTTTGATTACAACCTACTATGCAAAGCGAACTGAACCTGAATATTTGCACATATAGAGCAACTTTTAAAAGATTTGAGTATTGCTTTAGTCCAGTATTTTCCCTCTTTTCCCATCTACTTACAATGAAGCAAGCAATAAGACCAATTCTGCTAATTATTTTCATTAGCATGATTTAGATAAAAGGATAATATTTTGAAATAAGAGTTTGTATATGGAACAGTTAGAAAAAGAATATCAGGTAACATACTGTATTTTAATTCACATCTTCCGGTAAACGTTTAGTCCTAATCCGAGTTATTTACACAAAATAAAAGTTTGCCACAAGCATTTCATTACAATATCTATTTATGCATAGGTCACGATATACATAACATTTCAACTTGGTTTACATAACGTTCCAGGAATTGTTTCGCGATACGTGCAGATAGAAAACCCGTCGCTAATAGGTGTTCCGCAGTAGTGAACACATCTAAATAATTGAATGTAGGGCAATTTGGTGGTAAAATTCGAGCCGTAACAAAGTGCAGGTTGTTAAAACCAGATTTGTTATTAATTTAAGCCACGATTGTTTCATGTGACAAATGCAAAGATTTACACAAAAAAGCCAAATGTTGTAAAACGATTGTGACGCAGAAAGAACGCATGTTATAATGAGATTAAGGTGGATGATGGGCTGAGAGAGAACACAACATGGCAGCTTCCCAACACAGCACCACGTTACAAAATATATGAACTAGCGATACAGGAAACCTTTGAAGAACCAGGCTAATAGCGCAAGCAACAAGTAACTACATCTGACAACTCCAAATGAAGATTCAAATCAATTTATAGCGTGATACTTTTATTATGCTTTGCACAAAAGCATCGGTCTGCTCCGTGTAGCGTTCACAGTACTTCATAATCTGACTGTGCGCGCACTATGAACAACTACATTGACAACATTTCGATTAAAATTAAAATGACAATTATTTGACTATCTCGTAAACATCGCTAGAAATCACAAGGTATTTTCTTTCAATAATCGGCATACATGAACTGACTCAATTATTTTAAACACTGTGCTATTGACATAGGTCACTCCATCTGAGGTTCCAACTACAGCCTAGACTACGTGATGGATGTACATTCAAAGACAATAAAAATCTGATGTGTTCCATTCACATGACTTTTCCTACACCCTGCAAAAAATTATTGTTAAAAAGCTTATGCTTCTATTTACTTCATGCTAATTGAGAGAGAGAGAGAGAGAGAGAGAGAGAGAGAAAAAGACTAGCAGAAATAGTCATATTACTTGCTTCCTTGAAAGTAGAAGCGAAACAAGGGAGTACCATTGGTTGAAGTGATAGTCAAAAGCTGGTTGCTAAGTGACTGAAGTTCCTTTGTTGTATGGACAGGAGTTGACCAATTCCTACATGAGAAAAGTATACCTTTTTCATAGCTGGAACGAAAAAAGAGGAATATCTCAAAAATAATCAACTCCACGAAAAAAGTGTATGTAACAAATTGTGTGTTTTAAAGTGATCTACATTTGTTGTGTGGTAAGTTTTTTCCATCTCCTACGGTTTAGCAGTGATACAAAATTCCGTAATATTCGCCCAGAATAAAGTAATCTTCAGAGGCTATTTCCAGAAAATTCAAGATATACATTTTATTTGTCAGGTAAATATCTTTAATATACGATGTTTTAATCAAAATGGTTAGAGCCATTTTTGAGAAAATCAAACTTCTCGAAAAAAGTTCCATGTAAAGGGTAGTTTGGGGTGTGGGGATTTTTCTCAAAATCTTCGTGCCGCATTCCTGGAAGATACTAAACTTAAATACTAAATTTGGTATTTTACCGACTTTTCGTTTTTGAATTATCGTGATCTTAGACACACGGGCACACGGACACACACACACACACACACTTTTTTCTGAAAATACTTTTTTTTGATACAGGGGACCCTAAAACATATATTTCCGGTGAAGTCTCGGTATCGAAGTTTTTGGTGGAGTGCAATACCTTCTCTATACACTATGTACATAGTACGTGTAGAGAAAGTAAAAATACTTCTGACCCTGTGAGTTTGCTAAAACTATGAACGTCTGACGGGGACTCGAGTTTTAGTAAGATTTTCATTGGTGCCATTCTAGTGGCGGCGCCATAGCTGAGTGGTTAGACCGCTCCCTTCCCCATCTAGGTGGCCCAAATTCTATCCCAAGCACTCGTAAGGGATGGACGAAGCGGCATCTGGGCGGGTTTTCTCCGGGTTCTCCGGCTACTCATTCCACCATTAACACCTCTTCTATCATCCACTTCCTCATGCTCTTGCCTGGCTACGGGCCTACCCTCGTTCCAATTTCTCCATTCTGTGGTTTCGTGCCAATAGCCTTCTGAACCCTAGGCATCCGCTTGTAAGTCCTAGGGGGTTGTCAGACATAAATACGAGGAAAGAAAGCCTACCAGCGTCACCGCACGCCACATAACCGGGCACTCCTGAGGCGTTTACGCCGAGAGGTCCGGACCCGACTACGCGAGCACAGGGTGCGAGCGTGGGAGGAGACTATGACCCGCTTGAGGCTCGAGGATGGCGACGTGTGGAGGATTGCCAAAGCTCTCCGGCACCGCTGAGGTCAAATCACCTCCCCAATCCAAGGCACCCAAGGCCTGGCTTATGAACCCCGAGCCAAAGCCGATGTGTTCGCTGACTACCTCGAAAGGTCTATGAGGCCACGAGAAGACCCCCAGGACGAAGACTTCTCGGACCGTGCTCGGCGGGAGGTGCGTCGATACCTTCGGCGCCCCCCCGACGAGGCGGACCGACTTCCCGTCATCCGACCCAGTGAACTCCAGGGCGCACTCCGGCGCCTCAACCCCAAAAAGGCAGCGGGTCCTGACGGACTAACCCCCGCCATGCTCCGATGCCTTCCCATCAAGGCGGTACTCTTTCTAACCAAGGTTTTCAACATGTGCCTCACCTTGTGCCACTTTCCACGCGAGTGGAGAGAGGCCCGGGTGATATGCATCTTGAAGCCGGGGAAAGACCCGTTACACCCATCCAACTACCGATCCATCAGTCTCCTTCAGTTCTCTCGAAGGTTTTCGAGAGGCTAATACTAGCCCGCTTGTCCCCTCTTTTGGGCGACATTCATGCCATCCCAGATCACCAATTTGGTTTTCGTCCTGGGCATTCTACACCCCAGCAACTACTGAGAGTGGTGGAGGCCGCTGCTCTGGGCTTCCAGGACAGAGCCTACACTGCGGCGGTGTCGCTGGACGTGGAGAAAGCCTTCTCTACGACCTGGCACGCGGGTCTGCTCCTCAAACTCATTTGACTGGACCTCCCGACACACATTATACACCTACTACATTCATATCTTAAACACAGATTTTTTGTAGTTTCAGTTGCGGGACACAAATCAACACCTAGGCCAGTAAGAGGCGGAGTCCCCGAAGGCTCTGTACTTTCCCCTACGCTCTTTAGCGTTTATATGGCCGACCTACCAACAGTGCAGCAAGTCAACATAGCTCAGTATGCTGATGATGTGCTGCTATACTGTACAAACAAACACCCACGCAGAACCTTTAATTTTATTTAGAGATATTTTTGCCTCATTTAAGAGTGGTGCTAGCGTTGGCGATTGTCCATAAATTCGGAGAAAAGCCACGCTATTTTTTTTACCAAGCGCCGCTTTCCCGCAAACTTGCCCACATTCATGTACCTCAGACGAAGGATACAATGGACCAACACCATCACCTACTTGGGGGTGAAGCTTGACAAGGGCGTCACTTTTAGGGAGCACGTCCGGGGGCTGTGGTGCCGGGGCAATGGGGCTGCGGCCTCACTGTACCCGATGCTGAGGTCCTCGATGACGGTTCCCCTTAAGTTGCGCCTTTTGAGGGCTCTCATTATCCCCTTATTAATCTACGCCTGTGAGATCTGGGGCATGGCGGCAGACTCCAGTCTGCTGTTGCTTCAGCGGGTACAGAATAGGTGTCTCCGGGCTATCTATTCTGTGCCTCGAGGCTTTACAACGAGACTCCTGCACGAAGCCTCTGGTCTACCATATTTGGAGGACGAGATTAGGCGTCGGGCAACAAAATTCAACGAAGGGTTACCATTCCATTGGAGCGCCCTCGTTAGGTCTCTTGGGGATTACGATCCCACAAATCGCCGCTTCAGGCGATACCGGCTTCCCCGCATGGCTTGCGGGCATCCCCGGTAACGAAGGAGCACCACCAACAGCTGCTAAGGCTAAGCTCCTTATCCTTCAAGAGTTGCTTGATTCAAAATTTAATCTCAAGAAACATTTTGATAAAAGCACACCAGCGGTGCACAAGGGCCGTTGCACCATCAAGGCAACCGTCGAGGAGCAATATTCGCCTCCTCCTGTCACTCCACAACCGCAAAACACACCCGCCATCCTACAAAACCCACAATCCCGTCAGAACGTGGTTAAGTTCTCTCTGAGAACAGGGACACGTCTAACACACCTCGGGCTGCCCTCAGCCTGCCAATCACACTGGACTGGACTACGAAAGCCATTCTAGTAAAATATAGTACGCGAGTAAGAAAAAGCAAAACCGATTGGGCAATCCACCCCTTCGCCCTCAGCCCCGCTCGACGCTCCCACAGAACAAGTTGACTTGTATACGCAGTGTGTTAATTTAGTCCACCTCGTGCGCGAATTACCTAATGCATTATGTAGCGCAGAGACAATATTAATCTAATTTTGTATCACCAGGTGACAGAGATGGCTAATTGTTCATAAAGAGAATTTAGGGATCACCAGTTTGTAACTCGGAACTTTATTTGTTTCATGTGCACCCCTTCCCTTCGGTAACGTGGCCTGTCCAAAACCCTTTTAAGATCATAGCAAACAGGTGAATGACGGGAGGAGTTAGCGAAAATATTCCGTATCTTACGTTAACTATTTCCAGGAGAATGTTTAATATCTTTGACTGTATCTACTATTCCCATACAATGGTGACTGATATATCTTACATAGGAAGCTTAAACATTTTAAAACTGTATGAGTATCTTAAAATCTCACTATTTTGAATATTTATCTCTCCAAAATAATAAAACACATCTCTTTCATTACCACTTTTATTGTAACGTGCAGTAAAAATTTAATTGAGGTATATGGAGGCTCTTTAATTTCTGAGGTTCTCAGCGTCTAATTCTATACTGGGTGTAAAAGACCGCTTAATTTCGCTCAGAAGCCTCTTTATCAATTTTGAGGTTTTTTAACGTGCCGTAAATCTACGACACGAGTCTAATTGCTTTATGTATATTCCTTCCGAAGAAAAGCCTACTAAGAATTTTACGTCGAAAAAAATCCACCAACCTCCGTTTGTACAATCTAATATGATACACTTACATAACTTTCTCTACATATTCAGCAACAAATATTGTTAAAAAGTGCATTCGTCTAACTACTTCACGTTAATTCAAATAAAAGTTTGCATAAATGCTTTTATTACATATTTCCTTGTAAGTGCAAAGGAATAGGAAAATACCTGAGCCAAAGCGAAAAGCAAATATATTAAAAGTTGGCAGCTGTGTGGTATGTTTTACTCTTTGCATGGGCGGGAACAAGAAAAACAAATAACGACAGCCCATTTGAGGAAAGTGTTAAGTATTTTAAAATTGAAACCAATAATAAGGAATATCTCGGAAACGATTAACTCCACAAACAAACAAACAAAAAATATATCTGATACAAACTTGTTTTAACGAGGTCTATACCTTTTGTGAAGCAAGATTTTGTCTATGATAAGGCATACCAATTATACAAAATATCTCCAGACTGAATCGGTCTTCGGAGGCTATCCCCAGAAAATTGAAGGTATATATTTTATTTTCTATTTAAATAGCTTTAATATATGGTGTTTTAATTAAAGTCGGTAAAGGCATTTTGACAAAACGGAAAATTTCGAAAAATCTTCCTTATAAAGGGCAGTTTGCAGTGGAGGATTCTTTTACAAAAAAAAAAAAAAAAACGTTGTGTCTTATCCCTGGAAGATAGTGAACTTAAATGCCAAATTAGGTATTCAATCGACGTTTGAGTTATGCAGTATACGCGCGCGAACCATTTTCTAAAAATGCTTTTTTGTGTATGTGTTTCTATTCAGGTGTCCTCAAAACATGTATTTCCGCTGAAATCACGGTATCGAATTTTGGACAGAATATGTACACACCTCCTCAACTTACTATATACATTGCACATATATGTCAGAGAAAATTAAAATGATGTACACCTTATGAAACAAAACAAATTAAGGACTATCTCCGTGGTCGAGTGGTCAGCGAGCTGACTTCTCACCCGGAGGTTCCGGGTTCGATTCCCGGCTGGGGCTGGGAAGTTTTCTTTAACCAGAATGATTTCCTATCCCCCATAGTGTCTGGAAGTGTGAAGTCAGAGTAAATGTGCGTGTGCTTATTAATATAAAGTTGAACCTACAGTTTCACAATTCAAGGCCCCCGATATAATGTTAAAGGGGGCTATACAAATGAAGGAGTAATAAAAGAAAAAGATATCGAAACATACAAATGAAATCCTATGATGTAATGGCAACATATGAAAATGAAAATTGGACAATGAATAGGACGAACGGAAAAGCCATAGAAACGCAGAGATTACATCTAAGATACCTTATTAGACAAAGAAGGATGTAATTTCGCAAATAATTAAAATATATAGTACCAATAAAAACTCTGATGTGTTACATTCGCATGACTTTTTCACGTGACAAAACCTGATCCTTCTATTCAAAATAATTTATTTATTTATCCTGGTTGGAGTTTAGGCCATAAGGCGTTTTCTTCTACTCAATGCATCCAATTCAAGACAGCAATGAGACAATGGATAAAGGAATAAAGAACAAAAATACAATTCTATAAAATTAATAAACACATATAAAAAGGTGCAACAAGTATACTGAAATGAAAAGACAAAAAAGTATGAACAAAATAGTTTAAGTGAAATATTCATGTAGGTTGAAAGGCACATTAGTCATATTTACAATTCAAATGCATATTTCTTGCCAGCACATAAAATATTAATAACAATAAATGAAAGTAGTGATGTATTTATCACATTAATACAGCAACAGATTAGGTCTGATTATAAATGTATGCCCTAATTTTCTGGTTGAACAGTATAACGTTCCGGCAGTCCCTTACGTCTTCAGGGAGGAAATTTCAAAGACGAGCTAAATCTACTGTAAATGATGATGAATAGAAGGTTGTATGATGAGCAGGTATAGCAAGAAGGAAAGAGTGTCGTGAGCGAGTTTCTCGATTATGACAGTCAGAAAGTATTTGAAGCGAACATTTAGGTAGTTTGGAATGCGAGAATGGAGAAGGATTTGATAGAGAAATGATAAAGAATAAAATTCTCTTCCATCCCTAAGCTGGCGCCCGAGTTAAGTAAGTGTTTTGAGTGATGGTGTAACATATTCAAATCGACGAACATTGCATACAAAGCCTACACACGTATTCTGAGCCCGTTAAAGTCTTAAGAGTCAAATTTTCAGGTAGGTTAGTAAAAAGAGAGTCACAATCGTCAAAATGGGGCATCACGAACATTTGTATTAATATTCTCTTAACTGAAGTCGGTAGAAAGTCATTTATACGTTTTAAATGATAGACTATTGAGAATACTTTTTTTACATATTTGTGTAATTTGCGTGTTTCAGTTTAAATTTTGATCCATATAAACTCCCATATTCTTTACAGTGTTATGAAATGGTATTTAAGAATAATTTAATGTAATGTGTTATGCAAACTTAGAGTTCCCAAAAACAGCTCGTGTCCCATAATGATTGCCTGTGACTTTCCTGGATTTAGCTGTAGTCCATGTTTTAATGACCAAGTCGATAGTGAATTTAATCTTCATTTATAACCTTATTTGAGTTACCTAACTAGGGTCCGTGTGTAAGTACAATTGCAAGCCGTCAGCGGAAAGATGATGTTTACAATGTCTTATACTTTCTGAAATGCCATTTATGTAAATAGCAAACAAAAAGGGTCCAAGCACTGAACCTTGTGGAACACCAGCTTTCGTTTCCTTCCACTGAGATCGGTTTGATCTAATCACACCTACAACAGTTTACTTGCCCTCAGATAAGTAAGATTTGAACCATGCTGTAACGATATTTGACATATTCAAATATTCAAGCTTACACACTATATATCTACTGTATCAAACGCTTTAGAAATGAATCAACATAAACAGAAGATAGCAAGCGATCGTTGTTTAAACACGATTAAAATTTCCATGAATTGTAGAAGTATAAACTGTAATATTACAAATAATAATTAAAATACTTGTGTTAAAATTATTAATTTAAGAGGTTAAAATGTACAACTCTTTAAAACAATATTAACAGTTCTGTAGCAAAAGTTATTGAAATATCGCCATTTGCAGTTTTTGTGGGTGGTTCAAAGCTGTATTCAAAAAGTCACAACAAATTTTCTCAATTTTTGAGGCACGTGGAATATTTGATTATTAAATTTATATAATAAAATTTATGAAATAATTTAGAATTTGCTATTCATATTAACATAACAGCGATACAATAACAGGAAACATTTCAGAGAAGTCTATACAGAAATTTGAAATTTCATATCGGTGATCCTTAAAGGACGTTAAAACCACAAACATGTGGGAAATTGACAGTAAGTTTGCTTCAGGATCTTGAAATGGAAACAGTAACAGAGAGAAGATATCCACGCGAGAATATACAGCTCGCAATGCATCTCTATTTTTTAGCGTTGTTCTGAAACGGGAGTGTATGTGTTCCAGTAGAGGCGTTACTGGAGCATTTAGGTTAATCGTTTCTGGATGGGGTAGGCCGAGAGATAGATGTAATTAGGGGAACACGAGCTGGGCAGTTAGTTCTGTTCCGCTATTTACAACATAACTTTTCTACAAGTTCGCTCTTCCGAAGCTGTCCTGCCTAAAACAGATACGTTAACACTATTTTTGTTAAAACTACCAAATAAATATATCGGTTTTTTCACCCTCTGAGGAGAAGCAATTTTTTGTAGAACCTTTCGAATGCAAATAAAAATGGGCATAAAAAACCTATTCTATCAATAATAACAATTTGCTAAAATTATGATCCATTATCTCAGACTAAAAGCTTTGCATGATGTGGAGGCATAACATTAGGTATAGATAGCTGAAATAGTCTTATACTAAGTGTTTAATTACACAAAAAATGGATGTGTTCTGATCACATGACTTACTCTAGCTGTTCTACAAACTTTCCTTACATCATGCTAATAGACGGATTCGATCCCAAATGACCACATGCGAGATTTGTGGTGGGCAAAGTGGCGCAGGAGCGCGTTTTCTCTGGGTTCTCCGCTTTCTCCCGCCGTCGCATTCCACCAGTGCTCCATCTTCATTCCTGTATAACCAGTGTCATCGCCTGCGGTGCCACAAGTAGTAAAAGCGGGCGTTAAACACTATAAAAAAGTCTGATGTGTTTCACTCACATGAATTTCATTTGCTGCTCTACAACTTCCAAAGAAAGATTATTCTTCTTTCTCCACATTGCTAATCGAGATAAACATTAGCAGAATGTTCTTATTACTTAGTTCCTTATAAGTAGAAGGGAACTAAAGGAATGCACTATGCTAAAGTGATAGATTACTTTTTGTAGTAAGGTATTGTCTATCATATTATATTGGTTTTATTGTGCTAATTATATAAAAGTATGCAAACCCAACGTCATTACAAAGGTCAATCACAAAGTAAAATATAAAGTAAATCAACAGTAATATTAAAGATAATAATTTTGTCATGCAATTATCTATAGTGTATGAACATTTAATTAAAAATCTTTATGTACGTTTTTTGAGCAAACTTCCAAAATAACATTGATTCTCCATCTTAAAGTTTGGGATGTGGAGATATTCTCGATAAATGTGTAATCTTGGAAAAGCATACTTCAAAAAACGAAAAATCAAATACATACCAAAATTTGTATCTAAACAACTTCCAGAGAGCAACTCGAAACAATTCAAGGGCAATCTGCACTATTCAAATTATCGGTTAGCTTAAAAAAAACTGTAAATATTTTTTATTTTCTCAAAATATAGCTCCAGCAATTTTTATTTGCTATATTAGTATGTAAATGTTTAAAATAAAATAAAAAGTTATTGAAAAAAAATGCAAAACGCTTTGAAACATGGCATTTATTTAAAATAAACTTTTCTGTGGCATCAGCTATTTCTGACAGTTTTATTGTTATTTGTTTGAATTTCTTAATCCTTTGTCAGTTCTTAAATGCTGTTACTGGTTTCTCTCTCTCTCTCTCTCTCTCTCTCTCTCTCCCTCTCTCTCTCATGGAAAGAGTATGGAAGTCCATAAGGCAATTTTTGTACAATTGAAATCGCATCCTCCTCCTGTTGTATCTACAAGGAGATGCGAAATGAAACTATGTCTTCAGACGTTTATCTTAATTAACATGAAAAACCAAGAAAATAAGCTTTGAATAATACTTTGTAGAGCCATCTATGTATACATACTCGATAATAGCAAGAGAAAATCATATTAATATAATAGATCAATGTTTATCTGCTCTGCTACCTATTTATGTCCTGCGCCGTGGATTAGAGCGTGGTGCTCTGGTTTCAAATTCGATCTCAACCATGAGGGTTCGGATTTTAAGTGCCCACTAAACATTGTGCGGAAAGTGCGGAGCTGTGATAGGCAGCGGTGCAGGCCAAGAAAGCCAACATTCCAGTTGAGGGTGATTGTACTGGTCAGATCACTCCATTTATCGCTTGGGTGATCGCTCAATTCTGCCTTGCGTACTCGTACGTAAAGCTTTCATTCAGGTAGGTAGGTCTGGGCTAAAGAGCCATGGCATTTATTTTCATTTTATTTGCTACTTACAGTAATTAGAGGAAATTAAACATGAATATGTTACCACTACATACTTTAAGATCCCCTGAAAAAGCATTTTTGGAAAAAGGTCCGTTTGTGCGCGTGAATTCCTGCGAAAAGCATAACTCAAAAACAAACAGCTTATAAATACCAAAATTAGGTACGAGTTCAGTTCAGTATCTTCCAAAGATGTGATAGAAGCTTTTTAAGAAAATTCATCCATTTCACATTTCCCGTTTCAGAGAACATTTCTGGAAAATTTTATTTTCTCAAAATTTGCTAACGTTTTGGACTTTTGTTTCAATAATGTTTAACGCCGTTTTTAATACTAAAGGCACCGCAGGCGATGACACTGGTGGAATGCGATGAAGGGGAAAACTGGAGAAACAGCCCCTGCTTCGGTTTGTCCACCACAAATCATCCCACATGTAGATTGGATTTAAATATCAAATATTTAATGACAATATATATATATATATATATTGAATTTGCAAATAGCCTGTAAAGTACTCTTCATTTTGAAGGACTTTTGTATGATTGGTAAACTGTGAAAAATAGACAAAGTCATACTACACAAACTGCATCTCATTTAAAACACAATTTAAAATAATTCTATAGTGACAGTAATTGGCGAAACATTCTGTGTTATTGGTATGAATTTTCACATTCTTGTAGCTTTTTCAAGTAGTAATTCGTGTTTCGTTTTTTCTTGTGGTCATGCAAAGAGTAAAACATTTCAAAACACCACACTATGACTTCATCTTAGTTCTAGTTATGTATACTACTCTACATTGAAAAATCTCAAAATCTGTAATGAAGATTTATACCAAGAAAAAAAAAAGTATGTGTTCCACTCATATGACTTTCTCTACATATCTACAACAAATTATTGTTGAAAAGCTTATTCATTAATTTATTTCATGCCAATCAAGAACAAATTAGCAAATTGCTTCCTTGTAATTAGAAGGAAAATAAGGGAATGCATTAGGCTAAACCGACATTCAAATATTTTAAAACCTGGTTGCCATGTGATTGAAGTATCTTTGTTTGCATGGCCAGGAGTTGACGAAGTCCCGTATGAAAAAAGTATAAGTATTTTAAAGCTTAAACCGTTAACAAGAAATATCTCAAAAACGGTCAACTCCGAGAAAAAAACGTTTATAACATAAATTGTGTGTCTTAACGAGCTCTATAAGTTTTGTATTGTAAGTTTTGTCTATCTCTTACGGTTTACCAGTTATGCAAAATTTCACAAAATTTATCTAGTATAAAGATGACTTCAAAAGCTATTCCCAGAAAACTCAATGTATACATTTTGTTTGTCATGTAAATATCTTTAATATACGATATTTTAATCAAAAGTAAAACATTTTTGAAAATTTTTCTATGTAAGGGATTGGGGATGGAGGGATTTTCTTGAAAATCTTCTTGTTGCATCCTTGGAAGATACCAAATTTAAATGCCAAGTTTGGTATTTAACGGTCTTTTAATTTTTGAGTTATGCTGTCCAAAGATACACACACACACATACCAACACGGGCCTTTTTATAAAAATACTTTTTTGGATTCAGGGGGACCCAAACATGTATTTCCGGTGAAATCTCGGAATCGAATTTTGGGGTGCAATACAGTACCTTCTCTATACACTATGCACATAGTACACGTAGAGAAAGTAAAATTGTAACAATATTCATAGAATACAAAATCATGTGGATGCACATCACAATTTTTTCTTTTCATTTTTCTTATTTTACCACTGACTCCTCGACTTTAGTTCCTTACCAACGTATCCAAATTTGATGTACTAAACACAGAAATCAAATAATGATATAGCAGTGATGCTAGCTCTGTCTCTCGTCCAAACACAAGGAACCCTGTTCGGGGTTTGAACCGTGATGATTGATGTGCGGTAGGTAAAAAGAAAAGCGCAGCGCAGTGCGGCAATGTGACATATGAGGATGGTAATGTGCTCTTTATCCGCCGCTCGGCTTTTGTCTTGGGGGAGGCCCCACAACACCGCATAATCACTCACATTTCACAGCGTGTCAAAGTTTGTCTGTGGACCAACAAAGCGATCAGCTTCCCAAAGCAAAGTTAACAAATGCCTGCGCTTTGCTGTATGTTGTAACGGCATCAACCTGTCTCTTTGTAAACTTTGCCTATTAATACCAGCGCGAGCAAAGCGTTTTATTTTCTTACACAGCCAGAAACAATATGACTGCATTAAGGGAGCGAATGCGTTCCAAATCTAACTTCTAGACGTTTAAAGCTAAAAACTTAAACCTTTATACACACATGCTACGTGATATAAACCCATTGAAGTTGAAACCCTTTAATAGTTTTTTACTTTCTCTTCACGTACTATGTGCATAGAGTATAAAGAAGGTATTGCAGTCAACCCAAAATTTCGATACCGAGATTTCACCGGAAATACACGTTTTTGGAAAAAGGTCCGTGTGTCTGTGAACACAATAACTATAAAACGAAAATATACCTCCACCCCAAACAACCCTTTACATGGAAAAAAAATCGAAAATTTTTATTTTCTGAAAAATAGCTCTAACAATTTTGAATAAAGTAGCGCATATTAAAGATATTTACACGGCAAGTAAAATGTGAATCTTGAATTTTCTGACAATAGCCTCTTCTGGATGAATTTTGCGTAACTGGTAAACTGTAAGATATAGACAGAAATTTACTGCACAAGAAACGTAGATCACGTTAAAACACACAATTTACACCATTCATATTTTTTTTTTTTTGTGAATAATCATTTTTGAGGTATACCTCGTTATTGATTTCAGTTTTAAAATACTTTAAACCTTTCTCACACGGGAATTTCAACCAGATGGCAACGAGCTTTTAAAACATTTGACTATCGTTTTAGCCTAGTGTATTCCCTTATTTCTCTCCTACTTGCAAGAAAACAAGTAGGTAATGCTAATATTTATCTCGATTACCAAAGAGTAGATAGAAGAATAAGCTTTATAACAATAACTTATTACAGAGATGTACAGAAAATCATGTGAATTGAACACATCTGATTTTTGTTGTTAAGCTTCTGTGTTTAAAAAGAACGTGTTTTTATAATCTATCTCCGCTTAATATTTTAATTTAATGAGACTGAATATGTTACTGAATATACTTTGATTGATAAAACTAATTAGCAGAGTTTCACTTTCTTTCAGTACAAAGTATCTAGAAGAGGTACTGCATTCCACTCAAAACCTGATAGATTTTACTGAAATACATATTTTGAGATCCCCTGAATCCAAAAAACCGTTTTAGAAAAAAGCTCAGTGTCTGTGTCTGTCGGTATGGAGTATAGCTCAAAAACGAAAAGACCGTTACATACCAAATTACGTATTTAAGTTTAAACTACCTAAACTACCCTTTACATGGAAACTTTTTTGAAAATGTTGATTTTCTTAAAAATAGCTCTAACGACTTTGATTAAAATACCGCATTAAAAATATTTACATGACACATAAAATGCATATCTTGAATTTTCTGGAAACAGACTCTAAAGGCCGCTTCCTTCTGGAAGACTTTTGCATAATTGTTAAACCATATGATATAGACAAAAACTTACTACACAAACACACAATTTAGATTCATATACATTTTTCGTGGAGTTGGTAATTTTCGAAATATTCCTTACTATTGGTTTCAGTTTTAAATTATGTACTTTTCTCATATGAGAATTAGTCAACTCTTGGCCTATTTCCTTTCTACTTACAAGGAAGCAAGTAATAAGTCCATTTCTGCTAATATTTATTTCGATTAGCATGAAGTAGATAGAACATTAAGCTTTCTCACAATAATTTATTAAAGAAATGAAGAGAAAGGTATTGAAAGGAACATAAGAATTTTTATATTTGCTTTCTATATAGAATAGAAAAACTTCAGTGCACTCATTACAAAAATGTGTTTTTGTTCTCACATATTAGATTGTCTCATAAGTAACGTTTATGCATCTATTTTTATCCATAATATTTATGAACTGCTATGGTTATTGTTCTGTATTGTTAACATGTTGGCAGCCCGCAGTTGGTAGTAAAATTTTTTAAAATAATGGCAACCAAGTTTCAGGTCTTAATTCTTCTGAAGCACGACTAGAAAGTATTTCATAAAGCTGCTGCCACGGCTTGAAGAATATGTCAAGTCGAAGGTGAAGGTGGCTTAACGAGTAGCACAAATATGGTTCGAAAATGTGTGTTTCGATAATGGAGACGAAATCAACATTCTGCAAGGAGTATTGAGAATTCACGCAGAGTTTTGGAAGAAAATCCATAGACACGCAATCGGAGGTTGTCAGAAGAGCTTGGCACTTCAAAAGATATCATACATCGGCTTATTAAGACACTTGAAATCGTTCTGAAGCTATAAATTTGTACCACATGATTTTATACTGACACATATGCACACGGACGTTTGTCTAAATATCCCTTTTTGAATTCAGACGATCTGAAAATATATATTTTGATGAAATCTTGGTATCGAAATTTTAAGTGGAATACAATTTCTCTACATACTATGTATCTTGCAGGGAAAATAATATAAAATTAGGGAAGTAGGTTTGGTGTTCACAAGCGGAGGCTATTTTAAACACCTTGGTATTTTAACTAAAAAAGCGAAAATTATTCTAATATATACAGGGTTACTACAAAAGAAATAGACAACTTCAACTGCTTGTAAAACAAAAACTATTAGAGATAGCGACCTAATTATTTTGGAGGTATGTTGAGAAACTCTCAAAGTTTCGTTTGTTACTATTGGTAACGTAGTGTTTTGTTTGTTGTTGCAGAAGCAGAAATGACGGAAAATCCTGTGCAAAAGGCACATTGCGTGTTGGAATTTGCTAGAACGCAATCAGCAACTGTTGTCCAACGACATTTTAGAACACGTTACCACAAAACGCCACCGACTAGACAGTCAATCTACGACTGGTATAGAAAATTCGAGACAACGGGATGTTTGTGCAAAGGGAAGAGCTCGGGAAGACCAAGAGTTTCGGAAGAAAACGTTGAACGTGTTCGTTCTGCCTACATAAAAACCCACAGAAATCGACATCTAGGGCAAGCATGCAATTACAAATTCCACAGCAAACTGTATGGAAAATCTTGCGGAAGCGACTGCACATGATGCCTTACAGATTACAGATGTTGCAGTTTCTGAGTGAAGAAGATAAGGTCATACGGCGTGACTTTTGCATCGACATGTTGCGACATGATGAAGACGATGCTGGTTTTTGTGAGCGCATCATTTCATTTTTGTGGAAACGTGTTCTAAAATGTCGTTGGACAACAGTTGCTGATTGCGTTCTGACAAATTCCAACACGGGATATGCCTTTTCCACAGGATTTTCCGCCATTTCAGCTTCTGCAACAACAAACAAAACACTACAGCGTTACCAATAGTAACAAACGAAACTTTGAGAGTTTCTCAACATACGTCCAAAATAATTAGGTTGCTATCTCTAATAGTTTTTGTTTTACAGGCAGTTGAAGTTGTCTATTTCTTTTGCATTAACCCTGTGTTTATATATATATATATATATATATATATATATATATATATATATATATATATATATATATACATGAAGGTTCATAAAATCATTTGTATATAATAAATGAAAAACAAATAATTTGAATCATATACATATATAATACCTAATAATAATGATAAAGAAGCGAATAACATTTTAAAAATGACGTAGTTTTATTAAAGTTTCAAACGTCATAGGGAAAAAACATTTTAAATACATAACAAGTCAATAGAATTTTTGTCTAAAATAATGTCTCTTCTGCACTAGGAAAACAGGAGTCTGCCTGAAAATCGAGCAAGATGGCTCCATAGGACGCACGAAATTTGCATTTGGAAGGTCGTGGGTCGAGTTCCCGTGGCCGACCTTTCTGACCCATGAGTTTTCCGGGGACTTCACCGGGTCACCAAGTGATACTGGGGAGGTTTCTTTCATCCTCCGAATTTCCTGTCCCTTCATTTCGTACTATTTCATCTTTCCATTCGGTCTTTCCGATAGAAGTATCGGCTGGGTGATGAGATATCGCATTGTAACTGCTGTTCTCTCCGCTGGGGTGGCATGACGGTCGTCAGTCCTCCCGGGGGAGTAGGCATTCGAAATCCATGTGGGCTGGCGGCTATATTGCGAAATTTAGTTGGGGGATGAAGAACTACCAGCATCCTATAGGTCCCACCTCGTCCGCGCACTTACTCAACACACCTGATGTCTCCTTTCATCTCGCCACGCTTCCACCCCGGGGACTGACATACAGTAGCGACATAGTGCTCAGTGTGGAATCCCCTCCACTCAGCAGTCCAGTCCACTCCAGTCCAGTGTGCTTTAGCATTCCTAATCTCTTAGAGCGATGTTTAGGCGATTCAATAATTCTTTACTATAAACCTTAATTAATACTTACATAGACAGAAAACATTTGTGGTGTGTGTTCATTTCAAAAATCACTGAACAGATTTTGATAACTATTTCACAATTGAAAAACCGTATGCGTTTCGAAAACCATAGGCTATAGTTCACCCTGTAATATAATTTCACAAATTACTAAAACATTAAAAAGGAAATTCTCATGTGTTCCATTCCATTAATTTTCTCTAGATGTTCCATATACAGACTATTCTTACAAAAGGTTATTCTTTAATCCACACCATGCTAATAGAGAAAATATTAACAGAATAGGTCTTATTGCATGCTTCTTGGTAAATAGAAGAGACATATGGGGGATAAAATAATCAAATCTTTTAAAAGCTGGTCGCTATGTGAAACAATTGGTTCCATTTGCATGGTCCTATTTGAAAAGGTTAGGTAGTTTAAAATTGAAACCATGTCGGCAACGACCAACTCTACAAGAAAAACTATGCGAAACAAATTGTGCGTTTTTTTCGAGATTTGCATTTTTTTGAGTAGTAACGCTTTGTTTAGCTGTAACGATTTAACCATTCTGCAAAATTCTGCAACAGTCATCCAGGATACAGAGATCTTCAGAGGCTTTTCCCCGAAAATTCAAAATATAAATTTTATTTGTGATGTAAATATTTACGGTATTTAAATCAAAATCGTTAGAGCTGTTCTAGGGAACAGCATTTTCAAAATATTCTCCATATGAAGAGTATTTGTGGTTGGAATATATTCTTGAAAATGTTCGTGTCGCATCCTTTGAAGATAGTAAACATAAAATACCAAATGTGGCATTTAACGTCTTTTTGTTTTTGAGCTACCGTGTCCACATACACACACACACACATCACACACGGACCTTCTTCTAAAAATGCATTTTTCAGATTCAGGGAACCTCATAACATATATTTCCGGTAAAATCTCACTGTCGCATTTTTGGGTGGAATACAATTCCTTCTCTGGCTCCTATGTACATTGTATGTATATACGTACTAGAGAAAGTAATATACGAATCCCTTGTACTTCAGCACGAACACAAAGATTATAATTGGGCATGCTTAGATGCCTAATTGACAATGCCATGGATTAGGCAATAGTTGTACTCCACAAATTATGTGTGTAAAATACGACAAATACCGCAGTTAATTCATTCCAAACGAAATATAATTAGTAATTAATTTAGCAATCAAGACGAAGCAATACAAAAAGTGTCACAATTTGTTTATAACAGTGAACACATGTAATATCAACACCAGTATATTTTAACAATCCTCATGTAAGACATTTTTGTTTCATTCTCTTTGTGCTTATGCTAGAATGAGCTTCGTTTGAAGGGCATGTTAAACAATTGAACAAAGAGAGAAATTAGTAAAATTAGACGCCATTCAACCAATATTTTTACTTTCTCTAGTACATAATGTACATACAATGTACATAGTAACTAGAGAAGGTATCACATCCCACCTAAAAATTTGATACCGGGATTTCAACGAAAAGGTTTCCTGGGTTGAAAAACAAGCAAAACATTTTTTTAAAAAAAATCCATATGACCTGTGTCTGTGTCTGTGGAGCGCATAACTAAAAAAATAAAAGACTGTTAAATACCAAACTTGGTATTCAAGTTTATTATCTTCCAAGGATACGACAAGATTTTCAAGAAAATCCCTCCACCCCAAACTGCCCTTTACATGGAAAATGTTTTTAAAATTTTGATTCACAAAAATGGCTCTAACGATTTTCATTACAATGCCGTATAATTTAGATATTTACATCCCGAATAAAATGTATATCTCTAATTTTCTGAGAATAATTTCTGAGGACCTGTTCATTCTGGAAGGATGTTGCTGATTTTTGCATAACTAGTAAGAAATAGACGCCTGCAGCTGGATGGGATAGCGCAGGGATAAGGAGGGAGCAGCTGGTGGATTCCGTCTTGTGACCACTCCTGGGAGAAGTGGAGGCAGGAACTAGACCGAGCTGGGAAGACTTCGCACCAATGCACAAGTCCTACTGGACTCAATGGGACTCGCTGAGTTCAGAAGGAAGTACATGCGGGGACTTTGGGAGGACACTTCGGAACCAACAAGCTCCGACAACGGTACTACTGGCTGACACTGATAGATGGTGCCGCCAATGTCGTGTGAGTGTAACAAGTTGCGGTCCATTGACCAGGAGCCGGCGTCGCAGCAGTTTAATGTGGGAGAACCCTTGGAACGCATAACCATCGACGTAGCTTGGTCACTCCCTGTGTCCGAAAGAGGTAGCAGGCATCTGCTTGTCGCCACATATTACTTCACTTAGTGGCCGGAGGTACGTCATCTCTTACAAGAGGCCAAGACCATTGCGAATTGCCTCGTGGAAGAACGATTTTGTCGCTATGGAATACCAATAAAGCTACACAGAGATCAGGGCACCAATTTTGAGTCAAACCTCATGCCGGAAACACTGGAGTGACTCGCAGTGCACAAGATGCGCATACACCTCTTCACCCACAGCCAGATGACATGGTTGAGCGGTACATTAAGACCCTAGAAGAACATTTGAGGAAAGTTGGATCCAATCACCAAAGAGACTGGGATTTGAAGTATGTTACTTTTGTTGCTGGCCTACCGTTCTTCAACCCGTGACACCACCGAGTTCATACCGGTCTTAGACCGACTTCATGACATGCATGCGATGACCCGTCAAAACATCAAAATAGGGAGCTATCGGATGACGACCCTTTATGACCGGTAGGCCAACAGCCGAGGTTTCATGCAAGGTGACCTGGTGTGGCTACATCGCCCTATTCAGACCAAGGGACGCTGCCCCAAGCTTCAACAACTACGGCGAGGGTCATATCTTGTGGTTAAGAGAATAAATTATGTCTACCACATACAGAAGCTACTTGGATTATCTAGCTCGCTACGATGGCGCTAGTTGGAACGAATATACATGAGGGAGCATCGGGACAATGCCGGCTTATGCAATGGTTCTCATGTTCGCCTTGGTATGTGGTTTATTGTAATTTGGATGCGTAAAAACTGAAGACGTAACAGGATCCTTTGGAACGCAAGACTCTTCTCGTGATATCATGATTCTTCTCGATATTCAAGATGTTTCTCCAAGCTTCGACTTCCAGTATCTTCGACACGTTTCTAGAAAGTTTGTGACGTCATTTTCTAGCTATTAGAGGAGAAATGATTACAGTGCAGGTTATTGTGTTGTGAATTATACTGATTCGTGAGTGACTGAAGTGAGCACGAACCATGGACGGCGTGCAGTTATGAACTGTCTACGCGTGATTATTTATAAAAGTGAATTTAAACCTTTATTTTGAGTCAATAACCATATTTGTTACAATATGTTATAGGGAAGTATACATGAAGTATGACGAACTCAGACCAAGGACATTTTCTTTCAAGGACATTCTCTTTTCTTTTACGTGCAAATAAGACCTTACTGCCCTTCCGAAGGTCGAAAATAAAGATTTACTTTCCAAGGTCGATGGTGAAAAAACAATAAATAAATACAAATGAGACATCCTTATTTTTGTGTTTGAATAAGAAAATTTGTATGCACTACAAACAATTTTTAACCATAATGTTTAACTTTCTTTAAATTTTTCAATAAGACTCTTACTCCAGAAAGGTTTAACGATGAAATTATTATTATTAGTATCTGTGTGAGATCGTTGAACTTTTCCCTCCGATTTTCAAAATATACAAATTAGATCTGTTTGTGAGGGGAGATTGAGTAAACAGAAACAAAAAGCTATCCTCCCAATAAATCAAACATAAGTCCCGTTTCTTAGCATCTCTGAGTGACAAATAAGAACGTAATGATCCCCTATGAATTATTTGGCTTTATTAGCGTTGCTTTCTCCACTACATATAATGTGGTGTATCTCGATTAGAATGTAGTAGATAGAATAAGTTTTTTAAAAAATAATTTGTGTCAGAATAGCTAGAAAAAGTCGTGTGAATGGAACACATCAGATTTTTTTCCTTGTGGGAGATCAAGCTGAAATCCAAAGGAATTTATCCAATAACCCAGAGCAGTACAGTCCAATTTCGTAGATATTGATGAAATGTGGGCAAGGCGTGAAATTAAAAGGCAATTCAATGAATGGTACGCCCAAGATCTCTTGGGTCAGAAGTAAGAAGCAAAAAAAGAGAAGTTGACAACACTCACGCGACTTTCTCTATCCATTATCATCTCAAAGAAGTTCTGCACA
Organism: Hymenopus coronatus; assembly: GCA_030762935.1. Lineage (NCBI taxonomy): Eukaryota > Metazoa > Arthropoda > Insecta > Mantodea > Hymenopodidae > Hymenopus > Hymenopus coronatus. The sequence goes on along the minus strand of CM060897.1, from coordinate 121,593,428 downwards.
GTTTTCATATAAATTGATGTTTTTCAAACCACTAAATGTCAATCAAGAGAAATCTTCTCTACTACATCCATATTACGTTTTCTGCCCATTATGCCACAATCTATTTCATGTTAATCAAGATATACTGCTGGCTTTGAAGTCTGATACACTCCCTATATCACGGGAAATAAGAGACACAAACTGTCTGCGTGCTCTAGTGGTCAACGAACTAACTTATCACCCGGAGATCCCGGGTTCAATTGCCGGCTAAGGTGCGGAAATTTTCTTAAACAGAATCATTCCCTCTCCTCCACAGAGTCTGGAAGTATGCACATAAGAGTGGATGTGCCCGTGTTTAAAATATAAATGATTAAAAAACCAACTTTAAAAGAATCTACAGTCAAACAATTCTTTCATAATCAAAGTTCCCAATATGACCATAGATGTTAAAAAGTGCTGCGTAAATGGAACAATTAAAAAAGCGAAATGAATGACAACGTAGTACTTTAAAAAATTCGAGTGTTTGAAAATTTAAATCAACAACAAAATATTTCAGAATCTCTCAATACCTCTAAAATGTGACCAATTTGTCTTACTGGCCTAACACCTTTGTATTTCACGTGTGCAAATAACTCTTCGTGCGATAAAAGTGTTGCAATTCAACGGGGCAATTGAAAGCAAATACCGGTCAGTGGCAGTATTAGCAAATAGCGCAGGATCTTCGTTGCACACTTCTCGCATATCAGCGAAAACTTTGAGGGAATTGCGCTTATGAAAGGCAGACTTGTGCCAGAGTCCATAATGATGTAAGTACAAGAATAGCGTAAACAGAAGTGTAAACGTTAACTGTTTTACACCTCCGATATACAGCTTCTTTCCTCTTCCTTTTTTTTTTTAATTCACCTATCATTATCCACGCATCGTTAGAGTTGTAATTATGTATTTGCTGTTCTTATTAATTAGATACTAGATTCACTGTAGGATAAATCAAAACATTAGAACGCGTAACAAAATCCACACATGAGAGCACGTATATAAGTAATAATAATAATAATAATAATAATAATAATAATAATAATAGTAATAATAATAATAATAATAATAATCATCATTATAAAAAGTATTATTCACGGTCATTTAAGCGTCGTAAAGTAAGAGATTCAATACACGAGACTGCAATGATGTTTCACTGTATTAAATTATTATTATTATTATTATTATTATTATTATTATTATTATTATTATTATTATTATTATTATTATTTGAACACAATAATTCAAAAAACGAAAAGTCGGTAAAATACCAAATTTGGTATATAAGTTTAGTATTTTCCAAGGATGCGACACGACCATTTTGAAGACAATCCCCTTCACCAAAATACTCTCTACATGAAAAAAATTGAAAATTTTGTTTTTCTCAAAAATGGCTCTAACGATTTTGATTAAAATACCATATACTAAAGATATTTCTATGATAAATAAACTGCATCTTTCTAATTTTCTGGGAATAGCCTCTGAAGACTTCTTTTTTCTGGACGAGTTTTGCAGAATCGTAAGGAATAGAAAAAGACTTGCTACACAAAAAATGTAGATCTAGTCAAAACACGTAATTTATGCCATATATGTTTTTTATGTAGAGCAGACTGTTTATGAGATATTCCTAGCTATTGGTTCCAATTTTAAACAAGTTAAAACTTGTGCCAAACCGCAGGTGACGTATCGTTTCATATCTATTGTTTTACTGCAGGCTATGCAAAGCGAACCGAATTTAAGTTGTTTCACATAGGACCAGCTGTTTAAAGATCTGACTATCGCTTTAGTCTAATGCATTCCCTTATTTCCCTTCCGCTTATAAGGAAGCAAGTAATAAGACAATTTCTGTTAATTTTACCTTGATTAGCATGTCGTAGATAAAAGAGTAATCTTTTGTAAGGAAAGTTGTTTGTGTAACAGCTAGAGAAAGTCAGTTGAATGGAACATATCAGATTTTTTTCGTTTAGCAGCACCTCATGAGTAACATATACCATTAATAATTCAGCCTTAAAAGTATCATTCCAGCTAGTTGAGATAATACCACCGGTGAAACCTAACTTTAAGAGGAGGTAGGGAAAGTAAGAGAGTTCAAAATTATACGAACAGATTTATTACAATATCACAGAATATACGAGGGACGGCTGATAAGTCCCGGGAATCACACAGATATGGTGCCACTAGGCTAGTTAAATGGTAGCATCGTATAAATTAACTATGGACTAGCTTGTATCCATAGTTACAGGTCAATAGCTTATTTAGTTTTCGAATGACAGCATTTTAAACAAGGCAACTTTAGATTTTTCACAAAAATGGAGGATTTGAAAAAACGAGCATAGATTAAATACTTCCATTTGAAAGGCGTAATGCCTAAAGAAATCAAGAACGAAATAGACAGTACATTGAAAGACTCTGCCCCTTCATGTTCAATGTTTAAAAGGTGGGTTGCAGAGTTTAAAATAGGACGTACGAGCACTAGTGATGAGCCTCTCTCTGGACGCCCTGTAGAAGTGACAACTCCAGAGATCATTGAAAAAAGCCATCGTTTAGTGCTGAAAGAAAGGGGATTAAAGTTGATGAGAGAGCAGAGGCTGTAAACATATCAAAAGAACGTGCAGATAATATTTTAAGTAATGTTTTGGGCTTTCACAAGGTCTGTGCATGAAGGGTGCCGCGTTTGTTGACACCTGATCAAAAATTACAAAGAAAAACTGTTTCTGTTAAGAATGTGGAGCTCTACTGTAAAAATCGTAGTGAATTTTTGAGACCGTTTATTACCAAGGATGAAACTTGTATATGTCACTACACTTCAAAAAGTAAATCACAGTCAAAACAGTGGATTGCGCCAGGTGAACCAACTCTAAAAAAGCCAAAATCAATTCTGTCAGCTAACAAGGTTATGGCGAGTGTTTTCTGGGATGCACAGGGAATTATTTATATTGATTACTTTGTAAAGGGTAAAGGTATCACTGGTGACTACTACGCAAGCTAACTGCAACGTTTGAGTGATGAGCTGAAAAGAAGGAGACCTCATTGCCAAAAATAAAATCTTGTTTCATCACGACAATGCTCCGGCTCATTGTTCAGTCATTGCAATGCGAAAAATGTGCGAATTAAAGTTCAAATTGCTTGAACATCCGCCCTATTCGGCAGATATAGCATCCAGTGACTCCTGTTCACAAACCTCAACAATTTCTTGAAGGACGAAGATTTCACAGCAACGAGGAGGTCATTGATGCGGTAAACAGCTATTTTGAGGACCTTCATAAATCGCACTACAGAGATGGTTTAATTAAATTAGAACACAGATATGACAAATGTATTAAGCCTCATAGATGCCGCCACATAGGAAGAAAGCAGATAATGCACACGGAAGATGCCAGTAATTCACATAATGGTATTTGACTTGAACAGTGTCCCGTGCACGAGAAAACAAGCACAGCATTTTGTATCTGTATCAGTGACAGGATAGCAAGCGTATTTAGTAAAAACGCACACACGTTGTTAGTGAATTTGGTTTGGTTGAGTTCCGCCGCACAGCGCATCATTAGTTGTGTGTTGCACGGGATCGTTAATTGAACGAGTTGTTTAGAGCTAATGAGCTGGCTTCGGCGACCCCCATCTTTATTCAAACGTGCTGCTCCTGCTGAAATATTTACTTTTCTCTATGTATACTATTCTCTGCATTATGTAACACTGTTATCAGCTTCTCAATATAACCTTTAGACTGGTAGGATTTAAAGCCTTTTTATCAAGCTCAACATAATAAAACCATTCCATGGAAATGTGATGTGTTCAATTAACATGACTTTTTCTACCTGTTCTGCAAACAAATTAAACTTACAAATAATTATTCTTATATCTACATCATCCTAATGAAGATAAACATTACCACAAACTGTATTATTAATTATTCCTTATAATTAGGTCAATAACGGAGTGCATTAGGCTAAAGCGATAGTCAATTTTTTTTAAAAGCTGGTCGTTATGTGGTACAATTGACGTTCTCCTCTCTTTGCATGGCTAGGAGTAAAACAAAAGGGGTGTGGAACGAATATTGACTTTCCATTTGATAAAAGTAACTACTTTAAAATTGAAAGCAAATAAATAGGCATATCTCGGAAATGCTTGGCTACCAAAATAATAATAATAATAATAATAATACATTTTGACCTTCGTTTGTGTTTTATATAGTAAGTTTTTGTCTATCTTTTACAGTTTTTCATTTATAGAAAATTCATCCAGAATGAAAGGTCTTCAAAAGTTTTTTCCAAAGAATTTAAGATATACGTTTGATTTGTCAGTTCGGCGAGTTAACCGGATAAGGTTTCTTTCGGGGTTTACTTCAATCCTGACAAGAAGAAGAACGAGTAAGCTTAAGCTCCATTGACCCCGAGATCATTTGATTATCATTACACCGATTTCATTCATCGTCCGATATGATCAACCAGTTTAAATGGCGTTAAGCTACAAAATGAATATATAAACAAATAAAAAATAAAAATGTCGCAAGTAAACGGTAGTTCAAGGGATTTTCCCGAATATTCTCATGTCTAAGTTTTGGAAAATACCAAACTTAATATCACTTTGGTATTTAATAGACTCTTCCTTTATGAGTTCATAGACACACACACACACACACACACACACACACACACATACATACACGGATAGACGCATACACGTACATTTTTTGTAAAAATCATCTTTTTTATTTAGGGAAGCTAAAAACATATATTTCCGGTGAAATCTCGGCATGGAATTTTTGTATGGAATATATACCTTTCTTACTTACTATGTACATTCTACTTGTAGAGAAAGTAAAAACCACCAAGAACGCACTTAGGAAATGTTTATTAAATATTTATCTCTTGATTTTCCTCATATTTTCAAAACTAAACTTATAAATATTTTCATATTTACATATTCTAAGCTCTTTATAGTACTAAAGCGGTGTTTAAAGAAACCTCTTATTTCTAATACTTTCCACATAAGCTGTCTTGTTACTTATCAAAAGCTTTATCACAATGAAAAAGTTCTAAATAACTTTCTAAATCAAATTATTGCCAAATGTTAGGATGAAGTTTTAATAAATCAAGGTGTTTCACAAAGGTGTAGTCTATCATCCCACCATTTAATTCATATATTGATTATGCAATGGGAAGGTAAAACGCAGTTAGGAATTAAAACTTAGCCCACCGATAATATACTGTATTATGACCTGATGACCAGATAGCTACACAGGAAACAGAACACAGTGTACAAAGAGCAGTAAATAGATTAAAACAATACACAACAATATAACCATATCTACATATAATACAAATTATACAAACTACTTTTGAAGGAATAATCTGGTAAGGTAAAAAATAATAATAAAACAGAAAATTGAAGAACAAGTATTCCACTTCAATTGTCTACAACATGATATTAGCTTTAAATATGAAAGAAGAAGAGAAGAAGATTAATGCATCTCAAGATATCAGTGGGACAATTGGAGGAGTTTTAGAAAAAAAATAATAAAGCAAATACATATGAAATTCTGTAAGGCTATGACAGTTCATATTCTTGCATACAGTTCAAAATGATAGACAGTAACTAAAAACTTTATGTGTTCCATTCACACCACTTTCTCTACCTGTTCTGTAAACAAAGTGTTTATTCTTGCAAAAGCTTCTTGATTTATCTACATCATGCTAATCGAAAATAACATTAGAAGAAATTATCTTATTAATTGCTTCCTTGTAATAATCAGAAGAGAAGTAAGGGGATACACTAGGCTAACGCAAGTGAAATCCTTTAAAAACTACAGCTGTGTGAAACAATTGAAATTTTGTTCTTTTTGCGTGATTAGAAGTAAAACAAAAGTGGTATGAAATGAATGATGACTTTGCGTTTGAGAACTAAGTAGTTGAAAATAATACAAAAGATATCTTGGAAACGATTAACTCTACAACAAACGTAACTGACAAAAATTGTGTGTTTTAACTATATCTATGTTTTTAGCAAGCTTTTGTCTATCTCTTGCGGTTTACCAGCTGCACAAAGTCCTCTAGAATGAAGAAGTATCAGAGGCTATTCCCAGTAAATTCAAGATATACATTTCCTTTGTCATAAAAATATACCAAATATAAGGTATTTTAATCAAAGTCGTTTTTGAGAACATCTAAATTTTCGGAAAATGTTCCATGTAAAGGGTAGTTGGGTTGGGGATTTTTCCCAAAATCTTCGTGTCGCATCCTTGAAGATACTAAACTTAAATCACAAGTTAGGTATTTAACAGACTTTTCGAGTTTCAACGATTTGTGTGCAAACAGACACACACATACACTGGCGTGTTTCTAAAATCCTTTTTTTTTATTTGGTCTCAAAACATGCTGATATCTCGGTATCGGATATTTGGGTGGAATGCAATGCTTTTATACCTATATACTATGTACGTGCTAGAGAAAGTATTAAAAGAGATCACGCATACAGGCAGCAGAGATGAAGTCTTTGGAATATTAACTGGGATGCAGTAAAATTGATAGTCGCCCTCCGTGGTGTAATGGTTACCATGCTGACTTCATATACCCAAGGTCGCGGGTTCAAACCCGGCGGAGGATGATAGATTTTTTCGGGTGTAAAAATCCTTAGCATGGCTTCCTTCGGAAGGGAAGTAAAGCCGTTGGTCCCATGTCGTAGATTTACGGCACGTAAAAGAACCTCAAGCCTGATAGAGAGGCCTCTGAACAAAATTAAGCGGTCTTTCACGTCCAATATAGAATGGGACGCTAAGAACCACAGCAGTTAAAGAGCGTCCATAAATAACACGCCATTTATATTTTTATTTAGTAAAATTGATAACATCTGGAATGAAATAGTAAAATCGGTTTTAAAATATTCAGTTAATAGTAACATAGAAGAAGATGGAAGGATAATGCTAACAATGATAGAAAGTAGATTTCCAAGATATACCTGTCGATGGAAAAGAGAGATATGAATATAACACCTATCTTGAGGAGAAGATTTTCCTCACCTGATCCAATATCTAATATCAGATCAATATGATATGTTCTAGCTGATCGGTAGTTGATGTGTCATTATCTCTTCTGTTTTACTGATTTAAACTTGCTCTTTCCAATATATTTTATAGTCCCATATTTTAATTCAAAACACGTTCAAACATATTATAGTTTCATTTCTTATTTCACCATTTCTATTAGACAAGGAGGAATTCTGACCGGGAGAAAATCAGAAACTTACTCCCTGACTGAGTTTTTACCTTTCCTCAATCCTCATAACAAACATATGAATCATTCACATAGAAACATAATCAATGTGAGGACATAAATGTATGAAGTTACAAGATTTTCCTGCTCATTCACAACACCTACAAAACCTTAGCGTCAAAACAAGACAATTTAAGTGTGAAACTGATTAAAAATATTAATGACGATGTAGCAGTGCATTTTATTTTTTCTGCATCTGTATTAGCTTATGTTTGTGTTATAGATATTATATGTTATACTTTTTCATACTTGAAAGAACGCAAAAATTACACAACGTGGACAATCAACATAGTAATAAAAATCTGATGGGTTCCTTTCACATGCCTTCTGTACATCTCTGCAACAAATTATTGTTAAGAAGCCTTTGCTTCTATTTACTTCCTGCTAATTGATAAAAAAGTGGCAAAAATAATCTTATTACTTGCTTCCTTGTAAGCAGAAGCGAAATAAGGGAGAACCATAAGTTAAAGTGATAGTCAAACGCTGGTTGATATGTGACTGAAGTTCCTTTGTATGTATGGACAGGAGTTGACACATTCCTGTAGGAGAAAAGTATACGTTGTTTTAAAGTTGAAACCAATATCAAGGAATATCTAAAAAACGATCAACTCCATAAAAATGTATGTGACTTAAATTGTGCTTTTATCGTGGTCTACATTTTTTGTGTAGTAAGTTTTTGTCTATCGCTTAGGGTTTACCAGTTATGCAAAAATAAATGGTATTGTAATCAAAATCGTTAGCCATTTTTGAGAGCATAAACATTTCGAAATTTGTTCTATGTAAAGAGTAGGTTGGGATGGGGAGATTTTTCTCAAAATCTTTGTGTAGCATCCATGGAAGATACTAAACTTAAATATCAAGACTGGTATTTTACAGACTTTTCGTTTTTGAGTTACCGTGTTCACAGACAAACGGACACACATACACGCGGAACCGTTTTCTAAAAATGGGTGGTTGTTGTTGTTTTTTTGTTTTTTTTATACAGGGGACCTTAAAACGTCTATTTCGGTGAAATCTCTGTCTCGAATTTTTGGATGCACTATGTACATAGTAAGTGTAGAGAAAGTAAAACTCAATATAGTTAACCTAATTTAAGGATCAGCTTATTTTCAATCTGTATAAATACTTATTTTACAAACAACATTTGTAAAATATATACTTTCTATCATAATAAAATGATTTTCAAATAAAATATTATTTTTTCATAAAATGATTCAATTTTCCTCTGTTCTGTTTTTATAAAATACAATACTGTTCTTTCTCTCGAATTCCAATAACGGGAAGATGAAAGTTTGGCGATTGCAACGCTTGGCGTTGTGTTAGTGTCTGGCGGTTAGTGTTCATTTTCACGTTAGCGAAAATCATCGTGAATGGCCTCATTTATTAAACTGGTAGCAAGCTTTGTGTGGTGTTACATCTCCGTTAACATTTCTATGCGTCCTTCCCAGATTTCCATTTCTCTTTATAGGTGCAAATAATTTTAATTATATGATGTTTCACTTTGAATTAAAATTTTCACCTATCGCTTTGTTTCTATCTAATTTGCTGTTGGTATAAACGCTTATTTAATGGTGAATTCAAATTTATTTTAATCCCAAATATTTTAAATCTCAACTAAAATATAAAAACATGCTATGTATTTCAAGTTTTGGCTGCTTACTTTCATCGTTCTGTTTAATAACAAAATTTAAGAGAGTTTGAAAGGGGTTTACTGCCTTTATATGCACTACAAGTGTCAAAAAAACTGCATCTGTATTGTGGTGTTAGCTTCAAATTAAAGAAGTCCCAAACTCGAATCTCGGTTAGGGTGAATTTCTTCCTTGGTTTTCCCTTACTCAGAGAAGACCCGTGTTGGATAACCCTTAAGCCAATGGACCCTGAAATTTTGAGCATAATTTCAACCATTTTGTTCATACGTAGTTAGATAATATGATCTACCAGGTTAAAGGATGTTAAAGTAAAAATAAAGAAATAAAAATCTGATGTCTTAGATCAAAGCTGTTTCGCAAACAAACTTTTCTTACAAAAGATTATTCTTTTAACTATATCATAATAAACATTACCAGAATTGATCTTATTACTTGCTTCTTTGTAAGTGGAAGAAAAAATAAGGGAATGCATAGTCTAAAGCGATAGTCTAATCTTTTAAACGCCGGCCGTTAAGGGAAACAACTGAAATTCGCTTCTCTTTGCTTGCTAGGACTAAATAAAAGAGAGACCAAAAGAAAATGTCTCCGTTTGAGAACATTTTAAGTACTCTGAAACTGAAATCAAAGACGGTTAACTCTATAAAAAAGTATATGGCATATTTTGTGTGTTTTAATGAGATCTTTATTTTTTGTGTAGTAATTTTACGGACTACCTGTTATAAAAAAATCATCCAGAATAAAGAGGTCTTCAGAAACTATTCCCAGAAAATTCAAGATATGAATTTTGTTTGTCATGAAAATATTTTTAATATATTACAGTTTAATAAAAATCGTTAGTCATTTTTGAGAAAATCAACTTTTCAGAAAATTCTCCATTAGAGTGTAGTTGGGGATGAAGGGAATTTACTGAAAAGTTTGTGCCGCATCTTTGAAAAACTGTCCACACACACACACACACACACACACACACACACACACACACACACTATGTTTCTAAAATATTCTTTTTAGATTCAAGGAGTCTCAAAACATATTTCCGGTGAAATATCGATATGGAATTTTTGAGTGGATACAATACCTTCTCTATACACTATGTACACTGTACTTACGGCTTAAGTAGTTTGTGGGAACTTAATTTATGAACCTGCAGAGATTTTAAGAAATAATGAAATTTAAAATTAAGCAGTGCTTTTATTATTAAATGCGTAAAATTAAGTACTTAATACTGAAATGTTAAATACAAGGCTGTTAAAATGTATTTAAATAATGAATAAGAGAAAACTATTCAATAGTTAGTTGTAAATAAATATCTAGTTATTAAAGTTTGAAGAGTTATTAAATAAATATAAGGATACTTTAGAAGAGAAGTATGCATCACAATAATAAAACTAAATATTAAATTATACAAATAAAATAATGCTAAAAGCATCTAGTTAAAATACCTATAAATAAATTGCATTATTAATATGTAGAATAAACTTATTGTAGTAAATATACAAATTAGTGTTTTGGAATAGTTTACTTTTATTATATAATATATTATTATATTTTATTTTAATTTATTCACACCTTAACTTTTTTATATTTTCTGGAAAATTGTCTCCTGATTTTGGTTTTAAATTTTAGTTTTTAGATTAGATAATTGTCTGAAAAAATATAATAGATAAAGTTTGTAATGTTTAAAGTTTGAATATGTGCCCCGGTATAGCTGCCTAGGTGTCGGGGTAGCATATTCAGATTTTATTTATTTATTCATTCATTAATTTTGTACATACGGGCCAGGGAAAGTAAAACGGGTATAAAAAGTGCCAAATACTTAAGCCTTGTAAGTCTAAAGCAATGGTAATTTATGCAACTGTTGAAGACTATTGATGTTTATGGTAAGAGTGAATTTTGTGGCTCGAATGAGAAACAATCCACGAGTTTTATATTAAGATTACCCACGAGCTGGTTACAAAATTGTTTGCAATGTATCATTATAAATTGTAGAAATAAAACCATGAAATAATTTGGCATCCATAGCTGACATAAGCGAGAGCAGTTCATAAGTGAGCTGTTAGCTTCTTTCCCTGCATATCATTTGTTATTTACCTGTGTTGAACCGATAATGAAGACATCTGCTTGCATACATTACCTTCTCGGAGAGAAGTGAACAAGTGTTATGACTGTGATGCAGCCTATTATCACATCATGATAAGTAACTATAAATTAATATCCTAATTATACTATATTAAATAATGTAGCGCTGTTTTTGCAGATTTGGTGTCAGAGAAAAGTAATCTACAAAATGACTTCATCTTCTCTGTATAAAGCACGGAAACTTGGAACATCAATATTACCTCACTATTAGAGGAAATACATTATTAGTATTTTGCACAATACTGAATACAGTAACACCTTGGATAGGTAGATTCAGACTCAAAACTTCAATGCCGTGACCGAGATTTGAACCACGGATCTCCGGGTCTTTAGCCTGTTGCTCTAATCACTGATCTACGTTGGCAATATGCCGGCGTGGAATTAAATTCCTGAACTGACTCGCATTTTTCCCGTAAACCGCAGGTTGATCTCAAATTATTTCGACACACCAATGTTGTAAGTACATTTAGCCCTGGGTTTCATTGTTTAGCTAACTATTAAGTCAATTAAGAGGCATTTAAAGTCATGCCGGCATATTACCATGGTAGCTCAGTGGTTAGAATAACTGACTGGAGACCGTGAGATCCGTGGTTCAAATGCCGGTTATGGCATTAAATTTTTCAGTCCGACTCTACCTATGTATTCACGTCCTACACACGGCTTGAGTGTAAAAACAATTTAAAAAATTCTTATGTACTGCATTCAAATGACTTTCTCTACATCTCTTAGCAAATTATTATTAACAAGCTTATTCTTCTATCTATTTAAAGCTAAAACATTACCAGAAACGGTCTTATTACTTAGTTCCTTTGTAAGTACAAGGGAATATACAAGACTAAACCGACACTCAAATGTTTAAAACTGTGGTTGCTATGGATTTGAAAGAGCTTCTTTGCGTGGCCAAGCGTTGACAAGTTCCCGTATGAGAAAAGTTTGTTTTATAGAACTGAAATAATTAACAAGGAATATCTCGAAAACGGCCAACTCCACGAAAAAATGTATATGAGATATATTGTGTGTTTTATCATGGTCTACATTTTTGTGTAGTAAGTTTTTGTCTATGTCTTACGGTTTACCACTTAGGCAAAATTCAATAAAAAACATCCAGAATAAAGAGGTCTTTAGAGGATATTCCCAGAAAATTCAAGATTTATATTTTATTTGACATGTAAATGTCTTAAATCAAAATTGTTAGAGCCATTTTTGAGAAAATCAAACTCTTAGAAATTTTTTTAATCTAAGGCAGGCGTCCCCAACAAGACCGCCTGCTCGGGCGGCAGTAAAAGCCCTCAAGCCCTGTCCGTCCGATTGCGGGCATGAAATGGAGGTGCTGCAGTGGCGGAGTTATGATTGTGTAAATTAACTTACACTTTCACTGTAAATTACATAATAATGATAGGAGTATTTTATACACTTTAATTCTCATAGCTAATATAATAAAAAATAAAATATAATTGGCAGGAAATTCAATTAGCGAAATACAAACACTCGTATAGAAATAATAAACTAAATGAATAATATAATACGACATAGGCGTTCTTCTTGTTGGTACTATGCAATTCAATGAAGTAAACAATACAAATATATAATATTCTTCAAATAAATGTCTTAGCCATCCGACAATCGAACTGATTTTTGCAGTTGTCTGTTTTCAACCAGCTGTTCAATACGTGGGACTATTGTTTGCGAGCTACCCAATTGCAAACATGCTTTCAAGTGCCCATCACTTAATTGGCTTCTGTGACGTGACTTAGTACACTTCATTAAGGAAAACACTGATTCACAAACATAGGTTGTTCCGAACATGCACAAAATTCTTCCAGCAGGATTGCGGAGTTTAGGAACTGTTTCGCATCTTATAGAGGTGTAGAAATGGTTTATACTTTTTCTATTTTAATATTTATCTTTTAGCTCAATATTATTTTGCATATCTATTACTTCCAACTGCAGTTTAACAGGACTATCGAGGATACACATTGAAAATGGTGTTGCACTTAAATTGTTTCTCAAGTGGTATAATGTCCTGGAATCTACGTTCGAATTCTTCGCGCAATTGTCGCAGTATGGTTATATATTCACCAAAGTCCAAGGTTTCTACACACTGAATCACTAAGATTATGGTGGAAAATGTAACGTCATCGCGAGTAATGTCATTGCAAATTATATTTAGTTATTTTGTTTAGAAGTTTGCAATGCACTAAACATTTTGCTGCGTCATTTTCTTCCATAAACAGAAAGTTTTCTTCCCATTCTACTCGAAACACCACAAGTGTGGCCGACTGTCTTCCCAACGCGGATGTAGCAGCCATCGTAAGTTGGACACCTCAGTACTAATATGTAGCGTTACACCACCACTGCACGGATATACTGTGTAGCTGTGCGGCCCGCAGTGAGTGTAATGCTAGCCCCGTGCGCCCTCAAGCGACCTTGACTCGACTTGGGTATGCCTGATCTAAACGGTAGTTTGCTGTAGGGGCAGTTTCTTGAAAATCTTCGAGTCGCATCGCTGAAAGATATCAAACTTAAATACCAAGTTTGGTGTTTAACGGTCTTTTCCTTTTTGAGCTATACTGTCCACAGACACATACACCACACACACAGGCACACATGGATATTTTTCAAAAATGCTTTTTTGGATTCAGGAGGACCCAAAACACGACTTTACGGTGAAATCTCGGTATCAAATTTTTGGGTGCAGTATAATTCCTTCTCTATATACTATGTATATAGTACGTGTAGAGAAAGTAATTACAGTAACGCCTGTTTATAATGGTGCCCTGCATAAATATTATTATCTAAAAGATCTTTCAAGTTTAATATTCATTCGTATTAAGTAAAACCACACATGCCAAGGTTCAAAATGACGAAACCTGGTGAGGTGGATCTTTCAGGAGGTTAATAAAATAAATAAAATAAGCCCATTAGATCCCTTAAGAGCAACTTCAGCTGCAGTAGGATATTGGATTCCCAGTAAAATTACTTCAAAGTAATAACTTCAGTTATTATTCATACGAGCAGCCAGGTCGGATGAGTTTAAGCGATTTATCTCTTTAGAGTCGCTATCTTTAGAATAATAGGGTTAGGTTCTATGTTTGCTGCATGACCTAGTTCCTAGTCTTTAGAGTTGCGAGTTTTGATATGATCTAATACACACTGTCACCCAAGTTTCATTCACATGCCATTCTTTAACTGCTTCACAAACTATTTTTACAAAACATTAATATTTTATCTACACCATGCTAATGGAGATAAATATTACTTGCTTCGATGTAACAGAAGAGAAATGACGGAATACACTAGGGTAAAGTGTTAGTTACATTTTTATAAGATGGTCGCTATGTGAGACAATTGAAAAGCGGTTCTCTTAGCCTGGTCAGGAGTAAAACAAGAGATGATTTCCCGTTTGAGAACATTTTAATAATGTAGTTTAAAACTGAAACCAATAAAAAGTATATCTCGGAAAATGTTTATTCTAAAAAAATATCACATAATTTGGGTGTTTTAACGAGACCTACAGTTTTGGTTTACTAAGTTTTATTAATCACTTACGGTTTGCCGGTTATACAAAAGTCATCCAAAATGATGAGGTCTTCAGAGGCTATTCCCAGAAAATTCAAAGATATACCTTTCATTTGAAATAAAAACATCTTAACTTTAGGGTATTTTAATCAAAATTGTTGGAGCCTTTTTTGAGAAAATCAAAATGTTTGAATTTTTTCCATGTAAAGAGTAGTTTAGTGTGTGAGAGGATTTTTCTCACAATCTTCGTGTCGCATCTCTAGAAGATACTTAACTTAAATACCAAGTTTGGTAGTTTACTCACTTTTTGTTTTTGAGCTATCATGTCCTTAGACACAGGGGCACACACACACGATTCTTTTTCTAAAAATGATTTTTTCGATCCAGGGGACCTCAAAACATATTTTCGGTGAAATTTCTAGTTTGAATATTTGGGTGGAATACAATACCTTCGCTAGCTATTATGTGAATTGTTAGAGAAAGTAAAAATAGAATATCTAATTGCTTAAGAACCCGGCCTCTACTTCATTACCATCAATACTTTTCATGCAGAACGTGCATAATATCTATGCATAGTGAAACACAAGCTGTACTTACTCTCTTTGTATTGCAGAACATTGGCATGCTTCTCGTGTATGACGACGCAACGGAAACACACCCCCTTGCTGAAACAAACACAAAAACAATGCCACGTTCAGTTTGCAGCAGCACAATGTATCACTGCTATACACCTGTTCATGTGGTGAAGGAAGCCGTGCCATCTGGCGCCGGCGGAGATAAAGTAAAATGTAATGCCTATGATTTATTACTGCACACTACTGCTCTACGCCGCTATTGATCTTTTCCAACTTTTTTCATTGCAATCGTTTAATGGGCATTTTCACTATTGTGTCCCAAGGTGAAAGTACTACCTTTGTTATTTTAGTTCTAGGTAAGCCACACTTGAATCGGTGGTGCATCTATTCTAATAAATGTCACATACTAAATTGCATATTTCTAAAATGAATAGTATACACATATTTTAAATATAAACCGTATCGTTATATATAAAAAGTACATTGATCTATAACTTTCTTTATTTTGTATCCATATAAAACAGAATTTGGTCTATATTAAGCATGGAAGAAATTATTACCTATTAAATTTGTAATACATGATTGGCTGTAAAGCTAAAAAAAATCAACTTTTAACTTTCTTATAAAAAGGAATATATCACTTAATACTCTGAAAGTAATAAGGTCGAAATTAACGTGCTTGTCGCCATTTGGTAACCATGCAAATCTAGGCTACTCTTCATCGGAAAATAGGCCTTAGCAGCAATAGTTACGTCCATTACAAAAACATGCGCTTAATAACCTCTGTTATAGTACATATTATATCAATGGGATCGCTGTCATACGTTCTACATAGTAAATTATAATGAACGAAGACTAAATGAACGGCTTAGGCTACAAAAAGGAGTCCACAACAGTTATAAAGAGATCAGAAGCGGAGAGGGAGACATGTGTGATACTATACCTACAAGTTTTAACGCAGAAGCGGGCGTAATGATTGTAGCTCAACTGTTGAATTTCATGTTCCCTCATCACCTCCAGCGTGTCAGCGGTTCGAGTCCCACAGTTGGCATGCACTTATCCATCGAGGTGCAAAGTTAGTTCAATGTTTGTCACACTAATAAATTTAGGTGTAAACTAAGAGGTATATAAATTAAGAACAAACGGCAGTTCATTTGTTTTCATTCTAATTGTTTTGAAAAAGAAACTTCACTAAGACTTTAAATTATACTGAATTGATAAAGTTAGAATAAACATAAATAAAGAGAACAATAAAAGAAACAAGCAATATAACAAATTTTCTGATATCCCATTTAGTTTTGTACCAAATCAGGAAGAAAGAAAGCGGAGAAACAATTGTAAATGTTCTGGTAAGATTCGAACCTGAATCGAGCAACTTTAAACTCATGCTAATAGCTCGCAATAACCAAATACACTACTGTTGAGCTATAACTTGTAGCGCCAAAGTATAATGTTGGTCGGCAAAAGATGAGTCTCGGAAACGATGTTTTCAAGCCAGACTGTAATCTGCGGGTTGCATAAAACCAGAGAATAATGGACAGTGAAGCACTTTGTGTGTGTGTGTGTGTGTGTGTGTGTGTGTGTGTGTATATATACACACACACACACAAATATATATATATACTACTGCTCAAAAGCTTTTGAAGACACCTAACTTATAGGATTTGTTGAAACAATGGAATAAAAAAGACAATTTGTAGTCACAACAGTATATTTAATGAAAATCAGCAATGCACATTAGATTTTGCTTTCTTCAAAGTTACCTCCCATTGCTTTAATTACAGCTGCGCAAACTCTGGGCATTCTTTCTATTAAGTGCGCCAGTGTATCTTCAGAAATATCCCTCCATGTGTTGTGCACATGACTCCACAATAAATTTACATTATAGGGTTGTTTCTTTCTTACCTCTCTGTCCACATGATCCCAAAGTAGTTCAATAGAAATGCAGTCAGGACTTTGAGGGGGCCAAACCATGTTCCTCAAGAACTGTGTCTCTTCCAATCGTTCAACGTATCTTCTACAGAGTATAGATGTATGTTTGGGATCATTGTCCTGCTGCAGAATGAACCCCTTGCCAATTAACCGCATCCCAGATGGTTTGGCACGGCGTTGGAGAATATTGCGATAATACTCCTTCTTCAGCATTCCTTCTATTTACACAATATCGCCTGTCCTATTTCCACCAAAGCAACCCCCATACCAGCACCGAACAACCTCCATGCTTGACTGTAGGGGATATGCACTGAGGTGCCATGCGTTACCTTTTGCTCGTCGAACAAACTGGCGACGTTTTGAGCCAAATAGCTCAAACTTAGATTCATCATAAATGATAGCTTTTTCCACTGATCAACAGTCCAGCTTACATGCCACTTGGCCCAGTGAAATCTTTTCCCTTTATTGACAGCTCTCAATAGAGGTTTCTTTGCCGCAATGCAACCGTTCAAATGTGCATCCTGAAGTGACCTCTCCACTGTAGAAATACTCACAAATTCATCCCTCAACTGGTTTAGTTCTGCTGTCAGCAGAAACGATCACGTTTGCTGGTCACTATTAAATGTTTATCCTCACTTTTCGAGGTCACCCTAGGCCTCCTCTTTTAATAACGATCCTTATTGCTATTTCTAGTGTCATACCTCTTTACAGTATAATGGACACTTCCTAAGGAAACGTGTTCTTGTGTGGCAATTTGACGCATGGGTGGCCTGTTTTATGTAAACTGACTATTGCAGCACGTTTTTCTGCTGAAAACTCCCTTCTTTCACCCATTTCAGACTTTTCAACTGCACAATAACAATGTGTACCATTTACCTGCTTATGAAGCCTTGAAGTGCTGTTCGCAGCCAATACCTGTGTACAGATGTCTGTAAACGACATCTAGAGAACCACAGACATACTATGACATCCAAAACAAAATTAGGGGAATTGTTCCTATAAGGGCCAACAAATTCTACATTTTCAAAATGCACATAATTGACAAACAAAAGGTAGTATAGTACATTACAATTGTGTTTCCATGGATTTCTACCATTTATAATATTTGGCTTAATTTGGCATTATACACTTGTTAATTGCAGCAAAATAGGCTGTTCAAAAACTTTTGAGCGGTAGTGTATATGTATATAAAGGTCGTTAAATGGTAAAGTAAACCCTGTCACCGGGAAAGTGGTGTCGGCAAAAGCGCATTTAAAATGCTTATCTTAAAATAAATTACGGAAATGTTGACCTTCTGCTGACATACGAGCATCATAATTTGCTAAAACGTTCTCGCTTACTCGTCTAAGCTTAGCAGCAGGAATCCTTATGCTTTCTTGCATGATGTTATCTGTTAATTTCTGTGGATTACACAAGGATTTCTGCTGCTGTGCGAGAACATCTTTAACTTGTTATACTGCCTGTTTGAGGGGAGATGGTCAATATTTTTAGCATTTATTTAAGGTAAGGACTCCAGTGCGCTTTTGCCGGAACCATATCCCGACTACACTCGAATCTCTCGCGCAGTGGAGACAGGCCGCGAGAGGGGGGTACCTTATAATTTATTGACCGTATATAATATTGTTATAGCTTATTCCAGTTATAAATTAAAATTAACCAAAAGGAAACTAGTGCGTTTTCTGTGTAAGTTATTGATAACCTTCAATACAATATTTGAAGCTGTTTTGATCAAAACTGTGTCACCAGGATATTTTATAGATAAAAGATGAAAGTAGCGGGTTTTCTCATATAGCATATTTAATTGTATTATATAATATATAATTATATTTATTCTCTGAAAGCAGCAGAAATTTTATTTGGTCTGCATTCTGCCGCAGACAGAACCTCTATTTCAAGGCCGGAAAATGCTGTTGGTGAACTGCGGGGGTGACCCGCCGGGTACTCTACCTCGTCTGCGAGTTTGGATGGAAAGGGCCCTGATTAAATAATCGGTGGTATGCATACATGGGTAATGACGGCTAGGTAGAAGCACCCGGTGCGATACCTACTTTATACTTTTTGGTAGTGTTTAACGCCCGCTTTTGCCACTTGTGGCACCGCAGGTGATGACACTGGTGATACATGAAATGAAGATGGAGCACTGGTGGAATGCGATGGCGAGGAAACCAAATAACCCGGAGAAAACCCGCCCCTGCGCAGCTTTGTCCACCACAAATCTCACTTTCGGTCACTTGGGATCGAACCCGGGCCGTCTAGGTTTATAAATTTTCGAAACGTATTATTATACACACTTTATTTAGTTATTTGTGCATATTAATCTATTCTCAATTTGGAATAGACATAATGATGGACAAATAAAGAGGTGTGGTGAATTTAATTTCTAAATTATTACAAAAGCTGATCAACTGAAAGAGAAAATTCCTATTGGCGAGACTAAACAGAAAGCATATAATATTTGGCAATTTAGTCCAATTTAACTAAAAAATACCTCTCTCTCTCTCTCTCTCTCTCTCTCTCTCTCTCTCTCTCTCTGAGTACAGCCATGCGTTTGAAAACTGTTAATAAAGCTACTTAGTTTTTGGAGGAATTTCCGCTCAAAAAAGTAGAATACATAGAAAATATTTATAATATTAATTTGTGCTTCATATGCAATCAGAACTATACTATTTTCAATAGAAACTAGAATATGATTGGAAAAGATACAGGATTTTTAATATTCTAATTGGATTATACATGCGAACAATAATAACCAAAAATATTACATAACTTAGGAGTACTTGATACTGAAATCGATAACTTCTTCAAACTGCAAAGAGTTTTTACAACATAATTACTTTCAAGGTCCTTTGTGCCCAGCTTTCGAGGAAAATAATTTAATATTTAATGAAAATCGATTCGCATCTGAAATATTCCAGTGATGAACTTGTAAATTTAAAATTTGAAGATGACTTACAGGCGGAGCCGTGGCCGAATGGTTAGGCTGTTTGCCTCCCATCTAGGCGGCACGGGTTCGATCCCGAGCGCCCGCATGTGTTATTTGTGGTGGATGAAGCGGCATCTGGGTGGGTTTTCTCCGGAGCCTCCGGTTTCCTCCGCCACTCATACTCTATACCTACTAAGAAAAAGCTCTTTGGCAACTCTTCACCAATCCTAAAAGAGAAAATAGTGAAATGTTTGAAGAAAGGGCAAACATCGCGTTATAAGGAACATTTTAAATCCCAAAAATGTTAAGAAAGTAAGACAGATTAAGTTTAAGAATTTCATGCCCTTGTTAATATTTACGTTTGGGTATTTAATAGACCACGTAGATCAAGCCGTAATTGTCTCCTGATTCTACATTTTTGATATCTTTATTTTTAGAAAAACTAATTTATTTTTCGAACTTTTACAAAAAAGTCATTGTCGGATACCGTTAAAATATATTCATCCTAACGAGATATTTTAAGAAATAAAACTGAGCATAAAGCTTATAGGCTGTTGTTATGTATGCAAATAACCATAGATATAATATACATTTATACATTTTCACTTTCTTCTCTTTTGATTTCGCAAAGTAACTGCGATATCCTATAAAGGGAGACCATAGGAATTCTGCATTCTTTATAATTACCTACTTTTAGGTGAATAAAAGCACAAAAAAGTATATGTTTTGTTTTCGGAAATGGTTTGCTATTTGAAAACAATTTCATAGAAACTACCTCCGTGGTCGAGGGGTCAGCGAGATGACTTCTCACTCGCAGTCTGGGGTTCATTTTCTGACTGTAGCAGGACCTCCGAAGTGATCTTAGAAGTTGAAAGGGGCATGCAAATGAAGCAATAACATTTTTGATATGTTTCATTCATATGACTTTTTATACCTATTTTGAACACAAACCATTTTTACGAAAGCTTATTCTTCACGCTAATCGAGATAATCAATCATTGGCATAAATTATATTATTTCTTAGTTCTTTATCAGTAGAGCAGAACCAAGGGAATACATCAACTTAGGCGATAAACCCTTTTTTTAAAGCTATTGTTATAGTTATATTTCATTGATAGGATTGATCTTTGCATGGCAGGGGCAAAACAATGGAAAGGGGGATGTCAGCGTCCTGTTTGAAAAAGTAGAAGTATTTTAAATTTGAAACCAATAACAAATATCTCGGAAGTGATTAACTCCACAGCATAAATGTATAGGTAAATGTATGTTTTGACGACATTTTTGTGTAGTTTTTGTCTCTCTCTCACTTACGGTTTACCATTTATGCAAAAGTCATTAGAGCTACGAGGATTTCAGAGGCTATTTTCAGAAAGTTTTATATATACATTTTATTTGTAATTTAAATATTTTATATATTGTCGGTATTTTAATTAAAATTGATAAGACCCATTTTTCAGAAAATCAAAATTTTAGAACTTTTTCACATAAAGGAAGGTTGGGTTCAGGGTTTACTTGAAAATCTTCGTTTTGCACCCTTGGAACATATAGAAATTAAATATAAAGTTTTGTATTTAACCGTTTATTTTCGTTTTTATAAATGTATAGAGTTTGTAGGAATCATTGCAACTACTAATAGAAACGTCCACACAAGCATAAGTAACAGCTTGTATACTAAAATAATTGTGCAATTTAAATTTTATGTAATTGATTAATTTTAAAATATTTTTACCACCAAATTTCAAAACAAGCAGAAAAAAATAGATAAATCCCAAATGTATAAGAATTCCAATTGGGCATTTTCATACGTTTTGAATAGCACTACAAATGTTTTGAAAGTGTGCAAAATAATAACGTTATAATACTTGAGAAAGATTGCTACTACGTTTGTCATTTAGAGTTATTCACCTCTGTAAATTGTTTCCCTAAAGTAGTTTTAAAACTGATTTGAAAATAATCAGCAGTATCCACATCAGCGAATAAAACTTTTCAGATATTAGTTAGCTATTGGTTTCTCAAGTACGTATGTGCAGATAATGTACATCGTAGGTAGAGAAGGTATTGCATTCCACCCAAACATTCGATACCCCGATTTCTTCGGAAATATATGTTTTGAGGTCCCCTGAGTCCTAAAAAGCATGGTCCATATGTGTGTGTGTCTGTGGACACCATAGCTCAAAAACGAAAAGACCGTTAAATACCAAACTTGGTATTTATGTTTAGTATTTTCCAAGTATACGATACAAAAATTATCAAGAAAATCCCCACCACAAACTACACTTTACATGGAAACATTTTGAATTGTTTATTTTTCTCAAAAATGACCAACAGTTTTGATTAAAATATTTAATTCACGGATAAAATGTATATTTTGAATTTCCTGGGAATAATCTCTGAAGACCTCTTTCTTCTGGAACGAGTTTTGCAGAGTTTAGCATAAGGGTTACGCCGTAAGAAATACAGAAACATTTACTACAAAAAATGTAGATTTCGTTAAAACACATTATTTATGTCATGTACATTTCTCTTGCAGAGTTGACCTTTCGAGATACTTCTTGTTATTAGTTTCAATTTTAAACTACCTGATTTTTCTCAATCGGAATCATGCGAAGCGAACCGAACCTCAGTTGTTTGAATAATGTATTAGCCTAATATATTCATTTGTTTCCCCTCAACTTGCAAGGAAGCGAGTAATAAGACTAATTCTGCTAATATTTATCTCGATTAGTATGATGTACTCGTAGATTCAAGAATAATCTCTTGTAAAAATACGTTGTATATTAAGGTTATGTGAATGAAACACACGAGATGTTTTTTTTTCTTTTTTTTTTTTTACTTTCTCTGCACAGGATATGTACACAGCGTATTCTACCCAAAAATCAGTACCAAGATTTCACCGCGAATACATGTTTTGAGAACCTGTAAATATAAAAACATTTTTAGAAAAAGGTCAGCATTTATGGCTGTCTGTTAGTATGTGTATCTGTATGTGGTGTGGACAGTATAGCTCTAAACCCAAAGTTCATACATACCAAACTTGGTATTTAAGTTTATTATCTCCCAAGGATGCGACACAAATTTTTTCAAGAAAATCCCTACACCCCAGCCATCGTTTTCATAGAAAAAAATTCGAAAATTTTGATTTTCTCAAAAATGGCTATAATAGTTTTTATTAAAATATCGTATATTAAAGATATATACATCACAATATAATGTATATCTTGAAATTTCTGGGAATAGACTCTGGAGGGCTCTTTACTTTGCATGAATTTAGCTGAATTTTGCATATATGCCAAACTATAAAAACTTACTGCATAAGGACTGTACATCCGTTAAAACACACAATTTATGTCAAACAAGTTCTTTTTGTAGAGCTGACCGTTTCTGTGATATTCCTTGTTATTTATTTCAGCTTTAAAATATTCATACTTTTCTCAAATGGGAGCTTGTCAACTCCTGGCCATACAGACAAAGGAACTTGAGTCACAGAGCAACCAGCTTTTTAAAATTTTTGACTCTTGCTTTAGCCCACGGTACTCCCTTATTTCCCTTCTACTTGCAAGGAATAAAGTAATAAGAAATGGAAATGAACTTTTTTTGTGGACGCTCCTTTACTATTGTGGTTCTGTGTCCCAATTTATATAGGGCATGAAAGTCCTTTTAATTTTGCTCAGAGGCCTCTTTATCAGGTTTAAGAATCTTTTACATGCTGTAAATATACGACACGGGACCAACGGCTTTACTTCCTTCCCGAAGGAATCCATACTAGGAATAAAGCCTTGCCCGAAAAATCCATCGTCCTCCGTCGGGTTTGAACCTGCGACCATGGGTATATGAAGCTAGTATGGTACCCATTGCACCATGGAGGGCGACTAAAAAGTAATAAGACCATTTTTGCTAATTTTATCTCAATTAGCATGAAGTAAACAGAATAATAGGTGTTTTAACAACAATAATTTGTTACAGAGATGTAAATAAAACCAATTGAATGGGACACATCAGAGTTTTTACATTAAAATGAATATAAATGTAAATTACATTTACACGAGTTTCTCTACCGCCATTGTTTATTTTTATAAAAATTGTACACAGTTATTTGTGTGTATACTTCATGTTGATTTAGATTAACACTTGCATGTTGAAATTTTGGTATCGAATTTTTGAGTTGGATACAATATTCGCTAGCCACTACTTAAACTGTGCATACGGGAAGGGAAAGTAAAAAATATATATTCCATTCAAATAACTTTATCTGTTTTACGAACTAACTCCTTACAAAAGTTTATTATTCTTTCTATTGAATGCTAATTGAGATTAGCAGAATTGTCATTTTAATGGCCTTATACCTTATAAGTAGAAGGTAACTGAAGTACTACAATACGCTAAAGCGACTGTCAAATGTTTTAAAAGTTGTCGCTATACGATTGTCATTATAATTCGCTTCTTTGCATGGCCAGGAGTAAAACAAATGAAACACGTACAGCTTTCTTTTTGAAACCTTAAAATTAAAACTAATAACAGGAGTATAACAGAAACGGATAGCTCCACAACAAAAATGTAAAATACATAAGTAGGGGTTTTGACGAGCTCTACCGTTATGATATAGTAAGTTTTTGTTTATATCTTACGGTATACTAAAGGTCTGCTGCGACTATTCAAAGAATGAAGAGATCTGCAGCGGCTATTCTCAGAAAATTCAAGATACACATTTTATTTGTCATGTAAATATCTTTTAAACACAATGTTTTAAAGAAAATCGTAGATACTTTTTCCATGTAATGAAGTGGGTTCTTGGAGTGGGTTTTTTCTTGAAAATCTTCAGGTCGCATTCTTGGAAGCTGCCGTTTTTTTGTTTTTGACCTATGCTGCCCACAGACACGACACATATACCCACCTACCCACACACAAACACACACACAAACGACGCTTTTCTAAAAATTATTTTTCTGGATTCAAGGGACCTCACAACATATTTACGGTGAAATATCGACATAAACTTTTGGGTGGAACACAATACCTTCTCTAATTACTATGTGCATATCCTGCGTAGAAAAATTTAAAAAAAAACAACAAAAAAACTGACGTTTTGCATTCGCATACATTTCTCTAGTGTTTTAAATTCAAAGAAGTCTTACAAGAGATTATTCTTATATCTTCATCATGCTAATAGAGACAAGCATTAGCTGAATTAGTCTTATTATTTGTCACAACAGCAAACTCAAAACGAAATGCTTATTATGTATCAACATTGGTATTTAATTTCTTTCACAGGCATTTTCAAGAAAATGCATATGTTTTAGACATTTTCAGGACGAATTAAATCTACATCTTCAAATGTGGGAATGACCTCTGAAGCTGTCTTCATTCTGAATAACTTTTCCATAACTGGTGCAACGTAAGAAATTTACAAAATGTTACCACATTGAAATATAGATCTCGTTAAACTACACTAATCGCATTACTTTTCTCTATCCATTCTTGATTTCTCTACTACACCAAGTGCAGGAGACGAGCTTGTACACAAAATTTCAATTTCAAGATTTCATCAGTATTTGGGATTCTTGATCCAAATATCATTTTTAGAAAAATGTCCATTAATGTCAAGGTGTGGGAACAGAATATTTTGACAAGGAAATATCGGAGCACTAATGTAGTAACAGAGTTTGTACCTAAGATCAGTATTTTACATAAGGTTTTACAGAAAAATCCCTCACCCCAAATTACCCTTACATAACATAGTTTTTAAATTTTTATTTCCTAAAAATGGCTCTAATGATTGTGATTGAAATAAGATATATAAAAGATATGGCATGTCAAGTAAAGCATTTTTTGGGAATAATTTGTAACACTTTTTTTATAAAAGAAAATTAATAATGTTGTATAAATGATAAATCATAAATGACAGACGCCGAGGGGTTAGACCACTCGCCTCTCACCTAGACGGCCGGAGTTCGATCCCAAGCCACCACATGTGAGATTTATGGTGGACAAAGCGGCGCTGGGGCGGGTTTTCTCCGGGTTCTCCGGTTTCCCCCACCATCGCATTCCACCGGTGCTCCATCGTCATTCATGTATCATCAGTGTCACCGCCTGCGGTGCCATAAGTAGTTAAAGCGGGCGTTAAACACTACAAAAAATAATAAGTGATAGAGAACACGTATAACAAGATTTCTTTAAAACGTGCAAAATATTTCAAATAAACCATCAGCTATTTCTGAGTTATCCGGTAATAATAATTCGAATTAATACTTCATTATTTCAAAGTATAGAGGATTTTCATTTGTTTCCGTAATTTCATTGAAAGAAAATGGAATTTTAAGGTCATTGCATAGAGTCCAGTTCTTTAACATTCGACTACTGCTATTCCTTTTGTTTCTATAAAAGGTATAAAAACGATAAATTTCCTATAAAACGCATATCCTGAAAATTCTTTACATTATGAATTACTATTCCACTATAATTAATATAAAACCAATTTATATAACCCAAGCCCAAATACCCTTATTTGTTTGATCAGTTGGTATTACCGCACGAAATATTAAATGCAGTTATTTCCGGAAATGCTTATCTAGATTAAAATGAAACATACAGGAAAATAAATTTTCAAAATAATAATTCGTACACCCAATAATAAACGTTGGAGGATAGGAAACATCACGTGAATGTAATAAAATATTATTACTTTCTCTACACGTACCATGTACATAGTGCACAGAAAAGGTATTGTATTGCACCCAAAAATTCGATGCCGAGATTTCACCGGAAATGTATGTTTTGAGAGCACCTGAATCCAAAATAAATCATTTTTTAGAAAAATGTCCTTGTGTGTATGTCAATCAATGTGTGTGTGTGTGTGCAGCATAGCTCAATGGTATTTAAGTTCACTATCTTCCAACGATGTGACGCGAAGAATTTCAGGAAAATTTTCCCAACCCCAGCTAACATTTACATGGAAAAATCGTCGACAATTTTGATTTTCTCAAAATGGCGGTAACAATTCTATTAAAAAGTATCGTATATTAAAGATATTTATATGACAAATAAAATGTATATCTTGAATTTTTTAGGGATAGCTTCTGAAGACAACTGTATTCTGGATGAATTTTGCGGAATTTTGTATAACCGATAAGCCACACGAAATAGACAAATCTTACTACAGGAAACATGAAGAACTCGTTAAAACACACAATTTATATTACATACATTTTTTCGTGGAGTTGATCGTATTTGAGATATTCCTTGTTATTGGTTTCAGTTTTAAAATGCTCATACTTTTCTCATACGGGAATTTGTCAACTGCTGACCATACAAACAAAGGAACTTCAATCACATAGCAACCAGCTTTTAAAAGATTTGACTATCGCTTTAGCCCATGATACTCCCTTATTTCCCTTCTATTTACAAGAAAGCAAGTTCATTTTTTTCTTGATTAGCGTGCAGCAAATAGAAAATAAGCTTTTTAACAATAATTTGTGGTGGAGATGTATTCCATTCGCATGACTTTCTCTACACCATATTTTTAGAAAACGTGTGTATATGTGTGTGTGTGAGAGTCTGTGTGTGTATGTGTGTGTCTGTGTGTGTGTGTGTGTGGCTGTGGGCAGCATAGCTAAAAAAAAAACGAAAGTCCGTCATATACCAAACTTAAGTCCAGTGTCTTCCAAGGATGTGACACAAGGATTTTCAAGAAAATCCCCCACCCAACTACCCTTTACATGGACAATACTTCAAAAAATGTTATTTTCTCAAAAATTCCTCTAACGATTCTTATTAAAATGTCATATACATTTCACTTGTCATAAAAATATCTTAAACATATCTTGGATTTTCTGGGAATAGCTCTGAAGACCACTTCATTCTGGATGAATTTTGCATAACCTTTTATAACTGGCTGACCCTAGAAGTTTCAAAACATGCATTTTCAGTGAGAATATCCATTTTATCGTGGGATACAATACCTTCTGTATCCACTATGTACATTGTATATACGAGCTATATAGAAAGTAAAAATGTGGGACTACGGTTTTTACTATATTCTCGTATTACCTATAAGGAAACATGTAATAAAACCATTTCTACAAAATATTTATTTATTTATTTGGATTAAGTGGTAGTATCTGGAAGAGCCAATTTTTGTAACAAATGTTTGTCACAGAATGGAAAGTCAGATTTCGTTAAACCATAATGACAGAAATGGACCTGGATGTTCCGTCAGATGGAAAACAAGCAATTAGCAAATGATCCCCATTTCATGGAAGTGGAAGTGAAGTGGTCTAATCTGCTCAAATGAGCTCATGTTGGATCAGTGAACAGCTCTAAGATTTACCACATTGTAGCAACAGATCTCATCTCGGAAATTGACAGAAGCACACGGACAATAATTTAACTGTCTGCTGCTGTGATTTCAAACGCTGGATGCCCTTCATAAGTGGAGGGGGGATAATTACCTCGGTCAAATGATCTCTGACAAGAGAAGGCTTCACCAATAATGCAGCAGACCCTAAGAGGTGCTTACTTGCTAGATTATGAGTATCATTCAGCTCACAAAATTTCAAATTACTACCAGCAGCTACGCAAACGGATGAAATGATCAAAACTGATTCAAACCTTCCAACAAAGGGGCGAAATTTATTTATCTGAGATATTTTCATAATGAATGCCACGAGGATATTATTTTTTTTCACACAAGCTGTGTATAGGACTTACTTGGAAATGTAGACTCGCACTGAAACGTGATTTGAACCATAGCTTCCGTCCGGCTTCCATAACTAAACTAGTTACAATGGGAACATGCCGGCACGACATTAAATTGCCCAAATGTTTACTGCTCTTATTGTTGATTAAACAATGAATCTTGGAACTAAATACTTAACTATTACTGAGTTAATTGTTTTTTTCACACAAGCCGTGTGTAGGACAGGAGTTGGATAGGTAGAGTCAGACTGAAAAATTCAATGCCATAGCCGGAATTTGAACGAGGGATCCCCTGGTCTCTAGCCGGTTGCTCTACCACTGAGCTACCAAGGCTAGCACTGGATTTCTCAACTGACTCGCATGTTTCCCGGTAAACCACAAGATGATCTCAAATTAATTTGAGATGACATACCCAATAGAGACTTTCAATGTTGTAAGTACTTTCAGTTCCACGATTCATAGGATAACCAACTATTATGGTCAATTAGTATTGATTTAATTGTTTTTTCACATAAGCCATGTGTAGGAGAGGAGTTGAATAGGTATGCTATGCCGGCATGTTGCTATGGTAGCTCAGTGGCACAGCAACCGGCTAGAGACCGGGAAATCCGACGTTCAAATTTTATTTTTGAGTCTGATTCTACCTCCAACTTACCTACTACATTGTAAGTCACCTTGAAGTATGTTGTGGTATGTTTCTTGTGGTTTACCTGGAACATTATTAGACAGTTTGGGGTAATATGTTTCCAACAAATGTAAACCTGTGTTGGACTCTAGCCTCTGGTGCACATTCTCCATCACGGAGAAATAAAAAACGATAAGCTAATCATCTGTCTAGCTATAAGCAGGTGGATACAAGAATGCTATACTAAAGTCTTACCAACTTCACTCATGGTTCCATATTTCGACTCGTTTTTCCCGTCGGATGCACCTTCTAAAACATCAAGACGTTGGTAAGTTAGAGTGTAAGTGCTGCATTCACTTTATGCAACAGTAGAAATATTTATTTGTTAAGGCTGAGTGACCTACAGGGTAGACACAACCTGCTGTATTATGGTTAGTTAAAATTGGAAAAAATGTCATAGTTTTTAACGGGAGTACATTTTATTTTAAACATGGATCACATGAATGTTTTGTGTCGGGGGTGCTGTGATTAAAAGCTGCGATCTAACGAAGTTTGTACTTATGGAATTTCAAGTCTGGATGTAGAATTTTAAACCTAATTTCGAACGCAAACCATGATCCAGATGATTCATTGAATCACCAAAGTGTTTCTAATGAGTTTAAAAGGAAAATGAGAGCGGGCGAGTATTACTTTTTCTACATAGGTAAAGATGTACTACACTCAACCCAAAAATTCGATACCGAGATTTCACCGGAAATACACAATTTAAGGTAGCATGTCTAAAAAATCAGTTTCAGAAAAAGATCCGCGCGCGCGTGTCCGTGTGTCTTTGAATGTCATAACTCAAAAATAAAAAGCCGTAAAATACCTAACTTGGTATTTAAGTTTAGTATCATCCAAGGATGCGGCACGAAGATTTTCAAGAAAACTCCTCTCATCCCAAACTAACCTTTATATGAAAACAATAATAAAACATTCAAATTTAAAAAATGGCTTTAACGTTTTAGATTAAAATACCGCATATTAAACATATTTACATGAAAATAAAATCTATATTTTGAATTTTCTGGTAATAGCCTCTGAAGACCTCTTTATTCTGGATAACTTCTATTTTGTATAACTGGTAAACCGTAAAAATGTGGATCTCGTTAAAACACACAATTTATGCTATATACGTTTTTGCTACAGAGTAAACCGTTTCCGAGATATTCCGTGTTATTGGTTTCAATTTTGAGCTAACGGGAAGGCATCTTCTCGTTTGTTTCTTACTCCTAGCAGGCAAAGAGAAACTGAATTTCAACTGTTTCACCTAGCGACCAGCTTTTCAAAGAATTGGCTATTGCTTTAGCCTAGTGTATTCCCTTCATTTCCGTTCTACTTACAATGAAACCTGTAATACGATCAATTCTGCTAATGTTTACCTCAATTAGCATGTATATATAATAATAATCCTTTCTACGAACTTTTTGCTTGAGGAATAACTAGAGATTAGATTGTTTACTACATGATAAACTCACTAAAGTAATGAAATAAATCTTTCAACATTAGATGTTACCCGCATTTGGCATATCGTATGCAGAAAACGTGAAAGAAACTGCATTGTCATCAATGCCGAATATACAGGTGTTAATGAACTATACCAAAATGTTTTCACAGTATATGTAGATTACTTAAATAAGTAATTCGAGATAGGAGAATAATTTGAGTTTATTGAAATTTCGAAGTAACAGCTATAAGTTTCTGAACTGCCAGTACGCTACTGGCTAATTTATCAACCATTCGAGAGCATAACACGAAAAACGAAGGGACATATTACAACGTAGATACCTCTTCAGCGTAGTGCTTTCACGTGAAAGATAGTTTCCGAGTTCGGATCTCGTTCACGTATCGCGGCACTTCGTCTGGAATGAAAATAATAATAATAATAATAATAATAATAATAATAATAATAATAATAATAATAATAATAATAATAATACATTTACTCTATGATAGACATCGAACTCATAACCCAAAGGATAGCAGCTTCCTGCGTTAAGCATTAAGCCACCAGAACAGTTGAAGAAACGCCTCCAGAGTAGGCTACATAACTCAAGAACGTAGTTAATGAATGCTCAGTGTCGCACTGTCAAGTGATTAGTTCGAGATTTTACAGATTTTTGCGACATTAAATCTTGAGAACGCTAGTTATGAGCTAATAAAAATCGATATTTCTAAACTCGGGCAGCAGTTTTAAAGACATTTTAAGTTATTTTTTCAACCTGCTTTGCTTTAACACCGACTTATCAGAACCTAATACCCACATGTTTAACGCTATGTAGCTGCGTTGTTTATCTGGGGACAATGCATCGCCGATCTCAAATTACTTACATCAGTCACGTGTACAATCTCACAAATTATTTCGGTGTAGTTCATTAACAACCTGTATATACATATATGCGCGCGCGCACGCACACACACACACACACACATTATTGGTGTGCATGAAGCACTCATTGCCTATAACAGGCTTCTTCAAAATCTGCTTCACCAAGATAAGGTACCACACAAGGCACTTGGCGGTAGGGGACAGAGTCTCTGTGCTGCACTGTAAATATCTGCCAAGGTCACAGTGAAGAGTGAATTTGGTAGAGGATTTATGACACAAAAGTATTCAAATCTAGTTAACTGGCATATGTGATTACTTTTAACTGCACACCTAGATCTGCATCTCCTATCCGAGATCGTGAATCCGGCTTTACTGTTTTAAATTTTGAAAAATTCTTTTGTTCTTGGATTGTATTACACGTATCATCCCTATGGTACGACTATGAATTGTACACTTTTATTCATTATTACATATATCCCTAAGAAAATATTCAGCTTGCATTTACAATAGCTTTTAAGATACGTTTAAAACTCGATGAATTTATTGAACATATTATTTAATGATGTTAATAAATAAAATAAAATAATAATAATAATAATAATAATGATTAAGGTAATAGTATAATAATAATAATAACAACAACAACAATCACTGTACTCGCACTTGATGTTTAATTTTGTTAAAATGCCCTGCCTGTAATCTTTTCGTGTTTTTGTAACACGCAATATAATGACGTCTTATATAGGGTCGTTAAATTATAAGATAACCCCTGTCGCGGCTTCTCTCCACTACGGGAGAGATCCGAGACTCGCCGGGAAAGAGGTGCTGACAAAGGCGCACTAAAATACGTATCTTAAGATAAATTACGGAAATGTTGACCTTCTACTCACATACGGGTAGCACAATTTGCGAAAATATTTTCACTCATTCGTCTAAGCTTAGCAGCACGAATCCGTGTGATTTATTGCATGTGTTATCACTAAGTTTCTGTAGGTTACACAGGGATTTCTGCTGTGAATGAGCGAGAAGTCTTTAACTTTTTATACTGTCTGCTTGGGAGTATATAGTCAATATGTTCAGCACTTACTTAAGGTAAAGTCCCCAGTGCACCTTTGCCGGCAACATTTTCCCGGCGACTCTCGGATCTCTCGTGCAGTGGAGAGTGGTTACCTCATAATATAATGACTATATTAAGCTTGTATATCCCTCGTAAACTCTTGGAACCAATAAGGCACTTTACAATTTCGTCTGAAGCAGTACAAAAAAATTGTTCCTCCTATTCGTTCTTAAATGTGCATACACGTTTCCGGGATTTTTATTATGATATGGAACAGCCTTTCAGTACGACAAACAGTCCTCAACTACACGTCTCAGGGAAGGGCTGAATGGACTGTAACGTTACATCATAGCCCACACAGTCTTCCCCTCATTCAAGGGTCTGTATTCGCGATTACAGAGTTGGAAACGTCTGGCCTATAATATTAGAATTAATTGAAAATAACTTAAATGCCTTACCTATGAGGTAAAAGGGAATATTAAGCTGGGGAGTATTGTACCACAGTTCTCACAGAGTCTGTGGCGGAAGTTTTGCGTTACCTGAATGCAGATTTTCCTTTGTCATGCTGGAGTTTACCGTTTTTGCTAGTTGACATGTTTTTTGTTTTTTTTTGTTTTTTTTATTGCTTCATTTGTATAGCCCCCTTTAACATCAATGGTCATTTGTGAAACTGTAGGTTCAGAACATTAGGTTAAACTTTATATTACTAAACACACGCCTATTCACTCTCACATTCATACTTCCAGACTCTGTGGGGGATAGGGAATAATTCCGGTTAAAGAAAAATTCCCCGCCCCAGCCGGGAATCGAACCCAGGACCTCCGGAAGAGAAGTCAGCTCGCTGACCACTCGACCACAGTAGTTAACTCGTTGTTTCAGTTGGTTAGAGCAACACGTAAACCGATCTGTAACTCAAATCCCAACTATGAAATTGAATTTTTCAGTGTGATTCTACCTTTCTATTACGATGAGGATTTGTTACTGTCGATGCTTGCTCGAACGCCTAAAGCAAAGTTAACATCGAGCTCACGAATGATATTTGTTTAAACCATTTGGTCAATAACCTTTCTGTATTATTCAAGGATATGGAACAAAGATTTTCAGGAAAACCTTCCACCTCAAGTACAACCTTTACATGGAAGATTTTTCGGAATTTGTGATTTCTCAAAAATGTAGATCTCGTCAATGACAATGCCGTCAGTGTGTGCGACCTCTCATGTTCGCTTTGGTATATGGCGGCGGCTGGAGATATCGTGCGGTAACAGGATCCTTTGGAACGCGAGACTCTCTTCTTCTCACGACATTATGATTCTTTCCGACATTTGAGATACTCTTCAGACTTGGTTTCTAGTACCTTCGAAAAGTTTCCAGAAAGCATGTGAGGTAATTTTCTAGCTATAAAAAGGGGGAAGATTGCAATGGGTGGTTGTGTTGTGAATTGTATTGAGTCGTGAGTGTTAACGCGCAGTGCTGCGCGAGCTATGGATGGGGCGTAGAATCATAAACTCTCTACCTTTATTGTAATTATAAGAGGGTGCATTTATGAAGGTGTACTCTGTGCTGTAAATTTAAATTGCTATATTTGAATATCTTTGTATCTTTATTTTCGGATTCACTCTTAATTTTATTGTTGTTTAATATTGCTTTTGACTGTGTATTTTGTAATGTGTATTACAAAAGCACGTACGGTCTGTGGATCCGTGCGACTGTTGAAATTCTATGTATGATATTGGTATGTTAATAAATACACGTATTCATTCATTCATTCATTCATACATTTTGAGCCAAGACATTTGTTACAATACCCACAATTTATGTCATATTCATTTTTGTTGTGGAGATAACCTATTCCGGGATATTGCTAAATTTTCTAATACATGTGTGTCTCTCAAATGGGAAACTATTATTCATATTATGTAAGCCTGACCAAGAAAAGAGAACGAATTTCAATACCATCACAAAGCGATCGGCTTATAGTAAATTTGAGTATCGTTTTAGCTTATTGTATAGGGAACTAATTTCTGCTTATGTTTTCCTTCATAAATATGAAATAGATAGAGGAATAAGAAATTGTATTTGATTTCACTTTTAGTTGTTTTAGTTAGAGTAACTAAAAGTGCCCAAATTCATTTTTCAGTGTGATTACCTGCTACTGTAGCAACTCCTGTATCTGTATCGGCATTACTTCTTCTTCGACTTTGGTTATAGCAGGAATTTATTTTTTTGAAGAATAGTTTGATGTAGAGAAAGTTATGTGAAAATACTACTACTATAGATGTTTAATTATTGTGCTCTGTTTTCCCGAAATAAATTCTTGTTTCAATTCTGTTATTTAGCATTTAAATAAACATGGTTTACGACTTCTCTTACCTCACACATGGAACAATTTTTGAGCCAACAGAAGAGTCTCGCGTTCCAAAGATTCCTGTTACGTCGCGTCGCTCTTCCTGTTGTTTATGAATCCCAAGGTCTCAACTGTGATGACTTGCATACTAAAATGAACGTGAAAACCATACAGGAGACGACACTGTCACAATATTTCCTGCTAAATTGCCTTCTCTCCGATAGACTGTTTAGTACTTTCCAAATTCTCAGATAATTATTCTCTCTAATTAATACCCACATATTCTATCTATATATTCTAATCTACGTTTAACAATATATTCTATCATACTATATTTATTCAAATAATTCTTATGAACTGGTTGTTCTGAGTATGGGTGTGCCTGCTGGTGGAGGAGATTGGGAGGGGGGGTTGGATCCTCGATTCTTAGTTCGAAGCTTTTTCTGCCTACAATATAAACCATTAATTATGATTTTTGTTTTGAAATCTGCGCCTCTATCGGAAAGGCACGCCTTATGACAACATTGCTATCAATGTTGACAAGGGGTCGATGTCATATTGATGTCGCAGATTGAGCTGTGATTTGTATAATGAAAATATTGTAACTACGCCTTGCGGTCGTAACCAACGCACGTGTGTGAACGGCTTGCTTCGGAAGTCATAGATTATTGTTGCAGTGTATTGTTACATATGTGTGAGTGGATACGAGTATTGTCAGCGAGTACTTTAACATCGAAACTTCCATTGTTGAATCTGTACCTGTTTGTGATACCTGCGGTGGTTTACACGTGCGACTGGTTCTGGAAGTTTCTTGCCAGGTCATCAATAGGTATAAACATCTGATATGTTCATTTCACATGACTTTCTCTACATCTCGGTAACATACACTTATTAAAAAGCTTATTCTTCTATCTACTTCATGCTAATCGAGATAAACATTAGCAGAAATGGTCTTATTACCTGCTTCCTTGTAAGTAAAAAGAACTTAAGGGACTATACTAGGGTAAAGCAAGAGTCAAATTTTTAAAACCTAGGCCGCGCCGTGGCCGAGTGGTTAAATCTCTCGTCTCTCATCAAGGTGGCCCGGTTCGATCCCAGGCTACCGCAAGTGAGATTTGTGGTGACAAAGTGGCACTGGGGTGGGTTTTCTCTGGGTTCTGCGGTTTCCCTCGCCCTCGCGGTCCACTGGTGCTCCATCTTCATTCCATGTATCACCAGTGTTTTACATCTGCGATGGGATATGTAGTAAATGTAGGCATTATACACTATAAAAATAAAGCTGTTGTCATGTGGATTAAATCGGTTTCTTTTAACTGCCAGGAGTTGACAAATACCCGTATGTTAAACTTTTTAAGTATTTTAAAACTGAAGCAAATAA
This sequence comes from Hymenopus coronatus, assembly GCA_030762935.1. Classification (NCBI taxonomy): domain Eukaryota; kingdom Metazoa; phylum Arthropoda; class Insecta; order Mantodea; family Hymenopodidae; genus Hymenopus; species Hymenopus coronatus. Next base: position 121,556,948 of record CM060897.1, on the reverse strand, counting down.
CAAGAAACATCTAAAAATGGTCAACTTCTCGAAATAAATGTGTACGACATAAGTCGTGTTTTTTAACAACATGTATATTTTTGTGTAGTAAGTTTTTGTCTATCTCTTATGGTTTACCACTTGTGCAAAATTCATCCAAAATATAGAGATCTTCAGAAATCATTGCATAGAATTCGAAATGTACATTTTATTTGCCATGTTAATATCTTTAATATACGGGATTTTAATGAAAATTGTTAAGAGATATTTTTAAGAAAATTAAAGTTTTCGATTTTTTGTCCATGTAAAGGGTACTTTAGGATGGGGGAGACTTTCCTTAAAATCTTTGTGTCGCATCCTTGGAAAATACTGAACTTAAATACCGACTTTGGTACTTAAACGGCTTTTCATTTTTGAGTTATTGTGCTCACAGTCACACGGACACATACTACACACAGGCACGTACGCTAATAATCTTATAGGTTAGGCACCCTAAACCCATACCTTAGCCCCCTTCATACACGGAGACACAAAACTAACGCACGCGCTCGGACTTTTCTCTAAAAATTTGCTTTTTTACGTTCAGGGAACTTTAAAACGTGTATTTCTGATGAAATCTCGAATTTTTGGGTGGAGAGGAATATTTTCCCTCCTACGTACCACGTGCTATGTAGAGCAAATAAAAAGGAGGGAGCGAGCTCTGGAATGAGTTAGTTACAACTGGGAATGCACAGCGTGCAGCGGCTGGGTTCGAGTTTTGACGCGAAGTTTTGAGCGTGCAGCATCGAGAGAATACTCGACGGCAGAATGGTACCAAAACACATTTTTATTTGTAATCAGTGGAAGAAATAAAGAGTTTTTGTTTGAGAAATAAAATATCAGTTTTATTATTATATAATTATTTTAATTGCTTTATTTTTATAGCCCCCTCTAACTTCTCTGGTCATATCGGGGCTTTGACTTATCAGACAACTCGTATATTCTTTAAAAACTCCACGGCACAATAGCTGAAAGTCGGAGCAAGGCTTACCGCCCGACCGCTGCTTCCTCTATCTCTGCTCATTATAGGTGTCATGAATGCAGTTCTGGAGGGCGGGACGTGATTAGCGTCCCGAGTCTCTAGCGGCCGGTTAATGCGGTCTACGCAACCTGGATCCTTTTACTTTCTCTAGCACGTATGTACATAACATTGTACTTAGTAGCCAGCAAAGGTACTATATTCCACACAAAAATTCGAATCCGAGACTTCACGGAAATACATGCTTTTAGCTCCCTGAGTCTGAAAAAGTATTTTTAGAAAAAGGTCGGCGCGTGTGTGTGCTCAAATACGAAAACCCCGTTGTTTTTCTCAAAAAGTCTAACAATTTTTGATTAAAATAACGTAAATTAAACTTATTTACACAACAAATAAAACATATATTTTCAATTTTCTGGGAATAGCCTCTGAAGAGCTCTTTGTTCTGGGTGAGTTTTGGAGAATTTTGCATAACGGCTAAACCGTAAGAGATAGGCACTTATTACACAAAACATGTAGATCTCGTTAAAACATATAACTTATATCATATTTGTTTTTCTTATCGAGTTTACAATTTTTTAGATGCTTGTTATTGGTTTCAGTTTTAAAATACTATTACTCTTCTCAGGCGGGAAGTCGCCAGCGTTTCTTTTGCTTTACTTTTGGCCAAACAAAGAAGCGAATTGACTATCTCCGTGGTCGAGAGGTCAACGAGCTGACTTCTCACCGGAGGTCCCGGGTTCGATTCCCGGCTGGACGGGGATGTTTACCTGCCAGAATTATTCCCTACCCCTCACAGAGTCTGGAAGTATGAATGTGAGAGCGAATGTGTGTGTGTGTGTGTGTGTGTTTGAGGGAAATAATACGATTTAAATTCAATGTAAAGAGCCTGCAGATAACGAGTTGTTTCAAGTGCAAAGCCCCGATATGACCTTAGATGTTAAAAGGGGCTATATAAATGAAACAATAAAAAATAAAAAAAAAAAAGAAGCAGTAACAATGGCATAACGAGAGCTTTTAAAGCATTTGACTATTACTTTAGCATAGTGTATACATACATTTAGTTTTCTTCTACTTATAAGGAACTAAGTAATAATAAGCATTAGTAGAAGTATTATTATCTCGATTAGCATGCTGTAGAAAAAAATCTTTTGTAAGAAGTTTCCTTGTAGAACAGCTAGGGAAAGTCATGCGAGTGTAACACATCAAATTTTCCTCAATTACCCCCCCCCCCCCCCAGGATCCTCATGAGGCTGAGTGTACCCCGGACCAGGTCTCCCAGCAGGAGGAATCTTCACGCCGGTACCGGGAATCGAACCCGGGTCTCCCGTTTGGTAAGCAGCCGCACTGCCACCGCGCTAAATGGACTTGCTCAGTCCACTCCACTGTAGATTATTGACATTACGTAACTTTTGTATCACCTAACACACGCACATTAACTCTAACATGCATACTTTTCAGACTCTGTGGACAGCGAATAATTCTGATTAAAAAAATTCCCTGACCTAGGCGGGAATCGAACCGGGATCTCTGTACGAGAACTCGCTAACCACTCAACCACGGAGGCAGTCTTAGCCAGTTTTTGTTACAATATATAGAAAACATAAACAGCCATGTTTCGGCTTTCTCTCCCATTGGGTCCCTGAACGCCGGAAAGTTTCAACTTGTAATCGCTGTCTTGTAGTATGCGAGCTGACAATGAACTTCGCTCGCACCAAGAGTACAAGCATTTGTGAGCAAGACCGCACCAAAAATAACTTACATGAGGATTTCATTTGCAAAGATAAAATCAGCAATTACATTTTTATTTCTTTTTTTGGTGATAGATGCTTTCACAATAAAACACTAAAGAGACAAAAATTACACATTTAAGCAAGTTATTTCTTTAAAAGTTATTAAACGCTGATATATACAAGCAATTATATTGGATCATTCTAATTCGTAAATAATTTTTCGTTTTCAAACTTGGGTCTGTGGTAGAGGAATCCAAGTACGCATTTTTATTTTCGATTTAATTTCACTAGAAATCCCAGCTAATGAACGTGACAATGACTCCTTATGAGTCACGCCAATTTTTGCATTTTTTCATGTATTTATATTACTTTCTCTTTTTAAGTGAAATTAACATTTGTAAATTTATCAACAGCAAAAACTAAATGTTAACTAAGGTCACAAATGACACTTAACTTTTGAAAGTGACAATATTTTTAGCCAGGTATGCCCATGGTTCTGGATGCTGGAGCAGTGGATAAAAGTGGTACTTACTCATCTACAACGACGAATTTGTCTCCTTCCGAAGCGACACAGGTTCCCTTGGTACTGAGGCGATTCTTGTCGAATATAATTGGTTGTCTAACACCGGATTGGAACCAGCTACCTTCCCACTTGCTGGGGAACCGGCACTGTCCTGCAACAACAAAACACATTCGTAATTAGCTTTTGTTTGTTCTCGCTATTATCCATATGGGTACAAGTAATGTTACTCAAAGCTCTTGGCACTTCTCAGTTATCGTTATAAGCATAGACATTGTAAATTTTTGTGACAATATTAAGGCCACAAGCCATACATAACGTATAAGGTTTTTATTTTATAATGTTATTATTAACTTGAAATTTATTTGTTTAAATAGCTTAAAGTACATATTTAACTGTTACTTTTTTGTGTGAATTGTTTTTATTGGATTGTTTTATGTGTGTTATTAATACATTTGTAAGACGTGTGCTCATTCCAATGCAAAAAAATTCAAATAAGAGAGTTAATAATGTGTTGGCTGGAGACGTGACCAACAATCGCGACAGTGACAGAAAGAGAGGGAAACACTGATACGTATGTGCATTGCTAAAAGAGACGTTACACGACTTGGAATGAACTCACGGCAAGAGAGATATTATATTGATGATAGCTGTAAAGAAAAAGGAGTTTTGATTCTGCTTAACAAGGAGGGAGTAAAAGATGTACTCTTGCGTAAAAGAAGCGTTATAACTTGATTCTGTGTATGTTTATGTATCAGCAAGATTTACAATAAATTCAGAAAGAATAACAATATTTATTGATGGTATTTAAAACCAAAATCCAGAATACGTCTTGTATACTACTAACCTGAGAAGAGAGAAAAGGTAAAAGTATAAAACAAATTAATAAAATAAAATACACACGAACCAACCAAAACGTTACAAACTGATATGTTGAGAAGTGACAAATTTCTTTGTGAAGTTCACTGGCTTCTCACATACTTTGCATGGAAAGTTAATGGAAAATTCGTTGGATCGAAAGTATTAACATTTCTTTGCAATTTACTGCGTAAATGAACACAATGTCAGCATGTTACTATAATGTCCCCGAAATAGGAAAACCACCTGATGTAAACAAAGGCAAAGGTGGTCACTACTCGTAGCCGAAAGGAATGCTTTCATTAGTCCCTGAGTGCAACGCCCCACCTAAGAGTAGAAAATAGATCTCGTCTTTTCTTTACATTATCATTTTTCTGATGCATCATTGGATTAGTTTACGATTTAGTAGTGCTATGGTTTATTGTTATTTGAAAACATAAACCAATCATTTGACTAAAACTGAGCATTTAACGTATAACGAAGGCATAAGCTGTGCACAAGCTGCGCGGAGTGATGCAAAAGCGTGTTTCTTAAAACGGACCTTGCACAGCAACATAGCAATGAAAACTGATTTTAGAATAACTAAACCAATGTTAGCTCTGGCTCTCGACTTTTGAAGGAGGAATGGTAGTCAAAGAATAGTACTGCCTGGTAGCCATGTCATTACAAACGGTAATTAAAACCTTTACCTTCAATTATATCTTTTTAAGGCATAACGGTCATTGTTGTGTTTAATAATAAGAGAATAAATAACCAAAAAGCAACAATAGATATTTATTTCGGAAATTAGGCACTTTTATAAAAAGGCAGATAATAGAAATGAAAATTTTGCTGTGATCACAAAAAATGTAAATCCCCCAGGTTCACTTTCAATTTGGTGATATATATTTGTGATGAAGAGCAGTAAAGCTGATACATTTTTTTTTCTTTTACGCTCTTAATTTAGATTTGTTCAGTTTTACAAGTGGAATGTATTTATAATTTAACTGAACTGTAAACGTTCACGTACACTGAAATATTATTCTTACGCAAATGATTAACAGGTATGTAAATTACATGAAAATAGTTTAGGAGATTCTGCCCATGCAATAAAAATAAATAACAATATAATAATAACAATAATATCGGTGATAACTCTGGCTTCTAACCACAGATTTATAATTGAGGCGCTGTGGAAGGTGATGTGTGTTAGTATTTAGAATGTTTCTCAACAAAGCGAAAGGTTTCACCGCGTATCGTCATTTTTGTCACACGTTTCAGACATGATATTTCATTTTCTGTATAGTTTTTGGCGGGAGCAGTAGTATTGGTATAGTTTCTTATAATTATGTAGAGACAGGAACATTGGCAGAATGTCTTTCCTATATATATGGAAAGTTCCTTGCTCTGCATAGAAAGGTAATTGGTTTAAATATCCATCAATAATATTATAAGGCTCGGAATTGTGGACCTGGAGATCTCTAGTCAACTGAGGTACTGTATAACGTAAACAACGGTACGAGTATCATAGCATGTACTCGGTAGAAAATCACGAGGTATTTGATACTAGGACTCTCCCAACTTTCGAGCATTAATAAGAATCGTAAGCCATTCTAATTTCATGTTTAATATAATGGAATTGTAAGTAAACACGTTATCTAAATTCTTTACACCTTTTTGGAAAAGCAGCACAAAAGGAATATTTGAGTCTACCGCTCTGGTTTGGCAGTTACCTCCAAATTCAGAAGCCACAGAATCGGATTTCCTGCTGGAAGTTGCAAATGACAATTTCTCTGTAGCTAGGAGTTTTTCCTATTCCTTAAACATACGCGTGCAGATTTTTAATGGTCAGAGAAAATTGTATGAGTATTAACGCCAGATTTTTGTTCGTTTTTAATTTTCCTATCATTATCTACTATTTTGAGGTCTATTCTTGGAATTTAACTTGGTAAATGTATTATTCACGTTAGAAAGGTAGATTTATATTGGAAATTCGATACCATATCTGGAATTTGAACCGGCAATTTCCTGATCCCCACAAGTTGCTATAGCCACTGAGCTCCCACGGCAACATACCGATGCAGGATTGTATTCCTCAAAAGATTGGTGTATTTCTCGGTAAACCTCGGTTAGAGCAACAGGGTGGAAACCAGGAGATCCGTGGTTCAAACCCTGCCTGTGGTACTGAATTTTTCAGTCTGATTCTATCTTCCAACTCCAGTCCTACACACGGTTAGTGTGGAAGAAAAAACTGTATTAGTATGTACGTTTTTATTTCTCTTAATGTGTGCATAAAATTGGAAGAGAAAACCATCTGTTATTTCATACTACCACAATATATAAACAAACAAAAATGAACAAAGAAATAATGGGTATTCAGGAATGCTTTCTGCAGGCCATTCAGTGAATTAGTTCGACTCTTACTTTCAAATGTTGTAGAATACTGCACAAAGTCATCTAAATGACGATCGTCGTAATGGTGTATACTATGTGGCAAAATATGTTATATACCGAAGTAACTAAATATGGTAACAATGTGCTCAGTCTAATTTCAAATATAAATATAGCATTTAAATATTGGAGCACGGTTTGCAACTATTTGTACATTTGTTACACACTAAGAACTTGGTATAATAGCTGCGGTGTTGGGCATGACAAACACAATCAGTCCGCATGCTGGTCGAGAGTGTTGATTTGCGAACTCTACCGAGGTTTGCATCCTGATTCGATTGTTTTGACGAAACCAGGATGGGGCGTGACGTACAAATCAAGGTTGGCCATGGTGATTTGGGGGAGGCCATGTTAATGAAGTAAGTGGATTACACGACCGAATTAGCGAGAATCGATACTGGCTCGTTATGTCGATACTTCCCAAGTTGACAGTTTAACAATAGGTTCTCTTGCACTCAACAATGCCCTTCCGGTTTGAGAACATCCGACTTCTGGGATTGCCCTTATCCAAACAGAATGGCACGGCCTTCGGCCTGTTCTTCATAGCTTACAGAATGTGAAATCTGTAGCGTTTACTATGAATAGTTAAGAGAGTCTTCAGGAAAACAGCCAAGATACAATTATGTGAAAAATTCTTTTCAATATAGGAGCGGATGTATTTCAACGTCAAACAGTCTCCCGTTCTTCCCCTCTGATAAGATGTAATAGGATACTGTCTGAAGGCATTCGGTACCGAATCTATTAACTAATCACCATTAGGTTGATCCGCGCCAAAACTGATCCACGTGCTCAGTGCACCGCGGTACAACACAGTGGGAATGCGCGCAGGAATGTAATCTCATGCTAACAATCTAAATTACAGAATAAATTTATTCTTAAATGGTATAATATTCTATACAAATATCTAAGAGCTAATTGACGCTGATTTGTACCGTTAAACACAATATGTGATTCTTTTGAGTCACCTGCTTTCCGCAATATTGTTCACAACCATTGCTGGTTGTTATTATTTGGAATCATGGTCGCCGTGAATTTCGTCTTGCATCTTCGTCGAGTTACATAGAGTAAAAGGCTGCTAAACCGTCGACTACGAAAGTTATTGAAAGTTTTGTGAGTAATGTCGAACCTTCCGTTACAAGAAGTGAAATTAACTTCTGCGTTCACCAATGCTTCAGCTACAAGTATAGGCAAAGAAAAATTTGAAGCGGGAAAAGTGGTTACACCCAGGGAAAAAGAAAGCGTGTGATATATGCCATATAAGAATGTGACGATTTTGTGAAGAATGCAATTTCCACAACAGTGCATATTTTTTTTTCTTTTAAATGAGCCTCCAACAGGTGATATGTGACGAAGGAAGAAACGTTATTGTGGGATATGTACAGTTTAAGCGACACTGTTGTTGTCTACTGATTAACCAGGTTATCAACGATTCTAATCTGGAGGGAATAGAGCGCTTCCCAGAAAGCGAATAAATATAAGTGATCGCAAACAGTTTTTTTTTTTTTTTTTTTCGCTCGTGTTTTAGAGTTCATTATTAAATGTGCACCCACTGCTATGACCATCAATATCATCACCACTATGTCTAACACAATATTTTAGTGTTTAAGCTGTCAGAATAAGGGCTCTGGTCGTTATGCATTACAATATGCCACGTGTATGCGCCACGTAGTCGTGAGAATATGACAGTATTTCTCATACGAATGGCGGAAGGCCACATTATAACGGATCATTGGTCGTTTGGGCTTTGTTTTGGCGAGGAATAGCTTAAGGCTGAATAGATAATAAGGTTATATGCCGGTGCGGACACTTGAACTCGATGACTCATGCGCTCGGGGACACTTGCACTTAATCATCCTTCAATCCCGGATAGAAGCACATTCTTATTCTATACTGACATTGTTGTGTCTCAGCTCAGACAAATTAATGCTTTATTATAAAATAACGCTTTATTATAAAACATATCAAGTTTCCGTTATGTAGTGGTTATCAACGATGGGATATGCCCGGTTGAATCCCGGGCAGAAACACTTTCTTATACTATTCTTCCATTATTGTGCTCAACTCAAGACAAATGAATGTTTACTCAATCATCCTTATTAACCATCCTTATACTTAATCACATTATGTTGGTTTAGGTTAGGTTCATTCTAATTAAACTCCACCTTCAAGCAATAATGTCTGAACTGAATTCCTGATGTAAATGTCACTAAATTGTACTGGAGTGCAGCTGACAAGGAGGGCGTCCCCAGAAGGGAGGGATGAAGTGAAAGGAACGCCGAGCGACCGGAAACAAGGGCGCCGGTACAGCAACGACAGGGTCCCTACAGTTTACAGATTGCAACCCGAAATTCGGACAGGCAAACTGGGGCCCTCACCTCACAAAGGGTTCAACACCAGGAGGGGTTCTCAACCTCGCCAACTCTTCCAACGCTGAAAGAAACCAACGGGTTAAAGGGTGAATAGAATAACAATGGAAACATGGAGAGATAGGAAATTCGGGAGATGAAGGAAACCAATACAGCATTCGCCTGACGTCCCGCAGAAACCCCTGAAAAAAACTCATTGGTCAGGTAGGTTGGTCACGGGAAGCGAATTCCCTAGTCCAAAACATTGTACATATTTCATCCCCAAACATAGATGAACGTGTCACTACAGACTTTATTTGAACCAGCCCAGCTTATCTTATTTATTAAAGTGAACTTTAAATTACTTTACGACCCTGACTTTACTTCCAAAGTTAAGGACGGGTGGTTTCTTTGACAATCACGGGGATCGTACATCACCACACAACTCCAGTCATTACAAGATAAGAGGCAAAGAGGAATGGTTCACCCTAATTTGTTGAGGATGTGTGGCGAGCCGCGGTTACTGCCGATGCCATAGACACAATTCCTTCTTTAGTCTTCAAAGTGAGCTACGAGGATCCTCATGTAATTTAAATTCCATTGTATTCATTCACAGCAAATTTAAAGCTGATCTTTCTGATTCTCCCTAACGGGAGATATAAGGGTTTTGCCGGCAACCCAGCACCGCCTTAACATCCTAGGATTTAGGAACCATACGTATTTTATAACCCCCCCCCCATTTGTACCGGGAGGGACACTCATGCGCGTTAACCCCAGAAGAAACACATCGACGGGGCCGGCAGCGCATAACCAAGACTATCAGCTCTCTAGGTTGGTGCCGGAGGAAATTGCGTATTTATAAACCCCTGCCGAGCTTTGCCCGAATGTACCCAACCCATGAATTTCGGAAACCACTGCCCTGCTGAGTCTAACTCAATACGAGTAGCTCATTTCCAGGAGGGGCTCAGATTTTGGTGACATCAGACGCACTTTGGATGGTAGTAAACAGCAGCGCACACACCAAGGCAGCTGAAGGGCTCAAAATCTGCCTACGAGGCCATTAGAGGACAGATTTCTTCGCTTTAGCTCCTATGATGTGGCGCTGTGGAACCTCAGTACTTGTGGTACTTCAGATATTACTAGAAGCACATCGACCCAAACTTTCACGTTCCTACCTGCGTGGAGCTTTTTGGATTGGGTTGGTCCCGACCGGATTCTTGGTCCTAATAGCATAGGAATTTGGAACTCTCGTTGGGATGACGTTTACGCTTACATCGTAACTGGACAGGTGACAGACAGGGAATTAATACGCTATCACTCTCAGAGGATCTTCGTCTTGCGGAGCTTCTAGCGTATGATAATGGAGTGGCAGATGATATTTTTAAGTTTTTATTAAAAGTGAATTTTCTGGAAAGAATTTAGTTTTAGTTTAAGTTTTATTTAATCTGGCGGATGGTAATAGAGCGGTAGATAAGGTTTTTAAATTTGTGTCACAAGTGACGTTTGTAATGGTGCTTTAGTTACATTTATGGCCTTTTTCGTTTCATTGTTCGAAATAATTTTTTTTTTTGCAATATAATTTATTTTGGATCGCTTTAACGCCATGTTAAAGCGATCCGGCTTGGGCATCATGCAGTTTGCTGTGGAATGTTGACCATGTCGTTTTCCAGTTTTCTATAAACAGCTGTTTGGTGTATCTAATGACGTCTTGATGTGCAGAAGTTATTCTGTGGTCACTGACAGGATGTCGGGTGGCTTCCTTTGCAGCTTTATCGGTGTTTTCATTTCCATCGATATTTGAATGTGACGGTACCCAAGTGAGGATTACTTGTTTTCCAGAGCGCTGAGTGATAGAATATAGGTGAAGTATGTCATTTATTAAAGGATGCCTAGGACTTAAGATTCTGAGTGGCAAGAATTGTGCTTAGTGAACCAGTGTAAATTACACATTCTGTCTGACTGGCATTTTGAATTATGTGCTGCAATGCTTCCTTAACTGCAAAAGCTTCACAGGAGAAAATGAAGAAATATTCGAAATAGTTTTGTAGCTTCATCTATCTCTGGTTTTTGCCATGTATAATTTTATTTACGCTGGATTTTTTTATCCAACTTTGTCTTATTTTATTTATGACTTATTTTTATATCGATTTTTCTCTCTGGCTTTCGCCACGATTTGTTTTGGGCGCTAATGACCTAACCGTTGAGTGCCCTTAACCACCAATCGTCATCATCATCATCATCTCGACGTCATTGAATCAGACAGAGCATTGATAAAAGGATGCTGTCATTAATTCATCCCTAGTGTTATTATTTAATATTAGTTTCCAGAAGATTCGGCTAACATCAACGTGGATAGGCACGGAGTTGCACATGGTGTTCCAGTTGATACGTCACAGCAAAAAATGAGAGGTAGAAGCTCATTGTTATCCACAGTCACGTGCTCGCAGATAAATAACACCCTCTCTCGCTTTATTTACAAATTAATGGGCAGCTGCCCTTTGTATTCATGTATTTTTGTTTCCAGTCTGTATGCTCCGGTATCATAGTATTTTTCCATCATTTCAGGCGTCTGAAAATCGTATTGTTTCTGAGGCATGGCATTGTCTATTGTTTCATACATGTCTTTCAACCCGTGGGTTCAATGTCTTGCTGCTTTTGCTAATTTTTATTTTCTCTCCCAAAACGTATTGATTTCGACCTCAAAACACAGCATTGATCTACGTCTAGGCTTATAGCATGCAAACGCAACAAATAACCATTCCACAATGATGTATAACATACAATGTGATTTGTAAAACATTGAAATAAGCCTTTGTCCGCCACTTTATTTAGCAGTGTAATAGATTCAGTTTTAAGTAAACTAGATTTGAAAGTCAACAAAGTATTTTGGTTAAAATATTGCTTGGTCAGCAACAGAAACATTTCAAAAGTTAAAGGATGAGCCTGCTCACTTGGACTATGATAGATGAAAAAAAAAAAATTAAAATGTATTAAAGGATTAAACAAATTAGAAGATTAACGATAAGTAGTAACGCTATCAAAGCTCAAAACGCTGTTAAATATCTGGAGTTTATAGCAACCTAACAGAAGAAGAAGGAGAACGATTAAAAGAGAGAGAGAGAGAGAGAGAGAGTAACCCAGGGAAATAATATATATGTTAATATATACATGTACCTATATATATATATATAAAATACTAACTAAAACACCTGCCGTTGCTCGTGATTTTACGTTTCCACTTTCTCAATAGCCTTGCGCTTCTTTAGAGACATTTAAAAAGTATATTATTACTCCACAACCGTCACTCTATTTTATTTCCTGGTACTTCAAAGCGTTAGAAATTTCTCAAGACTATTTTTGGTCATTAAGGCTCAATGCACACGCGATTTATATTCATATACAACAGCACTTCATTTGCTTTGGCGGCTTTGTTTTTCATATGGATCATAATTGCAGAATACCAACATTTTTACCAATGTCATTCGCGTGCGCTATTCTAGCTCTAGGTTAATGCGAGTTTATACTGATTTTCGTGTAATCCAGGTGCTAGTCTAGTGAGTTTCCCTAACTGTATTACGTTCGCGGTTGCGCAATAGCTACGCATATTTTCGTAATTTTTGGTATTTAAGAAAGTGCCTTCACTCGGCGGGTGCAGGGGCGGGCGCTGGCCGGACGATTCGACGAGAGACAGCGGACGAGAGTGGTCATCTCTACAGTTTCTGCTCTTCTAGGCCATCTCAGGCATTTCAGGCGCTTATTAGCGCCACCAAGCAGAAGCCTGCTATCCAGCAATCCTCTCGAACATCCAGAGAAGCATCAGCGGCTAAACATCTACCAGCTACAACACAGAAGACCCTGATTGGTCGGCCACCACAACTGGAAGCGACTCTATTGGGCAGCTTCAGGTGATCCGGCCAATCACTCCTTAAAGAGCGGAGTGTACTTCCAGACCATCGGAAGTACACAGGCAGCGGGTTGCCGAATCAAGGTCACAGCCACCTGGCCTACTAGGTCGGGTAAGGCGCGCTTATATAAGCGTCCTGCCCTCTGTTTCGGCCTGCTTCTTAGTCCCTGCTGCCTGCAGGTGAGGGTAAACCGAGGTGTGATTTTTGTGCACTGCACCCGATCCAAGACCGAACCATCCAAAGGCAAAGCCCCAAGCAGGCCTGCCAGTGATGAAGCAACGGCCGTTGCCAGCACCAGCACTGGTGCAGCCACCCTGCCCTCCAGTGGCCCTGCTACTGTAGAAGGTAAAAAGAGATCTAGCCAGGAACGCCAAAGCGGTAAAGACAAGGTCATCTGTTTGGACTCGTCCAAGCAAGCTACCAACGAGGGCCTCCCGCGCGAACCAGTTGGCCAAATTCCGGAGTCTGAGTCCGACGATGACTGTGCCAGTGTGTGCACTGACATTTCACACCACAGCGGCAGGACCTCGGTCTTGTCGTACCACTCATCTTCCATGATGGTAGATCATGAGGAGTCCTTTCCGGCCTCTCCACAGACGGAGAGGATGATTTTCGTGTAGTGGCCTCGAGGAAGGAGAAGAGGCGAACCCGATTGGCTGCAGAGGGCGTCCTCTCTGGCCAATCCCAGACAACATCCCGCCCCAGTGATTCTGGGCCCGCCCAGAACCCTGGGTCGAGGAGGCACGTTTCGCCGATTATCGCGGACGACTTTAAGGGGGTGGTAGGCTTCCTCAAGGTTCTGAGATATTCCTTGTTAATTGTTTCAGATTTAAAATACTTAAAACTTTTCTCACACAGAAAGTTATAAACTCCTGGCCCTGATAGAAACGGATTTCACCCACATGACAACCAGCTTTTAAAAGATTTGACTATCACTTTAACCTAGTGTATTCCCTTATTTCCCTTCTACTTACTAGGAAGTAAGTAATTAATACAATTTCTGTTATGTTTATCCCGATTATCATAAAGTAAATAGAAGAATATGCTTTTTCAACAATCATTTGTTACAACGAAGTAGAGAAAGCCATGAGAATGGAACATCAGATTTTTTTAATTGCATTTGAAGTTCATTTGAAATAATGATAATATTGTATGTAAATCTTGAACCGTGTCTACAATAACATTGCAATATGGACGTACATAACTCATCAATGTATGATTCGTCACCCTCCGTGGTGTAATGGTTACCATGCTAACATCATATACCAAAGTTCGCGGGTTCAAACCCGGCGGAGGACAATGGATTTTTTCGGGTGTAAAAATCCTCACCATGGCTTCCTTCGGAAGGGAAGTAAAGCCGTGGGTCCCGTGTCGCAGATTTACGGCACGTAAAAGAACCTCAAGCCTGATAGAGAGGTCTCTGAGCAAAATTAAGCGGTCTTTCACGCCCAATTTAGAATGGGACGCTGAGAACCACAGTAGTTAAAGAGCGTCCATAAATGACACGCCATTTACATTTAATGTATGATTCACTGTATTTTAGAAACTTCTTCGAGCAGTATGAAGAAGTGTATTTCTTCAGGTGTTAAATACAATTGGTATTGAAACGTTCTCCGTGCATCTACATGCTAATCTTACATTACATTTATTTTATCTGCCAGCACGAATAAGTCATATTACGTAACACAACAAAATAAGGATCATTATAAAATGCAAACAACGGAAACAACATAAAAATAAAGGTATGTATGGAGACTTAAACCTTCAACTCCCTCAATATCTGTACCCGATGCCCACACGCTTACCATAGCGCTAAATAATGCCATTATGTCTACATTCTCTGAAATGCGGATGTTCCGGTCACGGTTCACTGCGGTTTGATCAGTGGCGTGCCAACCCTTAATGCACTTTATGCTGCAGCAAAGAATTTAGAACCCATAGCCCATAGGTTCCCTATCTCAAAACGTGTATCTAGGATCCCTCTACAATCCTGGCAATTTTTGCGGTTGAATACTGGGACAGCTATATACAGGATGTTTCAAAAATACGGGGCATAATTTCAAGTATGTATTTCCCACATGTAGACAATCAAGTTAGTTCATTATAACATGTGTCCGGAAATGCTTCATTTCCAAGTTATGGCCTTCACAACATTGAAATTCACTGGAACGTTTTTCTTTCCGCAGGTTGTTGTCATTACAGAAGATGCTCAAAATGCCCACCTCCTGCTTGAATACAACCTCACGTCCATGTCTCATTGACCTGCGAACACGATCCCAAACTCCAGGAGTAGTGCGTATGTCCTCACAACTTGCCAAAATTCGATTCCGAAGGGATTCCAAATCCGGCACCGGAAACGAATAAACCAATGATTTTAAATGACCCCACAAGTAGAAATCGAGCGGGTTCAGATCAGCTGAGCGTGGAGGCCAAGTAATTGGGCCACCTCTACCTATCCATCGATCAGGAAACCTTCGATCCAAGTACCGGCGAGCCGTAAGACTGAAGGGTGCAGGAGCGCCATTATGCAAGAAGTGAATGTGTTGATGATTGATCAGTGGAGTGTCTTCGAAAACGTCAGGTATGATGTTTTCCAGGAAGTTTGTGTACGCCTGCCCCGTAAGTCTGTTTACAAGTACATGGGGTCCAACTAATCGATCACCAATGATACCGGCCCACATGTTGAGGGAGAACCGCACCTGGTGAAGAGATACAACAGTTGCACGTGGGTTTTCATGAGACCATACATGCTGATTGTGGAAATTTCTTATGCCATCTCTTGTGAACTGTGCTTCATCTGTAAATAATACGACGGCAGAAAAGTTCGGATTTACACCACACTGCTGCAAGAACCACTGACAGAACCTAACTCGTGCAGGATAATCTGCTGGTGACAGGGCCTGTACACGTTGCAAATGATAAGGATACAATTGATACTCGTTCAACAGTCTCCAGACAGTCGTATGAGGAACATTGACTTGCAACGCTAACCGTCGTGTGCTGATAGAAGGAGTCCTGTCCACAGCCTCCAGAATCTCCTCCTGCACTTCTGGAGCTGTAGATCTTGGTCGTCCCCTTCCCAAACCAGGAGAGGTGAATGTTCCATACTCGCACAGACGGGAATGGAGACGTACAAATGTCTTCCGATCTGGACATTGTCGCTGTGGGTACCTCTCCTGGTACAAACGACGAGCCAGCGCGGCACTGCCGTCCGCCTTACCGTACATGAAGTGTATCTCTGCCAGCTCTTGATTTGAATACATGTCGCACAGTCTTAACGCCTAAAGAACACTGAATGTAACCTTCCTCAGAATGAACTATCAGAGCGCCCTCCTAATGTCTCCTTTGACGGCAAAGATCTGCGGAAAGAAAAACGTTCCAGTGAATTCCAATGTTGTGAAGGCCATAACTCGGAAATGAAGCATTTCCGGACATGAACTATTTTGATTGTCTACAGGTGGGACTTTCAATGTTGTAAAGGCCATAACTCGGAAATGAAGCATTTCCGGACACATGTTATAATGAACTATTTTGATTGTCTTCCTTAGAATGACAACATATAAAACCTATTATTCAGAGCAAGATCAGGAGCTAAAAGTTATGACTTCGTGATAACTTAATACACCCAAGGTCACGGGTTTATACCCGGCAGAGGACGATGGTAAAAATCCTTCTTTCGGAAGAGAAGTAAAGCAATTGGTTCCGCGTCGTAGATTTATGACACGTAAAAGAACCTCAAGCCTGAAAGAGAGGTCTCTGAGCAAAATTAAGCGGTCTTTCACGCCCAGTATAGAATGGGGCGCTAAAAATCACCGCGGTTAAGGAATTAGGTAACTAAAGAGGGAAAATTTATAGAAAAACTTCACAATTTACTCTTTATAAACAAAATAGTGTCACTTCGTAAATTTAACATATGGTAAGTATACGTATATTTGGTATTTCTATACTGTTCTGGGCATCAAAATGTGTTTTTCAATTGGAAATTAAAAGGTTAGTGTGCTTGGTTCAATGCTTATCATTACTGATAGTACCTATTTGCCTATCTACTTTAAGGGACACTGGGCTGAATTGCTTTTACATTTTTAATTTTCGAACTATTCACTGGAATTGGTTCACTAAATATGAGTAAATAAAGAAATAACTTTGCAAAAATTCGAAGTTTTACAGATAATTTAGTTTACATACTATAAATATCAGTTTGGTTTTAAGTTATGCTATCCACAGACACACACCCACATACACGGATCTTTTTCTAAAAGTGCTTCTTTTTTCAGAGTATTTAAGCATGTATTTCCGGTGAAATCTCGGCATAAACTATTTTGAATGGAATACAATACCTGCCCCTAACTACTATGTACATTGCATGTACATACGCACTAGAAAAAGTAAAAATACTTACAGAAAGGACAAGCAGGCTTAAAGGATAGCGCATGCGTGATTTAAAGATTTTGTTGGGCTGTTAAAGCTGGCGGATTATGAAAAATCTTGAGCGAAAACAGTTCATAGTTTTCTATGAAATATTTACATGATACTGTAAAGTCAGTCTCAGTGTAGCTCAAGCATTTTACGTTCTGTTGTACCGAGATATGATTTATAATATACGTTATTCACGTTTGTGCATTTTCGTTTTTAAGGACATGTGGGTAGTGAATATGGCAGCACTTCATGAATTAACTGGGTTTGAACGTGGGATGATAATCGGTGCGCAACACATGCATATATGAAAAGAAAATTCCAGTTTCCGATGTTAACAGTGTTTGAGGTGGATCTTCAGTACGGCAGAGAAAATGTTTCCACGCGCCTAAACCGCCGCACCGGAAGACCACAGGTGAATAACGAACATCACGTAGCATCAGCAGGGCCATACGGGTCGCTCGAAGATCTACTGTGAAGCTGTAAAATTGGGAGTCAGGAACCGATTTCCACCAGGACTATACTTACTGAGCCAGGTGACTCAGGCGTTTCATCTGGGACTGGCATCCGTGGTTTTCCTGGGGCCTCTTAGGCAAATGCCGGGGTGCTGTATATCTACCACAGTTCCTTTCCCTTTCATTCCTTCATTTCATTTCCGTTCTTCATCTTTGAGGTCGGCGCAGGTGTGGCTTGAGACTCTGCAAGCAGATGGTACGGTCGCCTGCTCCGAGTAAAAATCTCTTCTTGTACTTGCGCTGGTTGAAGCTTGGTATGTTGTCCCGGCGCTAAATGGCCTCGTGGCGCGCCAGGGCTGCCATCTAGTGACTTACGGACTTCCTTGCGTCTCTGCGCTTAGCTCCGTCGTTTCCTGTGAGCTGGCTGTGGTTCCCCCTCCTCTCATCCCTTTCCGGAGGAGTGGAGATAGACCGCAATAGATCCGTACCGGGTCGCAGTTGTCGAGGTCCTAACATGCTCTACCCTCTACACGACCAACTCGTGTCCTACTGTTGATAACGCGACACGGAGCTCAACGACGTGCATGGACTTGCAAACATCAGTAATGGAACTGTGGCGGCATGTGATATGGTCAGATGAATCCCAGTTTTAGTTAGTTGTACTGAGCTGATGGGCGCGCGAGTGTGGCCTATGCCTCCTGTGTGCCAACAAGGTTGTGTCTAGGCAGGAGGTATCTCAGTTATGGTCTGGGCTGCATTCTCGTGGTTGCAATTATGTCCCATTGTCCGGCTGCAGGTTATGTGGACATTCTTTCAGACCATCAACATCCCTTTCTGGCGCTAAAGTACCCTGATTGAGAAGCCATTTTCAACAGGTTAATGTGACATGTCACCGCTCTTTGGTGGCATGCGGGTGATTTGTTGAGCCCTCCAGTGAATGGTTTGGCTTTCCGGGTCACCCAATTTGAATCTTATTAAGCATTTATGGGATGCTGTCGATACTGCTGTACTCTCCATGAATCCAGCACCAACTACACAAGAGCACTTGTGAATAGCACTGCAAGATGCACGGATGCATAACCCTCCAGAACGATTCCAACACCTTATAGAGTCAATGCCTCAACGTGCCTATTCTGCACTTTTAAGGGCTTGCGGAGGAGCAGCTCGCTATAAACATCACATACACTGCCTTTCTATGACTTTTGGCCACTCAGTGTATAAATGACACTCCTACGTCCTCTATCGAAGTATATTTGCATGTATATAATGTGGCCCATCATGGAGCGAACCTGTTTACGCTAGTACCGATAAAATTTGCCCCATTCTCTACAAATATCTCGCCCTCTTTGTTCAGAGATAATTCTAACCACTGGTTGGTAATGGTACTTTACATCACCAAAGCAATACATTTTATGCGAACACATTTTTCTGGGCGCTGGACTCCCTAAAATTCATTCGGCAGGTTTCGCGCAAGCTTAGAAGCAAAGCAGAGCAACAAAATTGAGGTATGAAGTATACTATTTACCCTGATATCTAGTGTCTTCAATGCTAAGTTTCTTTTATCCGCCCAGAGTTCGTGCATATACACGTGCGCTGTGTTTCGTTTAATAATAGTTTCCGGTAAATGAAATAACATATTCACCATAATGGCCGAGGACCTCAAAAAAAAAGAAACCTACTTTGCCAACACTGCGGAAAGACAGACGGGCGGGCTCTTCTTCCCCCGACTCTCACTACCCCCTAATTCTAGCGTCTAAGAAAAGGTGCCTGCATAATATATCTTAAAGGAAGAAAAAAGAAATAAAACAGAGTCTATTGCCTTTTAATTAACATTACTTTCCCTTCATCATGGTAACAAATTACTCTTTAAAAGCTTATTCTTTTATCTACTTCATGCTAATCAAGATAAAAATTAGCAGAAACGATCCCATTAATTGTTTCCTTATAAGCAGAAGGGAAATTAGGGAAGTCGCTAACCTAAATTGCCAGTGAAATCTTTGAAATTTTGGTTACTAAGTGATTCAAATTTGTTTTCTTTGTCTACCAAAAACTGTAGGTATATGACACAAAATGTGCTTTTTAAAAAGCTCTATATTATTGTGTGTTACAATTTTGTTTCAATCTCTTGCGGTTTACCAGCTATGCAAAAGACATCCAGAACATAGAGGACTTCAGGGACTATTCCCAGTAAATTCAAGATAAACATTTTATTTTCCATATAAATGTGTTTAATATACAGTATTTTAATGAAATCGTTAGAGCAATTTTGAGAAAATCAAAAATTTCGAACGTTTTTCTATGTAAAGGTTAGTTTAAGAAGGGGGTTCTTGAAAATCTTCGAAAATCCCTTGGGAGATATTAAAATGGGCTTTTTGTTTTTGAGTTATGCTGTCCACAGTCACACTCACACATACACACACCTACGCACATTCACGCACAGTCTTTCGCTCTTTCACGCTGACCTTTTTCTAAAATACTTTTTTTTGGATTAAGGGGATCTCAAAACATATATTTCTGAATAAGATTTTGTTATAAAATTTTTTGCTAGAATACAATATCTTCTTTACCTACTATGTATGCACTGCACATAGAGAGAGAGAGAGAGAGAGAGAGAGAGAGGGAGAGAGTAAAAAAGAAATAAATCGTCACATATGCGTGACACGAAGGAATAGAGGGAGAAAGAGAAGAATCTTCATAGGAAATAGACTTATGTGAGCAGTGCTGCGGGTTTAAAACCAATAAATAAGGTTCAATACCGAGCTTAGCGAGATTTAATGTATCAAAATAAAATATTTAGGACGCTGAGCTGATGGAATACAACATCGATATTTAACGAACTGCCGCGATGCGATGGCGTTTTTATAGTCGTTCCTTGCAAGTATTTGTTTTGAGAACATGGCTTTGATAATGAAGTTGCTTGTATTTCGTTAAATATCTCATTATATTATGTAAATTCCGCGTACAGCATTATCTGAAAGAGGGAGGAGAATTTAACTTTGAAAATATTTGTTATAAAAAGGCAAGTCTCGGTAGGAAATGTAATTAATGATAATAACAAAGGGAGAATATGAAGTTACTCCTTCAAAGGAAAGCAACAATACACAGAGCGCTCATAAAAAAGCAATAAAAATGCCCTTTTATAACTTTAGACGGTTAATTTGATTCCTTCAGACTATATACGTCAGTAAAGCACGCTGTGGCGCTGCAGGTGATATCGGACGTTCCCAGAATGGCCGACCAAATATGTTTTAATTCTCACAATGAATATGCCATGTAAATAAGGTAATACTTTTCAGTGTAAATATCTTATGCTATATTTGTATAAAAGAACGTGTATATTAACCACAGGGCATCAATGAACTGAAACGAAATCATTTCAGAGCGTGTACATGTGTCTTATACTGTGTCTTCAGATTTATCCGGCCTTTAGCGCCAGTGGGTTTAAATGCATGACGTCATTCTCAGTTCAGCGAGCCACTTGTCTCAAAGGGAAGGTAAGGAACTGAACCTTGGTCTCATGCATTACGACTTCGTAAACAGGTTGTGATGTTCTGGATGGCCCAGAAATATGTTTACCAGGATATTTTGTGCGTCTTTAATTTTTGTGTTCTATTAACTTATTCTGTATAGGCCATTTATCAGTAACTGCTGTAAAGATTATAAACAGTGTTGATTGTAATGGGGAATTTGTGTCATTAAAGACCTCAGCGTTACCGTAGCTGTCCACTTGTTTGAGTTATCTATCAGCATAAGTTCTGCGATTGCGGGTTTATCAGACGCAAGTGAATGTTCCAATTGTAAATATTGGAAATGCACAATACAAGTTCCATTTCAATAAGGATACCTCGAAACTTTTGACAATCACCTCTTTCTACTCATCGTTCGCTAGTTCTCTGCAAGAGGCAATGCGTGATAAACTCGCTACTTAATATGGCGCTGAGTGTAGAAACAGCGTGCTGCAGCTCCGACAAAATTGTGGTTGAACGTAATAATAACTGCCCGAAGTGTAGAAAAAATGTTTTAAGCGGTATTCTGCGTAGTTATTGTGATAAATAGTATCATTTTAAATGTGGAGGAGTGAATAAGGAAGCTGTACCAGAAAATGAGTGGTACTGTTCAAATGTGACTATGAGACTAGTACGAAGCACAAGCAAAATGAAGTAAAACATGGCAAAATGAAATAAAAACGTTATTTGAAATCGTAAAGGTACTGAAAATGGACATTTTAGAGTTAAACAAAGAGAATGAATTTCTTTGGAACTGTACTGTAAACCAGGAGGAAGATATTAAAAAAAAAATCTTATGTGTAACACTCGCATGACTTTCTCTACATCTCTGCACCAAATTATTGTTAAAAATCTTATGCTTCTATTTACTTCATGCTAATCGAGAAAAATTTAGCAGAAATGGGAGGCGAGCAGTCTAACCACTCACCCACGGCGCTAATATATGAACTACTTGGTGGAAATGAATGGAAGTGCGAGAGCATGTTGCCAGAGGTCTCTCACACGTACCAGAAAGCTGGGCGTCCCTAGCGTGAGTGTAGCGAAACTATAGCGCCAAATGGGTCTGCTCCCGCAACACGGGGAAGTTGAAGCAGAACAAGGCAGTACAGGCAAACAGCGAGCTGTTAGAATGCACTGTAGTGGTGTTCTTTACAACATGGCATCTAGACAACATTTGAACGACTTCACAGGGGAAGAATCATCGGGAAATTGGAAGTAGGACGAAGTGTGCCGAATGTTGCCCAGTAGATTGGTATTGTTCATAGGTTTAACTGGCAATGCTGTCCCAAGAAGAGGATTCCGACCATGGTCAGCTCCAGTAGCAACAGACGAGAAGAGAACCATATTGGACCATGTGATGCAAATGGAACCACATGTAACAGGACTGCTAGGCACGCAATCTCGCGCTGCACTGTAGCACGGCGACTGCATAAAGGTGATCTCTTTGTCCAACGGTTGTGTTTCATCGGCACATCGCACATTGGCAGTACCGTTTGCGAAGGCCCCAAGAGTTTCAGAATTGGGGAACGACGAGGAATGGGGTCACCTGCTCTTCTCGAATGTGAACATATTGAGTCTGTGATTCACGACGTATCCTCATCTGTTGAGAGATGACACGTAATGCATCCAGGAACACCTTTGAAAATGATCTTGTTGGTGGTCCGCATGGGAGGCATAATGTTGCATGGGCGTACCGATCTTCAAATCCTTGAACACGGTATGTTCATTAGTCAAAGTTATTATTATACTGTACTCCTTCCCCTTGCGGTCTTATCAGGGGTACAGTCAACCCTTAAGTCATTTACATGACAAACTTAATGTATATTTTGAATTTTCTGGGAATAGCCTCTGAAGAACTTCATTCTGGATGACTTTTGTGTAACTGGTAAACCGTAAGAGATAGATAGAAACTAACTAAAGAAAATATATAGATCATGTTAAAACGCACAATTGTACATTATTTCGTAGGTTAACCGTTTTCAAGATATTCCCTATTATTATTATTATTATTATTCTATGTTAATTTCATTGGATAATGACATTGTATTTACATTTTTATATTCATTGTTATCTTATCGCCAACATAATGTTAATTAACATAATTTTATTATATTCCAATGTATCCTTATAACCATTCTGTAATAATTATGGCTATCATAATGTATTAATGTTACAGTCGCGATAAGACTCTTACGAGCCAAAAATAAATATTTAAAAAAGTAATCTTTGTAACGAAACTTTGTGGAATAGTTAGAGCTAGTTATGTGAATGGAACACCTCAGCTTTTTCGTAATCCCTGTATTTTTTTAAATTAATAGTTTTGTACAGTTGATCATTTTCAGTCAGAATGTTCCTATTTACACCATTTCTAAAAAAAAAAAAAAAAAAAAAAAAAAAAAAACACTAGAATGAGGTGAATGGAAAAGTCAGCTTTCTGTAGTGTCTCTCGAAAATTCAATGGGTATAGAAAACGGCATGACTACACATCAGATTATTTATAAACCTGATATATAATTTTCAAATATAAAAGCCCACGCTACAACGTTGTAATTATTAAATAATTTTTAAAGTTATTGGTTTACAGTAATGAGCACATGCGCTTCAATGATAACAAGTGCAGTAATTACTGCAGACATAAAGGTATCAATGATGTTTACATCGAGGATTTAGGTTTAATTGCTGTGGGGTACTGACTCCCTGCAGATTAGCCTGGTCATAAAACTGGTGGTCTTGTGGACGCCGTAAAGCAATAACGAACAACCAACGTACAGAAAACTGCAGCCCAGCGGTAATACTATCTCTCAACTGGAAACAAAAAGCACAAATATAATACAGTCCTGTCAGCAATGCATATCCAGTGTTAATATTAAAACATGTTCAATGACAGGGAATTAATTATTCCATATCCTCCCATCCGCTAATATTGCCAACACAACGAAACAAAAAATGGATAGAAACAGGATTTTCACGTGTGCGTAGTATTCAAATTGTCACATTGCGACATCCACTGCTGACGGTGATAACTGCACGCTTTTCAAAAATCTGATGTGCTACATGCACATAACTTTCTCAACTTAAACTGGATCAAACTATTCTTAAAAATCTGATGTGATCCATTCACATGACTTTCTCTACATCTCTGTGGTAAATTATTGTTAGTAAGATTATTCTTCTATCTACTTCATGCTAATCCAGATAAACAATAGGTAGCACAAATGTCTTACTACTTAGTTCCTTATAAGTAGAAGGGAAATAAGGTCAAATGTTTTAAAATGTGGTTGCTATGGGAATGAAATCATTTCTTTGCATGGTTAGGAATAACAAGGAATATCTCGAAAACAATCAACTCCACGAAATAAATGTATGATATAATATTGTGTGATTTAAGGGGATATACATTTTTTTCTGTAATATTTTGTCTATCTCTTACGGTTTACCAGTTATACAAAATTCACAAACGCTTATCCAGAATAAAGAGGTCTTCAGAGACATTCCCAGAAAATTGAAGATACTCATTCTATTTGTCATGTAAATATGTTAAATATAAGAGATTTTAATCAAAATCGTTAGGGCCATTTTTGAGAAAACCAGCATTTTTTAAAAATTTTTCCATGTAAAGGGTAGTTGGAGGTGGGGGGATTTTCTTAAAAATGTTCTTGTTGTATCCTTGTGATATGCTGAACTTAGATATCAAGATTGGTATTGAACAGACTTTCCATTTTTGAGCTATACTGACACACACGGACATTTTTCTAAAACTTTTTTTTTTTGACTCAGAGGGTCCTAAAACATATTTTTCCCGTGAAATCTCGGTATCAATACAATAACTTCCTAAATTGTACATAGTACGTATAGAGAAAGTAAAAAAAATTCTACCTATTTCACGCTTATGAACACAAATATTAGCAGAAAATGTTTTGTTACTATATTATTCCCTTGTACAAATACAATAACGAAATAAAATACGTTAAAACAATAATATACTCTTTTAAAAGCCGGTCACTATGTGATAGTATTGAAATTCCGTTCCCTTTGCTTAATCACGATAAAAATATGAATAATTACTTCCTATTTAACAAAAGTATATAAATGTATAATAAGTAATATCTAGGAATAGTTACCTCCACAGTAAAATATTTTGACATACATTATTTTTGATGAGGTCTACATTTTTTGTGCATTAAATGCTATCTAGAGGTTACGGTTTACCAATTATAAAGTCATCCAGAGCGAATAGGTCTTCAGAGGCTATCTGATAAAATTTAAGTTATACATTTTATTTATCACGTAAATATATTTAATATATGACATTTAAATCAAAATCTTTATCCATTTTTTAGAAAAACAATATTTTTGAAACTTTTCCTATATAAACTGTAGCTGGCAGTTTCTAAAAATCTTGTCGTATTCTTGAAGGCCGATAGTCTTAAATACTAAGTTTGGTATTTAACAAACTTTCGTTTTTGAGTTATGTTGTTCATAGACCGACACAAGGACACACGCGGACCCTTTTCTTAAAACGCTTTTTACCAGGGGATCCTAAAACGTGTATTTCCAATGAAATAGCGGCCGCGCGATGGCTGAGCGGTTAGACCACTTGCCTTTCACAAAGTCACCCTGAGTGCGATTCCAAGCGACCGCCATCGCATTCCACCGGTACTCCATCTTCGTTCCATGTATCATCAGGGTCATCATCTGCGGTGCCAAGGTAGTAAAAGCGGACGTTAAACACTATCAAAACAAAGTAAAACAAAATCACAATGACATGTTGGTGTTGAATGATTGGGTGAAATGAAAAACCTTCTCTCCACTGTGCATGATATAGAAAGTGTAAAAGTAGGTTAACTTCATACACCCAAGCTCACGGGTTCACACCCGGCGGACGAGGACGGATTTTTTCGGGCATGGCTTCCTTCGGAAGAGAAGTAAAGCCCTTGGTGCCGTGCCGTAGATTTACAGTACGTAAAAGAAGTCTGATAAAGATGCCTCTGAGCTAAATTATGCGGTCTTTCACGCCCAGTATAGAGTGGGCTGCTGAGAGCCACAGCGTTAAAGAGCGTTCATAAATAACACGCCATTTACATTTTCTACAACGCCCGGGACTTGAGTACAGGAGCTTCTAAGTCGCTTGCCTGGGGTTAGGGCGTTAGTTGCCTTTTCCCCCATCATCAATAAAAAAAAAAAAAAAACCATTAAGATATGTTATCTCAACATAATTTGAGATCTCCTTGTGGTTTACCGGGAAAACACGAGTACAAGCCATGCTAAGGATTTTTACACCCGACAAAATCCATCGTCCTCCGCCGGGTTTGAACCCGCCACCTTGGGTATATGAAGTTTGCATGATAACCATTACACCTCGGAATGCGACAGAGCGTTGTAGTTAACGAACTATTAAGTCATTTAGTATACCGTCAACTAGGAGATCCGAGGTTCAAATCCCGGCTTGGGCATTGAATTTGTTAGTCTGATTCTACCCCTCCAACTTCTGCTCCAAACACGGATGTGTGAAAGGAACAATACATTCACATTCAAAATGATAAGAATGTAGCCTTTGAAGGAATTGGGAGAAATTCAGCTTTATTTATGGACGTCATTTAACTGCTGTGATTCCCATTCTATATTGGGCGTGAAAAACCACTTAATTTTGCTCAGAGGCTTCATCAGGCTTGAGGTTCTTTTACATGTCGTGGGATTTACTTCCCTTCCTTAGGAAGCCATGCTAAAGCCGGGGTTGAACCTGCAAACTTGGGCACCATGTTACCTCTTGATACAGGAGACGACGAAAAAAAGAAATGGTTAGATCTTGCAGGATGGTAGTTGAGAATTCAGGATAACTAGAATTACTGTCTATTGGAAACCCTTCAAAAGAGAGAATGAAGATAACTTAGCTTATGCACAGCATTGCATCTGTGCTCTAGTTACCTCGCTTGGGGCCGATGAGATCTGGGAATAAGTACCGTGGCTTGAAGAGAAACATTGGCAAAGTCGTCTCAGAACATTCCCAACGCTCACCAACAGCAAGTTACTCGGTTCGGCCTTTAACTTACTTTCTAGTACGATCAAAATAACCATATCCATGTTTTGGACAAGAACGTGGGCATTATTATTTGCCAGAAAAGGCCGATTTCTGAATATGCCTTTTAAGTAATGATCAAGGAGGTTAGTATAGAGCGATTATAAAGTCTCATCCATTTTCGAGCTTTTATTCCAGGTTGATATACATTATATTGACAAGACGTGAAGAACGAGTGGCTGCTGTTGGTGCTCAATTGTGCCGTTTAATGTGTGGGGATAGCACATGCAAATTTAATATTTCTATCTGTTGCTTCGTTTCTACTTACTTTGCTTTAGGTTTACCTTAGTAAATTTAGATTTTTTGAGCTTTTTGTTTGTTTAATGTCCAGTAGATCATATATGAGTTGTTTTTCGTATACAAACTTTGCGATTGGCATGTTATAAGTTATCGAAGCATGTTCAGCTTTATGTTAATGCTCATACAGCACCCATATCTAGAGACTCCGACGTGATCTTTAAACTGTTTAAAGAGTAGTTATTTGCTATTTGGTGTGCTTGCGAAGCAAAAAAAAAAAAAAAAAAAAAAAAAAAAAAAAAAAAAAAAAAAAAAAAAAAAAAAAATTGAACTTATATTGAGTTTAAAATAAGAACTGAAGCTTTCCTGGCGACGTGTTAATTCCAAATCTTCTCGGGCTTCTAGCCAGGTAAAAACTTGGCTTGACACCAACGTTTCGAAGAAGTGCATCTTCCTCGTCAGTTCACCCTGAAGACGAGGAAGATGCACTTCTTCGAAACGTTGGTGTCAAGCCAAGTTTTTACCTGGCTAGAAGCCCGAGAAGATTTGGAATTATATTGAGTTATTAACATTTTATAAGTTATACCTATTTCGCCTATAGCAATTGTTATTGCATCTTCACCCTTTATATGGGCTTATTTTAGCCAGGACCTTCCACAATTTTCCTTTTACTTTCATTTATAAGTAGGAAGTATTTTAATTTGATTATCCTTGGAAGTAATATACGACATGAGCTAGCAGGTCTTATCATTTTGGAAAAAATAGGAGAGATTTACGCACGCGATGCCCGAAAAGGGAGGACATCTAAATTACCAAGTACGATAATACGTAATATTTGTATTCATTATTGGGAGTGATACTTTTTTAATGTGCTGCCAAGTTTATGGTTATTATTGAATGTTTTATACTTAATTTGACAGAATATTAAATTTATAAAAGGAAGACAGAAAGAAATAGAAGAAAGAACTTCACTCCTTACAGGGCATCAAGGGCAAAGGGTAAGCGTCACCAACTCGTACGTTTGCTCCAGGCATGCAGTGGAAATCCTTATTTATAGGAAGTGGCGGAATAAATGTTTATGTGGCAATGTTTTATATTGGTCATCTCCTTAGCACGGTGGTAGCACAACTGCTCACTCAGCGGGAGACCTGGGTTCGATTCCCGGTACCGGCGTGGGGTAGATTCCTGGTAGACCTGGTCCGGGGTGCACTCAGCCTCGTGAGGTCCCTTGGGGACTAATTGAGGAGCTACTTGATGAAGAAGTAGCGACTCCAGACCATGAGGACCGCAATAACCGACCACGTCTCACCCTCCAATACTGCACACTGCATTTTTGACGTCTGTCATAAACCGAGATGGGGGACGCAGCGGCCGGGCGGTAGACCAAGGTTCCTTGAGAGCTATTGTGCCATGGAGAAAATGTAAATGGTGTGTTATTTATGGACGTTCTTTAACTGCTGTGGTTCTCAGCGTCCCGTTCTAAATTGGGCGTGAAAGACCGCTTAATTTTGCTCAGAGGCCTCTATCAGGCTTGAGGTTCTTTTACCTGCCATAAATGTACGACACGGGACCAACGGCTTTACTTCCCTTCCGAAGGAAGCCATGCTAAGAATTTTTACACCCGAAAAAATCCATCGCCCTCCGCCGGGTTTGAACTCGCGACCTTGGGTATATGAAATCAGCATGGTAACCATTACACCACGGAGGGCGACGTGCCATGGAGTTATTATTAATATTCTGTATTCAGAAAATTCAATTTACAGCTGCATTACGCAACCCAGGGAAGTGAGTACCTCAGGACGTTTCTTTCGAATTGTGTTAGATACCAAGATCCTTTTCATATTCTCTACTGTAAGTGTGAAAGTTTTGCGTTGCAATTGCTGTTAGCTTTATAATACGATTACAATGGCACTGACCAACTTAAGGAGCTTGTTTTTCTATGTTATCAAATGGCATTACTACGTTTCAAAATTGTCATTATAGTTCGTAATTATTTGCTTTACGACTACCAAACCTATGAAAATATGTATATAAAAACAAATACTGATTTAAGAGACATTAGAATAGGATAATTATTAATTATTATGAAAATATTTCATAAACCCAAATGATCTTCCTAACGAAAATTTAGTTGACAAACTACTAGTCCTAAATAAATGGATAGGCCCTTTTAACTAAAACAATTCTGAAAGGTGTTAATACAACAAACGCTAAGTTTTAGTGTTAAAGGCATTTATAACCCGACTTCATCACTAAAATAGTCAATTTAACCTGGGTCAATGTTGCACTCAAGGAATTATTCTTACTTTGCGCAGTCACGCTGGTCACGCAAAGTAGCTGTCTGCCTTACTCAATGAGCAACCAGTTAGTGACGCCTGGCATAGGACATTTAGTGAATATACCAAGCTCCGCTGATCAAGTTCACTAGACCAGATGATTGCATTGTAGACTACTCAAGTACGCCGTAGTCCTAGTGCACCGTGCAAGATTGGGAGATAGGAAACCAGGGTCGAATTTGTGAATTACTAACAGACCCTGCAGCTGTGCTCGCATTAGTTCTTTGAAAGCAGAAATTAATTTTTCTTCTGTCATTGTCTCCCACTGCCTTTTCCAATCCCAATATTTTTCGTCTTTACCTTTACATTTCTTTCCAATCGTCATCTATTCTTTTTTTTTATTTCTCCTCTCTCTCTCTCTCTTCCATACTCGTTCTTACCCTTCTTCGTCTTTCTTCTGTACAACCTAATGCAATTATGTTTTCACAGCTGGTAATTAAACTGCTTCGTTTGGCATCACAAGCAAAAGAATAAAGGGGAAGAGGGGGAGGATATTTAATATTTCGTGTGTAGTGGTAGTAGTAGTAATAATTATTATAACTATAATAATAATTTATGGAATCTAAATTATATTTTCAATTATTTACAAAATCATACCATATTACTTAAACTATAGTGCTTGTACTAACGTACAATGGGTTTGGGTACCCTTTAAAGCGATACATCCATTTAGCTGCCTGCCTGTGGGAGAGTGTAACCCCCTTTTAATTTCTGCTACTTATTCCACCCCATGCTCTGTATTTTCTCTGCTATTCTCTCTCTCTCTCTCGCTCTCTTTCTCTTTCTCTCTTCTTATCCACTTTTCTGTTATCTTTCCCAAATATTGCCCTTTCTATCGAATTCTTTTCTTTCCCTTCCTATTCAAAATTTTCATTGCTATCATCTTTCCTGACGCAATTTCCATTTAGGCTCCAACATTTCTTTCCCTTAATTCCTTACCTCTTTACAGTCAGATAAACAATAAACAATGCTTGCTACTCCCCGTACAAAATCAACGCTCTAATTCATTGCCTCTCATCCATTTCAAAATTAATGTTCCTCATCTAAACTAATCCTTTTCTCTCCTGTTTATTACGCACATCTACATACCCTTCTAATCATTATTACTTTCTCAAGCACATATGACATACAATGTACATAGTAACTAGAGAAGGTATTGCAGTCCACCCAAAATTCAATACCGAGATTTCACTGGAAATAGGCGATTTAGGGTCCCTTGTATAAAAAAATGAATAAAAGGTCCTGTGTCTGTGAACACGATAATCAAAAACGAAAAGTCGCTAAAATACCAAACTTGGTATATAAGTTTAGTATCTTCCAAAGATGTGACACGAAGGTTTTGAGGAAAATATCCCCACCCCAAACTATCCTTTACATGGTAAAATTTTCGAAAATTTTGATTTTATCAAAAATGGCTGTAACGATTTTGATTAAAATACCGTATATTAAAGACATTTAAACGGAAAATAAAGCGTATATCTTGAATTTTCTAGGAATAGCCTCTGCAGGCCTGTTTTTCTGAATGAATTTGGCTGGATTTTGCATAACTAGTAAACCGTAAGAGATAGACAAAAACTTACTACACACAAATGTAGATATCGTTAAAACACACAATTTATGTCATATAACATTTTTTCATAGAGCTGACCATTTTTCAGTAATTGCTTGTTATTTGTTTCAGTTTTAAAACACTTAAAACTTTTCACATACGGCAATTTGTGAACTCCAGGCAATGCATAGAAACAGATTTCATCCACATGGCAACCAACTTTTAATGTCGTTTTAGCCCAGTGTATTCCCTTGTTTCCTGTCTGCCCACTTCATTTATTCTAATATTTATCTCGATTAGAATGAAGTAGATTAGAAGCATAAGCTTTTTAACAATAATTTGTTAAAGAGCTGTAGAGAAAGTCATGTGAAAGGAACACTGAGAATTTTAATAGATGTGTCTATCGCTCTAGCCTAATGTATTTCCTTACACCCTTCTGCTTACAATGAAGCAAGTAATAAGACTAATTCTGCTAATGTTTAGCTCGATTAGTATGATGTAGAACAAAAGAATACTCTTTTGTAAGAACAATTCGTATATGGAACAGCTAGAGAAAGTTATGTGAATGGAACACATAAGATATTTTTCCTTTACTTTTCAGTATGATCAAAGTGACATTATAATATTTTATTTTATATTTTTTTGTGGTTTATGAGTATTCTCTTCTAAACGTAAACATGTATTAATAAAATAAGAACTGAAGCTTTCCTGGCGACGTATTAATTCAAAATCTTCTCGGGCTTCTAACCAGGTAAAAACTTGGCTTGACACCAACGTTTCGAAGAAGTGCATCTTCGTAGTCTTCAGGGTGAACTGATGGATTGAGCTTGCGGATATTGGTATTTATAAGAGCTGGAATGAAGCTAACATCTGATTGGTTTAACGAAGTCCGTGCCCATGTCTCAGTCATCTTAAATACCAGGCCATAATATCACGCGAACCAATCAGATGTTAGCTTCATTCCAGCTCTTCAATCCATCAGTTCATCCTGAAGACGAGGAAGTTGCATTTATTAATAACTTTATTAATAACTTTATTAAGATTAGAATTTATTATTTAAGGATGTTAAAATTTAATTCTTGTTTTGTTTTAATTTTTATTTAGTTTTTTCTAGTATACTCTTGTTTCCTATTTATCTATTCTAATTCTCATGATTTTTGTATTATGTTCACTTTTTTCTCCCTCTTCCATAGGTCTCCAATCCCAATTTTCGTCCAGATTTTCTCTAGTTCTATCCATCCCACTTCTTGTTTTTAATTATCTTCAGTTTATACATACCAATATTTCAACACCCTCTCTCGGATCACTGTTCTTATTCCCGGTCTTTCTAACTCTACCTTTAGGCGCTGCTCTATTTAGCCCTAAAACCTCTTTACAGAATGTTTCATATCTTTAAGCTATGTGTGGTTACCCCCATATTTCCGCCCCACGTAACACTTTTGCTCCTACTGTTGCCTTATAAACCCTTTCTAATTACTTAACTGCTCATCTCCGGTAATTCATATTTACATATAAGTACTAAACCTGTTCTACCTTTTGCTTCTATCTTTCCAACATTATGTGTTCAGCTTCCCTATAACTTAATCTTACACTCAAATGGTCAAGATATTTCATTGTTTAAATGTGTTTACCTTCTAAATACTATTTCTCTTCTTTCTTTAATACGATTCCTTTTCTAAACACCACTATTTTTATTTATTTGTTTATTTCTATCCCCCACTCTGAGCGGCATTTCTGAATTTGTTTCATTGACCTCTGAAGCCCTATTATCTTGAACTCTCATCATTATTGGGCGGTCGCCCTCCGTGGTGTAATGGTTACCATGCTAACTTCATATTCCCAAGGTCGTGGTTTCAAACCCGGCGGAGGACGATGGATTTTTTTCGGGAGTAAAAATTCTTAGCATGGCTTCCTTCGGAAGGGAAGTTAAGCCGTTGGTCCCGTGTCGTAGATTTACGGCACGCAAAAGAACCTCAAGCCTGATAGAGAGGCCTCTGAGCTAAATTAATCGGTCTTTCACGCCCAGCATAGAATGGGACGCTGAGAACCACTGCAGTTAAAGAGCGTCCAAAATAAAACGCCATTTCCATCATTAGTGGGCAATGCCATTTTTTTCTCGGACGCTTTCTACTGTTAAACTAAGAATAAGTTGAACAATATTAGGCTTTGAATTTTCTTTTGAACGATATTTTTAATCTCTCGAGCCAGTACTATTTATTTACATACATTGTAGTTAAAGAAGCTGCTGTATTGCATCCTAAGTTTCACCAGAAATAATTTTTTAGGAACCCTGAATACAGATTTAGTAAAAAGTGTGTGGGTGCGCGTGCACGTGTGACGATGAACAGCATAGCTCAAAAATAACAATACCACCAAAACCAAACTTGCTATTTAAGTTTAGTATCTTCCAAGATTTTCAAGAAAGTTCACCAGCCCATACTACTCTAAACGTGGGAAAGTTTTCGAAATTTTCTTTTTTTCAAAAATGACTAAGGATTTTGATTAAAATGTCGTAATTAAACATATTTACGTTACAAATACAGAGACTTCTTCAATCTGGGTGACTTTTGCATAACTGGTAAACCGTAAGATATGGACAAAAATTAGCTGCAAAGGAAAGATAGATCCCCTTATTACACAGAATTTATCATACAACATTTTACGTTGCTAACCATTACCGAGATACTCCTTATTTTCAATTTTAAAATCGTTATGCCTTTTTCGAACGGGAATTTGTCATTTATTTTTTATTCATTTTTATTTTACTCCTGACCATGTAAATAGAATCGACTTGTTAAAAGATTTGATTATCGCTTTAGCCTAGTGAATTACCTTATATCCATTATATTTATAAGCAACTAAGATAAAACCATTCCTGCGTAGCATGAAGTAGACACAGACGAATACGTTTTTGTAAGAATAGGTAGAGAAAGTCATCTGAAGGGAGAAAAAGACAGATTCTTTTAGTGGTTTTAGATAGACATAGATGACTTTGCTGTCACAGAAAAAAAAATAGTGGGCACTGAAATAAAATGATAAAGGACTCGAATAATCGTATATTTTGTGGGCAAATTGTAACATGAACTTCGGAGTATCACCATTGAAAATCAGCGCATTATTAATACATTGACAATATTTTCGTATTACAGAGATTTATTATATTGAACAAAGATATTCAGAACACAATACTTTCCTACATACTATACATAGTATGACAAGTAAAAATGTTTTTATCAGGGAATCTCACAACGTGTATTTCCGCTGAAATCATGAAATCAAATTTATGGGTGAAATATAATTCTTGCCCTGGTCACTTATGTATGAAACAAAGTAAAACTCCTACCGTATCCTACAACTAAATGCCTTTTAATTGACTAGATTAACAAGAAATAGAATAACATTCTTTGTAGGAATAATTTGTGGAAGAGTGAGAAATGAAAGTCATGTGATGTAACATAGTTAAACGTTGCGCCACACAGTGGTTTCCTGATCAGGGAATTTCTTGTTCGCGAATTTGCCACTATATGCACGTGGTGACGAGGCATCAACTCATCGTCCTATAGGGAGAATGCACGACTGGGTGGGTGTGAACCATAACGAATTTAACTCAGGGATTTCTCCCTGGGATACTTTTACATTACATGCGGCCAAAGGCATTGTCGCCGCCCTCCGTGGTGTAGTGGTTGTACCAAGCTAGCCTCTAAAACCTAAGATTGCAGATTCAAACCTCGTGGAGGGTGATGGTTTTTTTCGGTCGCAAACATCCTTATTATGGCTTCTCTCGGAAGGGAAGTAAAGCCGTAGGTCCCTGTAATGTTCACTTGCACGTAGTAGAACCCTATACCTTGAAAGAAAAAGGTTTCTGGGCAAAAGTCTGCTGTTTCGCATCCGCAAGTCGAGATTTCGTCCTACAATGCCATGTGTGAGCGACGATCCCTAGTCAACACGGCGCATAGCGGTGAACTAACGAACTGGGAATTAAAATCCGATCATGGAAGCATCGTAACGATACTCTTTGCTGCACTTAGGAGCTATTGGAAATAACTAACTAACCAATAGCATTACTTCCATTCTAAGGAAGCTGTAATGCTTTTATGTCTTAAAGAAGTCCATTATCTGCACTGTGTTTGACCCCGCAACTTTGGATATTAGAGAAACCACTGTTACATTCCTTTGAGAGGGTTACTTTTCATAAATTTCGTGTTAAAAGCCCCTTTTACAATGTTTTACTTCTTCTAGCCCTATATGTACAATGCATATAGTGGATAGAAAAGGTATTGTATTGCACCCAAAAATTCGATGTCGAGATTTCACCGGAAATATCTGTTTTGGGGGTCCCTGAGCCCGAAAAAATCTTTTATATAAAAGGTCCGTGTGTGGGTGTGTGTATATCTGTGGACAGCATAGCTCAAAAACGAAAAGACCGTTTAATACCAAGCTTAGTATTTACGTTTAGTATTTTCCAAGGATACGACACGAAGATTTTCAAGAAAATTCCCGCACCACAAACTACCATTTACATTTTCGAAAATTTTGATTTTCTCTAAAATATCGCTAACGAGTTTGATTAAAATCCCGTATATTAAAGCTATTTACATCCAAAATAAAATGTATATCTTGCAATTTCTAGAGATAGCCTGTAAAGACCTCTTTATTCTGGATGAATTTTGCTGAATTTTGCTTAATTGCAAAACCGCAAGAGATAAGACAAAAACTTACAACACAAAAAATGTAGATCTCTCAAAATACACAATACAATGTCCTTTACGTTTTTGTTGTGGAGGTAACCGTTTTCGACATATTCCTCCCTATTTGTTTCATTTGTGAAATATTAATAATTTCTCAGACAGAAAGTGTCCGTTTTTCTTTTATTCTAATTCTGGCCAAGCAAAGAAGCGCATAACGATATCTTTTAAAATATTTGACTATCACTTTAGCCTAGTGCATTCCCTTAGGTCTCTTTTACTTATAAGGAACTAGTAATAAGAAGTAATGTTTATCTCGATTAGCATTGTGTAGAAAAGTATAATATGTTGTAGGAAGACTGTAGAGCAGCTAGAGAAAGTCATGTGAGTGTAACAAATCAGATTTTTTGTTAATATTATTGTGGCGTAATTCATTAATATGCTGTGTATATAGGGATTACATGAATTTATTAAATTATTTCATATTATTAGATTTATTACGATATTTTGCATTAGAAGCACACTATAGGGGGAAAAGCTTCATCACATAACAATTTCAAAGTAAAAACAAAACGTAGATATAATTACTTTTGATCGTAAATACATAATCCCTCAGCAAACATTCAAATGCTCAATATGTCATCTATTTCTGGTGTAATTATTACTATTCATTAAAATAAAATGTTATTCTCTCTGACGTTTTAATTGCGAGTGAGGGAAAGCATACTTTTCATTTTCTCCATATTAATACATAATACGTTTCATATGCATACATTTTATTTTCTAATATTAAATATTCCTGATTCGAATGTATCAATAAGCATTCGTATGC
This sequence comes from Hymenopus coronatus, assembly GCA_030762935.1. NCBI lineage: Eukaryota > Metazoa > Arthropoda > Insecta > Mantodea > Hymenopodidae > Hymenopus > Hymenopus coronatus. Next base: position 121,520,074 of record CM060897.1, on the reverse strand, counting down.
ATTAACACGTATTTGCAGTGAATTTCCATCGTAAATGTTGGCTTTGCTGAATTTCAACTACAAATATTGCTACATTGATTGCAACTGCTAGGGATGCTCAGATGTAAGGCTGAGTAGAGGAGCGGAGTGATGTGCCTATTTGCCAACTAGGAATTATGCACATAACATTTTGACAAAACACCACCACAGTTCGAGAGTATAGATATAAACAAATCTTAACTTTACTGTCGAATTTTTACTTTCTCTACACGTACTCTGTACAGAGTGTATAGAGAAGGTATTGTAATGCACCCAAAGATTCGATACCGAGATTTCACCGGAAATACATATTTTGGATCTCCCTGAATCCAAAAAAACATTTTTGTAAACAGGTCCGTATGTGTGTAAGTGTGTCTGTGGACAGCATAGCTCAAAAACGAAAAGACCAAACTTGGTATTTAAGATTGGTATCTTCCAGGGATGCGACATGAAGATTTTCAAGAAAATCCCCCCACCCCCAGCTACCCTTTACATGCAACTTTTTTCAAGAATTTTGATTTTTTCAAAAATGGCTCTAACAATTTTGATTAAAATATCGTATATTAAAGATGTTTACCTGGTAAATAAAATGTATATCTTGAATTTTCTGGGAATAGCCTCTGAAGACTACTTTATTCAGAATGAATTTTACGGAATTTTGAATAACTGCTAAACCGAAAGAGATACACAAAAACTTAAAACACAGAAAATGTAGAGCACTTTAAAACACACAATTTATGTCATATATATATTTTTTCGTGGAGTTGATCGTTTTTGACATATTCCTTGTTTTCGGTTTCAGCTTTGAAAAACTTATACATAATTTTCTCATATAGGAATTTGTCAACTCCTCTCCATACAAACATTGGAACTTCAGACTCATAGCAGCCAGCGTTTGATTATCAGTTTAGCCTATGGTACTCCTTTATTTCCCTTCTACTTACAAGGAGGCAAGTAATAAGACTATTTCTGCTATTCAATGCCTGAGTCTCTAGCCGTGTGCTCTACTACTAAGCCACCATGACAACGTTCCGGCACCGCATTAAATTTCTCAACTGGCTCGCATGTTTTGCGGTAAACAATAAGGTGATCTGAAATTATTTTAGATGACATACTTTAATGACGACTTACAATATCGTAAGTACTTTTAAGTCCCAGGATCCATATTATAGCCATCTATTGTGGTCAATTAGTATTAATTTAATTGTTTTTCATAAAAGCCAATGTGTAAGACAGGAATTGGATAGGCAAAGTCAGACTGAAATACTCAATCCCGGCTATGGTATTGAATATGATATGAAGTTGGATATGAAGTTTTGTAATTTCAGTTATGCTGAACACACACACACACACACACACACAGATGCGTGCTTTTATGTATTTCCGGTGAAGACTTGGTATTGAATATTTGGGTGAAATACAAAACCTTCTCTATCTGCTATGAACATTGTACATAGCAGAGAAAGTGAAAAGAAAGCTAAGCACTTAATGCCTCATATTAAAATAGATTGACCGCTCACGGTGCTTACATGCATCTTTCTTATGGTGTTTTCCCCTCAAAAGTAAGATTTTCCTGGAGCTCAAAAAGTACGACGTTGCAAACAATCTTCTGGGAATTGTTTATGAATATCCGAGTTTTGAAAATAAAAATGAGCGAGAGGGAGGAATAACGAACGCAGAAAAGCCTCAAGGAGAGAGATTTTTTTACAGTTGGTAATGTCATTGAAAAAACTTTTGCGCTGCAGCGACACATTACAAACGTATCAAAATTCCATCAAATCAGTCGCTACGGGAATGACATTTTCAAGTATGCAAATTGTAGCTTCTGCCTCTTTTCAAATGACATTCCCTCTCGATTTGAGAGCACAGAGGTGGAACTTCGCGGGGGAGAATTTATATCGGTAAAGAAGAGAAGAAAGAAGAGTGAGAGGGAAGTTGATTGTAACAAGTAAACTTGTGGAATGAAAGAAGAGGATGTGTTTCTGTATCTGTCAAATTTAAAGTTGTGTATAGCTGCAGGCAAACACGTGTCATCTAGCAAGGGTAATATATCACGACCAGCTCTTGCGAAATGAAAATTGTTTGAAGGAACAAAGGTGTATTTCGTCCCTCCCTAAATGCTGAACAGCAAAGCTTATATTGCGACGTGAAAAAGCAATTTAAAAGCTAACGCTCTCTGAACAGAATTAAATGCGGGGTTCTTAACTCCTTTACGGTTCACCTATGGACGTAGGTATTGCATTCCTCACACAATTTGATATCATGATTTTATCGAACATATACATTTTTGTATTATAAATGATATGCGCACATTGCTAAATATATAAACGAAATACATTAATCTAGACCTAGTTTTATCGTTCACATTTGTCTTTTTTGCAGTTTCCAGCCTTTCACAATGTTTGTTGCAGAGTTTGAGGCAGTACTAATGACTGCAAGAAGATGTAATTAACAAACAAGATAATTTAAATAATTGTATGAAATAATAGAAATAAGATTAAGTTATTAGAGGATGTACGCATGAGCTTAATTATAAGAAATAACATATAGATGAAACTGTACATGTCATGAACGAAATCTTTCGGAAGGTTTTTATAGGTAACAGCCAGGGAGTTTGGATGAAACGTCTGGAATAATATCCTTGAGTTAAAAAGACTACATAAGTCTTAGAAGGGGTGGTGAGATGGTGAAAGTCATGAGAAAGATGTCTCTTCTTAGCTTCCGGAGAAGGCCGCGTTATCTTGCATGGGAATACCGACGTTTCGCTCATCTTGCCGTGAGCTTCTTCTGGGCTCTTGTGCCTACGCATCCATTTAAGTCATGAGAAAGTTATTGAGCGTGAGAATAGTAGAATAGTTTCTATTGGCTCACAAAAAAAGACGATACTGGGAGCGGGAAAGAAAGCCAATTAGAACACAGTTTTAATGCTTAGGCAAAACAAGAGTATTCGAATATATTCTATAAAGACACAGTTCTCAACTCAATTGGTTTTTATTTACTGTACAATGCATTCGTTTAGGTAGAAGAAGTACAGATTATTTACGTAAGGAACATGATACGCGACATCTAGAATTCATGTGTAAGTGAACGCGGAATACAGATCAGCTATGATGTCCTAGAAATATAACCTGTAAATGAATTATGAAATCTTTGGTAACAGTTTAAATAAATTGCTTAAACTGAAAGTTAAAATGTGTTATCTCTGAAATAGTTCCTTGTACCGTGTTCGCCCTGTTAAGAGGTACTTGGTTGACCGAGGAACCCAACTAGTCGGAACAAATATGAATAATATATAAAAACATAATTTACAATATAAAGTAATTCATTGATAACGAGGAGTGCGGGAAAACGCCACTGTTCACAGATAGCCTTCATTCAGCTGGTGGAATCTATTGTTTGGCAGAACTTGTGGTGGAAGCCGTGTATTGCACATCGCATTACTGTGTCGAAGCTCTTAGTTTGGTTCCATTCTTCCGTTGCATTGGCTTCGGTTGAATAGAAGCCGCTCCAGATAATTTTCTATTTTCCATAACTATTTGTCGTGTATTCTCGTAGGCCGTGACATTTGGCAAGAGTTCTGCAGGCTTCTATGGAGAAATTTTCTTTCGTTAAGACGTAGGCCAATCTTGACGGTGTTGTCTTGACTTGGAGTTTTGCTTTTTTCTAAAGTTATCAGGTCGTACACTTTTAGGTTCTCCCAGATTATGTCGATTTCATATGTTGCCATTGGAGCTATGGCCTTATGGCCATATAAGACAGTATCATTGCCTTCTTTATGGAAAATGCTTGGAGTTGCTGGATGTTGTAGCTGCTGTTACTCCCTATTTCACGTGAAAATTGAAGGATATCAATATTGTTTGGAGGGAAACTCCACTGTATTTGAATTTTGGTACTGGTTCTGGTGGTTTCTTTGGAAACTCAGTGTGCTACTTGCTCTGAGTTTACTTCCTCTTCTGAAAATCATCTGTTTGGTTAAGCCGCAGTTTATTTGCAGGACACTTTTCAGTTTTTGATATGTCTGTTTAGCACCTTTTGTAGCTCTTCTGAACCTATTACCATGTCGTCAGCTAAAGTATGAACGTTAACGAGATATCCCTAATGATGTCTATGATGTCTGCTGTTATGATGTTCAACCGTGTCGGACTGATTGGGTCTTTTTGTAATGCCCCATTTGATTGAGTTTAAGTCTTGGGCAGGATGACATCAGATACTCGGATGTGGTTATTGTATCTTAGAAAGTCTGATAGTACTTTTGATATTTGGTATATGTCTCGAATTAATAGGCTGAGTTTTTGAACAAGCTTTTTTCTTTAATAGTTTCGAGCTCTCTTGTCACATGTTGAAAGGTACTCAGTTCATATTTTAATTACTTACTTGCTCTTCAAAGTTTAGGCTACTTACTAGCCTGATCCGACCTCAATTTTCCATTCATGTCTTCATAGGTCCATCAACATACATTCCGGGAGAGTGACATTTAAAGGTAAGTATGAGAATTTCATTGTCCTCCAACATACAAATATTATTTTTTCAGTTTCTCTTGATTTGGAAAATTCTGCCATTCAACGAGAATATATTTAGTTTTGCTTTTATATCTTTATTGGATTTTCTGTATTTTAGAGATCATCCAGTCACTGACCAAGGAACAGCATTTCAGAGGATTGTATTTTATTTCAATAATAGTTTTATTCGTCCACATCTCGTTTCCATATATCAATTTTGGCATAGTCATATTCTTATAGAATTTAAGTCGAGTATGTTCTTTTAATTTACTCTTCAATGTTTGACGAATTGTTCCACACACACATATGAAATCGATGCAGCTTACATTATAAATGAAGTTTGTTTTATATGGAGGGAATCTCCCCACACATCACCTTACTTTCCCTGTCCGCCCCTTTGATATTTAAACTACTTTTCATTTGTCAAAAATAAAATCGAGGTAGTTTATTTCATAATTCACTGATATAGACTACGTGATATAAACTTAATAAGTTCATTGAAACAGATATTCTACTCTCAACGGACCATTGGCACAATGATGTCGCAGACTCAGCTGCAATTTTATGACGAAAACACATCAAAATCTAAAAAATGACTTCTCTTCCTTATAAGCTCTATTCGCCAGAAAAAAAAAAAAAAAAATTATATAGTTTTTAAATGCAACTATACAACTTTACGATTTTCTCTTTTAACTATAATAACTTGGGGAAGCATTGTATTTCATCCAAAAGCTCGACACTGTATTGAGTAGCCATACACGCGCACATACTCTGCAACTCTGAACAGCTGCAGGTGTGCGCATAAACTGTTACGTTGCCAGTCGGATTGTAGAGATGTTAAAACATGTGCAGCAACTTTTACATCAAACTTTTGAATTGTTGCAGGTGTCCTTACAGGAGTACAGCCAGGTCCGCAGAGAGGTTAGTTTGGAGTACTTCGGAGAATACCGTTGGATTAGAGTAGAGCCTTTTAAACGCCTAAAATCGTAATTATTCAAACCGAGGTGCACCGTGTATCCCTCTAACTTCGCTTGACTCGGGGCGGGTAAGGAAAGGGGAGACAGGCAGGGCTAGTGACAAGCGTAAGGAAAGACAGATGACGCTTTGCTAACAAACGAGGACTTGGAATTTGGTTGCAGTATCAGCAACTTAGCCAAGTAGTATTTTGCATCCTGCGCCGTGCAATGCACCGGTACACGCATCCTGAAAGACCCTGGATTAGAAAGAGCCGAAGCAGTCGATACTATGAACGAGCGTCGAAGCGACGTAAAGTAAAGTTAATTTTACTATAGTAATTGCAAATAAATATTTTGTTTTGTAGAAATTGAAATCATTTTTTTATAATATCGAGATTCCACGGAAATAAGTTTTGAGGTCTACCCGAATTAAAAAAGAAGCGCTTTATAAAATTTTCCTAGTCAAATCCTTTAAGAACTGGTTGCTATGTGATGCATTGCAATTCTGCTCTTTTTTCTTCACCAGGAGAGGAAACATGGATAATGGTTTACCATCTAAGAAATATATAAGAATTTTAAAATTGAAACCAATTACAAGAAATATCCTGCAAACGGTTAACTCCACAAAAATATATTTAATATAATTGTTGTCTTTAAAAGAGACCTTAATTTTTATTGTATGAGTTTTTGTATCTCTTATGGTTAAATAGTTGTGCAAAAGTCAATCACAGTAAACAGAATTTCAGAGGCTATTCCAAGAAAATTCAAACTATACTTACTTTTAGTATAAAATCTCTTAAACATGTGTTATTTTAATTAAAACCTTTAGAGATATATTTGAGAAACTCACAGTTTTCGAAAAATGTCCCATGTAAAGGCTAGTTAGGGGTAGGAATGTTTCGTATCGCATCCTGAAAATACTAAACGAAAATACCAAATTTGGTAAATGATCCATGCTTTGTTTTGGAGCTATGCAGACACACCCACCCATACACACTAATAACACACATGCGGGTGCAGACCTTCTTCTAAAAATGGTTTTTTTTTTAGCCTTGCAGATACACCCACCCATACACACACTGATAACACACATGCGGGTGCAGACTTTCTTCTAAAAATGTTTTTTTTTTGAGCCTTGTAGATACACCCACCCATACACATACTGATATCACACATGCGGGTGCAGACCTTCTTCTAAAAATGTTTTTTTTTTTGAGCCTTGCAGATACACCCACCCATACACATATTGATAACACACATGCGGGTGCAGACCTTCTTCTAAAAATCTGATGTATTCCATTCACATGACTTTCTCTATATCTCTGAAAATTATTATTGTTAATAAGCTCATCTTTTATTTATTTCATGGTAATCGAGAAAATTAGCAGAAACAATCTTATTTCTTGCTTTATTGTAAGTAGAAACGAAATAAGGGAGTACCATAGGTTAAAGTGAAAGCCAAAAGCTGGTTGCTATGTGACTGATGTTCCTTTGTTTGTATGGACAGGAGTTGACAAATTCCTGTATGAGAAAAGTATTAAGTTCTTCAAAGCTGAAACCAAGAAAAAGGTATATCTCAAAAACGATCAACTCCACGAAAAAAAATGTATATAACATAAATTGTGTGTTTTAACGTGCTCTACAGTTTTTGTAGGTTAAGTTTTTGTCCATCTCTTACGGTTTAGTAGTTATGAAAAATTCATCCAGATTAAAGTAGTCTTCAGAGGCTATTCCCAGAAAATTCAAAATATACATTTTATTTGTCAGATAAATAACCTTAATATACAACATTTTAATCAAAATCGTTACAGCCATTTTTTAGAAAATCAAAATTTTCAAAAATACTTCCATGTAAAGGGTAGTTGGGGGGGGATTTTTCTCAAAATCTTCGTGTCGCATCCCTGGAAAATACTAAACTTAAATACCAAGTTTGGTATCTTACCGACTTTTCGTTTTTGAGTTATCGTGTTCACAGTGACACGGACACACACACATACACACACACACGTGAACCTTTTTCTGAAAATACCTTTTTTGGATACAGGGGACCCTAAAACATATATTTCCGGTGAAATCTCGGTATCGAATTTTTTGGTGGAGTGCAATACATTCTCTATACACTATGTACATAGTGAGTATAGGGAAAGTAAAAATGGCTTTTTCAAATTCAGAGAATCTCTAAACATATATTTCAGATGAAATCCCGGTATCGAATTTTGAGTGTAATACAATACCTTCTTCGCCAATGATGTGCACTGTGTACATGACAGAGAAAGTAAAATAACTATCAACTAAATGAACAGAGTATATAGTTTTTTTTTTTTTAGCATATAATTTTAGTTTTAGTACTATAACGTTTTAATCGAGTATAAACAAGTGAGAATTACAATTTTTGGACGTTAATGCCGAATGATGAACAAATAAAGTTGCGTTATAAAACAGTAAACAGAGCCAATGAGCTAAATAAATAATGTATATGTGAATTTAAAGTGTGCAAGTAAACAAATGCCAGATCCCTTTTTATTATGTTTTGTCATCATTTTACGGAGTCTATCTTAATGGCCTCCGAAGGCAAATTCGGTATGTAGCCAAAGTTCGAGTCCCGTTCTGGCATGGGGTATTGCTGTATGCGTATGTGTGTGTGTGTGTGTGTGTGTGAGAGAGAGAGAGAGAGAGAGAGAGAGAGAGAGAGAGATATGAATAGGGAGTTATAACAATTAGAAAATCACAGGAGAACAAGAAAAAAAAATCCCTTGAATAACTTGACCCATTTATTGCAAAATAGATAGGACTGAGAAATAGATCAGATAGAATAGCTGATACAGACAGACAAGCAGACAAATAAAATAGATCACATCAGGTATGTCCAATATAAAGAGTATAGGGAAATACGCAGATATTCTGCTCCGTATAAAGCACTGGCGTCTACTCCTGTGCGACGTAATGGAATGTTTATAAATACAAGGCCTTCATTTCCTGCCTCTGGTGTTGTCACAACATTGCTATTAAGGACGTATAGAAAGCTTTATTAGATAAATCAAATGGTGGTCGCGTGGTCTGCTGCGATGCTGGTTTTTAATATAATTAATTTCAGAGAAGTTTTGCTCGCAAATGTATGATAAGCCAAACAGGCTATTGAATGTGACGAAAATAATAATTTAGAAAATGAATCCTTTTGCAACGATTTAAGTAACTCCCAACCTCTTTCTTTCGAAAATTTTACATTCGTCCATTTTGTAAAGCAAACTGCTCCATTAGCGGAGCTTCCAAAATTATATTAAAATGTACTTCCCAATTTGCGAAGCTGACATTCTGTTTATGTATTCTTATAAACAGAACACTCGATACCGACCACTGTACGTATGAATGGCACTATGTGTGACAACCAGTATTTCCCCTCCTTGACTGGTGTCGGGGTAAACGAAGTTGCAAGTGTTACCTTTGGTTTTGACAAACACAGACAGGTGATCAGATATATAGATAGATTGGATAGCTACAGACATACAATAGGACCGTTTATGTCGATTAGATGCGAGAAAAATGCAGTCAGAGATAGATAGGCAAGAAGGTAGGCAGGTGGGAATAAAAAATCAGATATGTTCCATTCACTTGACTTTCTTTAACCGTTCCACAAACAGTTTTTCTTACAAACGTTTATTCTTTTATCTGCATCATGACATTCAAGATAAACATTACCAGACTTGGTTTAATTACTTGCTTTCTAATTACTTGTTTCTTTGTAAGTTGAAGGGAAAAAAGTGAATACACTAGGTAAAAGCGATAGTCAGATCTTTTAAAAGCTTATTACTAATGAAAAAATTAACTTCCGTTCTCTTTACTTCTCGGAACGAAAAGAGAGATGAATCACGTTTGAGTAACGGAAAACAATACGAAATTTGTCGAAAACGGTATACTCTACAAAAAAAGGTAGGACATAAATTGTGTATTCTAACAATTATACAAAGTAGCAGGTTTTTGTTGATCTCTTTAAGGTTTATGAGTCATACAAAAGTCACGTAGCAGCAGAGGCTATTTATTACCAGAAAATTCAAAATATGAATTTTGTTTGTAATGAAGATATCTTGAATATATGGTATTTAATTAAAATCGTTAAGAGCCATGTTTGAGAAAATCAAAATCTAAAAATATTTCATATAAAGGAAATTGGGAATGGGAGGATTTTCTTGAAAATCTTCGTGTCGCGTCCTTGGAAGATACTGAACTTAAATACCAAGTTTGGCATTTTCCGACTTTTCGTTTTTGAGCTATACTACCCACAGACACACAAACATGGACATATTTCTAAAAAGTTGTTATTCAGGAGCCCTCAAAACATGTATTTGCGGTTAAATATGGGTATTGATATGTGAGTGGAATACAATATTTCTCTATTCACTATGCACATTGTACATATGTGCTAGAGAAGCTAAAAATAGCACCAAAAGTTACGCTTACATCCACTTTCTCCATTCACTATTGTTTATTGTTATACCTCTTTTATAATATGTTCTTAAAATATGATTTTTTCAGTTCTTCGTGTTAATACGTATAATCTTTAGCAGCAATACCTTCATTACACATTTCACTATAGGTAGAATGAGAATACAGAAGGCTGAAGCGATAATCACATTTATAGAACATGGTAATTTCCTGTGCTGTTTCAAATTTTGCTGTTGTTAAATGATGAAAAACAAACGCATCACAACTTAATCTTCAAATACTATAAGGCATTTGAAAACAGAAACCAGTATCAAAGGATATCTTAGAAATGTTTGACTAATGTTTCAACGAGATCAATATTTTTGTGCAGTAAGATTCTGTCTATTTTACCAGGTATAAAAAGTATAAAATATTATTTTAGAATTAAGATTACTTCATAGACTATTCGAATAAAATTCAAGATATTTTAATTTAGTTTTCATGCTAATATATTTCACAAGATTTACATTCATCAACATCGCCTGGAGACATTTTGGAGAAAATAGAAATCAGAAACTCACTTTTTACTTTCTCTACGCGTACTATGTACATAGTATATAGAGAAGGTATTGTATTCACCCAAAATTCGTTAGTGAAATTTCACCGGAAATACAAGTTTTCGGACCTCCTGAATCTAAAAAGATAATAATAATGATAATAATAATAGCAATAACAATAATAGTAAAACATTTTTTCTAAAAAAAAATGCGTGTGTGAGCAGCATAGCTAAAAAACGAAAAATCCCTTAAATACCAAGCTTGGTGTTTAAGTCCAGTATCCCCCAAGAATATGACATTAAGATTTTCAAGAAACTCTCCCAGCCCCAACTACCCTGTACATGGAAATATTTCTAAAGTTTTAAGTTTCCCAAAAATAAATCAAACACTTTTAATTATATATATCTTGTCATGTAAATATCTCTAAATATGCATATATTTATGGAATATATATATATATATATATATATATATATTCTGAATATCTCTTTATTCTGGATGAATTTTGGCGAAGTTTGCATAGCTGGTAAACCGTAACAGATAACTAAAAATGTACTGCACAAAAATGTGGATCTCATTAAAACACACAATTTATGAAATATTAATTTTTTTCATGGAGTTGGCCATTTTCTAGATATTATTTGTTATTGGTTTCAGTTTTTACAATACTTAAACTTTTCTCCTACGGGAAGTTGCTAACTCTGGCCATACAGACAAAGGAATTTAAACCACACGGCAACCAACTATTAAAAGATTTGGCTATCGCCTTAGCTTAGTGTATTTCCCTTATTTCCCTTCTACTTACAAGGAAACAAGTAATAAGAATAATTCCGAGTAGCATGAAATAGAAGAATAAGCTTTCTTACAATAACTTGGTTCAGAGTGGTACAGAAAGCCATGTGAATGCAACACATAAAATATTTACTTTTTCTATCAAGTACATGAACATAGCTGGAAGGGAAGGAATTGCACTGAATCGAAAAATTCGATGCCAGAATTTCATAAGAAATTCATGTATTAAATCCAAAAATATGTTTAGAGAAATGCCCATGCGTGTGTGTATGTATATATAGCCGTATGTGTGTGAGCAGCCTAGCTCAAAATTCCAAGTTTTACACTTAACCGACTTTTCGTTTAAGACAAGTATGTTCAGGTAAGTGACACGAAGATTTTCAGGAATATCTCCCCACCCCGTATTACCCTTTACATTGCAGATTTTTTGAAATTCACTATTTTCTGAATGCTGATTTTCATTAAAATGTATTACACAAATAAAATGCATGTCTTGAATTTTCTTCGAATAGCTTCTGAATCCCTCTTCATTCTAGATTGGCTTCGAAATCTTCGTAATCGGCTTTTTCTCCCGGTATTCGTAGGACTGACACCCCCCCCCCCCAGGACTATAAGCCAATGTCTAGGGGTTAGAGGCCTTGTCGGGGAGCCAACTGCACAAAACCGCAGAATGGGGAACTTTGGCCCGTATCAGGCATGAACATGAGGAAGTGGATGATATGAAATGTAAGCGAAATTGATGATAGGAAAGATAATGATGGAGCAATTGGTGGAATGATTGGCGGGGAAAACCGGAGGACCCGGAGAAAACCAGCCCAGATGCCACTTCGTCCGTCACAAACTCCACATGGGGCCGCCTAGATGGAAGGTGAGCAGTCTAATTGCTGAACCACGGCGCCACCTTTGAAATCACAAAAATATAGATCTCGTTAAAACACTTCATATAAAACCCATTTATTGTGGAATTAACCATTTCTGAGATATTCCTTGTTTTTGATTTAAGGTTCCCAATAGATTTTCTCAAATGAGAAGCTATCATTCATTTACTTTTCTTTCTTTTTTATACTGATCATGCCAATAGAACACACTTTCATGCCCTCACATAGCAACTAGCTCTTAAAATATTTGACTATTATTGCTTTATTTATATCGAATCTAAAAGTAAGGAATGTAATAGAACCATTTCTACTAACTTCATTTTGATTTATTTATTGAATATACAAGTACTTAAATCCCTATTTCACCCGAAGATATATTAGGGTTATAGTTATTTACAAATTAATTTACAATAAGATTAAGTAAATTAGCCATATAGCATTGCCTGCTATATGCAGTTCGTACTAGTGAAAGAAAATAAAATAAATAATGTACATTATAACAAGAATATTATAAGCGTTAATAGAAAAGGACAACTTTTGGAGATCCCTAAGACAACATTTATTTCTAAAATGTATTTGTAATATTTTATAAAGTGGAATATGAAATCAAATATTACAACAATTTAAATGAGTATCAAAGATTCTTCTTTTATGGTCTAGGACTGGGAGTGAAATAAAATATGTTCAAGCCCGCTTGGGTAATGTGGTGGTAGCCTCACATTCAAAAGGTCATGAGTTCGAATCTCGCTTAGGGTGAGTTATCCGGAGTTTTTACGGGGTTTACCCTTATCCTGAGCTGACAAATGTCGAGTAACTTTAAGCTTCATGGATCCCGAGATCATTTGAGCACAATTTCATCAATTTCATTCATCGTCCGATATGACCAACCAGATTAAAGGACGTTAAACTACAAAAAGATGTTCAACAGTTTGCTGTCCAGTACATACACATTGGTATCCATTCTGTTTTTGTGTCTTAAATATTTCAAAATAAAAACCGAATTTACCATGTCCTGACAAAGATTGAGTTAACATGAAGTGTGGTGTGATATTTTTGCAGTGTAAACGACATTCATCTGTTGGAAAAAAGCTATCTCCTGTAGTGGCTCGTTTAGAGCTGGACATCCATTGCCTGTTCCAGTGTGATATACAGCAGTGGCATTAATTATGGACTTTTTTCTTTAATTAACTTTTAATTTTGAATATTCCATTCAATTCTTAATCAACATAATTGTTATCTAACGGATTATGTCAGGAAGTGTAACCATAATACAGAGTTGAATCTTTTACCTTAAATTGCAGCTAATTTGGTCATTAACATATCACTTTGGTCCAATTTTAGAAAGCATTATTTTATAAATATAATATATTTTTTAATTTTATATTGTACCCAATGAGCAAAGTAGAACTATTGCTGTTATATTATAATAGGACAACATTTGGAGAAATATATTAATTGTAATAATCGTGTCACTGCAACACCATGAAGATCTTAATCTTAAAAAATACAGGCTTCCCCAATTTGAACCCCTCCCCTTTATATCAGAGTAGAAATTCATTATATTTCACATTGGATGATAAAATAAAAAATTATATTTAAACATTGCACTGTTTATTTTATAATGCATTCAATATGAAATATAATGAATTATCTCCATATTTAGAGTTCCTCTATTGTGATATGATAATTTCAATTTTCACATTGGACTCAATATAAAATAAACCATATATCGTATGTTTATAAAATAATATATCTTCCAAAGTTGAGTCAAAGTAATCGAATAAGAACCAAATAGCTGCAGTTTATGATTGAAGTTTCAATATTGCAGTATAGTAACACTTTCTGGCTATAATTTATCAGTAAAAATGACTTGAATAAGAATTGAATGCAATATTCAAATTTGATAGTTCAATGGAAACAATGTCCCGAATTAATGCCACTAATGTAATATAATCCTTAGTTTATTTCTAGCGTAAAATATGGGACAAATTGTAGCTAAAATTTAAACTAGAGGTAGCAGCAACTTTTTGCCATTTCATCAGCTCTTTCATTCCTTCTGTGAAGGTAACCAAGATAAACAAATATGGCTTTACCTTGATTAAAATGAACTATATAGAAGAATGAGCTTTTATAAGAATGTATTATTGTGGAATAGCAGAGAAAGCATTGTGAATGTTACACATCAGATGTTTTCTCCTGTCATGCAAGGAACAATGAGTTTCAAAAGCCTTCACATAGCGACCCGCTTTTGAAGTGTTTGACTAACGCTTCGGCCCACTGAATCCCTCTTGGACGTACAATGAAGCGCGTAAATAAAGCATTTCTGCGAACGCTGAACATGAAGTAGAGAGGAGGGAGGCTTTATTTTCAAAATCACATGGATGCAATAACGTAAGATTTTTACCTTCTCTATCACATACAATGTACATAGCAGAGAGAGAATCTATTGCATTTTACCCAAAATTCTATATCGACATTTCATGGAAATACATGTTTTGAGGATCAGATGCGTATGTTTATAAACAGTATAACTCAAAAACAAAACAATCGATGAAATACTAAACATGGTATTTAAGTTCATTGTGTTCCAAGTATGCGACATGCATATGCCCCACTCCAAACTACCGTTGACCAGGAATTTTCGGAATTTTCGATTTTTCCCAAATTGATTAAATTATTTTTATTAAAATGCCATACATTAAAGATATTTACATCCTTATTAAAATATATTTCTTGAATTTTCTGGGAATTAGAATGACGTTTGCATAACTGGTAAACCGTAAGAAAGAAACAAAATATTACCTACTATAGCAAAAATGTAGATATATTTTAAACATGCCATTTTGCGCCCAATACATTTTTTTGGGGTTAACCCCCTCCGTCCCTCCCTCCCTCCCTCCCTCCCTCTCTTTACAAATTTCAAAGACATTGCTTATCGACCGGCTCATAAAAGAGTTTTCAGTATCACTTTAACATACTCTATTATTTCCTTTGTACCTAAAAGAAAATAAGTAATAAGATTCGTTCGATTATTGTTTATCATGATAACCATGGGATAGGTATAAGATTAAGCTTAGAAGAATGGTATGTTGTAGAATAGGCAAGTTCTGTCACCATTACATTTTTTCTTACATTGTTATACAAAGAAAACAACATTCCAATATGAAGATTTTACTATTGCTTTAGGCCACACTGAACTGTGCAATCACAGCAATCCTTTCTATCTATTTACATGAAGTACATATTATATAAGCTTCTGCAGAAATTTTCTGTACAATATGACTTTCTCTAGCTACTCTTCAAACTTCTTACAAAAAATAATTTTTCTTTCAACACCATGCTATCGAGATAAACTTTAGCAGAATGTATATTTAGTTTCTTATAATGTAGAATGGAACTAAGGGAGTGCACTAGGCTAAAGTGATAGTCAAAATTCTTAAAAACTAACGTTCTGCGATTGTCATTGCAAATCGCTTCTTTGCTTGGCCAGGACTAGAACAAAAGAAAAACGGACACTTCCATCTAAGAAAAGTATAAGTACTTCACAATTGAAACTAATAACAAGGAATACCTCAAAAACGGTAAGCTCCATGAAATATATATGACACAAATTGGTATTTTAACGAGATCTACATTTTTGTATTGCAAGTATTGTCTGTCTCTTACGGTTTACTAGTTATACCAAATGAAGCAAAATCCATCCAGAATAAACAAGTCTTCAGAAAATACAAGATACACAATTTATTTGTGAAGGGTGGTTTGGGTGGGGGAGAATTTTCTTGTGTCATATTCTTGGGAGATACTAAACTTAAATACAAAATGTGGTGTTTAACGGTCTTTTAATTTTTGAGCTATGCTGCCCCCCCCCCACACACACACTGATCTTTTTCTAAAAGTAATTTCATATCCAGTGTAATATCGGTATCGCGATTTCACCGGAAATATACGTTTTGAGATCCTCTGCAATTTAACAAAAATATCCATATGCATGTGTTTTGGACAGCATAGCTCAAAAACTAAGCGACTGTGATATACCAAACATGGTATTTAATTTTAGTATCTTCCAAGAATGCGCACGAAGATTATCAAGAAAATTCCCCCACACCAAACTACCCTTTTCATGGCCATATTTTGAAAATCTTGTTTTTCTCTAAAATTGCTGTAACCATGTTGATTATAATAGTGTGTTAAGAATGTTTACTGCACAAATAAAATATAGATATTATCTGAGTTTTGCGCTACTGGTAAACCATTGAAATACCATAAGAAATAGATTAAAAAAAGTTACCACACAAAAATTACATATCTTTAAACCACACAATTTTATCATATATGAAGTTTTTGTTGTAGTCGATTCCGAGATATTACTTGTTTTTTTTAAACCTTAACGTCCTTTAACCGTTGCTTATATCGGACATCGAATAAAATTGGTGATATGAGTAAAATAATCTCGGGCTCCATGGAGCTTAAAGTGACTTCGTCTTTTCAGGATAAGGGAAAACACCGAAAAACTCTGATGTGTTCCATTCACATGACTTTCTCTACATCTTTACAACAAATTATTGTTAAAAAGCTTATGCTTCATTTACTTCATGCTAATTGAGAAAAAATAGCAGAAATAGTCTTATTACTTGCTTCCTTGTAAGTAGAAGCGAAATAAGGAAGTACGATAGTTTAAAGTGATAGTCAAAAGCTGGTTGCTATGTGACTGAAGTTCCTCTGTTTGTATGTATGGACAGGAGTTGACAAATTCCTGTGTGAGAAAAGTATAAGTTTTTTAAAGTTGAAACTAAAAATAAGGAGTATCTTAAAAACGATCAACTCCACGAAAAAAAATCTGATGTGTTACACTCATGTGACTTTCTCTAGCTGCTCTACAAACCTCCTACAGAAGATTATTTTTCTTTGTACACGATGCTAATCGAGATAAATATTAGCAAAATGTTCTTATTACTTAGATCCTTAAAAGTAGAAGGGAATAAGGGAATGCACAATGCTAAACTGATTGTCAAATGTTTTAAAAGCTATCGTTATGCAATTGTCATTGCAAATCACTTCTTTGCTTGGCCAGGAGTAGAACAAAAGAAAAACGGACACTTCCTGTCTGAGTCAAGTTCAAGTACATCACAATTGAAACCAATAACAAGGAATATCTCAGAAATGGTTACATCCACAACAAAAACGTAAAGGCTATAAATTGTGTGTTTTGTCATGATGTACCTTTTTTGTGTGGTGAGTTTTTTTCTATCTTTTACGGTTTAGTACTTAAACAAAATTTGGCAAAATTCATCCAGAATAAAGAGGTCTTCAGAGGCTATTCCCAAAAAATTTGGGATATACATTTTATTTCGGACATAAATAGCTTTAATATACGGGATTCTAATCAAAATCGTTAGAGCCATTTTTAAGAAAATCAACATTTTCGAAATTATTTCCATGTAAAGGGTAGTTTGTGGTGGGAGGATTTTTTTTTAAATCTTCGTGTCGCATCCTCGGAAGATACTAAACCTAAATACCAAGTTTGATATTTAACGGTCTTTTCGTTTTGGGGCTATGATGTCCACAGACACAACACAGACACACACGGACCTTTTTTTTTTAAAAATCTGAGGTGTTACATTCACATAACTTTCTCTAGCTGCTCTACAAACCTCCTACGAAAGATTCTTCTTCTTTGTAGACAATGCTAATCGAGACAAATATTAGCAGAATGTTCTTATTACTTAGTTCCTTATAATTAGGAGAGAATAAGGGAATGCGCTATGCTAAAGTGATAGTCAAATGTTTTAAAAGCTATCGTCATGCGATTGTCATTGCAAATCACTTCTTTGCTTGGCCAGGAGTAGAACAAAAGAAAAACGGACACTTCCTGTCTGAGAAAAGTTTAAGTACTTCACAATTGAAACCAGTAACAAGAAATATCTCGGAAACGGTTACCTCCACAACAAAAATGTAAAGGACATAAATTGTTGTTTTGACGTTATATACCTTTTTTGTGTAGTGAGTTTTTTTCTATCTCTTACGGTTTAGCAGTTAAGCAAAATTCATTCAGAATAAAGAGCTCTTCAGTGGTTATTCCCCAAAAATTCGAGATATACATTACATTTCGGACATAAATAGCTTTAATATGCGGGATTTAATCAAAATCGTTAGTCATTTTTAAGAAAATCAACATTTTCGAAACTTTTTCCATGTAAAGGGTAGTTTGTGGTAGGTAGATTTTTTTTGAAAATCTTCGTGTCGCATCCTCGGAAGATACTAAACCTAAATACCAAGTTTGATATTTAACGGTATTTTCGTTTTGGGGCTATACTGTCCAAAGACACACAGACAGACACACACACGGACATTTTTTTAAAAATGCTTTTTAAAATGGTTATAACGGTTCTATACATAGTGGGATGGTAGGATGTGTCTTTGTACGTTATAAAAGTTCTTGTAGGAACGACGTAGGTTTCGATTTCCCGTCGTTTATTATTCTGAGTTGAACATGGATGAAAATTTGCATTCAACGGTTTATCAGCCTACTCCAATAATGACTAAGTTATTTAAATGTATAGCGTCGGTCTGTATTTTACATTTATAATTATTCACAACGAAAACAAATTAGTTCTCGTTTGTATTAGCATTATATTCTTGTAACATCTTGGGCGTCGAGATGTATGGAAAACTAATTAAAGAGTACTAATGAGTACAAAGTGGTTCTTTTTGTTATAGGAATATTATAATTCTTTTAACAATAATTACCTAATCCTCTTGATAGTTTATAATTCATTTAGATTTATTAATTCGAAATACGGATACATCTAGATTTGTCCTCGAGACATAATTAACGAAGTGAGTCCAATTCGGAACAGTGAAGTGATCTTCTAGTATACAGAATTGTGACGAATTATAAACTGAAAAAATATCTTACTTACTGCCGTTATGTAATTTGAACAATACTTGTTTATATGCCAGTAATTACCTTTTTGTTTTGATGTTTTGTCATCATAAGAAAATTTTGTTATATCACGAAGTTGCAAATGAAAATGGGGGTAGTGTAATAGATTTTATTTTAATAAGTCAGGGTTTAATTGGCAGAATTAGAAATTTTTGGGTGGGGGATCGTATCAAGTCACATCACTGTCCGGTTTGCCTGGAACTGAATATGGCGGCGCATGCACCTGGAGAGGGGCAGGGGGACGAAGGGAGATTCATTAGTAAATTTATATGGAAACCGATAGAAAAAGAAGTATTTGTTGATAAATTAGAAAGAAGATTAGGGGAAAGGAACGCAGACACAGCGGAGGAACTAACGCATATAATAGCAACGGCTGCGGGGACAATGAAAGTCCAAATGCATGGTAAGGATAAACGATTCAATGGTTGGTATGATCAGCAATGCAGAACTGAAAAGAAACAAGCAGAGGAGGCTCTGTCAAAATTCAGAAGGGAGGGGGGGAGATAACATTAGGAAAATGTTTACAAAAAAGCGAAGGGAGTATAAACAGCTCTTACGGGAAAAGAGAACTACGTGGCAAGACAAAATTACTCAGGAAATTAGTAATATGTTAACACGGGGGGATAATGCTGAGATGTGGCAAGTAGTAAAACATTTAAGAGGCAACCGTCAGGCGCCCAACGAAATTTCTCCCAGAAAGTGGGCAATGCATTTTATGGGAATATTCGGGAAAGGTGAAAGGGAAGGAATTTTTATAAAGGAAGTGCAAATTTTGGGAAATCTTGAGATCCCAATACTGGACGAAGAAATATCAACACGAGAAATAGCACAGGCGCTGAGGAGTCTGAAGGAAGGCAAAGCTCCAGGGTTGGATGGGCTGCCCCCGGAAGTTTTTAAAGCCGCAGCCAATGTTAATGAGTTTGGTAGGAGTATGCTCCAGATATGTAACAGATTGTTTATTGAGGGGAATTACCCTACCTGTTGGGGAAAGGGCATTATTCATCCCATTTATAAAGGGAAGGGAACTATTGGAAATCTGGATAACTATAAGGGGGTTACTCTGTTGCCAATTATGGAGAAAATTTATTGTAGAGTGTTATATAACCGGATAAAGGACTGGGAATCTAAATTTGGCAAACTTTCAAAATTTCAAATGGGTTTCAGAGAAGGCACAGTACCATAGATGCCGCTTTTATATTAGACAATTTAAGGACGAAGCAACTGTTAGTTAAGTGGGGAAAGCTTCATTGTGCTTTTGTGGACTTTAAGAAGGCATTTGACTCTATCAATCGAAATGCATTATGGTACAAACTAGGCAGAAAGGGGTTATTAAGTAAAATGGTTAGAGCATTGCAGGCAATGTATCAAAATGTCGAATTCTGTGTCAAGTACGACAGTGTCCGAGAGGTGCCGAAGTTATAGGGGAGTGAGGCAGAGTTGTATTTTATCTCCCAAGCTATTTAATCTCTTTGTGGATGAGATTACTGATACAATGATAGCAGAGAATATTCAAGCACCAGTAGTAGCGGATTTGCAGATCCCAACACTTTTATACGCAGACGATTTAGTAGTGTGCTCTACGATTGCAACGAGGACTGGACAAACTTAAGAATTATTGTGATGAATGGCTACTTACAGTTAATGTGAATAAGACTAAGGCAATGACTTTCAAAAAGGATTGTGTTTATAGCAGGGAGGAGACTTGGACATATGCAGGACAGATACTGGACAATGTTGAATCTTTTGTGTACTTAGGACTCACATTTACAATGAACGGAAAATGGACAAAACACATTGACATTACGAGACACAAGGCAAGGGTGAAAGCGGCGGAAGCTCTCCGGATACGCTGCAGAATTCCGAATATCTCCATAACCTTAATGGAAACTGTATACGGAGCGACAGTTAGACCCACGATGACATACGGAGGAGAAATATGGGGGTGGGAACAAACAGGGAATCTGGACCAAGTGAGAACCCAATTTTTGAAAGGAATTCTGGGTGTAGAGAGGGGTACGGCAAACTGCGGAATAATGAGGGAATTTGGGGTACATAGTGAAACGATAGAGTGCAAAATCAGAGCAGTTAAATATTGAATGAGAATCGTTCACGGAAACCAATCGCTAATTAGGGCAGTATGCTACCGTGAACAGTTGCGGATGGAAGGTAATTTGACGTGGGCATCAAAATTAAAGAAAGGGTTGGAAACCATTGGGATGGGAGACATTTAGATGGCGGGGCAGGAAAACAGGCGAAGTATTTGGAGAAAAATTAAGAAACGTCTCTGTGATAATGACAGACAGCAAATAATTGCGCAATGCACAGAGAAGGTGTTATTAGAAGTACAGTCTGGGCTGAAATCGGAGTGGGGTATGGAGCAATACATCAAAACAGGTACCAAACTCATTAGAGAGGGGCTCGCGTGGATTAGACTAGGAGCATGGAGGAGCACGAAAATTTCTGACGAGAATGGTACGAGAATTTGTCCCATTTGCGAGGAGGAAGAGTCGTGGACTTACATCTTGGCAAGATGTAGGGGTACGGAGGAATGGCGGGAAAAATATTTGCCGCGATTTTTTACCACTGCGAATGTAGGGACAGAAGCATGTTGGACGCTACTGGCAGGCACGGAAAACATGGACGGGCTAGGTAAATTTATACTTAAGGCAAGACAGCTGAGACCTGAGGAGGCTGCCAATAGAGAAGGAGGGGGAAATAAGATCAACTAAACAAAAGTGACTACAATGTTCTACATACATAAATATTATGTCATACTTAGGTCACTGTTGTGCTAGGGTTGTATATATATAAGTGTAATTATCTATTATAAGAGGGTGCATTTATGAAGGTGTACTCTGTGCTGTAAATTTAAATTGCTATATTTGAATATCTTTGTATATTTTCGGATTCACGCTTAATTTTTATTGTTGTTTAATATTGCTTTTGACTGTGTATTTCCTTTGTCTTTTTATTTTCGAGTTTACTCTTTTAATTATGTGGTTGTTGTGGTTGTTGTTTTAATATTGCTTGTAATGTGTATTACAAAAGCACGTACGGTCTGTGGACCCGTGCGACTGTTGAAATTCTATGAATGATATTGCTATGTTAATAAATACACTTATTCATTCATTCACATTCGGAACGATAAATAAAATAAATGATACCTTTTGTATTGCGCCTATGAGGTTTCTGCGCTAACATATTGGCTCTTCTAGTGTCATACCATTGTTTATCTCTGTTTTAAGGGTTAAATATTTCAATATTAGGGAGGATTACGCTAACAAAATATACAGATTGCACAGGTATTACATATTAATGAAATTGTTCTTTAACGTGAATTTAACATTAACTAAACAGCACAAATACCACTAACATCGACAAATAACATACATATCGATAAATGACACGATAATATAGTATCCATTTCACCACTGTCTTCTATTTTTACTTTCTCTAGTCCCACATGTACAATGCACATAGAGATAGAGAAGGTATAGTAATGCACCCAAAAATTTGATACCGAGATTTCACTGGAAATGTATGTTTTGGGGTCCCCTGAGTCCGAAAAAAGCATTTTTACTTTCTCTAGCCCAATATGTACAATGTACATAGGGTTAGAGAAGGTATTGTAATGCACCCAAAAATTCGATACCGAGATTTCACCAGAAATACACCTTTTAAGACCTCCTAAATCCAAAAAAATTTTTTTAGAAAAATGTCCATGTGTGTGTGTGTCTGTACGTGTTCATGTGTGTGTGTGTGTCGGCAGTATAGTTCAAAAACGAAAATACCGTTAAATACTAAACTTGGTATTTAAGCTTGGTATATTCCAAGGATGCGACACGAAGATTTTCAAGAAAATACTCCCAGATCTAACTACCCTTTACATGGAACGTTTTTGAAATTTTTGACTTTCTTAAAAATGGATATTAACGATTTTATTAAAATATCGTATATTAAACATGTTTACCTCACAAATAAAATGTATATCTTGAATTTTCTGGGAATACACTCTGAAGACTACTTTACTCTGAATAAATTACGGAAATTTGCATAACTGCTAAACCGTAACAGAAGGACAAAAACCTACCACACACAAAATGTAGAGCACTTTAAAATACACAATTTATGTTATATGCATTTTTTCCTGGAGTTGATCGTTTTTTAGATATTGTTTTTGGTTTCAGCTTTGAAAAGCTTATACTTTTCTCATACAGAAATCTGTCAACTCCTGTCCATACAAAGGAACTTCAGTCACATAGCAACCAATTTTTGATTGTCAATTTAACCTATGGTACTCCTTTATTTCGCTTCTACTTACAAGGAAGGAAGTAATAACACTACTTCTTCTCATTTTTTCTCGATTAGTATACAATGAATAGATGTATAAGCCTTATAACAATAATTTGTTGCAGAGTTGTAGAGAAGGTCATGTGAGTGGAACACATCAATTTTTTTTTCGATAAAGGGGAACCTAAAACCTATATTTCCCGGTATCGAATTTTTGGAGGCTCTAATACTTACATAATGTACAAAGTAGGTGTAGGGAAAGTAAAAAGGAATACAGCGCCGGAGTCCTGACAAGCCTCCGTTACTATATTCTTCAATAATAATAAAAAGCCAATAACTTTTAAATTAAACACAGGGCTAAGACATTTTCGTATGCAAGTATATTGATACTCCAGAATTTAGAGAGAGCCTGCTACATGGGGATCATTCTGTCTCTCCAACATGGCAATATATTGCGATGTGAACAAATATACTTTTTTGCTCACTTTTTATTGGATTCCTCTAAAACTGTAATCTGGCATCGGTAAAGTGTGCGGTGTCGATTAAATGCGATATATAAAATATACATACGTCAGAGTTGGAGCTAGAAGGGTTAACGAGTGGAGTTTAGTTTTATCGCATTAACTGACAGGACCCCACTTGGACGATTAAGCCCGCTTCACAGGTTGCAAAGCGTGCACTGAACTAAAGTAAAGTTGATTTATTGGATTTTGCGGGCAGAGTTTACTAATTGCTGCACTCTGCATCTCAGAAAGTACAGTCCCTTTAGAAATGTTTTAAAAAGTGGTACAAAACAGTATGGACTGTATTGATTTATTATCAATATAAATGGCGATAATGCTAGAGAAACAGAAAACAGTCCTTTTTACTTTCTCTACATGTACAATGTACACAGTGGATAGAGAAGATATTGCACTCTAACCAAAAATTCGATACCGAGGTTTCACCGGAAATATATGTTTTGGAGTCCTCTGTATCCAAAAAAAGCATTTGTAGAAAAATCTCCATGTATGTGAGTGTGTGTGGTGTATGGACAGCATAGCTAACAACCAAATTTGATATTTAAGTTTAATATTTTTAGGATGCGAAACGAAGAATTTGAGAAAAATTCCCTTACCTCAACTACTCTCTAGTGAAAAAAATTGGAAAATGTTGCATTTTTTAAAAACTGGTTGTAACGATTTTGATTAAAATACTGTATATTAAAGATATTTATATGGTAAATAAAATGTATAGCTTGAATTTTCTGCGAATACCCTCTAAACACCTGTTTATTCTTATTGAATTTTGCGTAACTGGTAAACCGTATGAGATAGACAGAAATGTTGTATACAAAATATATAGATTTCGTTGAAACACCCAATTTATGTCACATACATTTTTTTTCGTGGAGTTGATCGGTTTTGAGATATTCCTTGCTATTGCTTTTATTTTAAAAATACTTTTAACTTTTCAAATACCGAAATTTGTCAACTCCTGGCAATGCAAAGAAAGTGATTTCAGCTACATGGCAAGCAGCTTTTAACATATTTGACTATCGTTTTAGCCAAGTGTATTCCATGATTTCCCTTCTACTTACAAGAAAGCATTTCTACTAATGTTTATCTCGATTAGCATTAAGTAGATAAAAGAATAAGCTTCAAGTCTACCAAAAAACACATATGATATAAGCAAATCTTGACATGAATATTTGGGTGGAATGCAATACCTTCTATACTTACTATGTACATTGTATGCCCATACGTGCCAGAGAAAGTAAAAGCAAGTTTAGAAAAAATCCGTATGTGTTTTTGGACAACATAACTGAAAAACGAAATGTCTATTAAATACCAAACATGAAATTTCAGTTAAGTGCCTTTCAAGAATGCAACACTCTAAACTACTCTTTGGAGGGAACATTTTTCGAAAATTTTGATGCTCTTAAAAATGGCTTTAACATTTTCGTTTGAAATACCGACATTTTTAGATATTTACATATAAGCAAAACGTTTATCTTGAATTTTCTGGGAATAGTCTCGGAAGACCCTTCATTCCGGATGACATTAGCATTTGCGTAGTAGTAAAACATATTCAGACACTTACAACACAAAAATGTAGATGATTTCATTAAAATATACAAATTATGCTATACTTTTTTTTTACTTTCTCTATATGTACTATATACATAGTGTATTTGTATTACACCCAAAAATTCGATACTGAGATTTCACCAGAAATATATGTTTCGAGACCTCCTGAATAAAAAAAAAAAAAAATTTAGAAAAATGTCCGTGTGTGTGTGTCTGGGCAGCATACCTCAAAAGCGAAATGACCATTCAATACCAAACTTGGTATTTAAGTTTGGTATCTTCCAAGGAGTGGCACGAAGATTTTCGAGAAAATCCCCCCACCGCCAGCTACCCTTTTATGCAACTTTTTTCAAGAATTTTTATTTTCTCAAAGATGGTTCTAACGTTTTGTTTGAAATGTCATATATTAAAGACATTTATTTGACAAATAAAACGTATACCTTGAATTTTATGGGAATAGCCTCTGAAGATTACTTTATTCTGGATGAATTTTATGGAATTTTGCATAACTGCTAAACCGTAAGAGTTGGACAAATCTTACCACACAAAAAATGTAGAGCACCTTAAAACACACAATTTATGCTATATACATTTTTGGTGGAGTTCATCGGTTTTGAGATATTCCTTGTTTTTGGTTTTAGCTTTAAAAAACTTACTTTTCTCTTAAAGGAATTTGTCAACTTCTGTCCATATGAACAAAGGACCTTCCGTCACATAGC
Organism: Hymenopus coronatus; assembly: GCA_030762935.1. Lineage (NCBI taxonomy): Eukaryota > Metazoa > Arthropoda > Insecta > Mantodea > Hymenopodidae > Hymenopus > Hymenopus coronatus. The sequence goes on along the minus strand of CM060897.1, from coordinate 121,493,934 downwards.
AACCGACTTTTGACTATTACTTTAACCTATAGTGCTCCCTTATTTCGCTTCTACTTACAAGGAAACAAGTAATAAGACTATTTCTGCTATTTTTTTCTTGATTAGCATGGACTAAAAAGAAGCATAAGCTTTTGAACAATAATTTGTCTCAGAGATGTAGGGAAAGTCATGTGAATGGAACACATGAGATTTTTTTTTTTTGAGTTATCCATTTTTCTTGTTATTGGTTTCAATTTTAAAATACGTATACATTTTTCAAATAGCAAGTAATTTTTCATTTGTTTTACTCCTGGCCATGCAAAACGAATCCAATTTGAAAGTCAATCATACAGCGACAGCTTTTAAAATATCTGACTATCCCTTTCTCCTAGTGTATTGCCTTATTTCCGTCCTACTAATAGCTTATAGGAACTAAGTAACAAGTCCATTTCTGCTTATGTTTATCTTGAATAGTAAGAAGTAGATATTAGAATAAACTTTCATAAGAATAGTTGGTAACAGAAACAGAAAGTCATGTGAATGGAACACATCAGATTTTTTTTTTATTTTTAAGGGGTCAATTGTCACATTGTTGACTGAGCTACAATTTGTATAGTGAAAGTACACCGAAAATAGAATATCCCTGTCTTGGTTTTCTATCCTATTAGCTGTCTATTTTTCAGGAAAATTTAAAAGCTATAAGTTGTTTAAGAACTCCCTTCCGTTCAATGAACATTTGACAGGTACTATGCCAGGCAGTGAACTCTGCCCACACCAAAAGTACAATTATCTGCGCGCAAAACAACACTAAACCTAACTTACAATCAAGAACTCATTTAGCAAAGAGAATAACGTTTGAGGACCGTTTCATTTTTACTTGCTATATATATAATGTATAAAGAAGGCTTTGCATTCCATCCAAAAACTCAATACCGAGATTTCACCGGTAATAGACATTTTAGGGTCATTTGAATCCAAAAAAAAGTATTTCTAGAAAAAGGTCCGTGTGTGTGAACACGATAACTCAAAAACGAAAAATCGGTAAGCTACCAAACTTGGTATATAAATTTAGTATCTTCAAACTACACAAAGGTTTTGAGGAATATCCCCCCATCACAATTATCCTTTACATGGAAACATTTTGGAATTTTTAATTTCTCAAAAATGTCTAACGATTTTTATTAAAATACCGTATAGATATTTACATAACAAATAAGGTGCATATCTTGAATTTTCTAGGAATAGCCCCTGAATACCTTTTTTACTCTGGATGAATTTTGCTAAGAGATAGAAAGAAACTTGCTATATACAACAACAAAAAGAATATATATATTCTACACACACACACACACATATATATATATATGTATGTAGATCTCGTTAAAGCACTACTTATGCCGTATACATTTTTTTGTGGAAATAACTATTTTTGAGATATTCTTCGTTATTTGTTTCAGTTTTAAAATACTTAAAACTTTTTACATACGGGAATTTGTCAACTCCTGGCAATGCAAGAAACGGATTTCATTCACAAGGCAACCAGGATTTAGAATATTTGACTGTCATTTTAGCTTAGTTTATCCCATTATTTCTCTTCTACTTACAAAAAAGTGTTTCTGCTAATGCTTATCTCGATTAGCATGAAGTACATAGAATCATAAGTTTTTAACAATAATTTATTAGAGAGATGTAGAGAAAGGCATGTGAATGGAACATCAGATTTTTTACCCAGTGACCGGTGGTTCCAAGATAAAAGAAAGAAAGAAAGATGGAAAGAAAGAAAAGAAAGATCTGATGTGTTCGATTCACATGACTTTCTCTAGCTGTTCCATATCCAAACTGTCCTTACAAAATATTATTCTTTTATTTACTTAATACTAATAGAGATAAACATTAGCAGAAACGGCCTTATTACTTGCTTCCTCGTAAGTAAAAGGAAAATAAAGGAATACATTATGTCAAAGCGATAGTCAAATCCTTTAAAAGCTGGTCGCTATGTGAAACAATTGAAATTGGTATTGATTTAATTGTTTTTTCACACAAGCCGTGGTAGGAGTCTGACTCTACCTGTCCAATTGAAATTGGTTCGCTTTGCATGATCCCGCTTGAGAAAAGTTACGTAGTCAACTCACAAGAAAAACTTATATAACATCAGAGACCACTCGCCTCTCACCAAGACGGCTCAGATTCGATGCCAGGCGACCGCACGTGGGATTTGTGGTGGACAAAGCGGCCCAAGGGTGGGCTTTCTCCGGGTTCTCCGGTTTCACCCCCATCACATTCCGCCAGTGCTCCATGTTCATTACATGTATTATTAGTGTCATCGCTTGTGGTGTCAAATTTAGAAAAAGCGGGCATTAAACACCATATAAAACTTCATATAACATTCAAATGTTAATTCCCACTAATTGCAAATTTCGAAAACTTATATCTCACGCATATTTTGCTTTTTAAGCAGATATACTGTACTGTTTAAGTCGAACGCTTTTGAGAAATTTATTCCAAAGTACAATTTACACAAAACACACACACACACACACACACACACACACACACACACACACACACACTCACACACACACACACAGAGTATTATTGTATTTTCTCAAAAACGGTTATCAGATTCTACTAACAAATTTTGCTCGTTTCATTGTCACATTTTTCGAAAACTTTGGTTTTCTCAAAAATATATCTAACAATTTTCGTTAAGTAGTACATGTTAAGATGTTTACATGAAAGATAATAAGTATTATCTGAAGTTTCCTGAAATAGCTTCTTAAGTCCTCATCAACGTTATTTGACTTTTGCATAACTGTTAAACCGTAATAGACAAAATATAGAATATTCGTACATAAAATATAGATATCGTTAAAGCATCATTTTAGGTCACATAATTTTTTGTGGAGTAAACCCTTTGTTATTGGCAATTAGGAATTCATTTTTACTTTCTCCTCCACGTATTTACATATTACATACTAGATAAAGGCATATTGTATTCCACCAAAAGTTCGATACCGAGATTTCACCGGAAATACATGTTTTGAGACCCCCTGAATCCAAAAAAATCTTTAGAAGAATCTTTCCGTGAGTGTATGTGTAAGTGGGCAGTATAGCTCTAAAACGAAATGTCCGTTAAATACCAATCTTGGTATGCAAGGTATTATTGTATCCTTGTATATTCAAGGATGCGACACAGATTTTTCAAGAAGTACTCCAATCTCCTAACTAACTTTTACAGGGAACATTTTTTGAAAATTTTCATTTTCTAAATGTGGCTTTAACGATTTTGATTAAAGTATATATACATATATAAATATATAAACAAAAGTTCATAAAATCATTTATATAAACCAAAGATAAAACATTTATATAGTCCAAAGAAAAAATAAGTAATTCAGATTATGCTTGAGACATTTTCTTATATATTTGAGACATTTTCGTGATATATATATATATATATATATATATATATATATATATATATATATATATCTTGCATTTTCTGAGAATAGCCTTTAAAGGCCTCTTCATTCTGTTTGACATTTGTATAACTGGTAAACTGTAAAAGATACTACACAAAAAAATGTAGATATCATTAAACCCCAACTCACGCCACATACCTACATCTTTTTTTTTTTTTTTTTTTTTTGTGGCCAACCGTTTCCAAAATGTTACTTATTGTTGTTTTCAATTTTAAACTACTTAAACTTTTCCCAAACGAGAATCAACTTTAGTTTAAACTCTTTTGTTTTACTCCCTGGAATGTAAAAGAGAGCCGAATTTCAATTGTTTCACATACGACCGGATTTTTCTTAAGATTTTATGATCGCTTTAGCCTTGTGAGTCACCATATTTCCCTTCTATTTACAAGGAACTAATGCAACCATTGTGCTAATGTTTATCTCAATTTAGATAAAGGAATAATTTTTATATCAATAGTTTGTAGATCATGTGAATTGAACACATCAGATTATTTTAACTCCTGGCCATGCAAAGGGAAAGGAATTTCAATTTTATAACTTGGTGACCAGCTTATAAAAGATTTAACTATCCCGTTATCCCAGTGCATTCCCTTATTTCTCTTGTACCTAAAAGGAAATGTGTTCTTTTCAGTTTATCCATTTCTTTAAATATTTATCTAATTAGTCTAGAGTAAGTAGAAGAGTAGAAGAATAAACTTTTGTAAGAATAGTTTGTTACAGAAGGTACAGAATATCGTACATCAAATTTTTACTTTCGCTACACGTAATATGGTCATACTGTATAGAGAAGATATTACATTGCGCCCAAAATATTCGATTCCGAGATTGCACCGGAAATATGTGTTTTGGGATTCCCTGAATCGTAAAAAAGCACTTTTTAGAAAAATGTCCGCGTATGTGTGTGTCTGTGGGATGCATAGCTCAGAATCGAATAAGTCCGTTAAATACCAAACTTAGTATTTAAGTTCAGTATCTTCCAAGGATGCGACACGAAGATTTTCAAGAAAATTCTCAACCCTCAACTACCTTTTACATGGGAAACTTTTCGAAAGTTTTGATTTTCTCTAAAATGTATGTAACCATTTTTATTAAAATATCGTATATTAAAGATATTTACATGACAAATAAAACGTATATCTTGAATTTTCTGTGAATAGCCTCTAAAGACATCTTCATTCTGGATGAATTTTTATAACTGGTAACCGTAAGAGATAGACAAAAACTTCCTTTACAAAAATGTAGAGGTGATTAAAACACACAACTATTATTGTATACATTTTTTCGTGGAGTTGACAGTTCTTTAGAAATTTCTTGTTATTGGTTGCAGTTTTAATATACTTACACTTTTCGCATACGGGCCATACAAACAAAGGAACTTTAATCACATAGCAACCAGCTTTTAAAACATTTGACCATCGGTTAAGCCTATGGTACTCCCTTATTTCTGTTTATTTACAAGTAGGTAATAAGACCATTTCAGGTAACTTTTTTCTCGATTACCATCAAGTAAATAGAAGAATAAGCTTTTTAACAAAATTTGTTGCAGAATGTGGAGAAAGTCAGTAAATGGAACACATCAGATTTTTCGAACTTGTTGTGCAGCTACCTCAATACAAATACCGAGTAGGTAAACAGATGCGGAACCAATAGCAGGATATCAATTTAGAATGGTTTCCTTGCAACCTAGCATCGATGTAACTGAGTATATGCCTTAGAAATCCTTTCTTTTCCAGATGTCTATTGCATTTGCTACGCTTTATAGAAAATCGTTGTATGGGAACCTAATTCTGAGCTATCAGACGCAAAACATGCGGTACGTATGTAAATATAAGTTTCCCCACCGGGCCGGTTGGTATTGAAGTTGCAGATAATCTGATGCAGCATACTGCAGTCCCTGGAGGAGTAAGTGCTTCTTCTGCACTGCCTAATCTCATCTACCTTTGATCAAGTGAGGTAGCTGCCTTGTTGATAGGATCAGCCATTTCACTAATGGGGGCGAAGAGAAACGCGCAACCCCCTGGCATCATTGGTAAAATGTAAAGGGAAGTCCAATATATCCCTGGAGTTCAGGATCAAGATGATTCGGCAAATGCGCAATACATAATGATCCTCTACGTTCGTACTTCATAGCACTAAAGGGAATAAGAGGATAAGCATATGCCAAAGAAATGCCTTAATCAACCTCATTTCTTTAGATTTTACTTGAAGTATTTGGTGAATACTTGTTTGCATACCAAGTAATGTGTCCCCTTCACATGACTTTCCCTACATCTCTGTAACAATTATTGTTAAAAGGGTTCTTCTATCTTCATACTAATTGAGATAAAATTAGCAGAAATTATGTAAGTGCATGCACATTTTAAGTAAAAAAGTAACAAGGGAGAATACTAGGCTAAAGCGATGGTCAAATCTTTTAAAAGCTGGTTGCTATGTGATTGAAATTCCTTTATATGTATGGTCAAGAGTTGAAAAGTATGACATAAGTAATGCATTTTAATGTGATCTACATTTTTTGTATAGTAAGCTTTTGTTATATGTTACTGTTTACCAGTTATGCAAAATTTAGCAAATTTCATCCCGAATAAAGAGGTATTTAGAGGCTATTCCCGAAAATTCAATATATACATTTTATTTGTAAATATCTTTAATACACGGTATTTTAATCAAAATGGTTAGGGGTGCGGAATTTTTCTCCAAATTTTTGTTTCGCATCCTTGGATGACTCTAAACTCAAATACCAAATTTGATATTATGATGATTTTCATTTTTGAGTTATCGTGTTCACACACACACACACACACACACACACAAATACACACATAGGCACACAGGGCCTTTTTCTAAAAATGCTTTAAAATGTATTTCCAGTGAAATCTTGGTATCCATTTTTAGAAGGAATGCAATACATTCTTTACGTACATGCTAGAGAAAGTAAAAACAAACCGCTGCTGTCCCGTTGTATTGCTATTATGGTGCACCAATTCAAGGTGTGCCAGAAAATTCCCTTACTTTTACTTATGTAAAACAGACTTTCAGATGGCAGTGAAACTGATGGAAAAAAAAAAGAATCTAGCGAGGAAAACCATTGTTTGCACTTCCGCCCATTAAACTGTAATCAAATCTATGCATTAAATTATCCTATGTAGCGATTGTGGAAATTATGACTCTCAGGTCTGACATAGTGAAGCGAAAACTTAACCCAATGATGGAGCTCCTTCACTAAATGTCACCCGTCTTAGCGCGAAAAGTGAAGTAGGGGAATGGGAGACGATCTAAGTAAGCCTACTTTCATGGAGTAACAAAAGAACAGATACCGTCTTGATTACATGATTCAGTCGTTATGTGTATGCAGACTGTATAAAATGTGACGCAAATGTTTGTGTTGCACTGACAAATCTATCCCTAACTCTATATTCATCCTCTCTAATGATATATAATATGAAAATCTACTGATAAAGCCGTCAATTAAGAGCTTTATTAAATATGCTTTGTGCTCCCTGAATACAAAAAAAATATTTGTAGAAAAAGATTCTTGTGTGTGTGTGTGTGTGTGTGTTGTGTTGTGTTGTGTTGTGTTGTGTGTGTGTGTGTTCAGTGACTCAAGAAAACCAAACAAACGAACAACAACTTTAAAATCAGTCAAAAACCAAACTTATATATCAATTTCAGCATCCTTCAAAATTTAAAAAAGCATAAAACTATCCTTTACATGGAACATTTTTCGAACAAGAATTCCCAGAAAATTTAGATATACATTTCTTTGGCATAATATGTGATATTTTAACCAAAATAGTTTGAGGTATTTTTGAGTTTATCAAAAATTTCGAAAACTGTTCCATTAAAACATAGTTTAGGGATGGGGGATTTTCTTGAACATCTTCGTATCGCATCCCTAGAACATTATAACTTAAATTCCAAGTTTGGTATTTAACCGACTATTCGTTTTCGAGTCTACACACACACACACACACACACACACACACACACACACATATACACAAACACACACACACGGATCTTATCATGTTTTTGTTTTTTAAATTCAGTGTCCTCCCCAAAATATTTCTTTCCAGTGAAATCTTGGTATAGAATTTTTGGGTAGAAAACAACATCCTCTCTACCTACTATGTAATTTATATACGTGCCGGAGAAAGTAGTATAATATATTGATGTAAGGCAAACAAAGTATGTCAGATCATTGATAATAACATCAGTCATAGGTTTCTTGTGTTCCTTATTTGTTTCCAGGCCAGTCACATAAAGAACTGATACGGCCTGGGTAGAGTCCAAATTAGCTACCTTTAGGTGAAAACCTTAAGTAGGTTACACTTGAAACATTTCCAACTACATTCCTTAGTAGGAGTTTTCATATTGCCATTCGATAGTGGCAATACATTTAATCTTCGTCTCCATATCGCTGGTGAAAGCTCTTGCATAAATGGCGTAGCTTTATTCTTCGGTTATGTCATAAAGTTATTAAAGATTCATGAAGATAATCAAAGTAAATAATGAATAGTAGCTAATTAAATTGCTCAAAATAGTTAGCCACAAAAATAGAGTGAATCTGTAAATTCCATATTACCAATATGGAAGGGCATTTAAATGTAAAGTATGTCGAAAAAATCTATAGCTTATTAATTTACAATGTTGTTTTTAATGGAAGACTAAATGGCAAAAGCTGTCAAAATGAGTTTTTTGAAAAAAATTTAATTTTTTGCAGTCCTTTAATTTTAATCCCTTCTTATCATACATTTTATCATCATCATCATCATCATCATTGTGTGTGTGAGTGTGTGTTTGTGTGCACAAGCCTTTGTGTTTAATGTATGTGAGCTAGTTTTCTCCAATGTTGAATTAACAGCTTTCTGTGAATAACATGTTCTGATATAAATGACCCGTTTGCTCAGAAAGTATTGAATACACCTAAATTAAAATTTAGGATGATAAATATAATTGATAAATTTTGTAGTGTATTCTTACGAAAGTTTATGACAGATATTTATTTTGACATATTAATTTTTTTCATAAATAGCTACATTAAACATTTCGTTTTAGATACAAAAGGAATAGTGATAGTAAAAGAACCGGACGCTATGTCATGGCCTTATAACTCCATGATCTTTGCATGCAAGCGCGAGTAAAAACTAAATATCTTTAAAAGAATGATCAAGTATTGAAAATTCGAACTATTAATAATATATATATTGGAAATGGTTATTTAATATAAATTATATATATATATAAATATATATATACTTATATAAAAGGTTTTTGTGTTGTACGTTTCAGTCTACCGTTTAAGGTTTACCAGTTGTACAAGTTGTACAAAATTCCTTCCCAATGAAGAGAACATCAATGCTATTCAAAAAAAAAATTCAAGCTTTAAATTTAATTTGTTGTGTAACTATATTTAATATATGGTATTTTAATCAAAATCTTGGAATCACTTTTGAGAAAATCGACAACTTCGAAAGTTCGCCCTTGTAAGGGTTAGTTTGGAGTGGGAGATCCTTAGAATATAGGTACTGAAATTAAATGCTTAACAGAGTTCTGTTTTTGAGTTATACTGTTCACACACACACACACACACACACACACATACGCACCTTTTCTAAAATGCTTTGTTTTATCCAGAGAGTCTGGAGTCTCCAGAGGATATTTGTATGAATTTTTTGGAAGAATTGTATAATGCAGAAACTAAGCTAATATTTTAATCTAAAAATAGTATAATTATGAAGATAATTCTATATACCTTAATAATCAAACTTATTGTAAAAAGTAGATCAAAGTAATAAAAAAGGCATGCATCTTCATCCAGTAAAAGCTTCAGTCAGTTGATCAATATTTTCTGAAATAAATTGGGATAGGCCTTGAGATACCCTTATCTAAGCTTCAATGGACCATTTTCCTAAGAGTTCAAAACAGTCATGGTTAAAACGTTTCAAATTCAATATTATGAATTATTTTAGAAGGTTATTATTATTATTATTATTATTATTATTTATTAAACTGCTCACAAATGCGATTTGCCAGAAAACAATAAGCTATATTGCTGAAAACCTAATTCAACGTAGCGGAAAAACTAAAAATGATAATTACAAAGTATAACAAAAATCTGATGTGTTCAATTTACATGACTTTCTGTAGCTGTTATAAAAACAACTTTCCTTACAAAAGATTATTCTTTTATCCTCGACATGCTAACCATGGAAAAAATTACCACAAATTGACTTATCACTTGCTTCCTATTAGAATCGATATTCATATCATTTAAAACCTGGTCTTATGTGAAACAACTGAAGGTTGGTTCGCTTTGCACAGCCTGCAGTAAAACAAGAGGGATGAATCGAAACGTCACTTCCCGTTTGAGAAAAGTTAAAGTAATTTAAAATTGCAACCAAAAACAAGGAATAACTCAGAAACGGTTCGCTCTACATAAAAAAACTTATATGACATAAATCATGTATTTTAACGAGATATACATTTTTTGTGCAGTAAGTTTTGTCTGTCTCTTACGGTTTAACCGTTATGCAAAATTCTAAAAACTCATCCTGAATAAAGAGGTCTTCAGCGGCTATTCCCAGAAGATTCAAAATATACATTTTATTTGTGATATAAATATCTTTAACATACATTTTTTAATCAAAATCGTTAGAGCCATTTTGAGAAAAACAAAAATTTCAAACCATTTTTCCATGTAAAGGGTAGTTTGGGGGTGGGCAGAATTTTATTGAAAACCTTCGTGTCGCATCCTTGGAAGCTGCTAACCTAAATATTAAATTTGGTTTTGAACGGTCTTTTCGTCTTTGAGCAATGCTGTCCACGAACACAGACACACACAAATAAACACGGACCTTTTTCTAAAAGTGCTATTTTCGGTGAAATCTCGACATCGAATTTTTAGGGGAAAATAATTCCTTCACTATCCGCTATGTACATTATACATACAGGCTAGAGAAAATAAACATTTATAACAATAAGACATACAAAAGAAAAGCATTATGTTTGTAAAAAAATAAACACAAATATTTGACGATTACAAGAATATAAAATTGAGTTACGAACAGTCTGCTTATGTAAAGTGGCCGGAATTTACATTTACAAAGAACTTAACAGTGTGATTACAATTTTTAAGGAATTTGAGTACCTTTGTTATTTCTGCTGTGAAGAGAAAAATAAAACTAAGGGCAGGCCGAAACTGATTATATAAGTTTGCCTCTTACTCAATTTACTTGTTACTATCAGATCAACACTGTGTCTTTTCTGTATACTTGAAGCGAGCCTTAAATGACTAACAGTCCTACACCACTGCATTTTTTAAATGTTCTCATTATATTTAAGCTACACTGGTGGGAGGTTTAACAGATTTATATGCAGTGCTTCAATCTGTGAACAGCAGTAAAATGTATATTAGATCTCAAACTATTTTAACATCTGCATTTTATCTTCTGTTAAAGTTGTTTTCTCATTTAAATAACATCGCAGAATAATAAAGAAACCTCCTGACTCTTTACCACACAATTTAAGATGAGCTTGAAATTCAAACTAAGGTATTATTAGAACTATCTCTGGGAACTCAATAATTTGCTAGGGAGGGGATATTTTTGGAAAATCTCCATTGTCTTTATGCCTGCAATCAACTTATGACTAATGTGATTTTATTTTGCTGAAAAAGTGCAACTGGTGGCTGGTTGCCATTTGCCACTGAGAACATTCTGGACATTTCATGCAGGTAACTTGACACGATCAGGGGCGTCAGACAAGCTCATTACATCTTCAAACATGGAAATAAGTAAAATAAGATATACGTGAAAATATTTTAAATGATCTGCATTAGCCAACGTTGCTCGTGTGGGTTTTCATATCTCAGCTGTGTTCTATGTGGAACACGATCTAAAAGGTACTTGTTACTGAATGCTAGCCCAGTAGCTACTTTATGTATGTTTACAACTGGGAGAGAAAATAGAATCCTAAATCCAGTATTCAGCAATAGTTTATATTTCTGTATCATATATATATATACTTCAAAATATATCCAAATTATGGAAATCTATAAATATTTTTATTTATTTAGTAGAATAAACTACCTATAGCTTTGCCAATTCAAGATTTGCCAAAATCGATAAAGGTTACCAATAGAATTAAAAAAAAAACATCAACAATATAAGATTAAACATTATAAATATAGAGCACAAACGAAAACATGAGAGACGATATATTTATCCTATGCAACCGCTCTCACGTTCGATTTAGTCTGCGACGTCATTTTCTAGCTATAAAAGGAGGATGAATAGCAAGCCGGTGGTGTTTGTTGTGAATTGCACTGAGTCGTCAGTGACTGCAGTGTTAGCGAGCAGTGGTGCGCGACCCATGAAGAAATGCAGCCGTCAACTGTCAACGCGTTCAAACGTGGAGTTAATTATTTGCAGCAGTGAATATAAGAATCTTTATAGCCCATTTTTGAGTTAATAAACATATTTTTTTAAAGTGTAATAATGCATCTTTAACGATAATTATAAACACACTTCTCAAAATTGAAACTGAGGCTTTTAATGATTATTTGTACTATAAAATAGTAGTATAATTTAAAATCACTGATATACTTTACGAAAAAGAAAGGTAACACACCGATCATCACACCAATCACTACTATATCTCTAAGATCTTTGCAGTCCTGGATGATGAGAGTATAAATAATATAAGTTTTCTTCAGGTTGATGTCACAGAACTGGGCACGGAAAGGGCCTATCCGATGTGTTGGTCGATTCTGATGGTGTGATCGTCTGGTATTGTCAGTTTCAAACATACTATGCACTTCCTCGTATTTTGTGAATATTAATTTTTAATTTAATTCTATCAGTATATTATGTTTCAATGCATTAAGACTTTTAGTAAAATAAACCAATATCTTTGAAAATTATACACAATTTCTTGATTATTAATATTGAATATAAAATATCCAAGGATCGTTAAAATAAAATATTAGTGCTGGAAATTATATTTTTCCTTTACAGCTCTTCGGCCACCAAAGATCTTATTATATGATGTCTGGAATTTCGCAACTGTTCTCCATGTTAAGAAGATTCCAAAACGTTGTATCTAATCAGGGAGGGTTCTTACAGCACAAATATTGACAGAAAAATTAAACGCTTCCTTCCGTTCTTCGCTTATTAGGCTTTCCGATGTCTTCTGTTTTTATACTACAGTCTAAACAGTACTGTGATATTAACAAAGGGGAAGCCACTTGCACCAACATATGAAAAAAATCATGAGATTTGAAAACCAATACGTAAAATTCTGATGACGCAGATCTTTTATTTGATACTCTGTTAATTTATAGCTTCATTATTTGTTATACTGAGGTTGGTAAATACACTACACTCGCTGCGGGGCCATCTATACCGAAAAAATTGACAGATGGAAAAGATGGAGAGCGTTAATATCTATTTATTAAAACGGATGTGATACATTCACATGACCTTACCTAACAGTGGTAATTCACATATATTCATTATATATTATTCATTTATAGACTGATTTTGCTAACCAGGTTACGTTATTACGACATTTTTGCCTAGAAATGAATTTCAAGCTAAGATGAAGTGACAAATGCTTAGGCTTTCACGGCCGGCGTTGTCAACTTCATTGTACATGTTTGCCGGTATTGTAACCGTGGTCCAAATGTTTTCATTACTGACGTTTCGCCAAAAAATGCGTCCGGCAACTTCAGGGAAACAAAGCTATGTGTAAATTTCCGGAGTCCAAACAAGATGAAGTGCTTAGTTACATAAGGTATGCGGAAATTGCATTCAAAATATTTTAACCGTGGTAACAAGCTATTGCGATGGAAAGAAAGAATGAAACAAAGGAAAAAGAAAGAAAGAGCAACTACAGCTTGTCTAGTATAGGTTACTTGTTCCAGCTTGGGTGCACACGAAAAGTAACCACAGTAAGTGGCGACTCATAAGTGGTATACCTGCAACATGCAGTATAATGTAGCATTAAGAGCAAGCTATCGTCAGGGCTGAATCAAGTGTTATAAATGAGTAGGAAGTCATTGTGATGTAATCTTCTCCCCAATACGTATTGCTATTATTAGAGCTCGAACCGGCTCACGAAATTGCCGGATAAATGTTCAGTGCTTTCAGAGTATAACTCGGACGTGATAGAGTAGGTGTAGTCTCTACAGCTCATTTAGAAACATGTTGCACTATCTAGCAGTGCTCACTGCCTGGCCTCTTTCAGTTCCTGCTAATATATAAACCAGTGAACTCTAAAAGAGAACGCAGATTAAAAAATGTCGCAAATATGAAATGCATTCAACACTAAATAAACTTGTGGATAATTCAAACATATTTTGAGTGATAGGAGGAGAACCTTTTCTTTAGATACAGTAAAGAGGTATCTTGCAATTTACTGCAATAAATTCCGAGTGCGTGCGGTTGATTTATGTTCATTGTCTGTTCAAAACTCAGCATATTATTATCCTGAGTGTTTTGTATCACCGTTATATTTTTATTTGTAAAAGTACAATGCGTTTTATTTACTAATCATATTATGAAATAATTGTTTTATTGTGTTACTTTATGAATTAGAATGTGGATATAATGCATATATATACATACATATACACACATATGCATTTTATGCTACAAACCTCTCTTTATACCGCCGACTTTTCTATGTCTTCGTAACTGTGTGTGCTTCGGAACCCAAAACCGATCTCTGCATATCGCGCGCTCTCTCCAACTATGCTCAGAGTTTTGTACTCTGCACATTTTCTCTTACTCAGACGAGTCGATTTGGAACAGCCTGGTCTAGTGTATCCATCAGATGCTCTCAGAATTGAAACGACATAGTACCTCGAAAACTTATGACCCAAGTTGTGCACTTTAATGACTGCTACATTTTTTTTTCTGTAATAAGTCTATGTCGGTTTTTAACTTATACAAAATACATTCTAATAAAGAATATTGAAAACTATTCATAAAAAAATTAAAAATATACATTTTTCTCATATTTATGTGTCAGCCATATTATGTTAGTAAAAATCTGATGTGTTCCATTCACATAACTTTATCTACACCTCTTTAGCAAATTATTGTTATAAAGCTTAATCCTTTATCTACTTTATGATAATCGAGAAAAACATTAGTAGAAATTGTCTTAATTACTTGCTTCCTTGTAAGTAGAAAAGAAATAAGGGAATACACTAGGCTAAAACGATAGTCAAATCTTTTAAAAACTAATTAAAAACCGTTTTTATGCAGGGCAAGGAGTTTACAACTTTCCGGGTGAGAAAAGTTTAAATATTTTAAAGCAGAAAAAAATAACAAGGAATATCTCAGAAATAGTCAATTCCACGATAAAAAAAGTATATGAACTGTGTGTTTAACATGATCTACATTTTTTTGTGTAGTAAGTTTTTGTCTATCTCTTACAGTTTAACAATTAAGCAAACTTCAGCAAAATTCATTCAGAATGAAGAGGTCTTTAGAGGCTATTCCCAGAAAATTCAAGATATACATTTTATTTGCAATATAGATATATTTAATTTACGGTATTTCAGTCAAAATCGTTAGCCATTTTTGAGAAAATCAAAATTTTCGAAATTTGTTCCATGTAAAGGGTAGTTTGGTGTGGAGGGATTTTTCTGAACATCTTCGTATCGCATCCGAGGAAGATACTTAACGTAAATGCCAAGTTTGGTATTTTACCGACTTTTCGTTTTTAAGTTACCTTGTTCACACACACACACTCACACACACATACACACACACCTTTTTCTGAAAATACTTTTTTTTAATACAGGGGACCCTAAAACGTCTATTTCCGATGAAATCTTGGTATCAAAGTTTTGGGTGGAATACAATACCTTCTCTATACACTATGTACATCGTACGTTTAGAGAAAGCATATTTATTTCGAAAAATAGGCAGAACAATTTTTCATATAAATGGTAGTGTGAGAAGATTTTTTCTTATAATTCCTTTTACACAATCGTTGAAAGACACTGTTAAATACCAAGTTTTGTATTTTTCCAACATTTCCAATTAGAATACGCTGTTCACATACATACATCTCTTTATAAACAATGTTGTTGACTCAGCAGATTTAGAAACAATTCTAGTTTTAATAAAACCTGGACAGCTACCAAGTGTTGTATTGAACACAACACTTCTTCTATCTATAAACATGAACGAGAGAAAGTTAAAATAATGAAAATCGACTTATATGAAATAAAGTGTTGTTCGTTAAAAGAAATTTAAGGGTACTTCAGGTTAAAGTACGTGCTCGAGTTTCAAGATAATTCCACTAAGAATGAAACCGATGCCAAATATTTTCCATCCAATACAGTAACCAGCCAAAACAAACCAGCAGTAGGCGGCCCGGGTTCGATCCCATGTGACCGTATGCGGGATTTGGAGTGGATAAAGTGGCGCAAGGCGGGTTTTCTCCGCGTTCTCCGATTTCCCCTGTCATCACATTCCACCGGTGCCAGAGTAGTAAAAGCGGGCGTTAAACACTAAATAAATAAACAAACAAGCTGTCCATAGTGGAATTTTGTTTAACTCAAGCAATTGTTTCAGGGCGAGCCAACATAGTCCTAAAATGCATGAGAACTCAACATTCCACTTCTTTTGAGAGGTGACATATAATGTAATTAATATTACCCTAGATGGAACAATCTGCAGAACATCTCACCCCTGATGAAGGCACTTCACAAAAACAGCAGATCCTGTTAAAGCACACAGTTTGTCATTTTCTAAGGGTTTAACCATTCTATTTGGTTTGATTTTTAAAATACCTACGCTTGTTAATTTCTCTGCCACCAATATAGCAGGCAGAGAAGATATTGTGTTCCATCCAAAATTCGAATCACATTCATTGGAAATACAGGTTTATGGGTCCCCTAAATCCTAACAAAAATTATTTTTAGAAACACGTCCATGTGTGTGTTTGTGTGTGAACAGATTAACTCAAAACGAATACTTAGTTAAATACTAAACTTGATATTTAAGTGCATGATATCCAAGAATTCAACACGAAGTTACCTCCTCATTCTAGACGACTTGCATTAACTGGAAATCCTTAAGAGATAGATAAAAACTGACTACACAACAAATTTAGACAATTTTAAAACAGAGGATTTATGTCAAATACATGTTTTGTTTAGTTAATTCCCGATATATTCCTTGTTAGTGGTGAAAGTTTCAAATAACTATACTTTTCTCAAATGGGATATCGCTATTTGGGGGGGGGGGGTCTACTGTTCGAGTAAACAAAAGGAAATTTCAAAACAATGACATAGCGATCCACTTTGAGCATATCCGTCTATCGTGTATTTCCTTATTTCCTCTTGTAGCTACAAGACAATACGCAATGATACCATTTCTGTCAATTGTTTCTTGATTAGAATGGTAGAAGAACACGCTTTCGTGATGCAGAGAAGGTGGAGAAAGT
Source organism: Hymenopus coronatus (assembly GCA_030762935.1). Taxonomy (NCBI): domain Eukaryota; kingdom Metazoa; phylum Arthropoda; class Insecta; order Mantodea; family Hymenopodidae; genus Hymenopus; species Hymenopus coronatus. The sequence continues at coordinate 121,477,009 of CM060897.1, read as the reverse complement.
TATATGAATGCAGCACATTAGATTTTTTAAAAATATGTTAAATACTTATCTTAAAGAATTCTTCTTATACCAACCACGAAAGCTGTAATCGTGTAATGGATGTTTATCTATATTAATAACAAGTAGATTTAAGTATTGTGCTGTTGTAAGAATAGTTTGTAGAAGTGTGTGAGAGTAAAACATTTGATTTGTATCCGTATATTATACCGTTACTTCAATGTTTTTGTGGTAAAATATTCAGAACTTTTAGTCTTTTATATCCTTAGTTATTATTTCTCCACGAATTATTCACATGTTGACTTTTACAGCCGAAGACTTCCCGTTTTACTTTCTCTAGAACGTATATACAATGTGCACAGTAGATAGAGAAGGTATCATATTCCACCCAAAAATTCAATACCGAGATTTCACAAGAAATATAGGTTTTGATACACCATGCATCAAAATAAAAGCATTTTATAAAAAAATGTACGTGTTTGTGTGTGTCTGCGGGCAGCATCCTCAAAAACAAAAAGCGTGTTAAATATAAAACTTGGTATTAAAGTTCAGTATCCATCAAGGATGCGACACAAAGATTTCAGGAACATTCCCTCAAACCAAATTACACTTTATGTGGGACGTTTTTAGAAAAGTTTGGTTTTCTCAAATTGGCTCTAGTGCTTTTGATTAAAACACAACACGTTTGAAGTGCTTTTATTACCAGCAAAATGTATTGAAAATTTTGGGAACACCCTCTAAAGATTTTGATGACTTGTGATTACCTCATAAGCCATAAGAAATATACAAAAATTTAATGCACAAAACAGATAGATCTTATCAAAATACACAGTTTATGTCATTTACATCTTTTCCGTATACCGTTTCTGAAGTATTCCTTGCTGTCGTTTCAATTTTTCTCAAGCGGCAAGACAATTCCCGGGTAATTAAAAAGTAAACCTATTTTAAATTGTTTTACACAGCAATAGCTTTAACCTATGGTACGCCCTAATTTCCCTTCTACTTACAAGAAGCAAATAATAAGACCAATTCTGCTAATGTTTATCACGATTAGTATGTTATAGAGAGAAGAATAATCTTTTGTAAGGAAATTTTGTTTGTGAGACAGCTACAGGAAGTAATGTGAATGCAACACATGGGATATCTTATTTTTGTGTTTGAACATATGATCCACAAATATATGAGTGTATAAACTTATTGTATTCTTCAGGAGATACTACTTATTCGTGTTAGTAGGCTTTGCGGTATCTATCGACGTTCCTCTTCCACGCGCGGACGGAAGAGTTCGAGGAATATATAATAAAACGCTGTTTTCTGGAAGAGGGAAAAAGTTCTTGATTGCAATTTAAGAACTCAAATAAAAAGAGCCCTTACGCGGAGCACACAATGCTGATGAAAACGACCGCTTGATTTGAATTGACATCTACTTGAGCGAGCTCCGCAAACAGTCGCAAGCGAGCGATGAACAGCCTTTTCTATATTTTCCTCAGCGACACAATGCTGCTCTAATCAGGGATTAAGAGATTCCTTCTCATTTCCACGTCATTCCCATCAAAGTGGTACGACAGCACTGTTTACTCATCCGTCTTCCACCACTCGCCACCAAATTAAACAGCTTTACCTCTGTTCACGTCATTAAAAAGTTGCTCGCACAACAAAGTCTAGGTGGATACCTGTTGCTTCACATCGGCATGTCACTAAGATTCCTTTAGATTTTGTCCGGTATATCTGACTGCAATGGTTTTCACACCTGGAAAAAACTGCAACACGTTAAAAGTTTTTATATAAATACTATTTTAATATATGAGGGATTTCAAAAGTATATTAAATAATCAAAAGCTTTCAATATTTGAGATACAGTATTGGTACAGATTATTTGTGTCCGAATGGATTATCCGTGCATCTAAAAAAAATCTGATGTGTTCCATTCACATGACTTTTTCTACAACGCTGTAACAAAGTATTGCTAAAAAGCATTGTCTTCTATTTATAATGATATACATGATGATCGAGATAAACATTAGCAGAAATTGTCTTAATTACTTGCTTCCTTGTAAGTAGATGGAAAATAAAAGGAGTACACCAGGCTAAAGCAACAGTCAAATGTTTTAAGATGCAGTTACTATGGGATTGAAATCCGTTTCTTTGTAGGGCCAGGAATTTACAATTTTCCGTGTAAGAAAAGTTTAAGTATTTCAAATTTGAAACAAATAACAAGGAATATCTCAAAACCGACAAATTCTACGAAAAAAGGTGTGGGATATTAAATGCGTGTTTTAACGTGATCAATGTTTTTTGTGTAGTAAGTTTTTGGCAGCAACGCAAAATTCAGCAAAATTCATACAGAATAAATAGATCTTCAGAGACTATTCCCAGAAAATTCAAGATATACGTTTTATTTGTTAGGTAAATGTCTTTAATGTACGGTATATAAAGCAAAACCGTTACAGCCATTTTTGAGAAAATCTTCGCAAACATGGAAGATACTAAACTTAAATACCTAGTTAGATACTTTATCTACTTCTCATTTTTGAATTATCGTATTCGCGGACACGGTCCTTTTTCTAATTTTGGGGGGGGGGATCATAAAACGTGGAGTTCCGATGAAATCTCGGTATAAAATTTTTGGGTGGAATGTAATATCTTCTCTATTCACTATGTACATAGTACGTGTAGAGAAAGTAAAAACGCACAATTTTTAGTTTCTCTAGCATATATATAGATGGATGGATGGATGGATAGATGGATGGATGGATGGATGGATGGATGGATAGATGGATGGATGGATGGATAGATAGATAGATAGATAGATAGATAGATAGATAGATAGATAGATAGATAGATAGATAGATAGATAGATAGATAGATAGATAGATAGATAGATAGATAGATAGATAGATAGATAGATAGATAGATAGATAGATAGATAGATAGATATAGATAGATATTTGATAGTGAAATTTCACCGTAAATATATTTTTAGGGTCATCTTTTGAAAAAATAAAAATAAAAGTCTTTTCAGAGAAAGGTTCGCGCTTGTGTATATGTCTGTGTCTGAGGACATCATAACTCAAAAATGAAAAGTCTGTTAAATATAAACTTGGTATTGATAAGAACTAAAGCTTTCCTGGCGACGTGTTAATTCAAAATTTTCTCGGGCTTCTAGCCAGGTAAAAAACCTGGCTAGAAGCCCGAGAAAATTTTGAATTGGTATTGATGTTCAGTATCTTCCAAGGATGTGTATCCTTAAGTAAAATCCCCCTTTCCTCCAACTACGCTTCACATGGAACATTTTTCGAAAACTCTGATTTCTCAAAAACGGCTCTAACGATTTTGATTAAAATAACATATGTTGAACATATTTTTGTGACAGACGAAATGTATATCCTGAATTTTCAGGGAATAGTCTCTGAAGAACACTTCAATTTGGATGTCTTTTTATAACTTTGTATAACTGGTAAACCGTAAAAGAGAGCTAAAAACAGTTACTAGACAAACAATATAGATCTCCAATAAACACACACTTTGAGACAAGAAAGAAAGAAAAAAAAAAGAAAGAAAGAGGTCACGCATATAATTCGATATTGTGATTTCACCGAAAATGCATCATTTTTAGAAAGTGTCCGTATCCGTGTGCGAGTGTGTTCGGGTGTGCGTGTGTTTCAACATGACAACTCAAATCGAAAAGTTAATAAATACCAAACATAGCATTTAAGTTCAGTATCTTCCAAGGAGGATTTTTAAGTAAATTTCCACACTTCCAAAAACCCTTTGAATGGAACATTTTTCGAAAATGTTGCTTTTCTCAAATGTGGCTCTAACGATTTTGACTAAAATACTATATGTTTATGACAAACGGTAATAGCCTCTGAAATCCTATTCATTCTGGATGACTCTTGCGTAAGTGGCAAACCGTAAGAGATAGACAAAAACTTACTACACAAGAAATACATGTACCATAAAACACACATTTTATGCTATACGCATTTTAAAAAACATTCCTTGATTTCAATTTTGAACTACTTACATTTTCTCAAACGGGAAATCCTCTTTTGTTTCAAACCTCCTTTTTTTATTGTTTCATTTATATAGCCCCCTTTGACATCTAAGGTCATATCGGGGGCTTTGCACTTGAAACAACTCGTTGAGTGTAGGTTCTTTACGTTAGGTTTAAATCATTTTAATGTCCTCAGAAACACACACATTCACTCTCACATACATACATCTGAGGGGGATAGGGAATAATTATGACTAAAGAAAAATTCCCCGCAACAGCCGGGAATCGAAATAACTTTTGTTTTACTCCTAGTCACGCAAAGGGAATCGAATTTCAATTGTTCATATAGCGACCAGCTTTAAAAGGATTTGACTATCACTTTAGCCTAATGAATTCCCTTATTCCCTTTCTATTTTCAAAGAATTAAGTAATAAGCTCATTGCTCTAATGCTTATCTGGATTAGCGAGTTGTAGACAAAATAATCTATTTTGTAAGAAGAGCTTGTTTGCAGAACGGGTAGAGAAACTGACTGAATCGAACACATCCTATTTTTACTTTCTCTACACTACTATGTACATAGTGTATAGAGAAGGTACTGTTTTGCACCCAAAAATTCGATACCGAGATTTAAACGCAAATGTGTGTTTAGAGACCCCCTGAATCCCCCCCCCCCCAAAAAGACATTATTAGAGAAATGTCCTTGTTTGTGTGTGCGCGTACGCGCGCGCGCGTGTGTGTGTGTGTGTGTGTGTGTGTGTGTGTGTGTGTGTGTGTGGGCAGCATAGCTCAAAACCGAAAGTCCGTTAAATACCAAACTTTGTATTCAAGTTCAGTATTCCAAATGTGCGAAACGAAGATTTAAAAAAAAGAATCCCCCCCCCCCCATTCTCAACTACTCTTTATATGGGATGTTTGAAAATTTTGATTTACTCAAAAATGGCTTTAACGATTTTTATTAAAATATCTTATATTAAAAACATTGACATGACAAAATATATATCTTGCATTTTCTGGAAACAGCTTCTGGGGACATCTTTTTCTGGATGTGTTTTTCGGAATTTTGCATGAATTTTTCGTGAAGTTGAAGTTTTTGAGATATTCCTTGTTATTGGTTTCAGTTTTAAAATACTTGTAGTTTTCTCATACGGGAATTTGTTAACTCTAGGCCATACAAACTATTGAATTTTCAATCACATAGCTATCAGCTTTTAAAAGATTTAGCTATCGCTGTAGACTATTGTACTTCCTTATTTCTCATTTTATTTGTTTTTTGTTTCTTTTATATAGCCCATTAACGACTAAGGTCATATCGGGGGCTTTGCATTAGAAACAACTCGTCTATAGATTTAAACGTTGGGTTTAAACGTTTGTTATTTTCCTAAAAAACACGCAGCACCTTCACTCTCACATCCATACTTCCAGTCTCTGTTGGGGATAGGGAATTATTCTCGCCCCAGTCGGGAATCGAACTCGGAACCTCCGGGTGAGAAGTTAGCTCGCTGACCACTCCACCTACGGAGGCGGTCTACACCTCTTTTGTTTTGCTCCTAGTCACGCAAAGAGAATCGAATTTCAATTGTTCACATAGCGACCAGATTTTAAAGGATTTGACTACCGCTTTAGTCTAGGGAATTCCCTTATTTCTTTCCTGCTTACAAGGAATCAAGTAATAAGATGATTTCTGCTAATAATTATCTCGATTAACAAGTTATAGGTAGAATAATCTATTTTGTAAGAATAGTTTGTTTGCATAACGGATAGATAAAGTAACTGAATCGAAAACATTCATTTTTTTTTTCACTGTAATGTTTTCATTATGTAAAGAACATTTCATTAAAATAGAGTACTTGAGTCAAGAGTTAAAAAGTGGCGTTCTTGGGGTTCACCTATAATTTATCCCCATATTCGCTCTTATTTATTTATCGATAATTTGAATAAAAGAAAACTTATTATGGAATGTGATCTTCATATACTGTTTTAAATCTTTAACTCGAGATATTTATTTACCCTCTATGGAGTTTTCCCAGAATTCATTTCGTAAAACTAAGAATAGGGACAACAATTTTGCCAACCGGTCTCGTGGGCCAGGGTTTGAAAAACGTCTGTGAAAGTGACAGGAGCGGCAGGTGCCTCGGGACATGAAATCCTCAAAGCCGATGACGCTAAGGAAGTGGGATGCATGTTTCTTACCGGAGGCGGAACACTGAAACACAAGTTTGCCATTAGGAACTGCGATATTTCACATTGTCATCATTACGGCCTTCCCGCCGGAGATGCAAAAAGAAAGACGTAATAAATTCTGTGTATAGAGAGAGAGGCAGCACGGGGGAAAAGAAAGAGCGCAACGATTTACATTCTATTCTGACAGTTAATATCGCATTGTTCGCCTTGGGAGAATGCCTAGTGTCGATATTATTACATTTTTAAACTTTTAGTGTCTCATACGGCTGTCGTAGATCTTTCATATGATAAGCATGTGTGCGAATACGTCATCTTGGAGAACCCTTATGTTTCAAATTTTTTTTCAACCATTACAGGTTTCCTAACAGAGCTCAGCTACGATTTTCCTTCTTTCTTCATTTCTTTTTTCCTTTCTTCCAGACACTTGAGGACCAGAGGTTGTAGATAGAGAGAACCAGAGAGAACCAGTCAGAATGGGTGATCAGCCGGGTACCCGGTATGAAAATGAGAAAGTGGGTGATCTAAAATAAATTCGAAATGTATGAAAGGAAATATGATTATGGAGCAATTGGTAGCACGAATGGCGGAGAAATGGGAGTACCCTGAAAGAACCCACCCAAACGCCGTTCGTCCACCAGACGGTTCCTTTGGCTTGAAGCCGGACCGCGTAAATGAGATGCGAATGGTTCAACCGCCCAGCCATGGCGCCCAGCTGTCATAAAAGGTTTAAATTGCTTCGATGATGACCAGAAACTGAAATTTTGGCAGGACGCCGATTTAAAGTGTCAATCTATCTTCAATCATAAACTGAACCTGTACGATTTACGCTTTTGTGATCGAAGTCATGATCGGAGTTTTATTTTCTTTTTCTGTCAATTTTTCCTTTCCCTTCTTCGTATGCATATCTGTCAGAACGTTGTGGGCGCAGCTATTGCCGATTACGTCATTCTCCCTTCTACCGCTGTCCATGCGACATTAGACACACATGTGCATCGCGAGGTTTCAGTCGGTGGTGGGAAAGAAGGCATTGCAAGCGGCAGTGAGTGATTACAAAAATCATTGTATATTATTGTAAGAATATATAAACTAAGAATTGTTAACAGTAATGTCGGGACCTTCAACAACAAAGTTCTCCTCTGGTAAGTCCCTTAGAGGACAGGCTAAGGATATTGTTTACCATGTTGCCCTTACACGCGAAAACAAGTACTTGTTCTCATCCTTCATTCTGCCTTGCACGCTCTTATTGTAACAATGATACAGGGGCGATGGCAAACTCTCCCTCCTTCCCTACCTTTCTTACATCTCCGAACACGGCCGGCTAAACCGAAAGAGGGGAAGTAGTTGAAGGCTTGAACTGCGCGAACCGAAAAATGATAGTATTTTTAATTACCTTGCAAGGCCATAAAGAATTGATTGCATTCCACCCAAAATTCGACACCAACATTTTATGGGCATACATGTTTTAGGGTCTCTACTTAGGTAGAGAAGGCATTGCAATTCACCCAAAATTTCGATACTGAGATTTCACTGAAAATACACGATTTAGACTTCCTTTGACAAAAAAAAAAAAAAATTAGGAAAAGCTGCGCGCGCGTATGTATCTGTGTGTCTGTGAACATGATAACTCATAAACGGAAAATCGGTTAAAGACCAAACTTGAGTTTTCAAAAACTACCCCTTTAAATCAAAAATTTTAGAAAATTTTAATTTTCACAAAAATGGCTCTAACGCTTTTGATTAAAATACCGTATATTTGTTTCAGTTTTAAATATTTAAAACATTTCATACACAAGTTTTTCCGTTTTATATCTCTTTTGTTTTACTCTTAGAAACAGACCCAATTTAATCTGTACGTAGTACAGAGGTAGACAAGGCATTTCACCCAAAAATTGTCACTGGCAATACATGTTTTAAGCGTCTCATAAATAAAAGACAAAATTTTTAGAAATAAGTTGTTTGTGTGTCTGTATGTATGTATGTATGTATGTATGTATGTATGTATGTATGTATGTATGTATGTATGTATGTATGTATGTATGTATGTATGTGTGTGTGTGTGTGTGTGTACAACAGAAATTAAAAACGAAAAATAGGTTAAATACTAAACTTGATATTTAAGTTCACTTCTTCCAAGGATGCGACATGAAGATTTTCAAGAAAGCTCCTCACCCCAACCTATCCTTTGCTTGAGAATAGTTTCGAAGATTTTGATTTGCTCAAAAATGGCTCTAACGATTTTGATTAAAATGTCATAATATGTTTAAGACCATTTTATGACCTTAAAGCTATATTTTAAATTATCTGCTAATAACCTGTGAAATCCTATACTTTTGCGCAGTTAGTAAAAATATACATTTCGTTAAAGGATACAATATATGTCAAAATTTTTGGGGGGTAAATATTAACCATTTTTGAGATACATGTTATTAGTTTCAATTTTAAAATGTTTATACTTTCATCAATTGGTACAGCATTTATTTTTAATTGCATCTGTCCAAGTAAAGAACATAATTTATGTTCATTACATAGCGTCCATCTCTTAAAATATTTGACTATCACTAAGTCTATTCCATTATTCCTTTGTATCTACGAGGTAATAATAAAAACCATCAATAAACATCTGATGTGATCCATTCGCATGGCTTTCTCTATATCTCAACAACAAATTCTTGTTAAAAAGCTTATTCTACTACTTCATGCTAATCGAGAAAAAAATAGCAAAAATGGCATTATTATTTGCTTCCACGTAAGGAGAAGGGAAATAAGGGAATATCATAGGTTAAAATGAAAGCTGGTTTCTATGTGATATAAGTTCCTTTGTTTGTATGGACAGGAGTTAACAGATTCCCGTATGTGAAAAGTATAAGTATTTTATAGCTGAAACCAATGACAAGGAATATCTCAAACACGACCAACTACACGAAAAAAAAATTATATAACAAAGTGTGTGTCTTGACGAGCTCTATATTTTCTATTATGTAAGATTTTTCTATCTCTTACAGTTTGCCATTTATGCAAAATTCTGCAAAAATGTATCTAGAATAAAGATGTCTTCAGAGGCTTTTCCCAGGAAAATTCAAGATATATATTTTATTTGCCATCTACATATCTTTAATATACGGAATTTTAATCAAAATCGTTTAAGACATTTTTGAGAAAATCAAAACTTCCGTAAAATTTTCCATGTAAAGAGTAGTTGGGTGTGAAAATCTTCGTGTTGTATCCTTGGAATATATCATATACCAAGTTTGGCATTTAACGGACTTTTTGTTTTTGAGCTATGCTGTCCAAAGCCTAACACACACAAAAGGACACACACATGGACCTTTCTCTAGTAATGCTTTTTTGGATTCAGGTGGGCCCAAAACATATATTTCCGGTGAAATCTCAGTATCAAAATTTTCGGTGCAATACAGTACCTTCCCTATACACTATATACATAGTGTGTGTGTAGAGAAAGTAAAAATGCTTATATGCAGTAACGCGAAATCCTTTAAATTTTTCTTCCTTTCTTTTTTTTTTTCTTTACTTCGTACACGTACACAAGTAGAGAGGTATTGCATTACACCCAAAATTTTAATTTCGAGATGTTAGTGGAATAGTAGGAATAATTTTTTTGCACTCAGATAGAGAAAGTCATGTGAATAGAATGCACCAGATTTTTACATTCTCTAGCATGTAAGTAAATACTTGCTAGCGAAGGTATTGTACTCCACCCAAAAATTCGATGCCGAAATTTCACCGGAAATATATGTATTGAGATCCGCTGAATTCGAAAAAAGCATTTTTAGAAAAAGGTCCCTGTGTGTATATGTATGTGAGTGTGTGTGTGTATGTGTGTGTATTTACGTTTGGTACCTTTCAAGGATGTGACACGAAGACTTTTAAAGAGAATCCCCCCACCACAAATTATCCTTTGCAGGGAAAAAATTTGGAAAATTTTGTTGTTTTTTTCAAAAACGTCTCTAATGATTTTCATTAAACTGCCGTATATTAAACATATTTAAATCACAAATAAAATTATATTTTGAATTTCCTGAGAATGACTTTTGAAGATCTGGTTGAGATTTGCAGAATTTTGTATAACGGTTAAATCCAGAGAGATAGACAAAAAGTTAATACATAAACACGCAGATCTCATTAAAATACACATTTATGTCACGTAGGGTTTTCTTTTAGAGCTGATGTATTCGAGATATTCCTTGTTTTTGGCTTCATCTTTAAACTACCTAACTTTTCTCTGACGGGACCATGCAAAGCGAACCGAATCTCAATTGTTTGCATAGCGATCAGCTTTTAAAGCATTTGACTATCGCTTTAGCCTAATGTATTCACTTATTTTCCTTCTACCTACAAGGAAGCAACTAATAAGACTAATTCTGCTAATTTTTATCTCGATTAACATGTTAAAGATAAAATAATAATAATAATAATAATAATAATAATAATAATAATGTTTTGTAAGAATAGTTTTATATGGGACAGCTAGAGAAATTTATGTGAGTGGAACACATCAGATTTTCTTATTTTCTTTAATCTATGGCCACACAGGATTATCCTATAATCGTCACGCTCACAAATATATATTTAGAATGTTGTTTGCAACAGTCGTCAATTCAGATAAATCCAGCTTTCACATTTCTCTTCCTTTTCTTTCTCCCCTTTGTGCCACGTCGTTCACCACGTTTGCACCCATGCAAGGGTCTTGTTCCTCGTGATACAATTACGACTTAAAAATGGAAGAAGGCAGCGGGTGACGGGATAACTCGGGTGTAAACCATTCGTTACGTCGCGTCGGTCGAATCTGCCTCGACGGTTTTCTCTCTGTTCTGTTCCCCCTCATCGCTGATCACACCCAACATGAGCCGCCGCGATAAGCAAATGCTCTATTCAACTGTCGTTGCGCTATAACAAGCTTGTGACCAGGAACAAAGGACTTTTGCCTCGTTTAAATGCATGAGCACTTTTATAGTGTATACCTAGGAGAAAATCTTAAGATATGCGTCCTTAATAATCATACAGTAAACATAAATATTTAGTCTGTTATTAAAATACGAAGGCTTTCACGGCCGGTGTTATGACGACTCAATGAAAACAAAACCGGGCTGTGGTCCACTGGCCTCCTGCTCTTGGCATCTTCTTTTTAGTTTGATAACAAGTTGACAATTGTCGTAACAGTGGACTTTCAGTTCAGTTGCGATGGAGCATTGACCTGTATCAGAGGGTATTCATTCAGATGAAACGTTTGTAAAAACTAACTCTTCATACCATTTTTAACTCTCTGTAACACAATATTCCTGAAGGAAACATTACGTCTGTTGAAATGTCTTCGGAATACCCGGCCAATAGCTATAACCGAGATTGTTCTAACACACTTTCTAAGGCTTACGCACCATCGCAACTGAACTGCAATCAGCGCATTGTTAGACCATAACCACAACTTTAAACTGGGTTACCAACCTAAAAAAAAAAAAAAAAAAACCAAATGAAATCATATTGATTCATGTCATCTAAAACTTTATAGCATTGTATACATTGCAGCATGAATAAAATACATCTTTGACTAAGCACACATTCTTCCGATTGGTTTAACCCTTTGTTGCCTGTCGGTACCTATAAGTTCCGCTTGTTTTAAGCGTAACTATACAAATAGGGTTGTACTCTAGGATTAATTTCACGTTATAGTAACCTTCGACCATAAACGACAAGTAACCAAGACTGTTTTATATTTTAAAAATATATACAAGTTTTTCTCTAAAATTGCAGTGATTTGTTTAAGTAAATAAAAGATAAAACCGACATAACTATAGCTAAATGTAACCCCATTAACTTCGAAGCATCACACCTATTATTTTGCTTGGGCTCTCCCCGTCATTTACCACAATCACTGGGATTTGAACTTATTACATATTGAACAGTCCATTACCTATCACCCAACACTCATGGGCATTTTAACTACTTTTTTCGTAGTGCCTTTGGCAGCATTATGAAAACTGGTTTAGAAGAATTTAAACCTTTAATTGGTAAGAAAAATATTAATAAAGGATGTACATTTATTTTCATTTCTATTTTCTCTATTGTTTTATATAATAATTTGATAGTTTTATTCCCAAATGTTCTTATTAGAACTCCATTTTTAAACCACCATTAAAGTAGTATACTAGTGCAGGTAACTAAGGATTAAAAACCGTCAGGTGCTTCTTTATTCCCGACCTAATTAATTGTATTAAGTAAATATCAACTATCAAGAGTTTTTTCATAAGAAATCCCCGCTATGTATACTGCCACGCTCCCAGTTCAAATCCGTCATCTATAGAAAGGCGTGATTGGCACTTGCCCTTTGTTTCGCGATGGCGGAAGCAAACCAGAGGCCCAAACAGTATTAGATGCATTGAAAGACATAACGTAGAAAGTGTTTTATCCTTATTTAATTATATTATCATCGCTTTTTGAGGAAAGAATGAAGCAAATTTATCTGTTTTATTATATGTGTATTAAATTAAACGGCACATTACCTACATTTATGTAGAATCATACCATTTCATTACAAAATAATTCACTGTAAATTAAAGCCTAATATATACAAAATATACCGAGCAAACAAAAACATTCATAAAGCAATTTTCGCTTAGTAAACAAACGTAAGGAAGAAAACACAAAGACGATTATGGAACTAAAGTAAGCTAACGCTCTAGTAATTAATCCATGACTCTCTGTTCTTTATAACAGCATCCATTCTGCAAGGAGGATTAGATTGTTTTTATAACCCTTCCCTTGCACTGTTCATTTTGGCCACGCCTTGTCAATAGGGCATTGCTTGTGTGTTGGACTTAACACAAACCAATGGTAAATTGGCAAACTCAGGACTGGTGAGGAGTACAATGGTGAAAAAGCTCCGCCAAATTAAATAAAGAAACTAACCAAAACCAAAAGACACTAACATCATCGGCATTTCCATGTACATAGTAGGTAGAGATGATATTGTACTCCCAAAATTTCTATATATAAATTTGATCGGGAATACAAGTTTTAAAATACCTGAATAAAATATATTTTTGGTAAAAGTCCGGGTGTGTGTTCAATTGAAAAAGGAAATTCCTGTTAAATACTAAACTTGATATTTCAGTTCAGCATATTTCAAGTATGCAAGAAAAAGGGTTTGAAGTAACAACCACAACTATGGAACATTTTTCGGAATTTTTGTTTTTCTGAAAAATGGCTCTATCGAGTTTGATTAAAATCATTACATTTAAGATATTTTAAGCCAAATGAAGTGTATATCTTGAATTTTCAAGGTATAGTCTCTGAATCCTTAACATTCTGGATTGTTTTTCCGTAACTGGTAAACATTGTAATATAATGCTGTTAATTATACACGTTTAAAAAAAACTTGTGTGTTCCATTCACATGGCTTTCTGTACATTTCTGCCTAAAATTATTGTTGTTAAAACAGTATTATTCTACTTACTTTATACTAATATAGAAAAAATTAACAGAAATGGTCTTATTACTTGCTTCCTTGTAAGCAGAAGGAAAATACTGGAATACTACATGCTAAAGTGATAGCCAAATCTTTTAAAAGCTTGTTGCTATGTGTTAACTAAGTTTTGGTCTTTTTCTTACCGTTTATCAGTCATGCAAAATTCTGCAAAATTCATCCAGAATAAAGATGTCTTCAGAGACTACTCCCAGAAAATTCAAGATATGTATTTTATTTGTCATGCAAATATCTTTAATATATACGATATTTTAATCAAAATCTTTAGAGACATTTTTGAGAAAATCAAAATTTTCGAAAATGCTTTCCATGTAAAGGGTAGTTGGGGTGGGGAACTTCTTTTTTAAATATTCGTTTCGCATCTTTGGAAGATACTGAACTTAAATACCAAGTTTAGTATTTAACGAACTCTTCGAGCTATGCTGCCCCCCCCCACACACACACATACTGAGACAAACAGACAGACACACCACGATATTTTTCTAAAAATCCTTTTTTTGGATTCAGGGGTTCTCAAAACATATATTTCCGGTGAAATCTTGGTATCGAATTTTTGGGCGCAATACAATACCTTCTATTTACACTATGTGCATAGTACGTGCAGAGAAAGTAAAAAGAAAAGTCGGTTAAATACCAAACTTGATAGTTAAGTTCAGCCTCTTCCAAGTATAAAAGAAGACAATTTTGAAGTAAATCCCTCTACCCCAAATTACCCTCCTCTGGAACATTTTTCGCAAAGTTTGATTTTCTCAAAAGTGCTTCTAACGACTTTTATTAAAAGTATTATAATTATGTTTAAGATATTTTTATGGCAAATGAAGTGTATATATTGACTTTTCAAGATGTAGACTCTAAAATCGTTTATATTCTGGATGATTTTTGCATAAATGGTAAAAATTTTAATATAATGATTTTAATTATATAAGTTAAAAGGAATATGCAGTATATTTATAGCAGAAGTACACATTCAGAGTTGTAACTTCAAAGTTCTTCATGATGTTCGTGTTCTCGGTTATTTAAGATTGCAGAGATAAATCAAACACTAGTCAGTGACGTCATGACGTCAGAAACTGGCTCTAAGACAAAAGCGATGTAACAAATGCCGATAAACGAAGGATTGCCAAGGTTAAAATCTTGAGACAATTAAAATCCGGAATTGTCTCCGCGGACTTTAAAGACATTGAATGTAAGAATAGTTTACTTATCGGGCGTGAAGCGGGTGGCGTCTAGTCGGAGCGTTTGATGTGGCAACAAGCAACCTCCGCATTCCTGTCCAACAATAGCGTTCCTTTTTGTGAGCTGCTGAGCGTGAATGATAGGGAACAACCTGGGCCTTTCGACCCACATTCCTCCCTCGCTTATAAATAAACCTGTGTGTAAATGCCTGGCGTGCCTCACTTTGTTTTCAGCTGATCTGTCTTTGTGACCGTGCGATCATTAACTTACTTCTTGATCAACCTTAACCCGACTCCTCAATCTATTGTATAACAACTATAATCCTTTAGATTACAGCACGAAGCTCACATGGGTTAGAATCACACGGCCTTCTTTAACCATTATCATTTATTGCTTTCTCTATCATGAGTTTAGCCCCAAATGAAATATTTTTTTATTCCAATAAAATGTTTCTAGCCATTATATTTTTCCCTATCATCTTTTTAGGAATGTATTATATCAACATAAATTATTCTACAATTCTATATGAAATTTACATAGTACGTGGGCATAGTAGGTAGAGAAAATATTGTATTCCACCCTAAAATTTCACACTGAGATTTCACCAGAAATACATCTATCAGATAACCTAATTCACATAACTTGATATTTCAGCTCAATATTTTCCAAGAATGCATTCAGAATAGAAGTTATACAAATTGAAGAAAAGTAATGAAATTGCGTTTTATTTATGAACGCTCTATAACCGCTATGGTCCGCAGTGTCCCATTCTATACTGGACGTGAAAGATCGCTTATTTTTGCTCAGATGCTTCTTTATTAGCCTTGAGGTTCTTTTACGTGCCGTAAATCTACGACACAGGACCAACGGCTATACTTCCCTTCTCAAGAAAGTCATGCTAAGGATTTTTACGTCTGAATACATCATTCGTCCTCCGCCGGGTTTGAACCCACGACCTTGGGTAGGTATATGAAGTTAGCATGGTAACCATTACAACACGAGTGCGACGAAACTAAAGGGAAAATCAAATAATTTAAATCACTATATAAATATATACATGAAGGTTTTCATGAAAATCTCCCCCCACCACCTATCCTTTACGTGGAACTTTTTTCGAAAATGTCGATTTTCTCAAAAATGGCTCTAAGGATTTTTATTAAAATATAGTTTAAGATATTTTTATGCTAAATGAAATGTACATCTCGAATTTTCTGGAAATATCCTTTGCAGTCCTATTCATTCTGGATGACCTTTGCAAAACTGATTAATCATAAGAGATGGAGAAAAATCGTACCAATACAATACCTGTAGGTATGTTATTCGTATCGTACAGCTACACTTTTTTGTGGAATTAACCGTTTCCAAAATATTCTTAGTAGAACAGGAATTGCACTCCACCTAAAAACTCCATACCGAGATTTCATCGGAAATACAACTTTATGGTCCCCTGTATCAGAAAAAAAATCTAGAATTGAGAGAGAGAGAGAGAAAGAGAAAGAGAGAGAGAAAGAGAGAGCTAAAAAACGAAAAGTCGGTCAAATACCAAACTTGATATTTAAGCTCAATATTTTTCAATGATGTACATATAATAGAAGTTTAAACTAAAGTTAAGCTAAAGAAAAAATCAAATAATTTAAATTACTATATAAATATATAACTCGACACGAAGGTTTTCAAGAAAAACTCCACACTCCAAACTATCTTTTACATGGAACCTTTATCGAAAATGCTAATTTTCTCAAAAGTGACTAACAATTTTGATTAAAATATCATATGTTTAAGATATTTTTATGCTAAATGAAATGTACATTTTGAATTTTCTGGGATTAGCCTCTGAAGTATATTCATTCTGGATGTCTTGCAAAACTGGTTAATCATAACAGATAGAGAAAAATCGTACCAATACAATACCTATAGGTCTGTTAATACATACAATATCTTACGCATACACTTTTTTGTGGAATTAACCGTTTCCAAAATATTTCTAGTTATTAGTTATATTTTAAAATATTTAAGTATACATTTTTCAAATAGAAAATAGAAATTCCTGGTCAAATAAAGGAAGGGAACGTTAATGCATCACATAGCAACCAGCTCGTGAATTTTTTTTCTCAATTTATTATTTGGCCGATCAGCAAGTTAGTTTTAGAAGCCAGTGATAGATTTAACAATAATGTATATATTGATAAACTGAGGACATAACCTCTTACATGTGCAGAAGGTAATGATTATAAGCATATGTATCCACAATAAATATCCTGAATAAAGTTGAAAGTTTTGACGATCGTTTTAGCCTTTGTATTCCATTGTTCTCGCGTATCTACAAGGAAGTATGGAATACAAGTATATCTACAAATGTTTATATCGGTATACGTGAAGTAGATAGACATATAAACCTTTTAAGAATTCTTTGTTTTAGGATAGTAGAGAAGGCCATGTGAATGTTCATATAACTTTTTTTTCTAACTGTCCTGCAAATTATTCGCTCAAACATTCCTCATAATAGACACTGGAAGCAGATTTAAACTTTCTATAATTTTGAAGCGATTTAGATTTAAAATTGTGCACTAACTTATGGTGACGAAAACAACTCTGAGCAAACATTTTAATTTGGTCTGCTATTACTTTCCAAGGCAGTAAACATTTTACGAGACATTAATATAAAATACTGACGAGGTGCCTTGTAACGTAAACTTAATATAAAGTATGTATTTCCTTGCTTTTTAAGCTTAAAGGGTTAGTATGTTTGAATTATTAATTTAATTTTTGAGTATTTAATATTTGTTTATATTAAGATTGATCAATAAAACAATAATAATTACAATATTACAAAACCTGGATTCATATATAATTAGACTCACATTGTTACTACGGCCTGCAGCCGTCATTGCCGAACATATATGAACGGCTTACTTCAGAAGTCATAGCTCATTGTTGCCATTATATTGTTATGTCTGCATTATGGACACGTGCGCCGTCGGCAAGTTTTTTGACATCGAAGCTGCCATTTTTACACCTGCATTAATGTAAAAGTGTGCCGTCGGCAAGGGGCAACAAGTCAGCAGACGAGTTCAGTTTTCAATGGACAGCAGTTGAGTCAGTTTCGATGGGAAATTCGTAGCGATGGTTTCGGTTGCAAGGTACGCATACTTTTCTCAGACAGGAAGTGTCCGCTTTTCTTTTGTTCTACTCCTGGCCAAGCAAAGAAGTGATTTGCAATGACAATTCCATAACGACAGCTCTTAAAGCATTTGACTATCACTTTAGCATAGCGTATTTCTTTAATTCCCTTCTACTTATAAGGAACTAAGTTATAAGAACATTCTGCTAATATTTATCTCGATTAGCAATGTGTAGAAATAAGAATAATCTTTTGTAAGAACTTTGTAGAGCAGCTAGACAAAGTCATGTGTAACACATCGGATTTATTTATTATTATTTTTTTTTAAGAAATGAAAATAACAGTTTGAGTCAATGTGTCTCTAAGGTACCTGAATGTAATTGATAGAAACCCTGGCTATTCTGCCTTCATCACCTTATATAAGATTTGCATCCACCGGAGGGCATACCTCTAGAAAATATGCTCTTGTTCAGGTACGGCTCCAGTGATATATTGTAATGTCAAAAGTTAATTTTTCTCATACAAAAAAATGTTATCGTATAGAACAATGTACTTTACACGAGAAAATATACAGAAGTATCTTATTGTGCACTATGCTAGTAAATAAACAGCACACCTGTGTTATGTACTCATTGTTAGTTTCTTCAGTAATGTTGATGAAGACTCTAGTTTTTCATTTGTTTCCCCTGCGTGTTTAACAAAAACATTTGAAATGTTCTCAAGATACTATGAAAACTGCAATACATATGATGGTGCACTCAAAGACATTAAAAATACGCCTGGAAATACTTATCGTAAGACAGGGTCTTTTCGCTGACCCCGCCCATGTCTAACCTGTTTGCTATGCTCTTAAAATCGCATTGGACAAGGTAAGAAGTTGGACATAAACCATAACTTGCGACAAATGAAGTTCTGAGTTGCGAACTGGAGATCCCTAAAATTTCTGGTTGGACAATAATCCAACCCATTGCACTCGGATATGCAAAATGCATTTTCTGTGCTTTATACTGAATTTCTAACGCCAAGGTAATTCGCGCACATGGTGGACAATATTAACACTTTGCTTATACTTTTTTGATGGAGCGTCGAGCGGGATGAGGGATGAATAGGTGGAGTGCCCAATCAGTTTTGCCTTTTCTTATTCGTGTGGTATGTGTAACAAGAATGGCACGAATGAAAATTGTCTTAAGACCCGATTTCCCGTTAAACGTTTAAGTTTTCAGAAAAATCACAGCGCCAGGCAAATTCTTATTGTCTTTGAGCGTACAAGGAATGATTTGCTGTAATTCCATAAATACATATTTATTGATATTATTACACACATTTCATTATATACCGTATTTATGATATATTTATACATATATTTCTCAATTTTATGTTACATAAATATCCTGGTTTTAATAATAACAGTAATATACGGCACGACAGCTCAGATGGACCGGGGCCAACCAACCTAATTGCCATGACAATATTGGCACAACATAAAAGATGGAGGATACGAGAAGTAATGTGATCAGCGCTACCTCGTCCAATATTTAACTCTTAGTTGCCTGCATTAGTATACTACATATGCTGTTTTTCTTTAATTCAAGTTTAAAACTGGAGTTCTAGTAAAAATATATGGGAATAAACCTATAAAATCATTATATGCAATAATAGAGAAAATAGAAATGGAAATAAATGTAGATTCTTTATTAATCTTTTTCTTCCTAATTAAAAGTTTAAATTCTTCTAAACCAGTTTTCATAATCTTGCCAAGGGCACTACCAAAAAAGAGGCTCAAATGGCCATGAGTGTTAGGTGATAGTTAATGGACTGGCCATCCACTCAAAGCCAAATGTTGCAAGTTCAAATCCCAGTGACGGGGGAGAATCCAAGTAAAATAATCGGTGTGATGCTTGGGCTACATTTGACTGTAGTTATGTGGGTTTTACACTTTTATTTATTTAAAAAAAATCATTGCAAGTTTAGGGCAAAATAGTATATATTTTTGCAATATAAACAGTCTTAATTACTTGTTGTTTATGGTTGAAGGTTAGTATAACATGAAGTTAATCCTAGAGTACAGCCCTATTTGTATAGATACCCTTAAAACATGCGGAACTTATAGGTACCGACAGACAACAAAGGGTTAAACAAATGCAGATGAAAAATATTGAAGCACCATTTGCATTAAGTATCCATAAAAGTAAACCATAATTTACGTCTCGGCGAATATGAGTATTTGATGAAAGAAGCTTGCACAGATTTCACCTGGTGACCCGAGAAAATCCTTGGAAAGCCCATAGGTCAGGTAAGCAGTACACGGGAAGCGAACCCGCGACCACAGAGGAAACCGCCAGAGTTATCCTGCTTGGTTCACTGAACCATATTTCACTTTTTCCATTTTAGCAGAAACACGTTCAACGACTAACAGATGCCTGCCAAATCCCTACTAACCTATGAATCAGCACCAAATTGGTTCTGTAAACGTGTAACAAATGATAATGCACCAACTTACCTTAGGAGCACAATTTACAATTTGAAACACTGGTACTTATTAAACTGCCCTCGTATCTCAGGAGAATATCATAACAGTCATCTAAGAAAGTTCCTGGTGAAAGTAGAACTATCACCAGATGTCAGTAGTGTTTGGATTAGGAAATTCTGTCACTTAGGGCCAGTTGTACGAACTTGGAATAAACCTCTGTTAGTTGTTATTCCATGGTTATGTGCAAAATTGCGTTGTACGACAACGGAATAGAGACTATCAAGGGAATAAACATGGAATAACTTATTCCGTGATTCCTTGCGGGGATAAGCCGATATTCCGAGAATAGGGTATAAAAAGGAAAATGGCAGCTTGGGTACTCGGTACAATTTTGACCCATATTTGACCGATATAAACGATTCATTTCTTTATAATATGTTTTAAGGACATATTATACCTAAATACAATATTTTGTAGAGATAGTCTGATAAATGATCACGGCTATAATGAAATTAAAGTTCAGAAATGATATCACACACACAACTTGATGGTTATAAGATAAATACGACAAGAAGATAGTTAAAATAAAGTTTCATTTATAAAAAAGTAAAATCTACCTACAATATTATCATCCAAATACTTCTATTTTATGGAAACAATTAAATTTAATCCAACCCAAGATAAATATAAAATAGTGAAGTGCAGCAATTCACCAGCACAATGCATAGCGTTGTAAAGAGTGAGGTTACGTTTTATAGACGAAATACAAAGGATAGGTTACTTCTACGGCAATATGCTTCAAAACGTAAGATAACCACAAGTATTAATTTTAAAATGTTAAAAAAGCCATTACATACAGTGAAGCTGTCAATTTTATTAAAATCTGGACATCTATTTCCAATATGTGCTTCACTTGGTCATGGTGTAGATGGAGTACCCTGCTGTACTCCATCTATACCATGACCAAGTGAAGCACGTGTTGGTAATAGATGTCCAGATTTTAATAAAAACAAGTATTAATGTTAGCGACATTCTGTACTATAATCAGATTTTGGAAGTTACGTGCAAGTTTAAAAACTATAACACTACAAGCTTTGTGATGTAGGGAGGAGATGCCCAGATTAAAAGACGCCATCAGAGCTCGTAAATCTAAATATATTATTTTACAATAAATTCATAATTTTTCGTATTATATGCTGTATGTTTAACACATTAGAGACAATTTTGATTGAATAGAGAATACTTTCCCTAAAATATAATGTTCTCGGTTTTATTGGTTTGGTTGACAATTTCTAGCTGTTGTATTAAATGTTGCCATCAGCAAAGTGCGAACTGTAATGGGAACGGTTTAATGTACTATTCGACATAGCTACCAATATTTCTGTTGGTTAATAATACTTATATAGCAAATTGTTTTCTATTTATTCTGGTGCAACGATCCAATTATACAAATCTTAAGTTGATAGTGGCAATGGCAATACTAAAATGTAATTTTCAAAATTCACTTACTAAGTATTTTAATAAATAAGATACAGAAATGAGGCTAAGTACGTTTTGATCACCGAAACGGAAAGATGTCATATATCAGCACAAGATACAACTTTGCACATACGGCAAGTTTATTCCCATACTCCTAACCTATCGCAAGAAGTCACAGTATACATATGTGTTTATGTTTTGTAAAATGTATAGCAATTCTACATCCTAACACGCTTATGAACATTCATAATGATTTCATGGTACTGTAAGTAGTTAAAATAAGAAATAATACATAGTTTAGGAACAGCTGATTGTGAAAATAATGAAGTTTTCAGCAAAACAAAGCAGTAATTACGTATCAAGTTGGCCACGAATGACTCGCAGCATAGCCAACATTAGTTTTAAATCTACAAACAGTCGAATAGATATCTAAGGAATAAAATTGCATCGTACAACTCGTCACCACATTTATACCATGAATAGTGTATTCCAAGAATAACTATTCCAGGATTTATTCCGAGTTCGTACAACCGGCCCTTAGTGGTATAAAATATAACACCCCAATATAGCCAACTGGAATGTGACCTAGTCGCCCTCCGTGGTAATGGTTACCATGCTGACTTCATATACCCAAGGTCGCGGGTTCAAACCCGGCGGAGTACGATGGCTTTTTTTCGGGCGTAAAAATCCTTAGCATGGCTTCCTTCGGAAGGGAAGTAAAGCCGTGGGTCCCGTGTCGTAGATTTACGGCACGTAAAAGAACCTCAAGCCATCAGAGAGACATCTGAGCAAAAATTAAGCGGTCTTTCACGCCCAGTATAGAATGGGACGCTGAGAACTACAGCAGTTAAAGAGCGTCCATAAATAAAACGCCATTTCATTTTTAGAATGTCACCAGGCCTCATTTAAGTAGGTCATGAATCCAACAGAATCTTGTATCAATCCATAAAATGACGGGTGATATGAATGTCGTCAATATGGAATGTGCAGAACCAATCAAAATTTTACAAGTAGCGGACAGAGGGAAATTACAATAATTGCAACTTGTAAGTTTTTAATAAATTAAAACGCGGTTACTGAATGTTCTAACCTATTATTCAATTAAAATGTTGTCACATTATTTTATTTTTATTTTAACTGCCTCCATTATATAGCATTTTGTGGTTCTGTAAAGCTACATTCATAATGAGATGCAAGCGCAGACGTAACGCAGCATAAACGCAAGCGCGAGGGAAGAGCATTCAAAAAGAAAAAGAAATGGCCTGTTATTTATGGACGCTCTTTAACTGCTTTGGTTCTCAGCGTCCCATTCTATATTGGGCGTGAAAGATCGCTCAATTTTGCTCAGCGGCCTCTCTTATCAGGCTTGAGGTTCTTTTACGTGCCGAAAATCTACGACATGGGACCCACAGCTTTACTTCCCTTCCGAAGGAAGCGATGCCAAGGATTTTTACGCCCGAAAAAATCCATCGTCCTCCGCCGGGTTTGAACCCGCGACCTTGGGTATATGAAGTTAGCATGGTAACCATTACACCACGGAGGGCGACGGAAGAGCATTCACAATGTAGTCGTAAGCGTAATGTAAAAAGTTGGAACGGATTTCTGGATCTGTAAATTGCGTGCATGCGGATATCTTCCAAGCGCTCCGCAAGTTTTCAATTAAAAATACAAAATTCACCAACTCTTTTATAAATGAATAAAAGGGTTAAACAAACTATATATACACAACTTACGTCACAATAATTGTTTGACCGATATACTGAAAATAATGCAAATATGGAGACTGCAGAAACTGTTAAAACTTCATGGTGTAATGTGTATTATCTCTTTGCGCAGTACGATTTGTGAGAGACATGAAATCTAGATGCACACGGCGGGTGTATCCATTAAATCAAATGGCGATTCTCAAGGAGCCGGTCCCCATGGCCGCGCTCGCTAAAGCGTCTCGCTTTGGTGCTTCGTGGGCAGGGGATCGTGGGTTCGAGTCCCGCCTTGGGCATGGATGTTATATGTTTGTGCAATGTGTATATGTTTGTAAAAGAAACAGTAAAACCAGTAATCAGTAAAACCTACGGGATGAAATGTAAATAGGGATACAGTACCGGAGTCCTGATCAGACTCCGTTACTGTTATAAAAAAAAAAAAAAAAAAAAAAAAAAAAAAAAAAAAAAAAAAGGCTGCCATAACCTCTTGATATGCTGACTTCCTCACGGCCAAACCGACTGCGCGGTGTTTTTCCAATGTGCGTATGGACACATGATTTCGCGCTGCTGCTGTAAACAAGGTCACGCTTCTGACGTAGTTTTACTCTGCTCTGGAAGTGCAATATTGAGTTGACAGTGATATGGTGTATCTCAGTTTTTGTGAGTGATTTATTATTTTGTCCTGTAGTTAGAAAATATATTATGGCTCAGCATATATTTTAAACGCACAGCGTCTACTTATTTATGATTCGTATATGTTATTTTAGTCAGATCGCCAAGTTAAAGTACTATTTGCAGAAAGATTTCCAGATGTCAAAGTTTCAACAATATATGAGCAGCTCATACGGCCAATCTTTCGAAGAGAACAATTGAAAGTGTGTTTCAGCACAGAATTATTAGGACAGATTTGTGGTCCCCCTCGGTTCACCGACCTAACCCCCTACGATTTCTATCTTTGGTGTAACTTGAAACAAAATGTACAACATAAACCCACACACCCTGGAAGAATTAAAAAAATATCCGCCAGGAAATTGCCAATATTTTTCAAGGTGAACTACGGCGAGTGATGGACTGTTTCCTAAAGATGCCAAAAATATGGATAACGACAGTGGCCAGTTTCAGCACCTCCTTTCATAATGTTGGTAAGTAGAGCCTTTAAAAGTAGTTTTAAAAATGCTCTATGGTTTCATCCGCACTTTTCTATGACAGTGGTAAACGGCAACGAGCGCCGAGGATGCAGACAGACAAAACGCCGCGCAGCCGGTTCGTACTTTTTTGACTCATTCGTTAGAAGAGCATGTATGTACAGTAGATGTTATAAAATCTCGCATTGCGATCGTCAGCCGTTGAGCACTAGGCAATGATTAGAAGAAAGAATGCATAGAACACAAATATAAAGTTTAGAGGTTGCTAACTCTAGTGTTGCACTGCATTGCGTAGCGTGTTTCAGGTGACAATATGAATGTTTACATTGAATAACATGGGTGCAAAGTCTTGCGCTTACGCTGCGTCTGCGCTTTGAGCCATTACCCCCTTTCACAGTTCAAACCACATCTGTTGCTATCTACTGACGTCACACAGTTTTAGCAGAAACAATATCACCTACTACTTGCCATTTTGCTGCGAACTGGTGAGAAGTGGCAGAACTAGTTTTCCTCCGCTACCCCAGCAAGCTCTCCTGTGAGTGAATTCAGTCAGTCAGCTGGAAAACTCGACGTGGGATAGAACATCTTCAAAAAACACAGTGAAGCTCACTGCGGAGCCGCCTAGGGTAAGCAAAAGTAAGCATTTCTTTTGGCTTGGGCAAAATTGGGGTTATGCAATATTTTTCAGAACCTGATGGCCCTTCTCCACTCTTCTTGCAAAGTTTGCAGTTAGGGGGGTTGCGGTTGGAAACTGACCCTCGCTGTTACCAAGTCTTCCACTTACTGAGGCGAGATTCTCGGCTTGCAAGCAGTGACTTCAGGAAACAGGTTTTAGTATGTTGCCTCTCGTCCCTAGTACAGGCTCGTTCTTTGTTTGCTAATGGTTATTGCCCAGTGGCAGGGTGGGAATGGTCCCGTTTGAGGGCCATCATGTTTTGGAGAAAACTATACATATTTGACAAGTGTATATTCTTATAATTATGAAAACATACTTCTCGCTCGGATCAATCAGGCGCTTTCTTTAGGACTAAATTCTGTTTCATTGCTTGTAATTTATGAGCCGGATTTACAAACTGTTACTTAAAAAAGTAATGATTATAATGAATGCCAAAAATCAGATATATGTTTAAAGACTGTTGATAAAAAATGCCCATCTATTCTAATAAATATGGTGAAAGTCAGCCAGTATTTATGCAGTTTGATAGAACATTTTTCCTAGACCTTTAGGAAACTTTTTTATTTAAAGATTTCGTCTGGTGTTTTTGTACATTACTACAGTGGAGCTTACATCTCATTGTGAATGTGGCATATCTCAACATCGGGTTTGAATCCGCGACCTTGAGTACAGAAGTCAGCATGGTAACCATTACCCCACGGAGGGCGTCAGGTGATAAGGAACGCAGCGATTGAGCATCGTAGCACGTTGAGCAGCAAATCCATGAAGTAGGTGAATCAAACTATAATCTATAATATATTTATAGATTTTCAGGATACTCATTGTAAAATTGCTTCATGCCACTCGTATTTAAAGCTATTTTATTCTCCTTTTTACTTTCTCTATACATATTGTATAGAGAAGGTACTGCTCTCCACCCAAAAATTTGATACCGAGATTTCACCGGAAATATATGTTTTAGGGTTCCTTGTATCCAAAAAAAAGCATTTTCAGAAAAAGGTCCGTGTGTGTGTCCGTGTGTCCGTGTGGCTGTGAACACGATAACTCAAAAACGAAAAGTCGGTAAAATACCAAAGTTGGTATATAAGTTTGGTATCTTTCAGGGATGCGACACGAAGATTTTGAAAAAAATCCCCCTACTCCAAACTACCCTTTACATGGAACTTTATTTCAAAAATTTTGATTTTCTCAAAAATGGCTAACGATTTTGATTAAAATTTCGTATATTAAATATATTTACACGACAAATATAATGTAAATTTTGAATTTTCTGGGAATAGCCTCTGAAGACTACTTTATTCTGGATGAATTTTACGCAATTTTGTATAACTGCTAAACCGTAAGAGATGGATAAAAACTTACAACACAAAACATGCAGAGCAACTTAAAACACACAATTTATCTTATATACATTTTTTTCGTAGAGTTGATCGTTTTTTAGATACTCCTTGTTTTTTGGTTTCAGCTTTAAAAACATACTTTTCTCATACAGAAATTTAACAATTCCAGTCCATACTAACAAAGAAACTTCAATCATATAGCAACCAACTTTTGACTATTACTTTAACCAATGGTACTCTCTTATTTCGCTCCTACTTACAAGGAAGCAAGTAATAGGACCATTTCTGCTCATTTTTTCTCAATTAATATGAAGTTAATAAAAGCATAAGCTTTTTAACAATAATTTGTTGCAGAGATATAGAGAAAGTCATTTCAATGGAACATATCAGATTATGCACTTGTGTCACAAATGACGTATTTTGTGAGTTAGGTCACTGTTACTCTTGAATACTCATATAAAGATTAAAATGCTGACTCTAGAAACATCATACACCAAAGGGATTTAACTGCCTGAGTATGAATGAATGCTACCGGATTAATAGGGAGGCACTCCTATTTTCCATACCCCAGTCCACATTATCGCATCCAAATTTCATGCTAGATGTAATAGCAAAGGCTGCCTAACCAAGCCACAATTTCTACCAGACACCTTAATCCACGGAAGAGAAATTCACCATTTTGTTTAGGAAAGCTGGCGAGAAATTCTTAGGTAAAGAGCTGCAGATATATTAATGAGAATGATCATTTGCATCCTCAAGGAATTTGTTCACGAAATAAAGAACGATCTGAGGCCGACTTGAGAAAATTTTCCAACTTCTTAGAAAAGAAAACTCTCGGGAGGGGACAGCGATTTTTAACGACTTCTTAACGAGGATAATTAGGAAGCTGGTTATACCGCCCAAAAGGGGAGCAACGTAGAGAAACTTCCAGAAGATCTGCACTTCGCTTGCTGATATCAATTACAAAATACAATTATACAAATTTACTACATTATCATCTCGAGAAGTCCCAAGAATCAGAATTATGCTGGGTGGATCATCCTCAACTGACTTTAGACCAGATTCAAGCTTTTCTGACGCTTTTGTCAAACGAATTCTTCCAGAGCGGTATCTTTTAGCAGAAAAGTACATAGCAAAATTAATTTGTCTTTAATCGAACGTTTTTTCAATATTGGTGTGGGTGCTATAGTTGGTTAGCCTTCGCGGGTTCAAACCCAGACCAAACTGGTGGCTTTTAAGTGTACTTAAAAAGGTAAGCCCCATATCAGCAGATTTACTGGTATGATAAATATCTCCTGTGAGACAAAATTCCGGCACACCGATGGTGCTGACATGATCTTCGCAATCGATAGCGTCATTAACGATTTATGTTTTACTTTCTCTACTTAGAACATAATACAAATGTGGACAAGGTTTTGCATTTTACCAAAAAGTACGATACTAAGTTTTAAATGGAAAATACACCTTTTTGGGCCCCCTGAATAAAGCAGTTTTAGAAAAAGGTACCCCACAAAATCGTAACTCGAAAACGAAAAGTCGGCTACATATTAAAATTTATATTTGTGTTCAGTATCTTCCAGAGATGCAGCATGAATTGTTTTAGAAAAATCGCCCCAACATAAACTATCCTTTATTTGGAACATTTTTCAAGATTTTCGAATTTCTAAAAATGGTTCTGACGAATGTATAGCCTTAATTTCTTGGGAATAGCCTCTGAAGTCTTTTCATTCTGAATGAAATAATAATAAAATACAATAATTTAAAAAACATTTTTTCAAGCGGAATTTCACATTCCAGTTTCTTTTCTTTTACTCCTGGCAATGAACGAAACCTATCGCTTTAGCTTAGTGTTTTCCTTTTTCTCCTTTCTACTTTAAGATATTGAGTAAGAAGACTTGCTCTGCTAATGCTTATCTTGAGTAGCATAAAATGGATAGAAGAATAAGCTTTTGTAAGAATATTTTTTAGAGTCTGGGTAGAAAAGTTTATGTAAATGGAATATATCAGTTTTTGTGAATCTAAAAAAAAATGCCATATTGAATTTTCTTTGTACAGCATTTGCACTGTCATAACTGTCAGACACATCATTGCGTTTATCCGGAATGTTTATTATACGAGTTAAATATTTTATGTATATATATTTATTACAAAGCTCGGAGGTAAATAGAGTAATAATACATTATTTATAAACCCATGTTGGCTTTGTGTCCCCAATAGGGCCTCCGAAAGGGAAACAAGCCGTAGACTGTTTTGACAGTTTCTGCGCGCACTCCTTTTTTTTTCGGTGCTCGAATCTCGTTATCATTCGGTAGGTTTCACGCAGAGCAATATTGAGACATTAAGTACGCTATACCGGTATAGTGGCTGTACCCGAATTCACGTTCGTGTACTGTATTTCGTTTAGTAATTCAGCTAGACCGCGATTTTTTTTTTAAGTTTAACGTCCTTTAACCTGGTTGGTCATATCGGACGATGAATGAAATTAGTGAAAAGATGCTCAAATGATCTCAGGGTTCATGGAGCCGCGGTAAATTAAATAACCTATTCACCATAATAGTTGAGGTTAACAGCAGTGAGCAAAGACAGACGGCGAGTTCTCTATCTTCTTTTCCCGTAAAACTAGGCCCCAGGAAATCGCGCGCTCATAGTATGATGAAACAATTTAATATTTTTACTTTCTCTACACGTACTATGTACATAGTGTATAAGAGAAGGTATTCCATTCCACCCAAAAATTCGATACCGAGATTTCACTGGAAATACATGTTTTGGATCCCTTTGAAACCAAAAAAAGGAGTTTTTGGAAAAACGTCCGTGTGTGTGCATGTCTGTGGACAGCATAGATCAAAAACGAAAATATCGTTAAATACCAAACTTGGTATTTAAGTGTGATATCTTCCGAGGATGCGACACAAACATTTTCAGGAAAATCTCCTCACCGCAATCTACCATTTACATGGAAAATATTTCGAAAATTTTGATTTTCTCAAAAATGACTAATGATTTTGATTAAAATCTCTTATATTTAAGATATTTACATGTCAAATAAAATGTACATCCTTAATTTTCTGGAAATAGCCTCTAAAGACCTCTTTATTCTGGATGATTTTTATTGAATTTTGCATAACTGGTAAGGAGATAGACAAAAACGTACTCCACAAAAGATGTAGATCACGATAAAACACACAATTTTTATCATATGCATTTTTTTCGTAGAGTTGATCGTTTTTGAGATATTCCTTGTTGGTGTTAGTTTTAAAAAACTTATACCTTTCTCATACAGGAGCTTGTCAACTCCTGTCCATACAAGCAAAGAAACTTCAATCACCTAGCAACCAGCTTTTGATTATCACTTTAACCTATGGTACTTCCTTATTTCGCTTCTACTTACAAAGGAAACAAGTAATAAGATTATTTCTGCTAATTTTTTGGGGTTAGCATGAAGTAAATGGAAGCATAAACTTTTTAACAATAATTTTTGCAGAGATGTAGAGAAAGTCATGTGAATGGAACACATTCGATTTTTTAGCATTTCTGAACTCTAAAAACAAGTCTGAATAAAACAGTAACAAAGAAAACTAACTACACTGTAAAGATGGTAAGATGATGGTATGATAAACAGGCATTAACTAAAAATCTAAAGTGTTCCATTCACATGACTTTTCTGCATGTTTTTGACAAAATTATTCTTATAAAATATCTTTCTTTTCTCTAAATCATGCTTATCAAGATGGACATTAGCAGAAGGGGTCTTATTTCTTTTATCCTAAGTAGACGGGGAAATAAGGAAGACTAAAGCGATAGTAAAATCTTTTAGAGCCTAGTTACTATGTAACAATTGAAATCCATTCCCTTTGCAAGACCAGAAGTTATAAAAATCTGATGTGTACCATTCACATGACTTTCTCTATATCCCTGCAACAAATTATTCTTAAAAAGCTTATATTTCTATTAACTTCATGCTAATGAGTAAAACATTAGCAGAAATAGCCATATTACTTGCTTCCTTGTAAGTAGAGGTGAAATAAGGGAGTACCATAGGTTAAAGTGATAATCAAAAGCTGGTTGCTATGTCACAGAAGTTCCTTTGTTTGTATGGACAGCAGTTGACAAATTCCTGTATGAGAAAAGTATAAGTTTTTCATAGCAGAAACCAAAAATAAGGAATGTCACAAAAACGACGAACTCCACGAAAAAAATGTATATAACATAAATTGTGTGTTTTAACGTGCTCTACATTTTTTGTGCAGTAAGTTTTTCTCCACCTCTTACGGTTTTGCAGTTATTCAAAATTTAGTAAAATTCATCCAGAATAAACTCTTCACAGGCTATTCCCAGAAAATTCAAGATATACATCTTATTTGTCAGCTAAATATGTTTAATATACGACATTTTAATCAAAATCGTTAGAGCCATTTTTGTGAAAATCAAATCACAGATCTGATTTCACAAGCGGCGGGATTTTCAATCAACACCGACATTGGAAACAAGCACTACACAGCGTATGTGGATGACAGCGATCTCAAAATGGCGCACGTTTCTTCTCCTTGATACAGAAGGAACTGCGATCGCAGCGCTGCAGCGGAGATAGATTGAAACGGAACTTACTTTCTGGACGTATCTCGTATATATTGTATTTCCGCCTTTAATATACGCCATTTTACTCAAAATCGTAAGAGACAATGTTTAGAAAATCGAAAATTACGCAAAATATAACATATAAAGGGTATTTTGGGAGTTTTTTTCTGAAAATGTTTCATATCCTTGGAAGATGTTAAACTTAAATACCAAACTTTGTATTTAACGGACTTTTTCTTGCACAGCATAATTAAAAAATGAACAGACCCACATACATACACACATAAAAACCTTATTCCAAAAATCGGATATGTTCCATGCAAATGACTCTCTCTAGCTATTCCACAAATTTTCCTTATAAAAGATAAGATTATTCTTATATCTTCGTCGTACTAATCGAGATAAACATTAACAGATGATCTTATTAGTTGTTACCATAAACATTATCAGAAATGGCCTTATTACTTGTTTACTTAAAAATAGAAGGGAAATAAAAGTACTCTATACTAAAGCGATAATCAAATCTTTCTAAAGCTGGTTGCTATGTGAAACAATTGAAATTCTTTCTAATTTGCATCCCGGGGACTAAAACAAAGGAGATGAAAGTAAAGTTGACTTCCCGCTTTCAGAAAAGTTTAAGTGGTTTAAAATTGAAACCACTTATAAGAAATATATAGGAATATTAGAGAAACAATTTATATGACTTAAATTGTGTGTTTAAATGATATGTAAATTTTTGTGTATCAAGTTTTTACTTTCTATATACGAGCTATGTACATAGTGTATAGAGAAGGTATTGTAATACACCCAAAAATTCGATACCAAGATTTCACCGGAAATACATATTTTGCGTCCCCCTGAATAAAAAAAAAGCATTTTTGGAAAAAGGTCCATGTGTGTGGTGTGTGTGTCTGTGGACAGCACAGAAACGAAAAGAGCGTTAAATACCAAACTTGGTATCTTCCAAGGATGATACACAAAGATTTTCAAGAAAATACCCACCCCCAAATACCCTTTAAATGGAACTTTTTTCGCAAATTTTGATTTTCTCAAGTATAGCTCTAACGATTTTGATTAAAATATCGTATATTAAAGATATTTACCTGACAAATAATATGTATGTCATGAATTTTCTGGGAATAGCCTCTGAAGACAACTTTATTTTGGATGAAATGGACAAAAACTTACCACAAAAAATATAGAGCACATTAAACCACATAATTTATGTTATAGAATTTTTTTTCGAGGAGATGATCGTTTTTGAGATACTTCTTGTTTTTGGTTTCAGCTTTGAAAAAATTGTACTTTTCTCATATAGGAATTTGTCAACACGTGTCCATACAAACAAAGGAACTTCAGTCACCTGGTAACCAGCTTTTGACTTCACTTTAACCTATGATAGTCCCATATTTTGCTTCTACTTACTAGGAAGCAAGTAATAAGACTGTTTCTGCTATTTTTTTCTCGATTAGCATAAAGTAAATAGAAGAATAAGCTTAGTAACAATAATTTGTTACATAGAAGTAGAGAAAGTCGTGTGAATGGAACACATCAGATTTTTGTGTATATCTTACGATTTGCGAGATACGAAAAACTCATCATGAGATCTTCAGCGGCTATTCCCCAAAATTCAAGATGTAGTAAATTTCGTTTGTCATACAAATATCTTTAAAATATGACATTTTAATAAAAGTCGTTAAGAGCCAGTTTTGGAAAAATTTAAATTTTCGAAAAATGTTCATGTAAAGGGTGTATAATTTTCTTATTAATCTTGGTATCACATCTTTGTAAGCCACTGAAACTAAATGCCAAATTTGGTATTTAACTGATATTTTGTTTTTGAGCTGTGCTGGCCACACCCATACACACACTCAAACGGGAATTTTTCTTAAAATGTTTTTTTTTTATTTGGGAGTCTTAAAACATCTATTTCTGGTGAAACCCCGGTATCGAGTTTTTGGGTAGAATACAATACCCTCTCTATATACTATGTACACTGTACAGGTGTTAGAAAAAGTAAAACTGTGTAGGTAAAGTCGAGTGCGTATAACATGGCATTTTTGTTTCAAAAATACCTTAATACCTCTTAAAGTTATTTTGATGAATGAAGGGAGATAGGTTAAGCTCACCAGAATGAGTAGCAGAATAATGTGTTGCTAAGTGATCAAGGAGTAAATGACAGTACTGCTTACCTGAAAAGAGAGAATAAAACTTCATTAATGGCAGAGTAAAACACATCAAGAATCTACAACAATTAAAAATGAACTAAAAATTAACTTCAGTAAGTTCAAGATGTGAGTTATGACAACTTATGCTTAAGAATATTGTGCCTAATAAAAATAATTTTCCATTAAAATACCTAATTAGCATCCATCATTTGGACAATTTTACCGCCAACATGAAGTGGTATGTTCATTAATCAAAGTATATTTATTATAAGGTTATGTCTTATTTCCCTAAACCTCACATTAATATTGCTTTAACACTCTATTACCTACTCACCATCACGAAAATTTGGAATCTTTAAAAAACACTTTGTATTGCAAGACATAGTCAATATAGTTAAATATAAAATCCAATAGGTTCCATTTACATGGCCTTCTACCTTTACAGCAGACAAATTATTCTTTCAAATAATTATTCTTTTATCTGCATTATGTCAATGTATATAAACATTAACAGAATTGGTTTTATTGCTTGGTTTCTTAAGTATAAGGGAAATAAGAAAATGCAATAGGCTAAATTTTTTAAAAGCAGTAGCTATGCAAAGACATTGACCAGCAGCAAAACAAAAAATAGTGTGAAACGATTGAAGAATTCCCTTTTGAGAACATTTTAAGTATTTTAAACTTGAAACCAATAGCAGGGAATATCTCGGAAGTGGTAAACGCAACACAAGAATTGTACATTTGTTGTGCAGCAAGTATTTGTCCATTGCTTACGGTTTATCAGTAATGCAAATGCTATCCAGAATGAAGAGGATTTCAGAGGCTATTCCCAGAAAGTTCAAGGCATACGTTTTATTTGTAATCTAATTATATTTAATATACAGCATTTTAATCAAAGTCCTCGTCGCAATTTTTTAGAAAATCAAAAATTTTGAAACTTGTTCTATGTAAAGAGTATTTTGGGATGGGTGGATTTTCTTGAAAATCTTCGTATCGCTTCTGGAAGACGGTGATCTTAAATATTATTAAATATTAAATTTGCTATTTTACATAATTTTTGTTTAGAGTTACCGATTTACGGACACACAGACACACACTTGTCTTTCTAAAATTAGATTTTTAGAAGGGGGACAGCAGACCATAAAATAAGTATTTTCATTGGCTTTTCAGTATCGAACAACTTCTCTATCTATTGTCTGTGTACGAAGCAGAGAAAGTAAAAATAAAAAAAAATTCAATTCACATGATTTTTTTCTACTCACCTATTCTGCAAAAAAATATTTTTACAAATGTTTAATGCTCTATCTACAACTGCTAATCTAGATAAAGTCTACCGGAAAGAATCGTATTACTTATTTCGTTGTAGGAACAAGAGAATACAAAATGTTGTTACATACACACGACTTTCTCTACCTAGTCTGCAGCAAACTTTCTTACAGAAGCTTATTTTGCTCTCAACTTCACGCATATCGATATAAATACTTTCAGAAATAATTTTATTACATACTTCCACGTAGATACGCAATTATAAGAGACATTAGGCTAAAGCGAGAGTCAAATCCTTCAAGTGCGGTTGCTATGTGATGCACTGACATTGCGTTTTCTTTGTTTGACCATGAGAAAGAAAAATGAATAACAATGTTGCTTTTGAGAAATGTAAAACTAAAAGTTAACTTGAAATATGTATATCATAAACTGTGTGTTTTAACTAACTCTACGTTTTTATAAAGTACGATTTTCTGTATCTCTTAAGGTAAAGAAGTTATGCAAAAGTTGTCTAAAATGAACAGGTCTTCAGAGGCTACTCCCAAAATATCAAAGATGTACATTTCATTTAGCACAAAAAATTAAACATATCAAACCTGCTCTGCTCTACGCTGATCACTGAGGTAACCCAAACGCATAATAAGCATAAAAGCATAATAGGTATTTAATTATATGGTTATAATTCAGCATATAAATTTGGCAGCCTAAGAGTCTGGATGGAACTAATTTTAAAAGCGCAATAAAGTATAATCTTTAAAAAAAGATCTGATGTGTTCCTTTCACATGACCTTTTCTACATCTCTGTAACAAATTATTGTTAGTAAGCTTATTCTTCTAATTCATGCTAATCAAGATAAACATTAGCAGAAACCGTCGTTGTAGTTAGTTCTTTATAAGTAGAAGGAAAATAAGGGAATATACTAGGCTAAACTGGTAGTCAAATATTTTAAAATGTGGTTTCATGGAATTGAAATCCATTTTTTTTTTTACAAAGGTATTTCATAATATATAACTGTGCAAGCTGTTTCAAAACGACACATAACGAGCTTCTAATTGAACTAGTCCGAGTTTTGATGTCGCAGCTTAAAAACACTTTTAGGAAAGTTTTATGTAACATTTGAAATTACATCATTTTGAAATTAGGCAGTGCGCTAAGCACTTTGGGTGATGAACTGATAATATAATCAAAAGAAATTGTTGAAACTAATAAAACAGTGGTATTAAAACGTACTTGAGGAACTCCCTAACGGGATCGCTGGACCCTGTGTGGAGCGAAGACCCCTGTCTGCCTGTCCAACTATCGGGGTGCTTCAATCTGAAAAGCTGTGTCATAGCTGTGCCATCGCTTCTGTTTTCGGCCGCTTGGTGTATACTTTCACCTTATCTCTTCCTTCCGGTTTTGGCCCCGGTGGAACAAAGTTACAACAACCGCATTTAAAGTCAGGGAGATCATAGTGATCCCTGACAGTCAAGCACACTGTCACAGCTGTGCCTGCCTCTCTGCCAATAGGTTCATGTTACGTAAGCAATGACGTCATCCTTGTTGTAAGATGTAGCAAACATTCCTCAATGAGGTTTCAGTTGACGAGAGCATCCGCTTGTACTGCGTTATTTTGCTTCGCTATAGAGTTGTTAACGCCTTGCAATGTACTGTTATGTTGTGTGCTAGCCTTTTAGTTTGCTTGAAAATGGCTTATTGTTCTGCTGCAGCCGCGGAGAGGACGAAGTGGCAACAGTGTGGCGGAGCGGCCACGAGGTAAGGCAGCTGCCAGGGATCACTATGAATCTCTCCAGCAATAGTTCGCTGCCGAGTCCTCTCCGTTCGTATCCTAATCCTAATCACATCGCATCTGCGTAACAAAACACACACACACACTCTCTCTTTTTCCATATGTATAATTATATATACCCAATAAATATTCTAATAATCAAAATACATTCATTTCTAGACCGACTTGGTAGTATGCTGCCTCAGATTAAAGAAGTCGCAAGTTGGAATCTCGTTTAGGGTAAGTTTTTTATTTTCTCTACACGTACTATGCACATAGTGTATAGAGAAGGTATTGTATTCATCCAAAAATTCCATACCTATTTTTCACCGGAAGTACATATTTTGAGACTCCCTGAATAAAAATAATTAGAAAAAGGCCAATGTATATGTGTCTGTGGACAACATAGCTCAATAACGAACAGTCTGTTTAACACCCAACTTAGTATTTAATTTTTGTGTCTTTCACGGGCGCGACACGAAGCTTTTTTGAGAAAATCCCCCTATAACTATCCTTTTGATGGAAAACTTCCCAATTTTTTTTTATTTTCTCATAAATGACATATAGTTTTAATTAAAACATGATATATTAAAAATATTTACAATACAAAAATATATATCTTAAATTTCCTCTTTATTCTGGATGAAAGTTACTGAATTTTGCACAACTGGTAAACGTTAGAGATAAACAAAAACTATCTACAGAAAATATCGATATCATTAAAACACATAATTTATGTCATAAACTTTTTTTTAGAAGAGCATGTATTTAGTTAATTTCTGTTAATTTTATATCTATTAGCATGAAGCAGATATAAGAATAACTATTTTTAACAATAATTTGTTAGAGATGTAGAGAAAATCATGTGAATGGGACACATCAGATGTTTTTTCGGAGTTTTACCCTATCCTGAAAAGGCTAATGTCGAGTAACTTACACCTCCAAGGACTCCGAGAGAATTTAAATATAATTTCATCAAATTCATTCATCGTCCGATATGACCAATTAAGTTAAAGGACATTAAGCTAAAAGCATAAGAACTTTGGTTTCTGTATTACGGATATAAAAAAATTGCGCAAAAGCTAATACGGTGTATTTTAATACTCGTATCGTTCACATCTCAGTTTATAACTATTTTAGAAACTGGGAAAATAAACACTATTTTCTTTTCACACTTCGCCATGCATCTAAAATAAAAACATTCTTCTTATTTAAAGAACCTTAAAGGTCACTAAACTAAAATATACGCGCAAAGTAGTGAGGGGATTTGAAAATGAAAATATTTTATGCATAAGTATAAAATATGTATGATATGTTAAGCGTTTTGAAGTTTGGATTCGTATAATTAAATTATGCTATTTTGAAGCCTGAGTTCCTAAAACTGTCATCAAGTCTCTAGCAATGACATAGATATGGTGGGCTGGATTCAGCTGTCAGTTCTTTCTATTTAAAAACTAATAAATACGTAACAATTATCTCTTCTACGTAGCAGTCATCGAAAGGGAGGAAATCAATAAAGTAATAAGCCAGACAGTGTCTGGATTGGCAGATTGCCGCACTGGTAAAGATTTAATTTATAAACGAGTCTGGCTGACAGTTCCCAATTAAAAAAGACGAGTATATAGCAGACGTCTCTTCTTGACCGCCCAGCTGTAAAATTTAGGCAGGAAATTCAACCTCCTCACAAAGAACACTGCTGACGCAACGACAGCAACGAAGAACGCTATTCTTAAGTTGATTATAGGGTCATTATTAGTATTAAGGGTCCTCTAGTACTTTAATCAACACATTTCCATCATGACGAGAAATATCTGATGTGCTCCATTCACCTGATTTCCTCTAGCTGTTCCACAAACAAACCTTTTATTAAAAAGATTACATTTTTATCTATATCATGCCAATCAAGATAAACATAAGCAGAATTGACCTTATTTTTAGCTTCCTTGTGAGTAGAAGAGAATTAAGGGTATATACTAGAATAAAGCGATAGTCAAGTCCCTTAAAATCCGGTCGCTATGTGAAACAGTTTCAATTCCATTCTCTTTGCTTGCCAGGAGTACACAAACGAGAAACAGAAGAAAGAGGTCTTCCCGTTTGAGACAAGTTTAAGTGGCTTAAAATTGAAACCAATAATCTGGAGTAACCCGAAAACGGTTCACTTAAAAAAATCGTTTGAGAAAATCAATATTTTCGAAAAATGTTCCATATAAAGGGTAGATAGGGGTGGCGGTTTTTCTTGAATATCTTCTTGTTGCATCAATGAAGATACCCAGCTTAAATACCAAGTTTGGTGTTTAACCGACTTTCCTTTTTAAGCTATGCTGCCCACAGGCATACACTCACACACACACACACACACACACACACATACACACACACACGTGTCTAAAATGATTTTTTAAAATCAGAGGTTTCAAAACATGTATTTCCGGTGAAATCTCGGTATCGAATGTTTTGGTGCAACACAATACCTTCTCTATACACTATGAACATAATAGTTTCAGTCAAATGCCTTTTATCTATTCTGGAACAAATTATAATTATAAAAGCTTGTTACTTTCTCTAACGCATATGTACAATTCACACAGCAGGTAGAGAAGGTACCTCCATAGCAAGATTTCAACAGAAGTATATGTTTTCAGACCCTTGAATAAAAAATAATTTAAAAATAGCTCAGTGAATGTGCGTCTGTATGTGTGTCTCTGGGCAGCATAACTCAAAAACGAAAAGTACTTGGTATTTACGTTTGTTATCTCTTAAGGAAGCGACTCGAAGATTTTCAAGAAAATTCCCTTACTCCAAACTACCCTTTACTTGAAAAAATTCTCCAAAAGTTTGATTTTCTTAAAAATGTCTAACGATTTTGATTAAAATTCCGTATATAAAGATATTTTATGGAAATTAAATGTATATTTTGAATTTCCTGAGAATAGTCTCTGAACTTATTTTGAATGATCATTGCATAACTGGTAAACTGTAAGAGATACACAAAAACGTAATACGTCTAAAAATGTAGATCTCGTGAAAACACACAATTTATGTCCTTTACAGTTTCGTTGGAAAGCTAACCGTTTCCGAGATATTTCTCGTTATTGGTTTCAATTTTAGAATACTTCATTTTTCTTAAATTTGTTTTACTTCGGGTCATACAAAGAAGCGAATTTCAAAAACAACCGCATAACGGCAGCTTTCAAAAGATTTGACTATCGCTTTAGCCTTGTGTATTCCCTTAGTTCTCAGGAACTTATAAGAAACTAAGTAGGTCCTTTCTGCCATGTTTATCTATATTACAAGTAGCATGGAGTAGAAAGAAGAATATTTTCCAAGAAGTTTGTAGAACAGGTAGAGAAAGTTGTGTGAATTGAACACATCAATTTTTTTTCTCTCTACTGTATGTTAATGAAGAAAGCATTTACAAAAATAGTCTTAGTAAGTACAGCAGTCCCTACAATAAAGCTTAGGGATACACAAAATATCGGATATGTTCCATTCACAGGAGTTTCTCTACCTGTTCTACAAAGTTCTTACAAAACATTCTTCTTCCTACTCTAATATTTATAAAATATTATTTTGTCTACTTCAAGCTTCAAGATACATATTAGAATGGTCTTATTACGTAGTTTATATTAGAAGCAAAATATATGCTAAAGCATTAGTCAAATGTTTTAAAAGCTGTCCGTAAGCAACTGCCATTAAAATTCGTATGTTTGTATGGACAGGAATAATACAAAAGAAACGCGGACGACTTCCTGTTTGAGAAAAGTATAAGTATGGTAAAATCGAAACTAATAATACTGCATGATAAATCTAATGTGTACTATGTACATTCGTGTTAGAGAAAGCAAAGTTAGAGAAACCATATTCACTCTTAGGTTGATCCGTGCCAAAGCGGACCCACGGGCTAGTACAACATGGTACAAACAATACAGCAGCAATACACGCAGGAAAGTAATTGGATATTAATAATCTAAATTTCAGAAGAAATGTGTTCTTAAATTATATAATATTCTATACAAATGCATAAGAGCTTATGATGTATGCCTCAAACACAGCTACAAGTCCCAACCTGCAAATCAGACAACGGGTTATCTGATATCCGGAATATTGTTTAAAACAGTTGCTGCTGTTTATAATCATGGAGGACGGTCACTGAGGCTCTTGCGCCTTCGTCGAATTACATAAAAATGGTAAGTTATTGACTAGTGGTGAAAACATTTAAAATAGCTTATTATAAAAGTTGTAAGAAATATCGAAAACTTCCCTAAAAGAAGTAGCGAAATTAACTTCCGAGTTCAGAGCTGTTTGGAAGTCTAATTACTGCTCGTAAAGAAAAAAAAAAACTAAAAAGTATTTATTTAATTCGTAGGATAGGCCTTAGTTTCATGTTTGACCTATCCTCCTCACAAGAAAAGGGTTGCGCCCGAAGAAAAAAGAAAGCACGTGAAATATGCGATGCAAGAATGCACTATGTTGTGAAGAATGCAATTCTCAAACGGTGCATAAACTCTGCTTTAAAAATGCACCGCCAACAGTTAATTAAGTGCTACAGCAAGTCAATTTTCCCTAATTTCAGAAGAACCACATTTTATAAAGCGTTGTGTCAAATTGGGTTTTGTCAAAAGAGGTTGAAAAAAGTATTGTAATTTATCCGTTCGTTTTGCATTACATGCCGCGTGTATTCTTCACCTGATGGAGAAAGTATAACACTATTTTGGCGCGATTGGCGGAAAGCTATATTATAACGGTGCAATAATCCCCCAGGGGCTTGCTTTGGCGAGGGTCAACTTCAGAATGAATACATTAATCCAGGGCAAACTTCTCAAAGTCAGAAGAATCAATTATTATATTCAGACAAATTCCTATTGCTGCAGCACTTTTCCGTCAAATATGTCAATTGCTGACTTGACAGCAGAATTGTCAGAATAATGTAACAGGACAAAGTTAGATCGATGCAGTTAGAAATAAGATGAGCTAAATTAACATCACCTCTTAGTTAAGGAGCTGCAAAATGTGTGTTATGCTGAAGTATTCAGACAACGAAAGAGGAAAATATGCAAGAAAAGGATGAAAAGTTGCTATAAGATAGCCAGCCAGTAGATACTAAAACGCAAAAAAAGGACAAAATAAAATTAAGCCATTTTTGTTGGCCTTTAGACGAAATAAATCCAGCAATTTCTTGATGTCTCAAAAAAAAATAACGTTTCATCAACTTCCGTACGTATTACTTAATTCCTTGTAAATATAGGAGAATTAAGAGAAACACAGTGACGTGATGAAATTTTGTTCTGTTTGCATGACCAGGAGTAATAAAAAATTCTGATGTGTTCCATTCACATTACTTTCTCTACAACTCTGCAATAAATGATTGTTAAAAATCTTATGCTTATATTTACTTCCTGCTAATCGAGAAAAAATTAGCAGAAATAGTCTTATCACTTGCTTCCTTGTAAGTAGAAGCAAAATAAGGGAGTACCATAGATTAAAGTGATGGGCAAAAGCTGGTTGCTATGTGACTGAACTTCCTTTGTTTGTATGGACACGAGTTCACAAATTCCTGTATGAGAAAAGTATGTTTTTTATAGCTGAAACGAAAAACAAGGAATATCTCAAAAGTAATCAGCTCCACGAAAAATATGCATATAACATATATTGTGTGTTTTAAAGTGCTCTACATTTGTTGTGTGGTAAGTTTTTGTCCATCTCTTACGGTTTAGCAGTTATGCAAAATTCCGTAAAATTGACCCAGAATAAAGTAGTCTTCAGAGGCTATTTCCAGTAAATTCAAGATATACATTTTATTTGTCAATTAAATATCTTCAATATACGAAATTTTAATCAAAATCGTTAGAGCCATTTTTGAGAAAATCAAAATTTTCAAAAGAAGTTCCATGTAAAGGGTAGTAGGGGGTGGGGGGATTTTCACAAATCTTCGTATCGCATCCCTGTAAGTTACCTAACTTAAATACCAAGTTTGGTCTTTTACTGACTTTTCGTTTTTGAGTTATCGTGTTCACAGACACACGGACACACACACGGACCTTTTTCTGAAAATACTTTTCTTGGATACAGGGGACTTTAAAACGTAGATTTCCGGTGAAATCTCGGTATCAAATTTTTATGGTGGAGTGCAATACCTTCTCTGTACATTATGTACATAGTGCGTATAGAGGAAGTAAAAAGGCGTGAAATAAATGTTGTGCTTTACGAGATATGCATTTTTTGTGCAGTACGTTTTTGTGTATTTCTAAAGGTTAATTAACTAAGGTCATCCAGAATGAAGACGGCTTACAGGCTATTCCCAGAAAACTCAAGATATAAATTAATCTGCCATGTAAATATTTTGAGCACATGCAATTTTAATAAAAAGCGTTAGAATAATTTCTGAGAAAATCGAAACATTAGGAAAAAGTGTTCAATGAAAAGGGTAGTTTGAAGTGGAAGAATTTTTCTATAAATCTTCATACTGGATCCTTGGAAGGTATTTAATCCACTTTTGTCTGAATCCACTTTTGTCTGTTGTGTTATACTGTTCAAAGAGATATGGACCTCTCTTTAAAAACACTTTGGATTTAGGTTCCTAAAAGATTTATTTTCTTTGGAAGTTCGGTATCGAAATTTTGGGTGGATACAATACCTTCTATCAACATTGCTTATATACAGTTGTTAGAGAAAGTTATTAGAATGAAAAAGACTAGAGGCCATTTCCTGGAAATTAAGGATAAACATTTTGTCACACAAATACCTTTGATATATGTATGGTATTTTTATAAACATCGATTGGTCCTTTTTGAGTCAAACATTTTCGAAAATGTTTCATACGAAGGTGTCGCATATCATGGTTGTTATTTAAGCGGCATTTTGTTTTTGAGTTATCGTGTTCACAGGCAATGGACACATGGACACATTTATACTTCTTTTAAAACGTGTATTTTCGGTGAAATCTCGGTATCTAATTTTTGGGTGAAATAGAATATATTCTCTTCAATTAATATGAATACACAGACCATTCAAACAGAAGACTGTCCACTTTAATTTGTGTCACCCAGCGTAACAAAAACATTAACAGAATGTAGGATCAGTAAGCAATTAAAGAATTGCCATGGTAGCTCACTGGTAGAGTAACCGGCTAGAGAACTGGGAGATGCGTGGTTAAAATCTCGGCTATGGCATCGAATATTTTACTCTGACACTACCAATCCAACTCTTGTCCTACACACGGCTTATGTAAAAACAATTAAATCCACACCAATTGACCATAATAGTTGCCTATACTATGAATTCTGGGACTTAGAGTACTTACTTACGACATTTTAAATTGCCATTGAGGTATGTCATCTCAAAATAATTTGTGATCACCTTGTGGCTTACCAGGAAACATGC
The DNA here is from genome assembly GCA_030762935.1 of Hymenopus coronatus. Classification (NCBI taxonomy): domain Eukaryota; kingdom Metazoa; phylum Arthropoda; class Insecta; order Mantodea; family Hymenopodidae; genus Hymenopus; species Hymenopus coronatus. The sequence continues at coordinate 121,433,064 of CM060897.1, read as the reverse complement.
GAGTCAGTTGAGAAATGCAATTCTATGCCGGCATATTGCCATGGTAGCTCGGTGGTAGATCAACCGGCTAGAGACCGGGAGATCCATGGTTCAAATCCTGGCTATGGCATTGACTCTACTTATCAAGCTCCTGTCATGCACATAACGTGTGACAAAAAACTAATTAAATCAATTAAAGAGTAATTAAATTTTATAGAAGCACACACACTTACAGACGTCAGCAGCAATTTAAAGCTTTGAAAAATGGACTTCAATTTCTGAAGCTGTCTCTCTTGCGGCACGAACTAACAGGTACGCCCGCTGTCCCTAGGTTATAAAAAAACACCTGGGGGAGACTGACTTTGTTAGCACACAGGATGGAACAAGGCGGTAATCGAATACGAGACCCGAGAACCTCATTAATGTGGCGACATTGTGCTGTCCGGAAATTAAACGAGCCTTAAAAATGCTACATTTGAGCCTAACAATTTGTGTCCGCAGTGCCGGAAAGTGTTGGTGTACCCTGCTGACTTCATTAATATAAAGTGGACAGTGCGGTAGTATCGGGCGGGCAGGCCGGCCATCAGCCACTGGGTGTTTCTGACACATGTACTCGCTCCTCGTCTTGCTACAGACACTTCATTAAATAAAACTCCCTCGTGTTCAATAATCACCCGATTCTGGTCATTTCGTTGTTCGCCTGCAACTCCCACATATGCTTCTTCTGTTGCTTTGCTGCCCAACTGTGTTCTTAATTATTTCACGAAATATTTTACACCAAGAGAACCCGCAAACCTAGATGCTACGATAAAAATCAGACGTGTTCCATTCTCACGACTTTCTCTACCTGCTCTGCAAACAAACTACTCTCACAAAAGAGTATTCTGTTATCCACATCAGCTAATAAAGATAAACATTAGCAGAAATTGTTTCATTACTTGCTTCCTCATAAATAGAAGGAAAATGCACTAAGCTAAAGCCATAGTCAGATCTTGTAAAAGCTAACGCTAGTTCGGTTCTTTCTTTTGCATCCCTGGGAGTACAAAAAAAGAGATGAAACGAAAGATGACTTCCCTTTGAAAAAGGTTTAAGCAGTTTTAAAATTTACACATATAACAAGGAGTATCTTGGAAACAGTTAACTCTGTTTTAATCAGCTCTATAATAATATATTATCTCTTACGAATTACCAGTTATGTAAACGTCATTCAGAATGAAGAGGCCTTCGGTGGATATCCCCAGAAATTTTAAGATGTTCATTTCGTTTGTAATAGAACTATCTTAAACAAGTGGTATTTTATTCAAATTCGTTAGAGCCATTTTGAAAAAGTAAACATTTTCGAAAAATGTTCCGTGTAAAGAGTAGTCATGCTGCAAGTATGGTATTTACCCGATTTTCCATTCTTGAGTTATGCTGTCCGCAGACTCACACATACATAGGTATACAAACACTGACCTTTTACTAAGAATGGTTTTATCTTTTTTATTTTTGTTGTTTTTTGTTTCAAGTGTCTCAAACATATATATATATATATATATATATATATATTTCCGGTGAAATCTCGATATCGAATTTTTTGGTGGAATACAATACCTTCTCTAGTTACTATGTTCACACACGTGTTAGAAAATGTAATACAGAAACGGGATAATATGAACGGAGTTAAGTGTTCCTCCAGTTTTAAATATTTTAATTTAAAGGGCTGCAGTACTTCTACAAGGGAAAGAAGCTTCTCTCAGAGGTCCAGTGCTACTTGACGCATGTAGGGCTTGTGTGTGTCCACTAGGATAAGAAATATGTTGAGCCTTTGTTGTGTCAGAATCGATTATAGATTTGGTAAAGTGTAGCAGCAGGGATGGATATACTAATGGAAAGATGAGGCACCTGCAACTGACAACACTCCGTGACAGCTAACACAAAGACACTTGTGTATTTGATGGGCTTCCTTTCCATTCCAGTATATAAGAAACAGCATAGCCTCAGGAGATCCCATTCCTTTCAAATAACCGCAACTCCTTACATAAAACATTTCTGAATGCGTTAGATAGTAGAGGTAGCAGTAGTAGTATAATAATAATAATAATAATAATAATAATAATAATAATAATAATAATAATAATAATGCCGGATATGATATACATTTTTTTAGCCTTGAACTGAAACAAAATTGCTCCCATTGGAATCAATCTAACTCAGTTGCTATCCCGTGAATTCATCTGTAATAATCATCAAGAAAGCTTCAATTTACGTTTTATTTTTGTTTTTTCGAAATTTTGCTGTCTAGAGGACACTTAACAAATGCTCATTCTCTTGTTCTATTTATACCTCTTCCTTCAGATTAGACTTTTTAAACATTGCAGTCATGGCGATGACGTAATTCCTTAACTGCATAATTAGGTAACAGTGAAGTTACCACTTGTGTTTTCCCAACATTGAGAGAGTTATTATTAAGGTAATGGATCTTTGAAATTCCTAAATCCAACAGTTTTCAACTAATCAGGCTGAAATTTCACTTATTTTTTACAGTAGTGATATGCTTTAAAATTTGGTTTATGTATCATAAGTAGTTTTTGGGTTATTAATTTTTAATACTAAAAATCTGGTGCCAAATTCAAATCACTCCACATGATGAAAATGCTTATTTTTTATTTTTCAAAATATGCATTTAAGTATCAGGAACAGAACTATCATATGAATTTATTGTACCACAATTACTGCTAGAGGTAAACATATTAAAGCAAGAAACAGACAAAAATTCAAGAAATGTTATAATACAATTGACTTTAAAAATCAATATCTAAAACAATATTAGGAATTTTAAATTGTCATATGATAGAAACCCTTTTTTTGCTTGTTAATAACCCATCCTAAAAATTTTAACAGAACTTGAATTAAACCTGCAACGCGTGGAACATTTTGAATGACAAAAAAATGTTGAAAAAACTGTAAACGAGTAAATCAAGGTTTAAAGTACAACTTACATTTTCCCTCTAAGTTAAATACCTTCAAACAGTCTAAAGCCCTTCAGACACACAAGTTGGACTCTCCTGCCTCTTCCTTCAATTTTAGTTTAGAAGAAACAAATTGTTATTTGTCGTTTTATTATTTTTTTATTCTTTCTAATGAAATTTGAAGTTTATTATTTAATTACACAATTACTGGTGATAATAGAGAAAAATTATCTCATCAATATTCTCTTGTACTATTTTTATTCAAGCATTACATTTTTCAAGCATCTGTCGAAAACTGCATTGTGTGGAACAATTTAAAGTTTAGAAAACTGTTTCTTTGTAAGTATTAGAATGTCATAATCTCCTGCAGAAGTTTTTAAAATAATAATGTCTGTCAACTCTCACGGGCTGTTTACACCAATTCTGAAGAATATATAAGCAAAGAAAAACTGCAACTTGGTCCGATTCAAGCTGCACTCTGCCGCCGGTCTCTATTTCACGGTCGGAAATATGCTGTTGGTGGGGAGTGGGGCTCTATCTCGCCTATGGTTTAGGATGGGGAGGACCCAGGTTAAATAATCACCATAGTGAAAATGTTAAAGCGTCACACCCACTTACAGTCATCCATTTAAATAGTCACGTGTTACGATTTAAAGTGCCGCATGGTAATAAAAATAACAAGAAATTGCCTTAAAAGCATTACATTATTTAATTAGGTAAAATTATTATTTTTGGCACTTTTTGATCAAATTTCACTGATGCATTACCTTAACATAAGAAACTGAAGGGAGAGACTTAATTTAAAGACAAAGAAAATATATAGGCGGTGGAGATGGATGGAATCTGTAGAGGACCGAAAGTATCAAGACAGAAAAAATTGGGGAATGTGGAAATAAGAAAGATGATGAAAATGGAGCCAGTTTTAGAAAGGATTTAAAATAGAACGTTACAGTGGTATGTGCATGTCAAACGATTGGATAAGGAGAGATGGCCTTAGTCATTGTTCGCCTTGTGAAAGGAGGGAGAAAGGACGACCTAGGGCTTCCTGGGAATTTAACGTTAACCCCGATTATGAAAGAGAGAGAGGGAGAGAGAGTCTACAATATATGATTGAAACGATTGACAAGAAGAGAAGTACACGAAAGTAAAGTAAATGTGAGTACTTCAATGTGCATCATTCTGAGTTCGGTAATATTTTATTACTCATAATTTTAATGTAGCGAAATCGGCAATTGACATCTTTGACAGAAATGGGCTCCAGCGCTTGCAACTGTCAAGACTTATTGGGCTGATTCTGACTGGAAAAGTTTACATGCACTTTAATAACTTCTCTATTCTTACAGCATCGATAACGTGGTCATTTTGCTAGAAAAATTATCAATATATTAGCAAGAAAATAAAACACAAGAACTTTGGTTACTAGATAGTGTAAAAAAGTTGTCGGAGATGAAAATTTCCAGTTTTGTGTGTTTCTAAAACAGTTTTCGTTTAGAGACACTGATTATTTCAGTTATGCATCTATGACATAAGTTGTAGTAAGTTTTTCAATGTAAAGAAATGCTCAAGTAAGGGGCGATCCTTCAAATCCACTCTACAAATGCCTAAGATTTTTACTGCAATGCTGAATGAGGCACAACTTCAATTTTCAATAAGTAATTTTTATTTGTTTTAATTTCCCCATACATTTATAAGTTTAATTACTTTTTATAGGCGATTTTCAGTAGTTTTAGATCATATTTTCATTCATTTAAGGTAATTAAAAAGTTATTTTCAGTAATTTTATATCAATTTCCGAGTCCTAGTTAATATTAATTTTATTTTCACATAATCACTATTTTTATTATTCACTATAGTTGAATATGTCATATACAATACAAATGCGTCGAATACAGAGGAGAATCTCAGAAGTAAAGAATACTAAATTTGTCTCGTGAAATTATGTTCGTAAAGTTTTTTAGTTTGCCATTATTACTTTCTCTACACGTACTATGTACATATAGTATAGAGAAGGTATTGTATTGCACCCAAAATTCGATACGAGATTTCACCGAAAATGTACGTTTTGGGTCCCCCTGAATCCAAAAAAAGAATTTTAACAAAAAGATGCGTGTGTGTGTGTTTGTGTGTGTGTGTCTGTGGACAGTATAGCTCAAAAACGAAAAGATCGTTAAATACCAAACTTGGTATTTAAATTTGGCATCATCCAAGGATACGACACGAAGATTTTCAAGAAAATCCCACAACTACGTTTTACATGGAACATTTTTCGAAACTTTTGTTTTTTTTTAAAAATAGCTCTAACGATTTTGATTAAAATGTCAAATATAAAAAGATATTTACTTGACAAATAAAATGTATATCTTGAATTTTCTGGGAATAGACTCTGAAGACTATTTTATTCTGGATGAATTTTACGGAATGTTGCATAACTGCTAAACCGTAAGAGATGGACAAAAACTTAACTCACAAAAAATGTAGAGCACATTAAAACATAAAATTTATGTTATGTACATTTTTTTCGTGGATTTGATTGTTTTTGAGATATTCCTTGTTTTTGGTTTCAGCTTTGAAAAACATACTTTTCTCATAAGAAAGTTGTCAAATCCTGTCCTTACAAACAAAGTAACTTTAGTCTCATAGCAACCAGCTTTTGAGTGTCACTTTAACCTATGGTACTCCCTTATTTGCCTCCTACTTACAAGGAAGCAAGAAATAAGACCATTTGTGTTAATTTTTCTAAATTAGCAAGAAGTAGATAGAAGTATAAGCTTTGTAACTATAATTTGTTGTTTTAAAACTTCTGATTGAAAAATCATACTATTTATAGGCTTTACTTTAGGGAAACTCAACGCTGGAAATTTAATATACATTCTTGATAATAATTTCCGCGATTTATTCATGCTTCATTACCACGTAGGGGGAAACGGAGGAAGAAACCATCAGCTACATATGATTGAGAAATCTTTTTTTTTTTTTTGGGGGGGGTAGTGTTTAACGCCCGCTTTAACTACTTATGGCACCATAGGCGGTGACACTGGTGATACGTGAATGATGATGGAACACCGGTGGAATGCGATGGCGGGGGAAACCGGAGTACCCGGAGAAAAATCGCCTCAGCGCCGCTTTGTCCACCACAAATCTCATTGAGAAATGTGGTGACGATTTCAAATTCTTGTTTGTTTTTTTACTTTCTCTATATGCACTATGTATATAGTGTATAGAAAACGTATTGCACTCCAAAAATTCGATACCGAGATTTCACCGGAAATATATGTTTTAGGGTCCCCAATATCCAAAAAAAGCATTTTCACAAAAAAGGTCCGTGTGTGTATGTGTGTCTGTGTGTTCGTGTTTCTGTGAACACGATAACTCAAGAACGAAAATCGGTAAAATACCAAACTTGGTATTTAAATTTAGTATCTTCCAGGGATGCGACACGAAGATTTTGAGAAAAGTCCCCCCATTCCCAACTACCCTTCACATGGATCTTTTTTCGAAAATTTTGATTTTCTCAAAAATGGCTCTAACGATTTTGATTAAAATTTCGTATATTAAAGATATTTACCTGGCAAATAAAATGTATATCTTGAATTTTCTGGGAATAGCCTCTGAAGAGTAGTTTATTCTGGATCAATTTTACTGAATTTTGAATAACTGCTAAAGCGAAAAAGATGGACAAAAACTTACTGCACAAAAAATGTAGAGCATGTTAAAACACACAATTTATGTAATATACATTTTTTTCGTAAGTTCGTCGTTTTTTAGACATTCCTTATTTTTGGTTTCTGCTATGAAAAACTTATACTTTTCTCATACAGAAACTTGTCAACTCCTATCCACATAAACAAAGGAACTTCACTGACATAGCAACCAACTTTTGACTATCATTTTGACCTATGGTAGTCCCTTATTTCGCTTATACTTACAAGGAAGCAAGTAATAAGACTATTTCTGCTCATTTTTTCTGATTAGCATAAAGTAAATAGAAGTATAAGCTTTTTAAGAATAATTTGTTGCAGAGATATAAAGTCATGTGAATGGTACACATCAGATATTTTTCTTTCCTCCTCTAGCCTATTCCCACTCTGTAGTACGATTAAGAATAGAATTTCATGTACCTTCAAACGCATATATTAGATTTCTAGTATAGGGTACACAAAGGAAAAAGAATAGCCATAGCTTTACGACTGAATCCTCAAAAGCTTTTATTAATACCACTACTTGTCAGCCGAGAATACCGTCTGGTATATATTAATAATGATCTAAATATACATTTGGGTACTACAATAAACAGGACTATATAAATCATTCAGTCGGCTCTAGATAAGCTTATTTAACATCATTAATTACTCCAAACGAGTTATCATTTTGGTAGAAGGTTTAGGCTGTTAGGATCAGCATTATAATTTTCGATGGCTTCAAAACCTCTTATACTTAACAGCCATACGGCTTTTTCTTCATAAAATCTACTTTATCTTCTTGATAACTAATTTGCCTAAATAGTTTCAGAGGTAATATACATCTGCTTACTTAAAAGATGTGGAGGCAATACTAAACTGTTTTACCAACCAATCTATTACCCCTGAGAAAAAACACTTTTATAAAAATGTCCGTGTGTGTGTGTGTGTGTGTGTGTGTGTACAGTATAGCTCAAAAATGAAAAGTCCGTTTAATACCAAACTTGATATCTTCCAAGGATGCGCTACGAAGATTTTGAAGAAAATTCCCTCACTCCCAAAATATTCTTAACATCGAAAACATTTCGTAAATTTTTATTTTCTCAAAATGGCGGCTCTAACGATTTTGATTAAAATATCGTATATTAAAATATTTACCTGGCAAATGAAATGTATATCTTGAATTTTCCGGAAATAGCCTATGATGACCTCTTTATTCTGGATGAATTTTACTGAATTTTGCATAACTGGTAAACCGTAAGAGGTAGACAAGAATTTACTACACAAACAATGTAGAGTTCGTTAAATACACAATTTAGGTCATATATAGTTTTTTCGTAGTGATAATCATTTCAGAGATATTTCTTGTTATTAGTTTCAATTGTAAAATGATGTCACTCCAGGCAAAGCAAAGAAACGGATTTCAATATCACACGGCAACAGCTTTTGAAAAGATTTGTCTATCGCTTTAGCCTAGTGTATTCCTTCATTTCCCTTCTAGTTGCAAGAAAGCAAGTAATAAAACAATTTCTACTATTATTTATCTCGATTAGCTTGAGGTAGACAGAAGATTAAGCTTTTTAACAATAATTTGTTACAAGGATGTAGCAAAAGTTATGTGAATGTAACACATAAGAAGTTTTTAGTTAAATACGAAATACAAAGTAATGATAATGAATAATTTTTACAGTTCCTATGACGTATTTTTGAAACGATCCAGGTAAGCGTAAGGTTGCCGCTGTGCTGAAGTTGGTATTCGTTAACTGCCCTGAGACATGGCCAAGTGTTTACTGAACCCACATTCCTTACTATGACGCAGACATTAGCCAGGCCATATTCTGCAGCTGACGTGCGTCATGGCTGAGGGCGGGGGTTGAGGGTAGGTGATGATATGCACATGTGTCACAGTCATCTTCTTAAGGCATCTTGTAAATCATGTTGCCAATTAATGCGGTGCGCACACACACAACATATCATGTAATGGCGGCTTTTTCATAACATAGCACCTTTGAAAGGTCACGTCAAAATTTAAACTCGTATAACTACTATGATAGTTGAGATAGGAAAAAAAAAAAGAACAAAAGAAGTCGCATTCTGGGCAAACTATGGGGTTTTATGAAACATTAGGAAGACGCCTTACACCATTCTTTGTGTGACTCCATGCACAGCATTTTGTAGATGATGTCTTGGAATAATAGTATATTCTTGTAAGATAGCATCTCTCACTTGCTGTCTGGTTGTTGGATGTCAGGAACAACGTAAACAAACGTCTGTCGGATTGAGATCCGGAGATCGCGGAGGCCACTTTGCTGGAAAGTGTCTGCTGATGATACGATCATCAAATATCTGGGTAATTATTTTGAAAGAGTGTAGATGTGAATAAGCTCAGCAACAGTGACACCATTGATTAGTTTTGAACTTCCAAATGTCTTCTTATCAGCAACAAAACGTACTCTAAAATATCGTGATTCCATAATTATGAATGGAACATGGGCCTGCTCTTTAATTTTCAAGAGCACCAAATTTTCTCAAACTTCTCTTGCTTTCAAAATATCAATGAATCAACAGTATTCTATAATTTAGTGATACACACTTGATTTGTAACTTACAAATTCTTATAACAGTATGAATAAAATTACTAATCTGTTATTCAACAAAGCTATACCCATGGCAGTGGTGAACTGAAAAACAAATCAAACCCCATTGCTTGGCCAGAATGAAATTTCCTTTATTTTTATCCTCTCTCACATAATATTTATAGCGATTTAAAGTTTGAAGTGACTTTTGAAAGACCCCATATTTCCAAACCCATTATTACTAATGAATAGCTGGAATATTTCTTATTTATGAAAAATACACACACATATAATAATGTTCATTAAGGAACCAACATTATTATATTGAAAACTTTGTATTTATTACACAATTAGATAATTTGTTACGAAAATTATATTTTTATATATGCTATAGTCAAATTCCAAACTTTTAGATCAATGTGTTGAAAAGCTTCTAGAGAAAAATCTGAGGTGTTCAATTCTTATGTCTTTCTGTAACAAACTATTCTTGCAAACGCTTATTCTACTATCTACTTCATGCTAATCGAGATAAACATTAGCAGAAATGATTTTATTACTTAATTCCTTACAAGTAGAAGGGAAATAAGGGAATGCTAGGCTAAAGCGTTAGTCAAAATTTAAAAGCTGGTTGTTATGTGATTGAAATTCTGTTCTCTTTCGGTGGTCAATAGAAAAACAAAACAAAAAACAATGATAAATTTCCGCTTGAGAAAGTTTATGTATTTTAAATTGGAAATGGTTAACTCCATAGAAATGTATATGACATTAATTGTATAGTAAGATTTTATCTATCTATTATGCTTTAACTGTTATGCAAAAATCATCCAAAATATTTTATACTTTCTTTGTTGTTATTGAAATAGTTATAATCCTTGAATGTATTTATATAAACTAAACTTTCTCTAGCCCCGTATTTACAATGTACACAGGGATAGAGAAGTATTGTATTCCACCAAAAAATTCGATGTCGAGATTTCACCGGAAATGCATGTTTTAGGACCCCCTAAATTCCCCCTAAAAGGCATTTTCAGAAACAGGTCCGCGAGAGTGTGTTTGTGTGTGTGTGTGTCTGTGTGTGACAGCATAGCTGAAAAAAGAAAATACGGTTAAATACCAAGTTTGGTATTTAAGTTTGGTATCTTCCAAGGATGCGGCACGAAGATTTTCAAGAAAATCCCGCCAACCCTAACTATTCTTTACATGGAGCATTTTTCGAAAATTTTGTTTTTCTTAAAATGGCTAACGATTTTGATTAAAATAACACATATTAAAGCCATTTCTATCACAAACAAAATGTACATCTTGAATTTTTTGAGAATAGCTTCTAAAGACCTGTTTATTCTGGATGAATTTTGCTTAATTTGGTATAAATAGTAAACCGTAAGAGATAGACAAAAACTTACTATATAGAAATATAGAACTTATTAAAATACACAAGTTATATAATATACATTTTTTTCGTGGTGCTTACCGTTTTCAAGGCATTTCTTGTTATTATTTTCAATTGTGAAGTAAGTACTTATATTTTTCTCAGACGGAAGTGTCCGTTCTTCTTTTGTTCTACTCTTCTTCAAGCAAAGAAGGGATTTGCAACGACAATCGCATTGCAAATCGCATAACGACAGCTTTTAAAACATTTGACTATCACTTTAGCCTAGTGCATTCCCTTAGTTGCATTCTGCTAATAAGGAACTAAGTAATAAGAACATTCTGTTAATGTTTAACGCGATTAGCATGGTGTTGAAAGAATTATCCTTTGTAAGAAGTTTGTTTGTAGAGTAGCTAGAGAAAGTCATGCGAGTGTAATGCATCAAATATTTAGTTTTATAATGCAAATGTAACGCTTACATTCAAGGTATGGATTTTATTTGACATGTAAATATTTTTAATTTACAGTATTTTGATTCAAATGGATAGATCGATTGTTTAGAAAATAAAAATATTCGAACATTTTTCTCTCTAAAGGGTAATTTGGGATGGGGGAGGCTTTCTGAAAATGTTCGTGGTTTAGCCTTGACGATACTGAACTGTATATTTCACTGACTCCACGTTTTGAGTATGTTGGTTACACGCATACACACATGGTCCTTTTTCTATAAATACTTATTTTGGATAAAGGGAAGACTAAAACGTTTATTTCCAGTGAAATCTCGGTATAGAATTTTTAGGAATGGAACACCTCCTCTACCTAAGTACTATGTATTAAATTAAAAAAGTAAAACGAGGAAAATATTATTCTTTAGTATCCTACATTTTACCATTTGTGTTCCAAATATTTCTGTCTTAAGACATGCTTATCTTATGATTTACAAACACAGCATGGATTTCTTTAAAAAATGAGGTTGGAAATATACACATCTTACTTTTTGTGTTCACAATTAATATTCTTCCGGAAGGATCCACTGCGTTTTAAATTTCCTAAAAATTTACCGAATCATTCATGAACATTCATGTGCGTAATTATCACAAGTAAGTAAAAACTCATTCATATAACTGTCTCTAACCTCATATCGTATTAATATGGATGGAAAATGTTGTTAACGAAAGTCTGGTGTCACATCTAGTTCATTTGAATTGAGAAATCTCTTTTCAGGAACAGACATTGTATATATCTTTATAGATTCAAAGGACATAGAGACAGTCAAATGTTTAAATGTTTAAAAAGTGGAACGAACATATATGCTGGCGTTAAAAAGACATACTATGTCATGTAATCGCCATAAACAATTGAATATTGAAAAGCATGCAGCACTGAAGAAATCGTATCATTAGTAATGGATAACTCTTAAATAATTTTTGGCATTAAAACTTATTCGAAACAGAGCATTTCAGAAAAATCTGCATTTCTTATTCAGTAAGTATACGTCTATAACTTAGTATTTACGAGCTGCACACTCACCACCAAAGAAAATCTTTTGCGGATTTTGTATTGTTTTCTGTGGTCTTTTGAGGCGTATCCCCACACTAGCCGATAAGATATGGCTACCAATCGCGATAAGAGATTTGTATAACGAACTGAATGCACTCACTCTACCTTTTTCATTTTTAGCCAATACGATCGTGGGCGTGAACATAAACTTCGTTTCTCATTTTGTAACCCCTGTTGAGGATATTGGTGTAACTATTTAATAGGAAGCGGAACCTTGCACCGTGACCTAAAACTACCAACCATGGATTCACAAGACCATGCACGACAAATAATATGACGTAGACGCGAGGTGCTCTTTGTACACTCAAATACATTAAAAATACGCCGGGAAATATTGATCGAAAGACAGGGTCTTTTCGCTAACCCCACCTTGTCTTTAACCTGTTTGATGTGCTCTTAAAAGTGTATTTGGACAGACCACGTTACTGATGGGAATGAGTTAGACATAAAACGTAACTTGTGACAGTTGAAGTTGTTAGCTGCGAATTGGAGATTCCTAAAAGTTTCTAGTTAAACAATAATCCACCCCTCTCACCGAGTGTTACAAAATTAAATTAATCTCTCCTCTATGGTCCGTACTAAAGTTATAATGACAAGGTAATGCGCGACCCTGATGGAAACATTTAGACACTGCTTATACTGTTCTGACGGAGGAGAACGGGATGAAGGATTACCTTTTCTTACTCGCGTGGTATGTTGTACCAGAATGGCACTTAATGAAAATCGTCTTAAGACGCGAGTCCATCAAACGTTCACATTTTCAGCAAAATCACAAATCCAGGTGTATTTTTATGGTCTTTGTGTGTACAAGATTGTAAAACATTAATCCAAATGAAGTGGACTTCACAGGCTATTCAGAGGAATTTAAATATATGCCTTTTATTTGCCAAATTAAATATTTTTAATGTACCGTATGTTAATTAAACTCATTATAGTAATTGCGCAAATGTTCCACGGAAGAAGTAGCTATTTATAAAAAGGTCTCAAATCATGCATTTCTGGTGCACTTTATGTCGAATGTTTAAGTGCAATACAATTCCTTCTCTATACATGAAGAAAGAGTACATAATTTGTTTAGAGAAAGTACAAACGAGAACCTAAATTTGATTCCCTTAAACTCGACTTACACTTTAGTGACATAATGATATTATTATTAATAATAATAATAATAATAATAATAATAATAATAATTAATAACATAATCGTTGGTATTCATTTAAACTATATAGGTGATCTGTAACTGATAAATATGATGTCAAATGAACAGCGCGTCGTTGAAGATATTTGACCATTTCACTGCGATATCCGACTGTGATTTATTTCTTTTATGTCACTGTCCAGCTTCTTAAACATTATAAAAACGTGAAATGTGCATGGTATATTGCCATACTTGTGTGATAAATACATTTAGCAGAACAGGGAAGAAGTTTAAAAATACGAGACAAAGTTCAACGTATTCCGGGAAAACAAGATGAAAATTTTTCAAGATACCCCTAACCAAAAAATTCTTTAAAAAATCTTATGTGTTCCATTCATATGCCTTTCTCTACATCACTGTGACAAATTATTGTTATGCTTTTATTTACTTCATTCTATTCGAGAAAAAATTAGCCTTATTATTTGCTTCCTTGTAAGTAGAAGCGAAATAAGGGAGTACCATACGCTAAAGGCATAAACGTTTTGTCATGTAAACATCTTTCTGGTCAAAATCGTCAAGAACCATTTTTAAGAAAATCAAAATTTTCGAAATTTTTTGCATGTATAAGGTAGATGAGGAGATTTTCTTGAAAATGTTGTATTTAACGGATTTTTTATCTTTGACTATGCTGCCCACACACAGTTTTTAAAATGTTTTTGGATTCAAGGGGCCTCAAAATATGTACTTCCGGTGAAATCTCGGTTTCTAAAATTTGGGTGATTTGCAATATTTCCTCTGTACACATGTACATAGTACGTCTAGAGAAAATAAAAAGCTTATGTGTTCCATTCACATAATTTTCTCTACCAGCTCTGCAAACAAACTATTCTTACAAAACATTATTCTTGAATCTACATCTACTAATCGACATAAACATTAGCAGAAATTGTCTTATTACTTACTTCCTTGTAAGTAAAGTATAGGGAATGCACTAGGCTAAAGCAATAGACACATCTTTTAAAAACTGGTCTCTATGTGAACAGTTGAAGTTCGGTTCGCTTTGCCTGGTCAGCAGTAAACCAAAGGAGAGATGAAACGAAAGGTAACTTTCCGTTTGAGAAAAGTTACGCAGTTAAAACTCGAATCCAATAAGAAGTAATATCTTGGAAGCGGACAACTTTACAAAACATTTTTCTATATGTCATGGTTTTCCAGTTATAAAAAATTCATTCAAAACAAAGAGGTGTTCAGAAGAAATTCATGAATTCATTAATATGCGATATTTTCATCAAAATCGTTAAGCCATTTTTTGAGAAAAACTGTATTTCCAAACAACATTTTTTTAATGTAAAATGTAGTTTGGGGTTGAAATTTTTGTAAATAATCGTGATGTAATCTTGGAAGATATTAAACTTACCAAACTTATATAAACTTACCAAATTTCCTTTTCGATCCATGCGGTCCACAGACATAGACACACCAACAAATACATAGACGCAATTTTTTTTTTTAATTCAGGAGTTTCTAAAATATGTATTTCCGTTGAAATCTCGGTATAGAATTTTGGCTGGAATACAATACCTTCTTTATATACCATTTACGTTGTATAGAAAATAAATTACGTTTAAAGTAGAAAATATAACGTTGTTCCTCCTGCTATCAAGTTTGGTTTGTATCTAGTTTAGAAGCAAAGTCTGTATATGGCAGGAACTTAATATTTTACGGCGCCCCATAATTTGCAGATCTATTTTTCAGTGCACATAAAACGTGGAGTAGAATCCCTCACAACGTGTTTTTCGATAGAGACTTGGGATCGCCTGCGGACATTCGGACACCTGCAGTTGGGAATGTAGGTTAATGCCGTCACGTAGCCCCTTGGAGATATGCTGCACTCTCAAACCTAATGGCGCATGCTGCCGGAAAGGCCACTGCTTTTGATATGTCAGTGACTCAGTCAAATAATAAGGGCAGCGTAAAGGAGTATTTATTCAGCTTCCCTGCCCTCTTTTGGAACGGGAGAAGTGTACGGTAAGGAAAATAAAAAGTAGGTAAGCGACCGTTCTAATGTAAACGAACGCTTGGAAAAACAAGGCATTTGGTTTTCTATTAAATGCATACGAGTGCAATTCAATAAGTAATCGTGTTTCAAAATAGACGGAGTTTGTAAGGCAAGCTGGTGTTACCATCGTGTAATACAATTTTTTGCACTTCGCCAAAAAATTGGTACCGATTCATAGGCTAGTTTGGATTTGACAGGAAAATCAACAACAGGTATTCTTTCAACAGGTTTCCGTTAAAATGGGGAAAAAGGCAGTAATTCGCTTTTTACTTTCATAGGAAGAGAAGGTATTGCACTTCACCCAAAAGTTCTATACCAATATTCCACTGGAAATACACATTTTAGGGTCCCCTGTATACAAAAAAGAAAAAAACATTCTTAGAAAAAGATCCGTCTGTGTGTCTGTGAACATAACACAAAAATGAAAAGTCGGTAAAATACC
This sequence comes from Hymenopus coronatus, assembly GCA_030762935.1. Lineage (NCBI taxonomy): Eukaryota > Metazoa > Arthropoda > Insecta > Mantodea > Hymenopodidae > Hymenopus > Hymenopus coronatus. The sequence continues at coordinate 121,417,313 of CM060897.1, read as the reverse complement.
AAACGTGATATTTAAGTTTAGTATCTTCCAAGGATGCGACACAGAGATTTCCAGGAAAATCCCTCCAAGCTTAACTACCCTTTACATGGACAACATTTCGAAACTGTTGATTTTATAAAAAAATGGCCTCAACGATTTTGATTAAAATACCGTGTATTAAATATATTTACATTACAAATAAAATGTATATTTTGAATTTTTTTGGGATAGCTTCTGAAGTCCTCTTTATTCTAAATGAATTTTGCTGAATTTTGCATAACTGGCTAACAGTAAGAAAGGTAGAGGGAGAGAGAGAGACAGAGATAGAGAGAGAGAGAAAAAAATTTACTGTACAACATACATATCTCGTTAAAACACACAATTTATGTCATATGCATTTTTTCCTTGTAGTTGATCAATTTGATATATTCCTAGTTATTTCTTCTTCTTTTTTTTTTAGCTTAACGTTCTTTAACCTGGTTGGTCATATCGGACGATGAAATGAAATTGGTGAAATGATGCTAAAATGAGCTCGGGATCCATGATGCTTAAAGTTACTCGACATTCGTCTTCTCAGGATAAGGGAAAAGCCCGAAAAAAAAAAAACTTATCGGGTAACTCACCCTAAGCGAGATTCAAACTCGCAACCTGTTGAGTGTGAGACACGCCACCATCACACTGCCCAGGCGGGCGTTCCTAATTATTGGCTTCAGTTTTAAAATACTTTAAAGGAATTAGTCAGTTCCTGGCAATGCAAAGAAATGGATCTCAGCCACATGGCAACTAGTTTATAAAAGATTTTGGCTATCACTTTAACCAAGGATACTCCCTTACTTCCCTCTACTTATAAGAAAGGAAATAATTAGACCTTAGATACTAGCAATTTCTGCTAATGTTTATCTAGCTTAGCATGAAGTACATAGAAAATTAAGCCTTTTAACAAATATTTATTACAGAGATGTATAGAAAGTCATGTGAATGAAACACATTGGATTTTTACTTTTGGAGGGAAAACTTGCAGAGAGATAAAAGCGAAATTGGATGCTGTTCGTGGAGATCTTTCACCAACTGTGACAGAATTGCTTAAACAACTTTAAAGGTGATTGAGCGTCCGTTTGTGATGAGGTGCGTCCAGGAGGCTCAACAGATTTGGTTACCGAAATCAGTTCCGTTAAACGTAAGATCCCGAACTGTCAGAGGCCGGAAAAGTGATGGCGACGATTTTTGGGATACAAAATATGCACTCATAGACTTCTTCAAAAGAAATAACGATTGCTGGACAGTACTACAGTGAGTTAATGGCCCGATTCAACACGATGAGACACGGCCCCATTTGGCGAAGAAGTAAGTGCCAATTCACAATGCACCAGCACATTTGTCCGGAGCGCTCACCGCCAACTATATAAAAGTTCGTTACGAATTGCTACCTCAACCTCTATAATCGCCCGAGTTTGCACCTATGGTTTCTTCTTGTTTCCAACAAAATTTAGATCAAAGAGACAGAGGCGTATTTTGAAGAGCTTGACAATCAATATAAGCATTACCAGAAATGGTCTTATTACTCGCTTCTTTGTAAATAGAAGGTAAATAAGGAGACATGCGAAGCTAAAGCGACAATCAAATCTTTTAAAATCTGTCGCTATGCGATTGTCATTTGGTTTTCTTTCTATGGCCAAGAATAAAACAAAAGAAATTTGAAACGCATGATAGCTATCCGTGTGAAAAAGCTTTTTAAAACTGAAACCAATAGCAAATAATATCTCGGAAACAGTTAGCTTTACCGAAAACATTGTTGTTCATAAATTATATACTTTAATGAGATCAACATTTTATTTGTGCAAAAATATACATAATGAAGAGGATTTCGGGAGCTATTCCCAAGAAATAAATTGGATATAAATTTTACTTGCCATGTAAACAGTGTAATATACAACATTTTAATCAAAATCGTTAACCATTTTTTAGAAAATAGAAAATTTCTAAAAACTTACCATGTAAAGGATAGCTTGGGGTGTAGGGATTTTCTTGAAAATATTCTGTCGCATCCTTAAAAGTTACTAAATTTAACTACCAAGTTAGGTATATATATTTTTTTTAGAAAAAAGTCGTGTGTGTCTGTGTGTGTATATATTCACAGAACTTCTCGTTGTTAGTTATGCTGTATAAGGTTTTCAATTGCCCCGTAACATGAGGAAGATAGAAACAATCTTTCATAAGAAGGTCTGTAAAGGCTGTGTAATAATAAACGAGAATGATTAGAGAATGCCACTTGAATGTATCACAATACTTTTTATCTACAAAGTTGTTGTGCTGTGTATTGATACACAACACATTTTAATATCACACGCCTTTTCCAATGCGCTCTTTCACAATAGGCAGCTATACTAGCAAACTGGCAGCAGCTTCATGACGTACGAACTCCCCTCAACCCAATAATTCCAGCTGAAGCACGCGAACTTCACTTAAGCTTCCCCGAGCTTATGATGAATCAGAGAGAGAAGAGGAGGGTGGTTCGAGTGGAGGGGGCTAGCTTCAAAAAGTGAAATGTTTATGCTGCACCCCGCTCCCTGCCCTGATATATATAAGGAGGGGTCCGCTGCTACAATAACACTCCTTTCAGAGAGACGGACAAAGAGCTTGTTATATCCATGTATCGTTAACAGTAAAATGGCATACCGCGGTCCCATAATTGCTTATTTCATATTTTATACAGCCCTTAAGGGAGCCCCGCCATAGGTCAGCTGTGTCGTAAATAATTTGTGTGTGTCCACTTTATCCTGATTGTCACATTACACTCTTTAATTCAGAAACATCATCGTCAAATTGTAGGTAAAGAACAATTTAAAATCTTTATAAGCCTGTGACATCGACGTTTCTTTTGCTTCCTCTAATATAACTAATTGAATAATGATGTGTTCCACTCACATAACTTTTTATACTTATTCCGAAAAATATTATTCTTGCGAAAGCTAATTCTTCTATCTACTCCAAGCTACCCAGCGAGGTAGCGTCGCGGTAACGTGTGCCACTGGGGAGGTCAGGGTTCGAATTCCCCTTTCTAGGCATTTCCTTCTCATCTTTCGGTTGCGGATGCTTTCGGGTAAGTATGCGGCTGTTTGCGTTCTGTGAATGTTCTTCTCGACGTTCTCGCTGCTGTCCTCGCGGGGTTGTCTTGCCGACAACTGGAACCCGCGGTGTTGGCACCTACGAGTTGCTTCTGGCGAGATAGCCGAGATGGACTATCAGTATAACAGTTAGGGACTTCCGCGTCACTCTGTGGCCGCCTGTGGTTTCCTCACTTCGTTTTATTCCCCTAAGAGGGAGAGTGCTAACGCACAATAGATATATTCTCTGTTCTTTGTTAGCTGAAAGTAGATATAAACAGAAGCATATGGCGGAAATGAACTTCATTGGCTGGTAGGTTTTAGAACTTAGTAATTCTTCCACGCTTTATTAAATATCTTACTTTCTTTGAATTCGCAAGTTGTTGTTATAATACAATATATAATATTACTGCAATGTTGCGCTTTTCGCTATCGTAACGTTGAGAAACATTCTGTCGGCATGATCAGCTGCCAAGCTTGCCTTCTTAGTCTTGTGACGTGCAGCAAGTTCGAGTTCGTATGGCGGGTAAAATGTGCATAAAAAAGATACCAAATATTTAGATCTGTTCGAAAAATACAATCTATTTTAACAAACTTTTTCGGTATAATTAGTGATATTCGAGATATACGATATTAGTTTGAACTTTGCATACTTCGTGTGCTTCAATTGTTTCTCGGGATGTCATAAAAAGAGAAGAGAATTACAAGGGCAACACAGTTTACTATCGGTTCGTCTTATACCTCGGAAAGCAAAGTAAAAGCCGTGGTCCCGTGTCGTAGATTTATGGCACGTAAAAGAACCTCAAGTCTGATAGAAATACCTCTGAGTAAAATTAAACGGTGTTTCATGATCAATTTAGAATAGGACGCTGAGAACCACAGTAGTTAAAGAGCGTCCATAAATAACGCATCATTTATATTTATTTAAATAATGAAACCATTTTACATTTTGACTAATCTGAAAACATATGATATGTTTCCTTTCCCATGACTTTCCTACCTAGTCTGCAACAAACCATGTTACATAAGCTCTTTCTTATATTAAGTTTAGGCTAATCAAGCTAAATACAATCACAAATTACCTTAATACGAACTTCCTTGTAGGTAGAAAGGAAACAAAGGGAATACAGTGTCCTAGGATATCAAGTCATTTGATAAAAAAAAATGCAAAACCACTTGCCATTTGAGAAAAGTACAATGGAACATTTAAATCGCTTACGAGAAATATCCTGGAAATAGCGGACCTAAAAACATATAAAAAAAAATTAAAATCCCATTAAATGTTGTGCCGTAACGACATCTATGTTTTTGTATGGTAAAATCTTGTCTATCTCTTACAGTTTACCTGATTTGCAAAATTTGTCCAGAATGAAGAGATTTCAGAGGCTACTCCCAGAAATTTCAACATATACTTTGAATTTCTCATTAAAATATCTTAAGCATATGGTACTTAAGACCAAATTGGTAGGCATTTAGGAAAAACATTAAAAATTAATAAAAATAGCCTACGTAAATAGTAGTTGAGGATGAAGACATTTCGCTAATAATCTTTGTTTCGTGCCCTTTACACCAAATTTGCTATTTAACAGGCTCCTCGTTTTCTATCTCGTTGTTTTCAAACACACAGACACACACACACACACATAGAGAGTATTCTTCTAATGCCTTTTTATGGATTCAGGGTACCTCATATATATATTTCCAGTTAAATCTCGACATAGTATTTTTGGGTGGAATTGAATATTTTGTTCTCCTACTTTTATAAATAGTAGAGGTATTAATAATAAGCTTTCTTAGAAATAGTTTGTGCTAGCTATATAAAAGCAATATAAATCGTTAGAGAAAGTTACTAGATTCTCAATTATTATTTCGGGTTCGCGGCTATTATCTAGATTGCTCTAAAATTCTAAGAAAACTAGTTCTGAAGAATTCATTGGACCAGAAAAACAAGGTGTACGAAGAGCAGAAGTTAAATAGAAACTTCACTTTAAAGAAACGATATAACTTTGAACATTTCGGTTTGATTTTCTTCTTTGGGTGAACAATTTCGTGAACACTTCTCCTAAGTAAACTAGCCTTTGTAAGAAAAACTGGAATTGCACATGTAAAAACAAACTACAACTAGACTCAAAAGTAACAAAGGAAGAAGATGTGGGACTAAAGCAGAAACAAACTGGAAAAGGAATTGTCTTCGTTTTTCTTTATTTGGGGATGATAGATGAAAGTCCAGGATACGTAAATGGTAAAAAATATCTTCCTCTTAGAGAGCGAATTAAATATAGGAAAGGAAATAAAAATAAAGGGATAAATGCGTAGTCGAAGAAAAAAAGAGCAACTGAAACCAACAGTTTTTATCTTCACCCCTTTCGCTTCTTCTTAATGAAAGGCGGGTTTTCTTGTTCATCTCGTTCCTTTTTAATCCCATTTATGCAAAGAGACATTTGATATTTAAGTCAAAGCACGTGGCAATACTAAATTTAAAGGTGCTTAACAACTGACACTCTTTAATAGTTTTGCAGTACAATAATATTTGCGATAAAATGATATATGCAACAGTCGTACGTCGTACTCTATACATTTTATACTCATAAACCCTTCTGCCATTATTCATACCTTGTCTACTACCTAATTATAACAGGTTGAGGGATATTTTATTCCACAAAAATATGGTATTGAAATTTCACCGAAAACAGATGTTTTGAGATACACTGAACTCGAGGAAGGACAATTTTAGAAAATAAATCTGATGTGTTCCATTCACATGACTTTCTCTACATCTCTGCAACAAATTGTTAAAAAGCTAATGCTTTTATTTGCTTCATGCTAATCAATATATATATATTGCAGAAATAGTCTTATTATTTGGTTCCTTGTAAGTAGAAGCGAAATAGAGGAGTACCATAGTTAAAGCGATAGTCAAAACCTGGTTGCTATGTTCCTTTGTTGGTACGGGCAAGAGTGGACAAATTCCTGTGTTGAAGGGTGAAATCAATAACAAGGAATAAATAAAAAATTATCAACTCCACGAGAAAAAAAACGAAGATAACATAAATTTGTGTTTTAATGTGCTCTACATTTGTTGTGTAGCAAGTTTTTTTCACTCTTACGGTTTAGCAATTATGCAAAATTCCGTAAAATTTGTCCAGAATAAAGTAGTCTTTAAAGACTATTCCCAGAAAATTCGAAATATACATTTTATTTGTGAGGTTAAATATCTTTAATATAGGATATTTTAACCAAAATCTTTAGAGCCATTTTTGAGAAAATCAACATTTTCGAAAAAAGTTCCAGTAAACGGTAGTTGGGGGTGGGGTATTTTCTTGAAAATCTTCGCGTCGCATCCTTGGAAGATACCAAACCTAAATAGCAAGTTTGGTATTCAACGGTATTTTCGTTTTTGAGCTATGCTGTCCACAGACACAGAGTCAGACTGACACACACACGGACATGTTTTCAAAACTAGTTTTTTAGGATTCAATGGGACCCAAAACATGTATTTCCAGTGAAATCTCGGTATCATATTTTTGGGTGCATTACAGTTTTGTAGTATCTACAGTTTGTAACGTACAGTTATGCATGATATATCAAATTAAAGAGCAACTCAAACAGTTTTGTCAACGCATGCGTTGTTTGGTTTCATTTGTTTCAAATGTCTGCCGTTACAGTAATTCTATTGCAAAGCGCTAGTGTCAAATGGCAAAATATATACTGTGTTTTAGAGTTTTATGCGACTAAATCTGCTATTACAGTACAACGAGCTTTCCGTAGGGAGTTCAATTGCGATCATCCAAATGATGATAGCACCTGTAGATGGTATACTCAGCTGAAAACCATAGGCAGTGTGTGTAAAGGGAAGCGCATAGGACGACCAAGATTGATTGCAGAACGTGTTGAATGGGTGAGAGCATCTTTCACACATGACCCCAAGAAATCTGTTTGAACGGCTATTCGGGAATTAGGAATTGCACCTACGTCTATATGGAAAAATTTAAGGAAACGCTTAGAACTACATCCTTATCGTTTGCAGTTACTACAAGCTCTAAATTCTACTACACTTTATGTTTCAACTTGCAACTGCAATGTTGCTGCATAACTAAGACGAATTTTTAGAACTTGTCGTCTTTAGTGATGGATCAACATTCCACCTAAGTGGCTATATGAACGCTCATAATGTTCGGATCTGGGGGTCACAAAAACCCAAGAAGTTTGTACAGTTGCAAAGTGACTCCCCTAAATTGAACAACACTGTACCCAACCGATGGATTAGCTGAAAGGGACCGAATGACAGAGCTTGTTTACCATGGCCTCCACGTTCCCCAGACCTTACGCAGTGCAACTTGTACCTTGGGGATACGTGGAGGATGAAGTGTACGTCCCTCGGCTGCCAGTTGACCTCCAAGACCTAAGAGTTGTTGCAAAATTACTCAAGACACAATCAAGGTCTGGGAAGAACTTGCTTACAGAATCGATGTGTCATGTGGTGAGACACATTAAACAATGTAAAAAACTGTTTTGAGTTGCTCTTTCATTTGATGTATCATGCATAACTGTACGTTAAAAACTGTAAGACTACAAAACATTAAAACTCCTACATTCATTTGGGAACACCATGTATATTGAAGGTTTAACTCTATTAACAAAGAACACAAAATAATAAGATTTTACAAGATGCTTGTGGAAGAATAAGAAACGCCGTGTGAAAATCAGAAACTTTTTGCAGTAATTAAGTTGGCTAATCATAACTCCATGTAGGTACAGGAAATGTAGCAACCTTCATTTGTTAATAAAGCGCAGCACCTCACGAGGGATCGATTACTCTTGGCGCCCTCTAAAGAGAAATATTACTATTTGGAGGTGTTGACTGTATTTCTGTATCCCGGGAGATGAGTACATACAGCAGCCGCAAGTTGCCGAGGTTTCCTTTGCTGGCTGGATCTTTGCTCAAGACGTATACAGCACATTACTGTCAGAGAAATGTTAATTGGATGGCGGGGGAACGCTGCCTAATTCAATAGCACAACAATCTCTCTCTCCCTCTTCGCGAGCACGTTAGATACCACATCACACAAAAACGTGGCAGAATTCCCTTTCTTACACTCTGTTTATCAAACCTCCACACCAACAAGCACAAAAAAACTTACATCATCATTTCATAACGATGTTCAAAGTATGCATATAAGGGAGTAACAATAAATCTATCTAGAGAAAATTAGAAATTAAATTGGATTTAGTTTTAATATATATCTGAGGTTGAATGTATATGGTTTAGAGATTGCTTTATTTTTGTAATTTTTCTCTTGTATTGTTTGACACATCTTTTATAATATTTTTTGTAGTTGTTCTTATAACCCAAATTAAAATAACTATTATGACGAATGGTAAAATATTTTTTGTAATACTCATTTATAACATTTTTTATCAAAACCCTCAAATGTATATTTTAATCCGTGTCACTAGGAAAACTAACTTTTGAGTCATACTTTTAATAAAAATTTACATTTTTACTTTCCCTCACACATACGCGTACTCTAGGTTTAAGTTGATGATCCGTGAATTTTGAAAAATACACAGTATATGAGATAGATCATTGGAGTTTCTGCTGGTTATTATATACCGTAATAGTGACATTTCTACCATGTATCAAAATTTCAGCTTACATGATAATTTAAATAATACTTTTTTACTATTAAATATAATGATGCTAATAAAAGTGAGCCACGTAATGCATTTTTAAAAATATTCAATATATACATCCAGTTTTACAGAAGAGTTTGCAAATAGATTAAATTTTGTCATATTATATTTTTACTTTCTCTACATAGTACATAGAGAAGATATTGCATTCCACACAACAATTTAAAACCAAGATTTCTCCCGAGCACACGTTTTAGGCTCTCCTGAAACCAAAAAACGCATTTTCAGAAAAAGGCCCCACTGTGTGTATGTGTGTGTCTGTGAACACGAAAGCTCACAAATGAAAAGTTGTTACAATACCAAATTTGTTATTTAAGTTTAGTATCTCCCAAGGATACGACAAGAAGATTTTGAGCAAAGCTCCCCCATCTCAAGTTACCCTTTATATGGAAAAAGTTCCGAAAATTTTTATATTGAGAAGTGCTACTAACAATTTTGATTAAAATACCGTATGTTAAAATATATTTACATAGTAAATAAAATTTATATCCTGAACTTTCTGGGAATAGCCTCTAAAGACCTCTCGATTCTGGATGCATTTTGCTGTAGTTTGAGTAACTAGTAAACCTTAAGAGACAGACAAAAGCATACTACACAAAAATGTAGATCTCCTTAATACACACAAGTTATATCCTTAAACTTTTTTCGCGGAGTTGACCATTTTTGAGATATTCCTTGTTATTATTGATTTCAATTTTAAAGTTCTTAAACTTTTCACATACGGGAATTTGGTAACTCTTCGCCATACAAAGAAACGGATTTCTAGAACACGGCAACCAGCTGTTAAAGGATTCGACTATCGCTTATTTCCTTTATTTTCCTTCTGCTTATAAGGAAGCAAGTAATAAGACAATTTCTGTCAATGATTATCTCGATTAGCATGAAGAAATGGAAAACAATTCTGATGTTACAATCACATGACTTTCTCTACAGCTCTGTAACAAATTAGTGATAAAAAGCTTATTCTTCTATCTATATCTTGCTAATCGAGATAAACATGAGCAGAAATTGTCCTTAATTACGTGGTCCCTTGTAAGTAGAAGGGGAAAAAAACTATTGTGTTCCTTTCACATGATGTCCTCTAGCTGTTCGGCAAACAAACTTTTTATTCAAAACATTAATCTGTTATCTACATCATGCTAATCAAAGTAATCATACGTAGAATTAGTCTTATGATCCTTGTAAGTAGAAGGGAAAGAAGAAAATGCACACGCTAAAGCGATAGTCTCGTCTTTTAAAAGTCGGTCGCTATGTGAAACAATTGACATTCCAATCCCTTTGCTTTTCAGAAGTAAACAAACGAGAAAAGACAAAGGATATCTTCCCGTTTGAGGAAAGTTTTGGTGGCTAAAATTGAAACTAATAATCCGGAAAATAGTTAACGCTACAAAAAATGTATATAACAATTGTGTTTTAATGTCTTCTACATTTTTTTTTTTGCGTAGTTATACAATGCCATCCAGAATTAAGAGGTCTTCAGTAGCTAATCCCAGAAAATCCAAGATATACATTTATAGTATTTTAATCATAATCATTAGAGCCATTTTTGAGAAAGTAAAACTTTTAAAAACATGTTTCACTTGAAGGATAGTTCGGAGTGGGGGGAGTTTCTTAAAAATTCTCGTGTCTATCCTTAGAAGATACGAAATTTAAGTACCAAGTGTGGTATTTAACGATCTTTTCGTTTTTGAGTAATGCTGGCCCCCCTCACACACACATTTTTTTTAATTCAGAGGGTTTCAAAGCATGTATTTCTGGTGAAATCTTGGTATCGAATTTTTGGGTGCAATACAATACCTTCTCTATACACTATGTACTAGTTTGTGTAGAGAAAGTAATAAGCTTTTAGCAAAAAGAAACTCCAGTGAATATGCCAAGCGGCTTTTTAATATGTGCCCTAATTAGTGGAGAAAAATTGCTACTTTTCGTACTTTCCATAAATCATGATTTTTCAAAAATTGCAGCAAGATTTAGAAAAAATAATTTGAACATTTTCTTTAATATGCTTTTGAGATGTAGCATAAAATTTTTGAAACAATTAGTGACAAATTGCAGGGTGTGGAATATTTTGAGTATGGGAAAGTGATGGAAGAAGGTTTGCAAGAAAATAAGGTTTACAGTTGTGGGTGCCTATTGATAAGTATGCGTCTACCCATATCTAGCTTCGTTAGTTTGTAGTTAATGTGTACCTAGTGGGAAAAAACGATATATTTTTGCAATTTTAGAATTTATATTATTTTATTAACAAACAAAATAATTTTTGTTGTCTTAAAGGTTTTGATAAAAATTCACAGCGCTAAGTTTTATAAGGAGATATAGAGGTGCACTTTTAGCGATTTTGGTCAAAATTGTATATTTTTTTTATTTTGGTGCATAAATTGCACCATGCTTTAAAGTACATATTTGCAAGGCTTTATTCTCTTAGGGCGAAAACGCCAGTTAAGCGTTCCGTTAAATGACTCATGTCAAATTTTAAGGTCATTTTGTCAGGTTCATTTTTACTTTCTCTACTTAGTACATGTAGATAGAGAAGGCATTGAAATCAATCCAAAAATTCGATACCGAGATTGCACCGGATATGCATTTTTGAGGACCTCTGAATAAAAAAGAAAGCGGTTTTAAAATATGTTAATGTGCATCTTTGTGTGAGAGTCTGTGGATAGTATGACTCAAACCAGTCAGTTACATACCAAACATGGCATTTAAGTTCAATATATTGTAAGGATGCGACACGAAGATTTTAAGGAAAAATTTCTCACCTCATCCTACGCTTTACAGGGAAGTATATTCGAAATGTTCGATTTTCTAAAAAACTGCTCTAATACAGGCCTAGCGATCGTTACTCCCAAAGTGTGAAGCCCTTTTCCTACTTCCCCTCGCTTAGTGACCTCCAAAGCATAACGACCAGTTTAGGTGTGGAGGTGCTGTAGTAGTTTGAGAAAAGTGGTTCCACCTGGCGCGTTCGTATGAATGTGTCAGTCGCCACTATAGGTAAGGAGGGGAAGGTTAACTGTTGATTTTGGGAATAATGTTCTCCAGACCTGCTCTAACTGTACCTGTATTTTAGAAATTTACATGACAAATAAAGCGTACATCTTGAATATTTTGTCTCCTGAAGTCCTCTTCATTCTAAATGACTTTTGCATAAATGGTAAACCGTAACACATAGACGAAAATTTACTGCAGAAAAAAATTTAGATCTTGTTAAAACATACAGTTTATGTCATATCTTTTTTTAAGCAGGGCTTAACATTTCCAATATATTCCTTGCTGTTATTAAAATTTCCAATACTTAAGAGTTTTCTCAAATGGGAAGTCATTATTGTTTTTTCAGATTTTTCAGCTTTTAAAAGAATTGAGTAACGCTTTAGTCTAGTGTATCCTTTTATTTCTCCTATACTTAGAGGGAACTAAGTGATAAAACCATTGTTGCTAATGTTTATCTCGATTAGCAGAATTACATACGAGTATAACCTTTTATAAGAATAATTTGTTAAATAGGTAGAAAAATTAATGTAAATGGAAAGCATAAGATTTTTTTATAAATGTTATTTGGAATCAGGGAGCCTCCAAGTAAGCATTTCTGGTTAATCTATTGTCAGATTTTATGTGGTTTGCAATTCTTCCTGTCCCACTTTTAGTAAGTGTCAGAGTGGGTAAAAAAGAAGTTGAATTCTTCAAACCCATCTGCGCAGACTCCTTTTAGGAAAACTTTATTGGTTTGACAAACATCAGAAAAATGTCAATGCGACTCGGCGATCTCGGCTTATAACTTTCTTTAATAGACATTTGGAAATTCCATCTATTATGACAGAAATTAATTTAGCAGTAACGGTGTGGGATGAAAGTGCAGGCTGCGACACTAACTTTCTCAGACTGTAGGTGTGTAAAATATGTAGTCCTCGATCTAAGGCACACGCCGCGAACTAGAGTTATGCCTACTGAGAAATTAAGTTCGATTTATGTGTTTTCACCCTTTCGAATTTTACTCGCCGCGGAATCTGCTCATAAATCGAGGAGCCATGTTTCCACGTTTTATATAAATTTGTTAGATTTACCACCAAATGAAATAGCGTCTTACAGAACGATTTCTATGGAAAGTTTTAAGAAGCGTGCTTGCTTTCTTTTGGATAACAAGCACCTGGCAATATAAATATATTCAGTCCGTTCGTATACCTGTACTCAAATTTGACAAAAGCTAGTCAAGAAATTTAAAGTGTATAAATTGAGTTTACATATCAATAAATACATGTATGCTGATACCTAGGTGAAATTTGATCAAATCTTTGAGAAATTACAATATTATATTCTTTCGTAAGATAATTATACACAATCTAAATTTTAATAAAATCTATCGTGTTTCTCACTTCGTGAACCGTAACTACCAATAAACCGAAGTTATAAATTGCTAGCTGCATTCTTGTTAATACAAATTTTAAATTTCATTTTGTTCCAAACATTTTCCCGACATTTTTCCATACTTAAAATGCTCCACAAAATGCAATTTGTTTTTTAATTTGTGTCAACATTTGTAATGCTTCTCAAAAGCGTATTAAAGAGAATATTCTTCTACGTTTTAGCAACAGCGCTCCAGTTTTGAGAAATAAATTATTCAAATTTGAAAAATCAAGATTTTTGGAGACTTTGTACAGTAATAATTTTACTACACTGATTAGAGCTAATATAAAAAAATAATCTGATGTGTTCCATTCACCTGAATTTCTCTACCTTTACAATAAACTTTCCTTACAAAATATTATTTTATCTCCATCATGCTAATCGAGATAAACATTAGCAGAATTTTTTTTATTATTCTCTCTCTTGTAAGTAGAAGGGAAATAGGGGAATATACTGTGATAAATACACCAGGTGATAGTCAAATCTTTTAAACGCTATCGCTATATGGACACTTTAAATTCGTTTATCTTTTGCATTCCCAGGAGTAAAACAAAAGAGATGTAAGGAAAGTTGAGTTCCCGCTTGAGAAAAATTTAAGTAGTTTTAACTGAAACCAATAGTAAGGAACATCTCGACAACAGTTAACTCCACAAAGAATTTATGACATAGATTGTGATTTTTAATGAGATCTACATTTTTGTGTAATACGTTTTTGAAGAGATCTTTAGAAGATATTCCCAGAAAATGTATACATTTCGTTTCTCCTGAGAATATCTAAACATGTGGGAGTTTAATCAAAATTGTTAAGACATTTTTAAAAAAATAAAAAATTTCAAAAAATTTTCCACATAAAGAAGAGGTGGTGTGGCGGATTTTCTTGGAAATCGTCGTGTCCCATCCTTGAAAGATACTGAGCTTAAGATACCAAGTTTGGTATTTAACTGACTTTTAGTTTTTGAGCTATGCTGGCAGATTCAGGTAGAGAGAGAGAGAGAGAGAGAGAGAGAGAGAGAGACACACACACACACACAAGATATATTTTTTAAAAAATTGTTTTTTGGAGTTCCGGGAGTCTTAAAACATGTATTTCCGGTGAAGAATATATAGAATTTTTTATAGAATTTTTTGGTGGAATAGGGTGGAATACACTACCTACCTTCTCTATCTACTATGCACATTGTACATACAGACTGGAGAAAGTAATAATATAACATATCTATTTTTAAACTCATTTACTGTAAAATTGGAATGCTTTACGCTAATATTTTTGAAAATAAAACACATTGGTTATTTTCATTAGAACAATCAATTTACACATTTACGTATTATCATCATCATCATCATCATCTTATTGTGGATTTTCCAAATTTCACACATGTATTACATTAAGTCAAGTTTATAATTTTACTTGTTTCAACACATATACAACTGACTGTATTACCTTTTTCTTTTTATTTTCGTGTTTACTCTTTTAATTCTTTGTTGTTGCTGTTTTAATATTGTTTGTAATGTGTATTACAAAAGCACGTAATGTCTGTGGACCCATGCGATTGTTGAAATTCTATGTATGATATAGCTATGTCAATAAACACACTTATTTTTGCATTCATACATACAGGTCTCATAGAGGTTATTATATATATACACCACATATATACATATATATGGAGGGAGAGAGAGAGAGAGAGAGAGAGAGAGAGAGAGAGAGAGTGTGTGCTTCAAAACGACACCAAACGAAGATGTGGACCTTGTTAGTCATACCGTACATGATACATGAATATAATTTTCAACTCTAAAATCGGCACATACAAAATTTGCCATAAAATCACAATGAATTAGGTAGTCGTACATAACCAAATGGCACGTGCCTGGCCCACTCCAAGAGAGATGCCGGTTCGTAGCGAAGCTCCCAGTTGCGTGGTGTAGGGGTGATTTGATAGACACGCCTGCGCGGCACAGGTCACTTTAGTAATGGAAAACGTAGTATGTGGGTTTTGTTGTGTGTTTCGTATAACACGTTTTGAGGTTGTTTACGTGGCGTATGACAACCGTTGTTTCTTCGCTGCCTAATCCCAAATGTGTGCGATTTTTAAACACACATAAAACTTTAAATAGAAGAGTTTGAAAGTTGCGACATCAAGTTTCGGACAAGTCAAAGTGTAAGCTAATCGACTGCTATCTTCGTTTGTTGTTGTTTTGAAATAGCATACAAACATACATGTACCTCGTACAATGTACAAACGTAATGTAGGTGGTAGTTAGAAAAAAGTATTGTATTACACAGAAAAATCAATACAGAGATTTCCCCAGAAATACATGTTTTGAGGAATTCTTGAGACCAAAATATGCATTTTTAGAAAAAGGTCCGTGTATAGTGTGTCTGTAGCTAGCATAATTCAAAGACGAAAAATCGACTGAATACAAAACTTGATTTTTACATTCATAATTTTCCAAGGATGCGACACGCTTTAGAAAACTTAACCCCAAACTACATTTTAAATATAAACCTGTTTAAAATGTTTATTTTCTCAAAAAAATTAACGAATATTATTTAAACACCGAAAATTAAAGGTATTTACATGACAAAATGCATATCTTCAATTTCTTGGGAATACCTCCAAAATCTTCATTCTGAATGACTTTTACACAACTAGTAAACCATGAGAGTAAGACAAACCTTACTACACAAAAATGCAAATCTCCTCAAAAACACAATTCATCTCATTACATCTTTTTTGCGGATAAAACCATTTACAAGACAATTCTTATTGGTCTAAATTTTAAAATACTTATACTTTTCTGAAACAGGAAGTGGCCTCCCATTTTCTTTTGTTTTATCTCTGGCCATGCAAAGAGAATTTAACCACGTTCTGACGGGATGCGAGGTGTGCAGGTTGACAAGACACGAGCAATTGGCGGGCCGAGGGCAGCCCGATGGTGTTTATAGAGGAAGTCGTATGATTGCAACAAATCATATGTTTACTGTTACCGATGTTACACTGTCGCCAAAATAATAACTTTAAAATTTTATTTGTTTAGTGTACATTTTTCCAAGTATGGTTCAAGTTATCGCTACGAAATGGTTAGGCGGGAACGTCTGTGGCCGCATTCGAGAGGTCCCGGTTTCAAATCCCATGGAGTTGAGATTTTTTTGTGTTTTCCATCAGGCGTCAAACTAAATACCGCATTGGATATTTAGTACCACAACACAAAGTTACACCTTATTCTAATACATTAGTAAACACCTGAAAATATTTGGTAATAGCGTTGCGCTGCCATCTATCTACAGAGAGTTAAAGCATACAGGCTGAATGGGACCCTAACGCCATCTGCTTGTCAAGGAGCAAAATAGTATGGTTGTGGGGATGTGGCCTAGAAGGGATGATGGAGCTCTCTAGATTAGTGATAATGAATGATGTTTGGCTATATGTGCCATCTGACTACGGATGTGAAAGCAGCTAGACCAGGCATGGGGATGCGAGGAAAGGGTGCCATACTCACCTCACATTGTCTTGCCGAGTGACGAAACAATAACCAGCGCGGTAATTATAATTTCTACGCTAGTATTAACTATTTTGTTTATATTAAACATATTTTGCATACAATTATTATTACAGCCACCTACTGTGGTTAGGTAAATTACATAAGCTTCAAGTTTATAAGCTTCCTTTATGTTATGCACGTAATATCCTGCGCTGCATTATGATTAACATACTAAATTGCTTCTCTTCTACAATAAATAAAGCAGTCAAGTTCCATTGATATTTAGCCTTAAGTAATTTAAAACTATTTTATCAACCTAATAGATCGTTTGGTATTAAACTCAATATTCTATGACTTGCGCGTAATATCTTTACTCTGAAGATTTCACTCACGGGTGTGCTTGACTTTAATTTCAATTTGTTAAGCCTAGGTTTTCTCTCTAACCCTGAGAGAAATAGTTTAAAATATACTTCTCATATATTATTCATACATATTATATACAATTACGTGTTAAATTGCAAGAAATAGATCTAATATGCACTCAATCTTTTAGATGAGTTCACTTCCGGATACCTAATCAACTAATAAGAAACTAAACCTGTAAAAAGTGAAATCATGAGTTTTAATAATCCTCTAGGAAAAGCCTTACTAAATCGAATTAATAAATAAACTTATACATTTACAAATACCAGCATTCAGAAAGTACAACTAAATATCTGTAAGATCCGCAAAGTTTACTTTATGCTTCTTCTTACTTTATGCGTTTGATATTGTAACTCTTTATATGTGCATACTGAAATCCGCATATTAAACATTAAAGTTTTCTGTTTTATAACTTACAAAAAATTCTCTCCACCGAGAAGCCATTAATCGCCAAGAATGAGGCGTGTCGGAAGCAAAGGCAGACCGGTCCCCATGGCCGCGCTCGCTAAAGTGCGTCGCCATCCGTGGTGTAATGGTTACCATAATAACTTCATACCCCCAAGGTCGCGGGTACAAACCCGGCGGAAGTCGATGGATTTTTTCGGGTGTAAAAATCTTTAGCATGGCTTCCTTCGGAAGGGGAGTAAAGCAGTTGGTCCCATGTCGTAGATTCACGCCACGTAAAAGAACCTCAAGCCTTATAGAGAGGCCTCTGAGCAAAATTAAGCGGTCTTTCACACCCAATTTATAATGGGACGCTGAGAACCACAACAGTTAAAGAGCGACCATAAATAAAACGCCTTTTTTTCGCTTAAGTGCCTGGCTTTGGTGCTTCGTAGCGCAGGGGATCGTGGGTTAGAGTCCCACATGGGAATGGGTGTTTGTGTATGTGTATGTGCAAAAAGCAAAACGGTAATCAAATAGAGAACAAAGGAAATGTTGGGAACATGGAAAAGAAAGGGAAAAATGAGAAAAAAAAAATAAAGGAGTATAGCACCGGAGTCCCGTCAAGACTCCGGAACTGCATTATTCTTAAAAAAAAAAAAAAAAAAAAAAAAAAAGAAGTGAATGGGAGGGATGGCCAGTGGTGTGAGAAAAGAGCGCGTTTCAGTGGAGTTCCAGTCTATTTTTCCCCGTGCCTGAGTAAGACTGTGGCACCCAATGGACAGCTGCTTGGCACAAAACGAAAGAGGTATGTTATGGGCATAGTCTTGAAACTATTGGCCCGCCACATACGGTCAACGGGGTATCGTAACTACCATCGCGATATGATCCAAAAGTTAAGTTTTTCCTGGCCTGGTTTCCCGTTTCTGTTCTACGAGAAGCAGCGGACAAAAGCGGTCGACTCATCAGTTCCTGCTCTTCTAGTGCATCTCAGGCATTTCTGGCGCTTATTAGCGCCAATCCAGCAGAAGCCTGCTACTCAACGTACACCTCTGCCAACCAGAGAAGTATTAGCTTCTACTCATCTACAGATTCAACACCGAGGACCCTGATTGGTCGGCCACCACATCTGGAAGCGACCCTATTGGGCAGCTTCAGGTGTTCTGGCCAATCACTCCATAAAGAGCGTAGCGTACTTCCAGACCATCGGAAGTACGTACTTCCTTTCTAAAGGAAGTACCAGGCAGCGGGTAGCCGAATCAAGGCCACAGCCACCTGGCCTTCTAGGTCGGGTAAGGCACGCTTAGCTAAGCGTCCGGTTCTCTGTTTCGGCCTGCTTCTTAGCCCCTGGTGCCTGTAGGTGAAGGTAAACCAAGGTGCATTTTTGTGCATTGCACCTTAGGGTGCAGGCAAGTGTCCCTGTTCTACTATCACCATGACCAGATCCAAATCCAAACCAACCAAGCGGCTCTGCCAATGATCCATTGGCCGTTGCCAGCACCAGCACTGGTGCAGCCACCCTGCCCTCCAGTGGCCCCGCTACTGTCGAGGGTAAAAAGAGATCTAGCCAGGAACGCCAAGACGGTAAAGGCAAGTTCCTATGTTTGGACTCGTCCATGCAATCTACCAACGAGGGTCTCCCGCGCGAACCAGATTCACGCATAGGCCAAAACCCGGAGTCTGACTCCGACGACGACTGTGCCAGTGTGCGCACAGATGTTTCGCACCACAGCGGCAGGGCTTCGGTCCTGTCGTAACACTCATTCTCCATGATGGTAGATCCTGAGGAGTCCTCTTCCAGCCTCTCCACAGACGGGGAGGACGACTTTCGTGTAGTGGCCTCGAGGAAGGACTTCTCCGATTGGCTGCAGAGGACGTGCCCTCTGCCCAGTCACAAACAACATCCCGCCCCAGCGATTCTGGGCCCGCCCAGAACACCGGGTTGAGGAAGCACGTTCCTCCTATTATCGTGGATGACTTTAAGGGGATGGTAGACTTCCTCAGGGAGGTCATGCCATCTCTATGTGGTGATTGTACGGTGACGAGGAATAAGCGCCGATATGTCTTCCAGGCCAAGATTCCGGAGGACTGCAAGCTCCTCCTGCAAGCCCTCAATAGGAAAGGTGTTCCTCATTTCACCTTCGGTCTTGATAAGACCCGTGACATCCGCAGGGTCATTCGTGGCCTACCCAACACCTCGGTGGTGGACATCGAGGCAGACCTCATCCACCAGGGCATCACCCCAAGTTTGGTGAAGCAGCTCACCAGGTCCGCTCCAGATGGGCAAGGCCCCAAAACCTCACTCACCCTCTTCCTAGTACTAGTGGAGCGGGCAAAAGACCCGGAGGCCAAGATAGATGGAGTCACTGCCTTCTGTTACTTTCGGTTCAACATTGAACCGTCCAAGGGCTCTGGCGAGTCCCCACAAAGTCACCGGTGCGTGGGGTTTAACCACTCCAGCCACTTCTCTTTTCCGCAACCTGCGCTGCTTAAGGTGCGGAGACCCCCATCTTAAAGAGGTCTCTCCGATAGCTTCCACCGTGAAGCCGAAATGCCAAACTATGGTGGCAAGCACATTGCAAGTTATGGTGGCTTTCCAAGAGGTTAGCTGTTATAGCGGCCAGGCGACCGCCAATAGAAACCCAGCAGGATACAAGAGCAGCACCTGCCACCAACCATCGCCAACCAGAGCCAACAGCGGTAACAACACCAGCACCAGCACCTACTCCAAGAACTAGACGCCGGCGCAAGACAGGATTGCCACCAACACCCCTACGGCGCAAAGGGTTGCGCGTGACCCTGCGATGTCACGGTTTGGTACAAACACATGTCAACCCCCATGCAAAACACAAGCTCCACCCAACCCCAGACAAAACCCACCCATCCAAGCAAAGGCGCGCTGGCCTGCCAGGCAGCCCAACTTCTGCCCCAGGGCTCCGCAAGGGAACGGTGCTCCCGCACCCGAGCGTCAGCAAGGGCAGGAGGCGGCTGGCGGCGAGCCAGAGCCCCGACACACTCCTTCCACACCCCCACCACTCCCCCTGTCCTGCAGCTATCAGATGTGATGACGTGCTTCTGCTGAACCATGGCCAGCGCATTTGGATCTGCTGGTCAGATTCCTCTCTGACACCGACTCAGCCGCAAAGATGGCTGTCGCCATGGAGGAACTTGCCCTCCTGACAATGATCGTCCAGACCGCCCAGAATGGCGAATCGAACTAGGTCTCGTACCTCCTTTCGATTCGCGTTCTGGAACGCTTGTGGCCTGAACGGTCAGGGGAGTGAGCTTCAACTTTTTTCCGGCTCATTTGCCTTAGATCTCGTGCTGGTCAGCGAGATACATCTCCGCCCAGACACCCCTTTCCGACTTCCGGGCTACAACTGCCTCAGAGGGGATCGTGTGGGCCGCCGAGGAGGTGGCACAGCGATCTTCGTGAGGAACAGAGTAGGCTATAGACCCATCCAGCTCCCGCCTCTTCAATCCATGGAAGCCACGGCTGCCTGTGTTGACCTTGGCGGTACGGAAGTTTTACTGGTGTCTGTATACCATCCACCCCGAAGACAGTTCGTACTAAACGAATACCTTTCCATCGTAGCCCTTCATCCTAATGTCATTCTGGCCGGGGACTACAATGCCAAGCATCCGCGTTGGCATTGTGGCCCCCGGGCGGACGCCCGAGGCAATGATATTATACGCATGGTAGATGCGGGCCCTCAACTCAGAGTAGAGGGCCCCTGGCAACCCACACACCATCCACGAGGTCAAGGACGGGCATCCGTTATTGACTTCGCGATCATCAAACAATTCCCTTTTCATACATCTCTCACTTCGATCAACGCACTTCATTCTAATCATAATCCCGTGTTAGCTTAGGTTAACTCACGGGTTGCCAGTCATGATGTCTCGGTTCAAAACCGCGATGTCGACGGGGAATGCGTCAGGGTTTGCCTTCAATGACTCCATCCCGCCGAACCCTAGGATCACAGACATCGCATCCCTGGAGGATGCGGTCCAATCCTTTACCTCCATCGTGGTGTGAACTGCTTATAACCTAACCGTTCACACCACAGCACTCCTTCACCCGGATGTCCTTCCCCTTGTACTCCATCTACTCGTCCGCCGATTCTGGGCTGCCCGCAGACTTTACCAGCGACACCGCACGCTACGTAACCGAGCACTCCTGAGGCGTTTACGCCGTGAGGTCCGGACCGACTACGCGAGCACAGGGTGCGACTTCACCTTAACGAGGCGGATCGACTTCCTATCATCCGACTCAGTGAGCTCCAAGGCGCACTCCGGCGTCTCAACCCCAAAAAGGCAGCGGGTTCTGACGGACTAAGCCCCGCCATGCTCCGCTGCCTTCCCAACAAGGCGGTGCTATTTCTAACCAAGGTTTTCAACATGTGCCTCACCTTGTGCCACTTTCCACGCGAGTGGAGGGAGGCCCGGGTGATATACATTTTGAAGCCGGGGAAAGACCCACTACATCCTTCCAACTACCGGTCCATCAGTCTCCTATCAGTTCTCTTGAAGATCTTCGAGAGGCTAGTGCTTAACCACTGGTCCCCTATGTTGAGCGACATTCGAGCCATCCCTGACCATCAGTTTGGTTTTCGTCCTGGGCATTCTACATCCCAGCAACTACTGCGAGTGATGGAGGCCGCTGCCCTGGGTTTCCAGGACAGAGCCTACACTGCGGCGGTGTCGCTGGACGTGGAGAAGGCCTTCTCTACGACCTGGCACGCGGGTCTGCTCCTTAGAGTCATCCGACTGGAGCTCCCAACACACTCCCTGTTACACTCATACCTCAAACACAGATCTTTTGTTGTTTCAGTTGCGGGACACAAATCAACACTTAGGCCAATAAGAGGCGGAGTCCCCAAAGGCTCTGTACTATCCCCCACGCTCTTCAGCGTCTACATGGACGACCTACCAACAGTGTAGCAAGTCAACATAGCCCAGTATGCTGATGATGTGCTGTTATTCTGTATAAACAAACACCCACGCAGAGCCTTCAACCCCATTCAGACACACCTCCGCCTCATCCAAGAGTGGTACGAGCGTTGGCGGTTGTCCATCAATCCGGAGAAAAGCTACGCTATTGTCTTCCCCAAGCGCCGCTTTCCCGCAAACTTCCCTACATTCACGTACCTCAACCGAAGGATACAATGAACGAACACCATAACCTACTTGGGGTTGAAGCTTGACAGGGGCACCACTTTTGGGAAGCACATCAGCGAACTGAGGTGTCGGGGCCTCCTTGTACCCAATGCTGAAGTCCACGATGCCGGTTCCCCTTAAATTGCGCCTTTTGAGGGCTCTCATAGTCCCCTTGCTAATCTACGCCTGTGAGATCTGCGGCATGGCGGGCAGACTCCAGTCTGCTGTTGCTTCAGCGGGTACAGAATAGATGTTTCCGGGCTATCTATTCTGTGCCTCGTGGCTTTCCTACGAGACTCCTGCACGAAGCCTCTGGTCTACCATACATGGGGGACGAGATTAGGCGTCGGGCAACAAAATTCAACGAAGGGTTACCATTCCATCCGAGCGCCCTCGTTAGGTCTCTTGGGGATTACAATCCCACAAACCGCCGCTTCAGGCGATACCGGCTTCCCCGCATGGCTTGCGGGCATCCCCGGTAACGAAGGAGCACCTCCAACAGCTGCTACGGCTAAGCTCCTTACAATCCTTCAAGAGTTGCTTGGATTCAAAATTAAAACCTCAAAAATGAACATTTTTGAATAAACATCACACCAGCGGTGCACAAGGGCCGTTGCACCATAATAGGCAACCGCCGAGGAGCAACACTTGCCTCCTCCTGTCACTCCACAACCCCAACACTCACCCGCCATCCTGCAAACCTCACAATCCCGTCAGTACGTGGTTAAGTTCTCTCCGAGAACAGGGACACGTCTAACACACCTCGGGCTGCCCTCAACCTGCCAACTGCTCTGGTCAGGTCAAAAAGTTGTAAAATATCTGATGTGACCATTTCACATGAATTTCACTACATCTCTGTAACAAATTATTGTTAGAAAGGTAATTCTTTTATCTACTTCATGCTAATCGAGATAAAATTAACAAAAATAATGGAAATACGTTCTTTGTAAATAAAAGGAAAATAAGGGAGTATACAAGGCTAAAGCGACAGCTAAATCCTTTAAAAGCTGGTTATTATGTGACTGAAATTCCTTTGTTTGTATGGACCGGAGTTGACAAAATCCCGTACGAGGAAAGTATAAGTATTTTAAAGCTGAAACCAAATAACAGGGAATATCTCAGAAGCGGTCATCTCTACTAAAAACATGTGCTGCATTAATTATGTGTTTTAACAAGATCTACATATTTTGTGTAGTAAGTGTTTCTGTATCTCTTACGTTTTACCAGTTATGCAAAATTCAGTAAAATTCATCCAGAATAAAGAGGTTTTAAGAAACTACTCCCAGAAAATTCAAGATATACATTTTATTTGCAGTGTGAATACAATATTTGAATCAAAATATTGAATAATTTTTGAAAAAATTAAAACTTGCTAAAATTTTTCCATGTAAAGAGTAGTTTGAAGGGGATTTCCTTAAAAGCCTTTGTGTTAAATATCAAGTGTGGAATTTAATGGACTTTCTGTTTTTGAGCTTGCTGTTCACAGACAAGACACGTAAATATTGGCTTTTTCTAAAATGCTTTTATTGGATTAGGGGGATATCAAAACATGTATTTCCGCTGAAAACTCGGTATCGAATTTTTGGGTGGAATACAATATCTTCTTTATACACTATGTACATAGTACGTGAGCAGAAATTCATTATTATGTATAACCCGGGCCTTAATCCGAGAAAAGTTTATAAGCAGATAAACAAATACCAAACCATTACAGCCAGAATGGAAGAAAATAAATTAAATTTGAACTGTTACTGGACCATAGACAGGCTGGTGTCAGACATACGCCAATCCTCTTCGGTCTTTTGGCGTTTGCGTCAGTACATGTACCGGTTTTTACCTGCCTATCAGTTTGGTCCTTCGCCTCTGTTTTTGAATTATTTATAACGATAATGGTTTGAAAGTAGAAATACGGTGTTACATAATTCAACCGACAACCTTTCAAGGGTTACTCACGAATAGTATACTACACATGGCTTGTGACGATAAACTTTAAGTTACACAATGAATTTCCATTTAAATATTCATATTCATAAACGCATATAAATAAATATTTAATAGCAATACGGTACTCTTTTGCACTCTAAAGTACTTCAGTTTGCTCGCACGATGCAAGCATAGCTACCACTATGGTGTTTACAAGAAAGAAAAAAAAAAAAAAAAAAAAAAGGAAAAAAAAAAAAAAACGTCAGCAAGAGGCTCTGCATCACTAACATCTCCCGTTTCATAAGGAAAATCATGTTAAATATCACCCACTCCCATGTTTCCCCGCCCAGAGAAATGTCACACATTTGGGTTGAACCAAATATTGTTTCTCGCAAAGTTGAACTTGCAAATTACCTAAGTAACGAATGTTTCAACATAGCTTGACCATGACTACCTACAAGTATCACAAACTCAGGGAAGTTTCATCTGTGGCGTATACTGACCAAATGTTGATTTTGATCTATTTCAAATAACGATGACCTTGAAGAACATTTTATTTTCATATCAAAGTGCTCTGTAATCTCTTAAATGTTTCCAGTTGAATTCTATAACCTAGAATTTCGTAGAGAAAGACCAGCAGGAGATTGAACAAAATTTTACTTTCACTACGTAGTACATCGTACCTAAGTAGAGAAGGTATTGTACTACACCCAAAACTTTGCGATATTTCACCGAAAATACACGTTTAAAGGACTCCTGTATAAAAAACAATTTTTAGAAAAAGGCGTGTGTGTCCGTATGAACACGATAACCCAAAATCAAAAAGTGGATAAAATACCATACTTGTTATTTAAGTTTAGTGTCCTCCAAGAATGCGACAAAAAGATTTTACGAAAATTCTCCTAACCCAAATTACCCTTTACATTAAAAACATTAAAAAATGTTGATTTTTTCAAAAATGATCAACGATTTTGATTAAAATATTCTATATTAAAGATATTTACTTGAAGAATAAAATTAATATCTCGAATTTTCTGGGAATAACCTCTGAAAACCTGTTTATTCTGGATGAATTTTTCATAACTGTTAAACCGTAAGAAATAGACAATAACTTTTGTACAAAAAATGTAGATCTCATTAAAATACACAATTTATGTCATGCTTTTTTCGTGGAGTTGATCATGTTTTAGATATTCCTTGTTATTGGTTTCACTTTTAAACTACTTAAAAACTTTTCTCTTACGGGAATTTTGTCAACTCCTGGCAATGCATAGGAACGGACTTCAACCACATGGTAACCAACTTATAAAAGATTAGCCTATAGTGTATTCACTTATTTCCCTTCTATTGAAAGTAATAAGACCATGCTCTCTTTTATACAAGATGGTTCACCTGTCCCTTACTCTCTGGTTTTATGCAACCCGCAGATTTCAGCCTAACCTGAAAACATTGATCCCGAGATCCATCTTCTGCATACTAATATTACGGATTTTAGCGCTACAAGTTATGGCTGAAAAGTAGTGTATTTGATTAACGCGCGATGTTATCATTATTTCCAAAATGCACGATTCAGGTTCGAATCTTTCCAAAACGTTGACATATTTTTTCTCTCTTTCTTTCTTCCTGATTTGGCACAAAGCTAGATGGGCTATCGGAATATTTTTTAACTTGCTTATTTGTTTCTTTTATTGTTGTTCTCTGGTTTGTGTTTATTTTAACTTAATCAGTCCAGTTACTGGAAATACAAATGAAAATAAATGTTCTGAGACATATTATATCAGTTTCTTCTTAATATGCAGGTATTATTACAATGTTTTAAAACTAACATGGGTATTTCAGATAATACTACAGAACCAGACCCGTTTTCAGGGTATCTCTAAAACGAAAAATACTCAAAATACATAGGCTGGCAATCACAAACTGTGCCAAATAATTAGGCATTCACCAATACTTTCAGTTGAAAAGAAAATTATGTTTATCCCTATAACTCAAACTTATCAATATCCTCTAGATAAACTTTTTCCAACATGAAACTTAGTGATGAAACTTTTTCATTTAGCGCAGCAGCTATTCGAAATGATGACGAGTTCACGACCGACTGAGTCTGCCTATCTAATGGGCTGTGAGGTTCATAGGAGATAACCTTAACTGCAGGTATAGTACATGCCTACATATTTACTTCGTGCATTTGTATCTACCTGCATATCTAGACCTAAAGTGTCTTCCGGTAGTATTCGCTAACCCACCGAGGGTTCCAGCTGCCAAATGTTGTAGAGAACATTCTGTAACTACGAAGAACAATCGATAACATGTTAGTGTTCTAGTATTTTGAAATTATTTTTATTAACTTTATACGTTTTGAAAATGTCCTTTA
This sequence comes from Hymenopus coronatus, assembly GCA_030762935.1. Lineage (NCBI taxonomy): Eukaryota > Metazoa > Arthropoda > Insecta > Mantodea > Hymenopodidae > Hymenopus > Hymenopus coronatus. The sequence continues at coordinate 121,390,391 of CM060897.1, read as the reverse complement.
TTTTGTAAAGTCTTAATGAAGCTTCTTTTTCAAAATAATTATAAAGAAAAAAAAATTAAGGATCGAAGACTGAAGAATACATAAAATGAACTGTCGTTTGTTCTTCATTCTTATACCTTTTTGTTTACACCTAACATTATTGGAGTCGCAAACACTGAACTAACTTTGCACCTCGATGGATAAAACATGCAGAAAAAAAATGCACGCTGACTCTGAACCGCTGACATGTTGGAGGTGAGGAGGGAGTATGAAATTAACCAGTTGAGCTACAATCATTGCACCCGCTTGCTCTGTTAAAACCTGTAGGTATAATATCCCACATGTATCCCTCTCCGCTTCTGATCTCTTTATAACTGTTGTGGACTCCTTTTTTCAGCTTAAGCCGTTCATTTAGCCTTCATTCATTAGAACTTACGTTGCAGAACGTATGACAGCGATCCTATTGATATAACATGTACTGTAACAGGAGTTATTAAGCGCATGTTTTTGGAGTGAGCGCAATTACTATTGCTGCTAAGGTCTATTTTCCTATGAAGAGCAGGCTAGATTTGCATGGTTATCAAAAGGCCACAAGCACGGTAATTGCGACCTTATTACTTTCAGAGTATAAAGTGTTGCCTACCTCCAAAAATAATAAGTAACAGGTGAACCACCTTGTATATTGAGAGGTACACAGGGGTAACAGAATTATTAGAACCAGTTGAAAAATTCAATGCCAAAACCGGGATTTGAAGACGGTTCTCCCGCTCTCCATGCGGTTGCTCTAACCATTGAGCTACCGTGAACAACTTGCCGGTGTACCATTCAGTCTTCCAACTGATATGTGTTCAACCAACCAGTATGCCTCACTTCAGAGGACTGCGTAAGCACTTAGTATCCGGGTAATGTTAACTATGTAATCGCCAACATGCAATGGTAATGCTTCTCTCTTTTATTTTATTTACCATAATAATAAAAGGTTTATGGCGTGGGGTCGGCGCCTCTCTAGGGGGAGGGATGAGATGAGTAAAGATATAAGGCGACCGGGGCCAGGAGTGACGCTACAGCAAAGACAAGGCCTTGATTAGATCTCTTAAGGGGACAAAAAAGAACTTTTTTATTCCTTTAATTTTTTAGCGATTTTCTTAAAAATATAGATTTGTTTATGTTTATAATGCAAAACGTGTACCAGACTTTAAAGTACAAAGCTGAGTTCTCTTAGGGCCCATTTACAAAGGGCTGAGCTGGTTAAATAACATTTTAAAGACAGATTTCTCAGGCTCATTTTTTCCTCCATTTCCAGATTTTTTTGTTTGTTATTTTCCCAATTTTAGAATCGATCTTCTCCTACAAAAATATAAAACGAACTTTGAAAATTTTCCCCAAAACATGGCATAATGTGTGTAATAAAATTTATGGTCAGAATTTTTATATTGGTCATAGAACAGTTTTAAAAACTTAATTAGTATACTTATGTGCTGATTTTGCAGATTTTTCCACATTGTGAATAAATAATATTTATCCACTCTAGGAAAATTTCAACCAGACAATCTATTATAAATGTATTAAGAAGTATAAGTATAAACCTTGTGTATGTAATTCAATACCTGTAGAGATTTTGATGTTAGCTACTTAAATCGAATAAATTAATATATCCAGAACGAAAATACATATTTTAATGAAACTTGGTATCTACTTCTTTTGTTATCAGTAATGTATATACAAACAATTATACCTATGGTTTAATGCTTTAGAAAATTGATTTTATCACTTAATTATCCCCTTAAATAACTTCAAGTTCTCAGACAGAGATGCCCCGGCAGAACCGGGGACCCACCGCACCAGATGTCCAATGCACCCAGGGGCGTTCCCTATACCCCAGCAACCAGACAAAGACCGAGAAACAATGGGTATCGTTTTATCTGCCACGCTGCACCGAAACATCGCGGCAACGCTTTCTACTGAAATAGACCAAAACAGAGGAATGAATAAAAAGAATTAATTGATACAAATGGAGGTACAGGAAACTCTGAGGGGCAGAAAATTCACCCCAGCACTTGGGAAACCCTCCAATCATAGTCAGAGAGTGTGGACGCTGTGAATCGAACCCGGTACCTTCTGAATACGAGTCTCACATATTGCCGCGACCTCCCCTTTGTCGGTTTAGTGGTAACCTCAAAATTATAAAGAATGATGAAACAGTGTTTCGATCAGGGTACTTTCCAAGGCATCAGACTTTCAACCAACTCTTAAATAATGTAATACTGACTGGGTGCTTTCCAAAATATCAAAAGGAAAACATGTCACCATACAGGAAGAGGTTTCCAAGATTCCCTGGTTTTCCGGCTGCACCGCAGCACACCGACATCTCATCACATTAATCTGTATACGACTTGGTCATGGATGCTACCCTTAACATCGTCGTCTTCATCTCATCGACACCCCAGCATGTTCTTCTGACCCGGGGGAAAGCGCCAACCTGAACCATATTCCTCTCCTTTGTTCCCGTTACAGTTCCCAACGTTCTTCCCTGTTACGCACTCTTCATTATCTTTCCGTTGCTTTTCCCGCCAGCATCAGTACTATATCACAGCTTGCCAAAAAATCAGTTTATCATACAATAATAAAGCTCCTTAAAAGCTACAATTTAAGCATATAGCATTCCTCAATGCAGTCATTTCCTTCTCTCTTCTAATGGCCAAATAGTTAACACCCGAATAACATTAAATGAAAAATAAAAAATGAAAAAAAGACTGGCAATAGCATTTTGTTTACGCCAATTCCTATAATGTCTTAAAATGAGAGCATTGTAATATCTTCTGAAATAACGGTTGCTATAAATAAATTATTCGTTTTCAAAATGCTATATTTCCCTATATTTACACGTGCAGCAATGTTTGATAATCAAAAGAACCGTAAACTCATCAAGTTTGCATTTTGTGCACCAGTTGGCAGCACGAATGTAGTGCCTTCACAAAATGGCGACAAAACAACAAAGGAATGACAGAGTGATGCTACACAATGTATGGAGCGAACTGGAATATAGCCTGGACGTATGTCATGTTACCCAAGAGGCACTCATATAGCATCTGTACAGTGTGAGAAGAAAGTAAGCTAGTTTCCGTTTACTTTTATGATTCAATAATTGTTGCACGTGTAATAAATAGGAAAATATAGAGTTTTGAAAACGAATGAATCGTTTGTTGTAACCGTTTATACTATGTATATCGGTTGCAAAAATTGAGTGAAAATTTCAGAAAACTCGTACAACTGCTGCAGTATGTGACCACTACAGGGCGTTATGAAATGTTTTACATACGCATGACGTTTTGGAAAGGTCATCAAAGGTCTGTGCTAATTTAATAGTAAAACATGTAGCAATGCGGCGCTGTAAGGCCATGTTGAAAACAATCGCTGAATAACAACAATGCTTTTAATTCCGGACGAAATGGTGCGGCATTAATATCTGCGTGGGGAAGCACTGTTTATACTCTGGCCCATTCATTGTGCGCTCCGTGACAGGTCATTCAATGAGATATACACAATTTTAACATGGAATGATAGTGCATTACCACCTTTATTGTTCAGGCAGTAATTCATATCACCACCCGTAGCGTTTTGTTGTAATTCTGTGCTGCCGTCTATGTTGCCAAAAATCATATGCCATATCACAACATGTGTGTGTGTGTGTGAATAAGATTGAAGATGTTCATTGTTGTGTTGATTCTTCTTTAGTAAGCGCCAAACTAACGGGAATGACATAACGACAGCAATCTGATTCATAAAATCCTGTACTGTTACCTACAAAAATGTTTGCGGATACACCAGTGGTTTTTCCTAATTCATTGTCCATAGATATAACCTAACCGGAGAATTCGTGGCCATGAAAAACAGCCACATAACATTTAAAATCATCGGAACAAGACAAAGATCGAGAGCGACAATTGCTGAAGTAATTAAACAAATACTATGTACAGCCGGGGAAAAAAAAACAACTGATATGTTCCGTTCACAAGACTTGCTCTACACTGGGATAAATTGGTGAAGAAATATCACAAACGGTGTTACTGGAAACATTTGATATTACAGATAGAAATAGAAAGTTATGGTAAGCAAACGATTTACACACAATGAACCACATAAAACGGAGAAAGTTTTTAAGAAAAATTTCGCATCATTTGAATAAGAATGACAGCCTTCTTTACACCCATTTTCTTGTAGACCTCCAATAACATATTTTATTAACTTTTAGAAGTAATTTTGGAAAATCAGATTTCGGAATAAAAAGAGCCATTGTCATAAACAGGATATGAACGGCCAATGATCGGTTTTCAGTTGATAAGGGGTAAATTGGTTTAGCTGATGACGGGTAAATTGGTTTTTTGATGAGGGGATATTGTTTAATTTTACTCAAAGACCTTTCCTCCCAGAAAAAAACAGTTTTTCCCAAAATTCAAACTTTAAAAAAAAACAAAAAAAAAACAACAAAACATTGGTCCCATAAACAATACTTTAAGTATATTTTTATACTCACAGATTCCATTTTTAAAGCTGCTCTTCCATCTGAGCTACGGAACCGAAAATTCAACTTCTTCTAAAGACAGGACATGAAGATTTAAAAAAAAAATGGCTTCCATCGGCAGGGAAGTATTACCCGTGTCAAAGATTTAGGGCACGTAAAAGATCCTCAAGCCTGTAAAAGAGGCATTTAAGCAAAATTAAGCGGTCTTTCACTCCCAGCATAGAATGGGATGCTGAGAACCGCAGCAGATAAAGAGCGTCCATAAATAAAACTCCATATCCATTTTCCCCACCCCACTATTCTTCGCATGAAAAAAATTCCGAAATGTTTTTATTTTTTTGAAAACAGATATAATGGTTTGTTATATGTGTGTGATGTTTAATATGTAATCTTGAATTTTTCTCGGAGGAGCCTGTGAATTCCTGTTCATTTGGTGGGAGTTTTGTAAACTTTTATGTAACTGGTAAATATTAAGCGATAGGCAAACACTTACATATATACAAATAAATGTGGGTAACCTTTTAAAACACACGCCTATTTCAAATACATTTTTGGGAAGGGAATCAGCCATTATCCGTTGATTATCCGAAATCTTAGTGTTCAAAGTGCTGAAACTCACCTCTATGAAGCAACTCCATGACGGAATTTGCAGTTGACGTGAAAGATAACTTACAGATTTAGGACTCCGTTCAGTTGACTCCCGTATTGTGTCAGTGGAAGGTCGACCTGGTCGAGACGCATTAGCAACAGTGCTTATTTGTTGAAACTTGAGTTTCCATATGGTTGTATTCGTTGGTCTATCCTTTCTAAATTTCCGCTGAAACCGTCGTCACAGCTCATCGCACGGAACAACCTGTAGACACCATGTGACAATGATAATACGTTCAGGAATGATCAACAAAGAGTAAGTTATCTCATTCACCAAATAGTTACTTATTATGTGGACCTCTGCATTTAGAGCATGGCCTTTTTCTACCGGGCGGAGCTGTGGGCGAGTGGTTAGACCGCATCTAGGTGGCCCGGGTTCGATCCTAAGCGCCCGCATATGGGATTCGTGGTGGACGAAGCTGCGTCTGAACGGGCTTTCTTCGGGTTCTCGGTTTCCCTCGCCAGCATCACCTTTGCAATAATCAGTTTCGCTTACATTTCATTTCATCCACTTCATGTTCATGCCTGGCTATGGACCGCCCCATCGTAACAGGTTCTCCATTCCGTGGTTTCGTGCTGCTGACTCCCCGATAGGCTTCTGACCCCTAGGGGGATGTCATTCCTACAAATACGGGAGCGTAAGCCAATTACGAAACTGCTTATACCACACACATGACACAACAAAGTATTTGCAATATGAATAAGGTCATAGATTCCTTGTGAGTGATAACATGGTGACAGAGAGGGGACACAAGTGACGTAGTCAATGAGTGAAATGCTGCTATGAATGGAGGAAAGGTTTTTATACGCAAGAATTCTTTCTTTGCAGAACGCCTGTCGAATTACTTATCATCCAGTGAGAGCTGGCAGCTGTGACTCTGCTGACCCTTGAATTATTTCTCTCGACAGCTGGCCGGAGTCAGTACTTGCTGTAGTCATGGCAACGCGTTCTTATGCGCCACTTGAGAAGGGACCCAAGTGCAGAAATAATTAGAAGAAAACTACGGAAAGAAATAAACAAGGAGAGAACAGGGGCAGAGAAGCTGTTATCAGTACTGCAGCGCCACAGGAAACGAGTGTGGCGAGAAAATGAAAAAATACGCTTTAGAGGAACAAAAAATATAATTGAAAAATAAACTGAGAGAAGAACTAAAGCACAGCTGATGGGGAAGAAAGAAATACACATAGGAAAAACGAAACTACTGTAGTACAACTGATAAATACTTCAACGATGTCTTAGCTCAATTCCATTAAGTGTGCGAGCATAAAGGCGCAAATATGGATATCTATTACTGGAGGTGTTGGGAAGGTAAAGGTACACACAGAATTAAAAATTCTGTCATACCCGTTCGGTTCCTGTTATCGTTGAGTTACCATGACAACATGCCGATATGGCATTGAATGTTTACTATCTCTATCGCGCATGTACAATTTACATAGTAGATAAAGATGTTATTGTGTTCCACCAAAAAATTCGATAGGTACCCAGATTTGATCGTAAATACGTGTGTTAGGATCCCTGAAAAAAACAGAAAAGAAAAATGTCCACATGTGGACAAGTAACTTAAAAACAAAAACACCATCATCCAAGAATTCGACACGAAAATTTTCAGGAAAATCCCTCCAACCCCAACTACATTATACCTGGAACATTTTTAGAAAATTCTGATTTTCTCAAAAATGTCTAATGATTTTGATTAAAATGCCAAAATGTATATATTAACTTTTCTGGCAATAGTCTCTTAAGACCTCTTCATTTTGGATGACTTCTGCAGAACTTTGTATAAGTGGTAAACCGTAAAAGACACAAAAACTTATTAGAAAAAATCTGTGTATTCCATTCACATGACTTTCTCTACAACTCTGCAATAAATTATTGCTGAAAAGCTTATGCTTCTATTTACTTCCTGCTAATCGAGAAAAAATTAGCAGAAATAGTCTTATTGCTTGCTTCCTTGTAAGTAGAAGCGAAATAAGGGAGTACCATAGGTTAAAGTGATGGTCAAAATCTGGTTGCTCTGTGACTGATGTTCCTTTGTTTGTATGGACATGAGTTCACAAAGTCCCGTATGATAAAAGTATGTTTTTATAGCTGAAACCAAAAACAAGGAATATCACAGAAACAATCAACTCCAAGAAAAAAATGTATGTAACATAAATTGTGTGTTATAAAGTGCTCTACATTTGTCGTGTGGTAAGTTTTTGTCCATCTCTTACGGTTTAGCAGTTATGCAAAATTCCGTAAAATTGACCCAGAATAAAGTAGTCTTCAGAGGCTATTCTCAGAAAATTCAAAATATACATTTTATTTGTCAGGTAAATATCTTTAATATACGAAATTTTAATCAAAATCGTTAGAGCCATTTTTATGAAATCAAAATGTTCGAAAAAAGTTCCATATAAAGGGTAGTTTGGGGTGGAGGGATTTTTCTCAAAATCTTCGTGTCGCATCCTTGGAAGATACTAAACTTAAATACCAATTTTGGTATTTTACCGACTTTTCGTTTTTGAGTTATCGTGTTCACAGACACACATACACACACACGCGGACCTTTTTCTGAAAATACTTTTTTTGGATTCAGGGGTCTCAAAACACATATTTCCGATAAAATCTCGGAATCAATATTTTGGGTGCAATACAATACCTTTTCTATACACTATGTACATGGTGCGTATAGAGAAAGTAAAAAATCTTAGGTGTTGCACTCACATGACTTTCTCTAGCCGTTCTACAAGCTTCTTACATAAGATTATTCTTCTTTCTGCACAATCGAGGTCTTCAGCACAATGTTCTTATTACTTAGTTCCTTATAAGTAGGAAGAAAATAAGGGAATACACTAGGCTAAATCGATAGTCAAATGTTTTAAAAGCTGTCGTTATGCGATTGTCATTACAAATCGCTTCTTTTCTTGGCCAGAAGCAGAACAAAAGAAAAATGGACACTCCCATCTGAGAAAAGTATAAGTACTTCACAACAGAAACTAATAACAATGAATATCTCGAAACCTGTAAGGTCCACAAAAAAATGTACAGGATGTAAATTGTGTATTTTAACAAGGCCTACAGTTTTTGAATAGTAAGTTTTTATCTATCTCTTACGGTTTATTAGTTATGCCAAATTAAGCAAAATTCATTCAAAATAAACAGGTCTTTAGAAGCTATTCCCAGAAAATTCAAGATATACCTTTTATTTGTCGGGTAAATATCTTTAATATACGATATTTTAATCAAAATCGTTAAAATCATTTTTAAGAAAATCAAAATATTTGAAAAAAAGTTCCATGTAAAGGGTAGTTTGGGGTGGGGGTATTTTTCTCAAAATCTTCGTGTCGCATCCCTGGAAGATATCTACTGAATATAAATAGCAAGTTTGTTATTTTAGCTACTTTTCGTTTTTGAGTTATCGTGTTCACACACACGGACACACACACGCACACACGCACCTTTTTCTGGAGATGCTTTTTTTTTGGATTCATGGTGTCCTAAAACATGTATTTCCGGTGAAATCTCGACATCGAATTTTTGGGTGGAATGCAATACTATGTACATTATATATATGGGTCAAGAGAAAGTAAAAAGAAAAAAAAATTGTAGAAGTCGTTAATACACATCATTTATGACATGCAAATTTTTGTAAATGAAACCGTTTTCAAGAAGTTTATTGATTTCAATTTTAAATTATGAAACTTTTCTCAAACGAAAGTCATCTTTCGCTACATCTCTGATTTGTTTTATTCCTGGCAAGCACAGAGAACCGAATTTCAATTGTTTCACATGCCGACCAACATTTCCCTTCTATTATAAGGAATTAAGTAATAAGACCAATTTGCAAATGTTTGCCTGGATCAGCATTATTTACATAAAAGGACAATATTTTATTTGTGAGAACGTCATGTGACCGGAACACGTCAGATTTTTCAGTCTGACTTTACCTACCTGACTCTACGGCTGTCCTATACACGCAGTGTATGGGAAAATATCAATTAATTGACTTTGAATAACCTAATAGTTGGTTAAATTATGAAGTACTAATGACATTACAAGTCGCCATTGAGCTCTTAATTATTTTTTCACACAAACCGTGAGTAGAAAACAAGTTGGATAGGTATAGTCAGACTGAAAAATTCAATGCCATAGCTGAGATTTGAACCACGGATCTTCCGGTCTCTAACCGGTTGCTCTACCACTGTGCCACCATGGCAGTATGTCAACACAGCCCGCGCCTTGGCGAAGCCGCACAGGGGCGGGTTTTCACCGATTCCTACGATTTCCCCCGGCACCACATTCCACCGGTGCTCCATCTTCTTTATATTCATCATCATTGTCATTGTCTGCGGCGCTCTAAGCTGTAAAAGTGGACGTTAAACACAAAAAAAAAAAAAAAATAATAATAATGGTAGCACAGCATTAAATTCCCCAACTGATTGAATGTTTCTCGGCAAACCACAAGGCGATTCCAAATTATTTTGAGATAACAATGGCTTTAATATGTTAAGTTCTGAGCTATTAGGACAATTATTGTTAATTAATTGTTTTTTTCGCACATGGGAGGCATTAAATATATATACTTATGGCATTGTAAGTCGCTATTGGGGTATGTCATCTTAAAATAATTTGAGATCACCCTGTGGTTAACGGGGAAATGTAAGCCATCTAGGGAATTTAATGATGTGCTAGTAGCGACATTACAGATTCAAGTTAAGTTTTAGATTTGACTCTTTCATTGGTCGATTGACCAACATGGCTGATCATTCAAAAGCAAAAGAACGAACGGAAGACTACATTTTGCATTGGAAAGCAGAACTGATTTCCAGAAAATTGCATCTTTACCCCTTATTTCGAATCAGTTCATTTACATACATCTAACCTAATCTAACGTAGTCTAACCTCCACGAAATCTCGAAACCTGTCCCATAGCCCCACGTTGTGTCCGTAAGCAATAGGCAAGGCTCAGGAAAGAGCCCTAGTCTAAAACTGAATTAGAATCTGCAATCTCGCGTGCTGGCATGTTGCCATGGTAGTTTAATGGTTAGAGCAACCGGAGAGAGACCGGAAGATAAGTGGTTCAAATCCCAGCTATGGCATTGACTTTATCGGTCTGACTCTTAACTTATACACCATAAGCGACTTGTGTGGAAAATGAATTTATTAATATAGTTTTAAGTGTTATAAATTTTAAACTTAAGTTGAAACTTCACTTGTAGGTAGGTATAATTCAAACTCCTAGACATGAAGCTAGATACAAAACAGATAGCATTTCACCAAAGCATGTCTTATACAAAATAGTTACGTATACACAGTATACTCTCGATTATCCGGGGTAATGTGAGGGAGAAGCACGATTAATCGAAAAACCGAACAATCGAGGAACCCGTAATTTAATGCTTTTAAGGTACAACATAATGTGTAAATAGGAAATTACGTTTAAAAGTTTTTTTCAACACGTATTCTTTGTTCAAAAATGTATTCTACTTCTGTGCATATGTACTGTAGGCTTCTTCTTTTCTTAAGATGTCCGTGATATTGGTCTGCTTCTGAGAGGAGTTGACCTGTTTTTGCACATCACTTCGAACTTACAGCAAGTTCGCGAATCCCGGAACGTTGTTTGACTCTGTTTACCCAATCAGATGAGGCATTAAATTCTCCAGCTAACCCTCAGCTTCATGAAAACATGTACCTTTTTGGCACACATCGCGCCTGAAACAATGACACCTTCTGTTTGTTTTTGGCTGAACATTGTAAAAAAGCATCATCTAATTCCCCGAATTCATGCTTTTTCGCGCAAACGGTCCAGAATTAGAATCCTGATAAAATCCTGTATTTTCTGCTTATGGTTTTTAATGTCTCGAAAAGTCTGCATTCCAATCCACTTAGTTTTGCAACAGTTTCCCCCTTCTAAGTGTCTCAATTAATTCTAATTTTTGCTTTAATGACAGCACACGTTTTATTTATTTATTTAGTTTTTTGTTTTCGTTTCTCCGCCATCCGTTTTAGCTTACTTTGTTGACACTTACACGCTGATTAACATGAACAACTGAAGTTGTTTTTAATTTACTTGGAACAGGCAGGCCGATAACAATAGAAACGAAACTCTGTTGTCACGCGGTGATTGTTTAAACAATAGAAATGACACTTATTGTCACGCCGCGGGTCTTTTATTGCTGTTTCCTAAAGAAAAACAATCTACAATTTATTTTTTTTCCCTGGGGGAGAGATGCACGGACAATCCACAAACTGAATAATCCGCACACGAATAATCGGGAATATACAATATCATTTTTTCAGTCTGCTTACCTATCCATCATGTGTTTGCATAAAACACAATTAATTAATATAGCATTAAGTGTTACATGTAGATAAGTTTTCACAAATCAAAGGCCTCGACACGAAGTTAAACATGAGAAATTACACCAGCACGTATCTTCTACAAGATAAACAATTTGCTTGTGGGGTCTGCACCTTGGAAGTAAGACAATGACAGTTTGTAACGATTCAGCAGAATCGATGACACTGACATAGACGACGTTATAACGAAGGGGGAACTGCCCGCTCTGTGGTCTGCGATGTGGGTATCAAGTCAATCAGCCGGACCTCTGTCACGGCCGCCCATTTTAAATGTCAGTGGACTGCACTCCCCCTCTCTAACATTTTAATATCCCCGCTATGACCCTCTCGAGTGTGACGGTAAATAGCAGCTTTGACTTTTAGAACCATATAGGGTCATTACATTGTTGCCATGTGCCGACAAAGACTAGCGTTCGCATACACTCTCAACAATATAAAGCTCTTTTTGGAAACTTTGTTATAATGATACATCTGTGAATTTTGAAGAAACATTTTGAAAAATAAAGAACTATTTTCGCTTTCTCTAGCACATAGAGTTAGAGAAGTATTGTATACCATCCAAATATCTGATATCGAGATTTCCGAGGAAATATATGTTTTGGGGTCCAATGAGTCCGAAAAATAGCATTTTTTAGATAAAGGTCCATGTCTGTGTGTGCGTGTGTGGACAATATAGCTCAAAAACGAAAAGTCGGTTAAATACCAAACTTGGCGTTTAAGTACAGTATCTTCTAAGGATACGATACGACGAAAATTCCTCCACTCTGAACTACCGTTTGCATTAAAATTTTTTTCGAAAATTTTGATTTTCTCACAAATGGCCCTAGCGATTTTGATTAGAACTCCGCATATTAAAGATAGTCACATTTCAAATAAAAAGTATATTTTGAATTTTTTGGGAATAGCCGTTGAAGAGCTCTTTATTCTGGTAGAGTTTTTGCAGACTTTTGCATAACAGTTAAATCGTAAGAGAAAGAAAAAGAAAAAGAAAAAAAAAAACTTGCCACACAAAAAATGTGGATCTCATATATACGCATAATTTGTCATTGGTATTGGTTTCAATTTTAAACTAATTAAATTGTCACAAATAGGAACATGCAAAGAGGACTGTACCTCAATTCTTTCAAATAGCGACTAGTTTTTAAAAGTTTTTACTATCGTTTTAGCTTAATGTATTCCCTAATTTCCCTTCTACTTACAATGAAGCAAGGAATAAGACCAATTCTGCTAACGTTTATCTCGATAAGCATGACGTAGATAAAAGAATAATCATATCCAATGTGAATGGAATACATTAGATTTTTTCATAATAAAATAATATGGGTTTTAAACTTTAAGAAATTATATCGTTTTTCTCTCTTGAAGCACTTTAAACGGCAGGCGCAAGCTTATTGAAGACACTCCCAGCTTTAAATCTTGTTTTCTCGCAACATTTTTTCCAACACTTTTCCTTACTCAAAATGCTTCATAGAAGTGTTTTATTACTTTATTTCTAAAATGTATACTGCATTTAAAACGTGCATTCAAGAAAGTGCTCATATAGTTTTGTTTTTTTTTCGAAAAATTTCCAATTTCGATATATAAATTATTAAATTTTGAAAATTCCAGAATTTAAGGGGGAACGAGGAGAAACTTCTAACTACAATAATTAGGTTTATATAAAAATGCTATCTATATGATAGATTGATAACTAATTAAGGTAAAACTTGCTTTTTTATGTGGATAGCTCCAAAAACGCATCATCCTTAAACTACCCTTTACATTGAAAAATTTTCGAAAATGTTTATTTTCTCAAAAACAGCTTAAACACTTTTGATTAAATTAACGTACCTATATTAAATAAATTTAAATAACATATAAAACGTTTGTCTTGAATTCTGTGAAAATGGCCTCTGAAGACCACTTTTCTTACTTTTCCTCTTTCGTTCGGTTTACTCTTGGCCATACAAAAAGAACCGGCGACAGTTTTTAAAAGGTTTGACTATCGCTTTAGTCTAAATTATTTTCCCGTATGTCCTTTCTGCTTTAACAAATTAAGCAATTGAACAATTTAAGCTAATGTTTATCTTGATTTGTATGAATAGTTTGTTATGGAATAAGTGTAAAAAAGGGGAGATGAATATATCAAGATGGATCCTTTACCACCGCGAATGGAAAGTTAGAAGCATGTTGGACACTACTGGCAGGCACGGAAGACGCTGAAGGGATATAAAGTTCCACTTAAGGTGAGACAGGTGAGATCTGAGAAGGCTGATAATAAGGAAAAGGGGATCGATAAGAAGAGCTAAAACAAAGTGACTTATATGTTTTACATATATTTTATGTCATACTTTTTGGCCATTGTTTTGTTGTGGTATTAGTATTGTGTGTATATATTTATCTTAAGTGTATTTGTCTTCTAAAATAGGGTACATCAATACATCGGAATACGGTTTATTCTGTATTGTAATTTTAAGATAGTGAATTTGAATATGTTTGTCCTTTTATTTTCGTGTTTACTCTTAAAGTTTCTGTTTTTTTAATTTTGTGTATTGTAAAAGCACGGTCTATGAACCCGTACGATTGATGAAGATCGGTGATGAATCTCTTGATGATTGATGAAGTATGCATTCTGCAACTGGTATTTCAATAAATTCATTCGTTCGTTCGTTCGTTCGTTCATTCATTCATTCATTCATTCATTCATTCATTCATTCAACTTGTCCGAGCCTAGCCGAAGCTGAAGCTGCATCTGCACCACGTCTGCATCTCTGTTAGAAGAGTCAGCATTTGAGAGGATCTCTGTTAGGCAAATCTTTTAGTATTTGAGCTACTCGGGATTACTGACTTCAGCGAAGAACAACTGGTATATTAATTAGTACACGATATTTAATCAAAGTAGTCAAGTTTTATAAAAAAAATAAGAAAAATGTATATGTCAGTTTGTTGATAGAGAATTTTTTGTTCTTATCCGATAATTCATTTCGTTTTGTGACATTTTTACTTTCTTTAGACGTACTATGTACATACTGTATAGAGAAGATATTGTATTTCACCCAAAAATTGGATACCGAGATTTCACCGGAAATGCATGTTTTGAGAACACACTGAATCCAAAATCAGGTTTTTTAAAAAAAATTCCATATGAATATTAAACTTTAGTATCCTACAAGGATGTGACATGAAGATTTTCAAGAAAATCCCATACTTCCAACTACCCTTTACATGAAAAAACTCACAATTTTTCCTTTTATCAAAAAATGGATCAATACTGTATATAAAGTTATTTACATAACAAACAAAATGTTCATCTTGAATTTTCTGGGTAAGATCTGAAGACTTATTCATTCGTAATGACTTTTGCATAACTTTTAAATCGTAAGAGAGAGACAAAAACACATTACACAAAAAATGTAGATCATGTTAAAGCATATAATTTAAATTATATAGTATTGTAAGGTAACCGTTTTTGAGATTTTCTTTAATGTTGGTTGATAAAATACGGGAATTTGTAAACACCTGGTCATACAATGAAATGCCGCTGTGGTCGAGTGGTCTTCGAGCTGACTTCTCACCCGGAGGACTCGGTTTTGGTTCCCGACTGGGGCGGGAAAATTTTCTTTAACCAGAATTATTCTCTATCCTCCACACATTCTAAAAGTATGTATGTAAGAATGAATGTGTCTATGTGTGTGTGCATGTGTGAGGAAAATAGAAAACGATTTTAATCCAACGTAAAGAACCTATAGACAACGAATTGTTTCTAATGCAAAGCCCTCGATATGATCTTAGATGTTAAATGGGGCTATATAAATGATACAAATAAAGATGGATTTCAACCATATCGCAACCAACTTTTAAAATATTTTACTCTCGCTTTAAGCTTGCATATTCCCTTATTTCCTTCCTACTTACATGAGAGCAAGTAATAAGATCATTTCTGCTAATATTTATCTCGATTAGCATGAAGCATATAGGAAAATAAACTTTTTAACAATCAATAATTTGTCGCAGAGATGTAGAGAAAGTAACATAAATGGAACACTTCAGATGTTTTATTTGTGGGACCTCAAAGGACATATTTTAGACAAAATACGGGCATTACATTTTAGGGTGAAATGCAATATTTCCTCTGGCTGTTATAAGCAGCCGCTAGTGATAATAAACATACAGAACTGCTCAGGTTCAAAGGAAGGCAACACTTATGATCTTCACCCGAGGGCAGTCCGTCCGGTGCAATTTCCACTAATTACAGCCTAATTGGAGCTGATACTGACAACTTATTTGTTCAAGTAAAAGCAAACGTTTCGGTACAAAAGGCCATTCCCCATCCAATTTACTGACACTTAGGACTTTTCCAAGGCTGAGTTTAGGAGATGGAATTTACACTTTAGAAATTTAAATAACATCTTAGATATTTGTTCTTCAAGCTGGTATGGCTCACATATACAGGTTGGCACGTGTAAATATAAAGAAAATACTGTGAAGCTACAGAAACGAAGAGATAAAATGGACTTACCATTTATTTACAATGAGATACCGTGAAAAATCTGACGTGTTCCATTCACATGACTTTCTCTACCTGTTACACTAACAACTTTCTTTACAAAAGATTTACTCTTTTATCTATGACATGTTAATAAATGTAAACATTAGCAGAAATTACCTTATTACTTGCTTCTTTGTAAGCAGAAGAAACATAAGGGAATACACTAGGCTAAATCGATAGTCAAATCTTTTAAAAGCTGATCCTATGTGAAACAACAGAAGTTCGTCTCGCTTTGCTTTAAAATGAAGAGGTCTTCAGAGGCTTTGCAAATTAAAATTCAAAATATACAGAGAATTCAAAGTATACAGATTCTGATGTAAATATCTTTAATATGTGGTATTTTATTAAAAATTGTTAGAGCCATTTTTGAGAATAACAAAATGTCCAAAACATTTTCCACGTAAAGGTTAATTTTGGGTGGGGGAGATTTTCTTGAAAATATTCGTGTCGCATTCTTGAAAGATGCTAAAATTAAATACGAAGTTTGGTTCTCGACGCTCTTTTCGCTTTTGAGCTATGCTATCCAGACACACACATACACATACATACAGACACACACGGACCTTTTTCTAAAAATATTTTTGCGGACTCAGGGCAATCCAAAACATATATTTCCGGTGAAATCTTGACATCGAATTTTTGGGTGGAATATAATATCTTCTCTATCCACTATGCACGTAGTGCATGCACAGAAAGTAATTTTTTTTCCGACTCAGAGGGCCCCCAAAACAATTATTTCCGGTGAGATCTCGGTATCAATTTTTGGGTGAAATACAACAGCTTCTCTATCCACTATGTACATTGTAAATGCGGGCTAGAGAAAGTAAAAATACATTTTTAGACAGACACTATTAAAAGTAAGCTTTTTAACACAAAACACTCGAACTAAAATTGTTCTTTATAACTCTAGATTTATAAAATATTTATAAGAGTCCAATGTTACCAACTTAAGTTTTGTTACTATCACTGTATCCGTTATATAGAATGTTGTGGTTTTGAAAGAGTTAGGTTGCTAGTGGAGTCCGATTGATATATCGTTATTTTTAATGTACATGTGCAGTACCTTTCGCTGTTTTCACAAATATTGTGTCATGGCGGCTATTACACTTCTGGATTTTGACGAGTTTGAAGAAGCCGCTGAAATTTTGGAGGCAGCAGAGAGTGTTAAATTGGAGTTGTTGCCAAAGAAATCAAGAAACCAATATGATATTGCATACAACAAGTTTGTTCAGTGCCGCGGAGCAAAAAAAGTTGTAAATAATTGTTTATGAAAATGTATAGCTAGCTTATTTTAAAGAAAAGAGCAACATCTGGAAAGCTTCAACAATGTGGGCTAATTACTCAATGATTAAACTCAGCCTCAATGTAAAAATGAACCAAGATATAAGTAAATATTGTAGACTTATTGCATTCCTTAAGCGTATTAGTGACGGTTATAAGCCAAGAAAGTCTAAAATTCTTTCCGAGAAGGAAATTGATGATTTCATCAAAACAGCGCCAGATGAATTTAGCAACACAAACACACCAAATACCTCATCACAAGGAATCAACATTTCTAATTGTAATAACTGCACAATAAATATCACGCAATTTCATCATAATTGCACAGTTTAGAACTTAATGTTGCCTATCATTAATAAGAGTTGTATATGTTTCTTTTCTGTTATTTATCTGTATAGAATAGTAGTAATAGTACCACCGCCTTCTTTACTAGTCCGTTCTCGTATTTAAACATGCTCAACTAGACAACAATTTTCTTCGATTGGCAACCTCAAACATATAAAATGTGTTTGCTGGGTATTTGGTTGTAACATACTCTAGTTTATCATTTAATAGAAGGAATGAAATGGAATTGTTAATTTATAAGATTTTAGGTAAAGTGTAAAGAAATGACATTACTACATCGTTTACCAATCTATACCCATAGACGAATTCTATTTCCACACACACACACACACACACACACACACATGTACGATAGGAAAACGTACAATTCCTTGAACAAAAGGAATGTTGATGAACCTTTATTGATAAATCTAGAAATATTGTGCTGTGTTAAAAAATAGTGCATGACACATGAGTTAAGTGTTTTTATTTTGCTCGTAGGATCACTACACTCGGCCTTACGGCCTCGTTACGCAAAATAAAACTACACTTTTAACTCTTGTATCATAAATAAATATTATGTTGAAAATGACTCTTTACAGCATCAATACATAGGTATATTCAGATACCCCCGGTATAGAGTTCAGATATTGATGGCAACAACTTCACGGCTATTGCTGTCTTTCAGGTCATATATTGTGTGTGGATTTGTTTCATAGACCTCTTAAAGTGTTCTCCTAAGAAAAAATCACATATTGTTAGATCTGGCGTCAACGTGGTGGCCACAAATGTTTGCTGAGGGTTTGTTCCTCAGAGAAGACACCAGGGATTCGTTCCAGGGATATCTTTGACGTGTGGCATGTTACCCCATCTTGCTGGAAGAAACAGTATAGTCTTTCATATTCAATGAGTTGAGCACAAAACGTATCTGAGTAGAAGGGAAATATGGCCTTACACTAGGCTAAAGCGATAGTTCACCTTTTTTTTTAAATCGGGAGCAATTTGAAACAATTTAAATTTGGTTCGCATAGAACGGCCAGGAGTAAAACAAAGAGATGAAACGAAAGTAGTTTAAAATTGAAACCAATAACAAGGAATATCTCGGAAACAATCAACCCTACAGTAAAAATGTATAGGATATAAATTGTGTAATTCGACGAGATTTATATTTTTGGTGCTGTACATTATCTTACGATTTACCAGCTACGCCAAGTTCATCCAAAATGAAGAGTTCTTCAGAGGCTATTCCAAGAAAAGTCAAGATATTCATCTTGTCATGCAAATATCTTTATATAAATATTTAATATTTTAATGAAAATCGATAAAGTCATTATTGGTAAAATCAAAATGTTCGAAATTTTTTCAGTAAAAAGGGTAGTTGGGGGAGGGCGAATTTTCTTGAAGGGATGCGACACAGTTATAATATAATTTTTGTATTTAATGAAATTTTCCTTTTACTCATGCTGCCCAGACACATACACACACAGACATGTTTCTAAAAAAAAAAATCGGATTCAGGGGTCTCAAAACATGTATTTTCAATGAAATCTCGGTATCGAATTTTTGGGTGGGATACATTTCTTCCTCTCTACACTATGTACATAGTACGTGAAGAGAAAGTTGAAGTTATAGTTCTAATAATTTAAAAATAATTTTTATCACTTTGGTGTTCCTTAAAATGGTTAAACGTAGGATTTTATTCCTTTGAGTATCTGAAATAATATGAGAGCAAAACAATTGCTTCAGAAATCTTGGAGATAGAGTCGTGTTTGTTTTAAATACTTCATAAGTAACTAAAGTTAATTAAATAACGTTGATATAACTATATACAATCAAATGCACTAAGTATTTCATTTAGTCATCAAGTTCACCTTCATTGTACCAGTGCAATTAGGTTTCTCCGTATTCATTCTTTCAGTGAAAGAGAGAGAGAAAGAGAGAGAGAGATGCAGATAGGTATATATATATATATATATATATATATATATATATATATCTTTGGTAAGAAATGTACTATTATAAATAACTTAATTTAAACTATTATACTAAAAATACACGAAGAAGCTATTTACTTCAATTTACAGCTTTTAGGAATTTATAGGATATATAAACAAATACGACAAAATTAAAGTGATAAAACGAAAACGATAAAAATCTATTCTCTAGGCAGCTTTAATTTTGTTGTTGTTGTTGTTGTAGCTTAACGTCTTTTAACGTTGGTCATAACGGATGGTGAAGGAAATTGGTGAAATAATGCTTGAGACAGTACATGTCTTGTCCCAGCGAAAAAAATTGTTCCGAAGAGAAATATAAATCATAGCCAAGAATATAAATTATATCACGAAGATAAAATATAAATGTAGAGTGAAAATGTGAAGGGTAGAAAAACTTTTAACACGTATAAGTCACGGGCCCAGGGTACAAGATCCTGTTACCTGCCGTGCATTGACCCGAGGGAAAGAGGCGAGTATGTCCTGGTCTAGGGTAACTAACGGGACACAGCAAGAAAATGCTCTCCGCTGGTCAGGCGACAGTGTGAGGCACTTGGTGAAGGACCTCCGAACAACCAAGATGTGAAATTTAGAATTCGTGATGGAGCCGAACAGGCGACATTTTAAAGCACTTGACGAAGAACCCCTGCACGACCAAGATGTGGTATTTGAGCGCGTGGTGTAATCCTTAGTTGTGACGGAAGTAAGTGATTTTAAGACCGACCATAGTACGTAATAAATCACGGCCTCAACATTAATAAACAATAACATTAGCGAGCGAGTAAAGTGTAACGTCGCAGTAGAAAATTAAGAAGTATTCGCGTGTGTTCTATGGCGGAAAAAGTCGGACTCAGTTAATAAAGCACTTGTGCCTCACCACAACCTGTAAAGAGTCTCCATGCTAATAAAAACTCTGAGCTAAGCCAACCTTAATTCCACGCCATTCCAATAAATATAACCTGCGCCCGGGACACGAACCCAGTACCGCCCCAAGCTCAAATGATATCGGGGTCCGTGGAGCTTTAAGTTGTTGAATGTGAAAATAATAGCATAAAACACAAAAAAATGGTCTTTCGCAAAAATGGGACACTTAGAATGAAGCAAAAATGGCGACTGAAGCTACAAATTCCGCGATTATAAAGCTACGCATGCCCAAGTTAGCAGAACTGTAGGGTACCTATTTCACAAGAGAATGGAGGATTAAGATCCACTCAGATTTAAAGTCGAGAAGTAATAGCCAGGACAGAAGCAGATGCTCATTTCTCCGCGAAAAAATAAAAACGGCGGAAACTTGGGCAGAAAAAGAGCAAATCTCGAGAACCTTTTAGAGCTAGGGAGACAAAATAACGAATTTGCGAGGATTATGTAATCCTCTGCAAGTACTGTAGCTCGTTAATTTTACGGATCATGCTCCCCCTTCAAAAAATTGTGGGGAAGCGCGGCAGGATCTGTAATAGCCCTTCTGTATTAGTGCCTGTAACAATGTGCTGTAAAAAGTATCGGACCCTAAGTCAAGCACGTGGATACCTAGATCCTAATGCGGTAGGATTTTCAACCCGTGGTGCGCGAAACTAAACAGCATGGAAAAATGATACGCAATAGGTTTTTCCATATAAGTTGAGTGGGATAAATGTTGGAAAGTAAAGTCAGACTGAAGAATTCTGATTTCACTTTCTCGACCACGTATGTACCATGTACTTAATATGCTGAGAAAATATTTTATTCCATCCAATAATTCACTAACAAAATTTCACGTTTTGGGGTTTCCTGAATAAAAAAAAAAAATATATTTTTTAAGAACAGTTTCAGTGTGTACTGTGTGTGTGATCCTATTAAAACATGATTTACGCCAGATACTCTTTTGTGTGGAGAAAAATTTTTCCGAGATAATCTTGTTATGGTTTCATTTTTAAATTACATAAAATTTTCTGAAACGAAAAGTCTTCTTTCGTTTCACCTCTCTTTTGTTTTACTTCTGGCGCGCATAGCTACGGGGTTAATGTTCTACATAATAAAATGATTTAGTATGATTAGGGCAAACTAATTTCCTGAGTAGTTTAAAGACAAAAGAACTCTGTAATCAATATACTTCCGATTATTCGTGTGCGGATTATCCGTTAATCCCCCCCCCCCCCCGAAATAAAATCAGATTATTTTTTTTTAGGAAACAACAACAAAAGAGACGACGCGTGACAATATGTGTCACTTCCATTGTTTAAACAATCACAGCGTGACAACAGAGTACCGCTTCCATTGTAAGTTGAAAACAAAGTCAGTTTTTCTGATGTTAATCAGCGTGTGTCAACGAAGCAAGTTAAAAGAAATTCGTAAAAGAGCTGGAGGAAAACGAAAAATCGTGCGTTGACATTAAAACAAAAATTAGGATTAATTGAAAAATTTGAGAAGGGGAAAACTTTGCAAAAACTATGTGCTGATTATGGGACTGGAATGGAAACTCTTCGGGACATTAAAAGAATAAGCAGAAAATGCAGTATTTTATCAGGAACTGTATTCAATTCCTGATCATTTGCGCGAAAAGGCATGAAGAGGTCTACATTCTAGGATTTAGATGATACTCTATTACAATGGTTCAGCCAAAAAACGAGCAGAAGGTGTCATTGTTTAACGCGTGATGTGTGCCGAAAAAGCTAATTTTTTTATGAACTCTAGGGTTAGAGGGAGAATTTAATGCCTCATCTGGTTGGCTAACAGGATTCAAAACACATCATGGGGTTCGCGAACTTACTGGCAAGAAAATGCTGTGCGAGAAAATGTCAACTCCTCTCAGAAGCAGACGAACATCACGTACATTTTAAGAAATAAACGGGCTCCTAATATCTATGCACAGAATTAGAATAAACTTTTGAACAAAGAATATATGTTGAAAAAAAAAAGTTTTAAATGCAATTTCCTGTTACATATGATGTACCTTAAAAGTATTAAATTATGGGTTTCTTGATTATTCGTGCTTCTCCCCCACATTACCCCGGATAATCGAGAGTATAAGTTTATTCTGTGGCTTGACCTGACAATCTTCGTGGCGTGGCGACCATCATGGTTACCTGGGCGAGCCGCCCTCCTGAGTTGCGACTATCTTATAACACTTACTAATTACAAAGAGGCTGTCCTCTCATGCAACCCTGTCTTTAAACTACATTGTAGGTTGGCAGTATCGCCAACATATGAAACTAAAAACATGTGTTACCACATCATGTCCATGGAGCCAGCTATAAGATATGGTTTAATCCTTTAGGGAAACACTAATGAAATGATGAAATCTTCCTTTTACTAAAGAAAATTATACGGGCAATTAAAAATGTTGCTGTACAACTCCATCTAGTCCGCTCTTTATTGAATTAGGTATTTTAACTACATACAATCTCTATATTTTAGATGTTTTAGTTATGTTTAGTTCTGAAAGCCAAATATTAAGAAGAGATATGCATAATTATAATATAAATATAAATATTCCTTATTTTAAATTATCAAAAACTCAAATAGTATATGTATTTAGTTGTCAAATTATACAATAAGCTGCTAGAATATATTAAATGTCTAGATAAGAAAACGTTAAGTCCAGAGTATATGCATGGGTGTTTGTAAATCCTTTATATTCCATACAAGATTTTTTAGATTTTAAGGCCTGTGAATTAAATATGTAATTTTAACTGACAAAAGTATGTAATCATACAATGTTTATCTCAAACGATGTCGAATGCCTGTACAGTGCTTTAAGACATAAGGAAATAAATACTGAAATACTAAATAAAAGACAATTTCCACTGTTTATAAGCATATTATAGATAAAAGAATAACCTTTTGTAAGAAGTATTTTGTTTGCAGAACAGTAGAGAAAGTCATGTGAATGGAGTACATCAGAACTTTTCCCCCTGAAATCCGAAAATATCATCTTCGTTCCGTTAGACACATTTTAGAACAACAAATGCAGTAAAATCCTCCAGCTGGGTGAAATGGTGTCCACCGGACAGACACGACCACTTTCTGGTATCCACCTTACATTGTACCCAAGAAGTCCCATCTTAATGGACGTTAAATTATTTTCTACGGCGTGTCAGAATTATCTTTAAGTTGCAGACACCGTACAGCGTCTTTAATAAGGCTTTCAGGCTAAGTAAGTACCCATCCCATACTGAGGTCATATTAAAAGCAAATTATCCGATATGTTCTCGAAGACAACACGCCGCAAGATTGTATAAAAATAGCCCGATAAAAGAGCAGGTAAAGAGACAGGGAAAATCAGACTGTTTTATCTTATTATTTTTAAGTAGCAGTTTCCAGTGGGCAAGGACCTATTATGGAGTAAGGTTACCGCCTGTAACATTTTTATATATACTAGCTCGCTGTTGAGATGTATTCCGTACTCTCAGGAAGAAATAGAGCAGAGAATAAGATAGACTTTAATGGCTGTTTGAGGCGTAGAATTTACCTGTCTAGTATTTCATTGTAATGTTACCTACCAAACTATGAGGATTTGTTACAGCTGCCGACGGCAATTTCCCATTAATTTCTAGGATACTAGATAGTCAGCAGGAAATAACAGATATACGAGGCGGTTAGGAATGGGCACACCATTTTTATTTTCTCTAACACGTATGTAAATGTACATAGTAGTTAGAAAAGTACTGTATTCCACCTAATATTCACTATACCGAGAATTCACCGGAAATATGTTTTGAGGTTCTCCGAGTTCAAAAATGTTTTGAGGTTCCTCTGAGTCCAAAAAAAATTTTTTTTAGAGAACTGTGTCTGTGTGTCTGTGGACAGCATAGTTAATAAAAAAAAAAAAAAAAAAAAAAAGAAAATACTTGGCGTTTTTGTTTAGTGCCTTCAAGGATGCGACATGAAGATTTTCAGGAAAATCCCGCTACCCCAAACTACTGTGACTACATCCTGCGGCTGTACGGCTTCCTTCATGAGTCATAGCTGATTGTTGGCATCCATTGTTACACACGTGATTGTGCATATTCGCGCCGGCGGAAAGCTCTTTGATGGTATAGCCTGCATTGTTACACCGGAGTGAGTTTACGAACACCTGTGGTGTACTTAACGAGCGACAGCTTCTGGAAATTTCCAGTCACGTGACCAACAGATTTAAGGGCAACGAAGCTATACCTAGCGTGCAGATATTTGCTAAGAATCAGTTAATTTCCAGGATCATCAACGGTGCCGGTGTGCCGGAATTTCCTCCCGCAGGAGTTTACATGTCAGTATATCTGCTGATATGGAGCTCTACTTTTAACCACACATAAAAACCATCTGTCTTGCCCGGGATGAACCAGCGCCTTTGAGATCAGAAGGCTAACACCTAAATCAACTGAGCTAGCCATACCGATGAACTGTATCGTCGCCGTAGCGAACATCCAAAAGAAACTATACAGATTGTAGTCAATTGTATATAGAGCAGGCATTGTGATGCACTCAAAATTTCGCTATCGAGATTTCACCAGAAATACAAGTTTTGGGACACCCCTGTGTGTCTGGCGAGGATAGCTCAAAAACGAGAAGCCCGTTAAATACCAAACTTGGTATTTAACTTTAGTATCTTCCAAGAAAATGCACGAAGATTTTAGGGCAATCCCCGCACACCAAGCTATCCTGTACATGGAAAAAAAATTAGAACACATTAATTTTCTCATACATTGCTCTAATGATTTTAATTAAAATATCTTGCATTTAAGATATTTACATGAAAAATAAAATGTATATCTTGAATTTTCTGAAGAACTCTTTAACCTGGATACATTTTACTGGTAAACGGTAAGAGATAGAGAAAAATTTACTACACAAACAATGTATATCTCCTTAAAATAAACGATGTATAGCATATCCATCGATCTCGTGGAGTTGACCGATTTCGAGATATTCCTTGTTATTATTTTTAGTTTTAATATAGGCATTTAAACTTTTCTTATACGGAACTTATCAATTCCTGGCCACGCAAAGTAACGGATTCCAATCATATAGCAACCATATTTTATTCTAGTGTATTCCCATATTTCCCTTGTACTTTTAAGGAACACGTAATAAGATCATTTCTGCTAATGTTAATTTCGATTAGCCTGAAGTAGATAAAAGAATAAACTTATTAGCAATAATCTGTAACTGACATGTAGAGAAAGTAATGTGAATGGAACACATTAATTTTTTGTTTGTTTTTCTTTTTTACTTTCTCTATGTACAACGTACATAGTGGATAGAGAAGGTATTGTATTCCACCCAAAAATTCGATGTGGAGAACTCACAAGAAATATTTTGGGGTCCCTTGAGTACGAAAAAAGCATTTTTAGAAAATGGTGTGAACAGCATAGCTCAAAAACGAAAACATCGTTAAATATCAAACTTGGTATTTAGGTTTGGTATCTTCCAAGGATACGACACGAAGATTTTTAAGAAAATCCCCCCACCACAATCTACCTTTTACACAGAAACTTTTTCGAAAATGTTGATTTTCTCAAAAATGGCTCTTAATTTTGCTTACATAACTTACTGCAAAAACTCTGATGTGTTCCATTCACATGACTTTCTCTACATATCTGCTACAATTTATTGTTAAAAAGCTTATGCTTCTATTTACTTCATGCTAATTGAGAAAAATTAGCAGAAATAGTCTTTTTATTTGCTTCCTTGTAAGTAGAAGCAAAATAAAGGAGTACCATAGGTTAAAGTGATGGTCAAAAGCTGGTTGCTAAGCGACTTAAGTTCCTTTGTTTGCGTGGACAGGAGTTGGCAAATTCCTGTATGAGGGAAGTGTAAGTTTTTTAAAGGTGTAACCAATAATAAGGAATATATAAAAAAACTCCACGAAAAAAATGTATATGAAATAAATTGTGTTTTTGTGTAGTAAGGTCTACCAGTTATCCAAAATCCAGTTTTCTCTTACGATTTACCAGTTATGCAAAATTGAACAAGAATCTTTCAGAATAATGAGGACATTAGAGGCTATTCCCAGAAAATTCAAGATTTACATTTTATTTGGCATGTAATTATCTTAAATATAAGAGATTTTAATCAAAATCGTTAGAGCCTTTTTTTAAGACAGTTAAAATTTTCGAAATGTTGTCTATATAAAGGTTAGTTTGGAATGGAAAATCACATCTTCGTGTCGCATCCTCCGAAGATACCAAACTTAAATACCAAGTTTGGTATTAATCGGTCTTTTCGTTTTTGAGGTATGCTGTCCACAGACGCACACACGCGCGCGCGCTCACACACATACACACACTCGGGTATTTTTCCAAAAAATCTTTTTTTTTTTTTGGATTCAGGGGGACCCAAAACATATATTTCCGGTGAAATCTCGGTATCGACTTTTTGGGTGGAATATAAATCCTTCTCTATACACTATGTATAGAGATATTCCGTTTCCGAGATATTCCTCGTTATTGGTTTCAACTGCAAAGTACTTATACTTTTCTCATATAGAAAGTGTCCGCTTTTATTTCGTTCTGCTGCTGGCTTACAAAGAAGCAATTTGCAATAACAATCGCAAACGATAGATTTTAAAACATTTGACTATCACTTTAGCATAGCGCATTCATTTAGTTTCCATTTGCTTATAAGCAACTAAGCAATAAGAACATCATGCTGTAAAAGAATAATAATGTTTTGTAAGAAGTTTGGATTAAACGTTTTCTTGAACATTACGCATTTGAAATTTTGGAAATTCCACAAGAGGTAAAAGTGGCGCCGAAAGCCGTCGTTGTTTTCCCTATTTTTACACAAGAGTGGACATAAAAACCGAACTTATCCGGTGGGAGGCCCCTCCATCGGAGAGAAGATCGTTTTGGGAGAAAACGCAGCGATCTTTACGGGAGCAAAGCAAGCGGTCTGTTGGTCGATTTCTTAGCTCCTCCTCCCTTCCGATTTCTTCACCACAAGACCCTCGATATATTCCATCTTCCACGTGATTGAACAGAGAAGGAACAAGTAAACTAAGTCAAAAAGAAAGAATAGTATCGGCGAGGAAGCGAAATAACTAGAAATCAAACGGAAAAGGACGAATTCTGCTAGAGATGTAACAAAGAAACAAAGATTTCTACAGAAGTCTCAGTTTGAAACGGTTTAGTGTTAAAGATGCTTGTTCACATCTGGTGAAACGTTTTGATTGCACACCCAGAAACAAAATCTTATGTAGCACACACTACTTTCTCTATCCATAATCTTTTCATATCGGCTGGAACGTAAGTATACACGACCATTCAAATAGAGGAGAGCAAGAAGAGCTTTCTATGTTGAAGTAATGCAAAAAATCTGATGTGTTATACTACACGACTTTCTCTAGCTTTTCTAAAAAAAAAAAAAAAAAAAAAAAAACTTCTTACGAAAGATTATTATTCTTTCTACACCATGCTAATCAAGAAAAAATTAGCAGAATGTTCTAATTACTTAGTTCCTTATAAGGATTAGGAAACTAAAGGAATGCGCTATGCTAATATAATACTGAAATGTTTTAAAAACTGTCGTTATGCGATTGTCGTTGCAAATCGCTTCTTTGCTTGGCCAGGAGTAGAACAAAGTAAAAACGGGCGCTTCTTGTCTGAGATGAATACTTAACAATTGAATCTAATAACAAGGAATATCTCAGAAAAGGTTACCTCTACAACAAAAACGTAAAGTACATAAATTGTGTGTATTGACGAGATCTACATGTTTTGTGTAGTAAGTATTTGCCTATCTCTTACGGCAAAATTCGGCAAAATTCACCCAGAATAACGAGGTCTTCAGAGGCTATTCCCAGAAAATGTAAGATATACATTTTATTTGGGATGTAAATATCTTTAATATCCGGGATTTTAATCAAAATCGTTAGAGCCATTTTTTAGAACATTAAACATTTTGAAAATGTTTCCATGTAAAGTTGAGTTTGTGTGCGGGTTTTTTTTTTTTTGAAAATATTTGTGTCACATCCTTGGGAGATACCAAACCCAAATACCAGGTTTTGTATTTAATAGTTTTTTAGTTCTTGAGCTGTATTGCCCACAGACACACACGGACTTTTTTTTTTTTTTTTTTTTTTGATTCAGGGGGTCCTAAAACATGTATTTCCGGTGAAATCTCAGTATCGAATATTTGGGTGGAATACAATACTTCCTCTGTACACTATGTACATATTACGTATAGAGAAAGTAAAAATATGATGTGTTACACTCACATATTATGGACATCATTCCGGACGTCCAGTAGAAATGACTTTCTCCGAAATGGCTGACAAAATCCAGGATATGGTTTTGAGTGATCGACAAAATAGTAGAGGCTACAGTGTAGTGTTAGGTTATATAATTCTATCACTTATAATAAATAAATTTATAGATCGATATGTAATAGACGGTCAATATTTAGAAATTCTTTGAACAATTTTACCTGCAGTAGTTTTAATTTTTATTGCACTACCATCAATCCGAATTCTTTATTTAATTGATGAAAGTATTAAACCCACATTAACACTCAAAACTATTGGACTTTTTGTACAAAAAGTTGGCCTTAGAAAGGTCTCGACAAGATGGGTGCCAATTTGCCCTCAATGGAGAATAAATTGATTCGGAAGCTGATTTGGCACTTATACGTCGTAATCCTGGCGAGTTTCTTTATCGATACATAAATGTGGATAAAACATGGAACTGTACTTTTAAAGGCGAACCGGCTCCGAATATGGCAAAATTGGTGAAATCTGCAGACAAGGTGATGGTCTTAGCTTTTTGGGAGGTGGTGTATCGGTGTGTGTGTGTGTGTGTGTGTGCGCGCGCGCGCGCATGTGTGTTGTGTCTATTGGCAGCATAACTCGGTTAAATACGAAACTTGGTGTTTAGTTGAAAATTTTGTTTATTTTTCCAAAAATGGCTAACGATTTTAATATTATACCAAACATATTTAAATGACAATTTTTGATGTAAAGTAATATAACTAAAACACACACACTTTATGTCATATACCTTTTTATTTGTAGAGCCAAGGATTTCTGAGATAACTTTTGCTATTGGTTTCAATTTTAAATCACTTACATTTTTCTCAAACGGTAAATCACCTTTCGTTTCAGCTCTCTCTTGTTTTACTATTGTCCTTTTCAAAGATAACGAAATTTCAATTTTTTCGTAGGGACCAGCTTTTAAATGATTGAGTATCACTTTTTATAGTGTTTAGCGCCCGGTTTTACTACATATGGAACCGCAGGCGTTGACACTGATGAGTGATGATGCATGGAATGAAGATGAAACACCGGTGGAACGTGATGCGGGAGAACCCGGAGAAAATCCGCCCCTGCGCTGCTTTCTCCACTACAAATCCCATATGGGGTCGAAATTGGACCGTCTAGATTAGAGGCAACTAGTTCAACTACTCGGCACGGTGCAGCCGATTATAGCTTTAGCCTTGTGTATATAAGGAACTAATTAATAAGGTCATTTCTGCTAATATTTACCTTCATTAGCATAAATTAGATATAAGAATAAGCTTTTATAAGAATAGTTTGCTACATAAGTAGAGAAAGCCACGTGTCTAGCCCATGAGATTTGTTTATTTTAAAATAATATCCATTATGCATTTCTTGTTCATTTTCTTTCAAATTTTCTGGATACCTTTTTTGAAGCTGATGAAGAAATCGAATATTTTATTATTTCCAAAAGATCGTTCTTGCTTTCCCAAAATTATGCATATAACTTCTCCGTTAAATTACGACGTTTAAGAAAATGTACTGAAATACTCGAAGTAATAGATTCGACACACAAACACACACACACACACACACACACACACTCTCTCTCTCTCTCTCTCCCCCTCTCTCTACACACACACACATATATGCACGCACAAACCTTATAATGCATTCAAATCCAAGCACTGCTCATAAACACGAGGAACTTAAGGCTTCTTTCTATCGTCTGGAAAGCATACCCACCACATATGAGAAAGTAGGTTATAAAGAGGGAATAATAAAACTTCTACGTCCCCAACACACAAACAAATATATCGTGTTTGGGCTGATAAAATGATGTACTGCCTCTTCACCGAGTTACAGAAGGAATATTTTGCCCCCTGGTCACATAGTTCCATTTCCAGCTGTCTGATTTCACAAAGTCGTACTATTAGTGCAAGAAGGAACTATGCGGTCATGTAACTCGATTGTAATACAATGCGACACCAATCTAACTTTAAGTCCAGACATGCAGGCGTTTCTTATTCTCCTACTTACTTGTGTGTTTTTACTCAGCTTTTGTGTTAAAGTTATATAGCATAAACTCCAGTCACATAACTTTTTCTACAGCTCTATAAAACTTGTTAAACTTATTCTTCTACCTACCTAATGCTAATCAAGAACAACATTAGCAAAACTGGTGTTATTACTTGGTTTCTTATAGGCAGAAAGGAACTAGGCATATACAATAGGCTAAACCGACAGTTAAATGCTTTAAAATTATGTTGCAATGGGATTGAAATCAGTTACTTTGCGTGGTTAGAAATTGACAAGTTCCCGTATGAAACTAACTAGTTTAATTATTTTAAAATGAAACCAATAAAAAGGAATATCTCGAAAACGGCCAACTCCGCAAAAAAAAAAAAGTATATGACATAAATTATGTGTTTTAAATAGTTCTACATATTCTGTGCAGCAAGTTTTTGTCTATCTCTTACTGTTTACCAGTTAAGCAAAATTCAGAAAAATCCATCCAGAATAAGTTTAGAGGTTATTCCCATAAAATTCAAGATATACCTTTTATTTGACATAAAACATCTTATATATTATGTAAGATATTATTAATCAAAATCGTTAGAGCCATGTTTGAAAAACCAAAATTTTCCAAATTTTTTCCATGTAAAGGATAGTTGGGAGTGGGGGATATGCTTGAAAATCTTCATTGTTCATTGGAAAATACTGAACTTAAATATCAAGTATGGTGTTTAACGTACTTTTCGTTTTTGAGCTATGCTGCCCACAGACACACATATACACACATACACATACATACACGCAGACACACACACAAACACTCGAACATTTTTCCAAAAATGCTTTTTTTGTACTCAGAGGGTCCCAAACTTGTATTTCGGATAAAATCTCGGTATCGAATTTTTGAGTGCAATACAATACCTTCTCTATACACTATGTGCATAGTACGGGTAGAGAAAGTAAAAATGGTTTAATATAATTTAAGAAATTTAGAAACAATTATAATACTCACTCCACCCAAAAATTCGATACCGAGATTTCACTGAAAATACATGTTTTAGGTTATTGCACCGCTACAATCGTATTGTATACAGAAGTACTTCTAGATTTTGTTTCCATTCCTGCTTCAAAATAAACAGAAATATTGTGAATATCTAACACCTGTCCTACACACGGCTTGTGTGAAGAAACAATTAAATTAAAAGAAATATTGTGATCAATATGCATTTTAACCTAACAGGTAACTCATTCATTCACCCATTCTCCTACAATGTCGAGTCTCTGATAATTATACGCTGGCCTAGCCCATCACAAGTTATATTCACCAACTATAGTAGAATTTATTAACAGATGGTGTTTTTGTCATTTCTTAAATTTTATATGGAATATATGTATTATATGTTTTGGTTCGCATTTGTTAGATAATTTGACAGGATGACCGAGGAAAAAAATAGGATGTGTTCCATTCACATAACTTTTTCCAGCTGTTCCAAATATAAAATATTCTTACAAAAGGTTATTCATTTATTTACACCACGCTAATCGAGATAAACATTTCCAGATTTATTGAATTTACTACTGTTTTTTATAAATATAAGAGAAAAAGGGATTCATTGTCATGCTAGTCAAAACTTTTAAAAGCTGGTCACTATGTGAAACAATTGAAGTTCAGTTCGCTTTCCATGGAAAAAAGAAAAGTTAGGTAGTTTAAAAATTGAACCATATAAATATTATCTCGAAAACGGCCAACTCTAAAAAAAAAACAAAAAAAAAAAAACAAGAAGTTTGTGACATAAGTATGTGTTTTAAAACTCAGAAATATTCATCCAGAATAAAAGGGTCTTCAGAGACTATTCCCAAAATTCAAAACATGCATTTTATTTGTGATATAAACATGTTTAATATTCAGCATTTTAATCAAAATCGTTGGACTCATTTTGAAGAAACAAAAAAACATTGTCAAAAATGTATCCAAGTAAAAGGTAGTTTGTGGTGGGGGGATTTTTTTTAAATCTTTTTGTCGCATCCTTGGAATATATTAAATATAAATATCAAGTTTGGTATTTTATGGTATTTTGTTTTTGAGCTGTGCTTTCCACAGACACACTCAGATCTTTTTCTAAAAATATTTTTGGGACCAACGGACTCAAAATATATTTCTGTGAAATCACGATATTTAATTTTTGGATAGAGTACAATACCTCTTTAGCTACTATGTACATTGTATGCACTTTGTACGGTTAGAGAAAGTAAACATAATTGAGTGAAATCGAGAGAATAAAAAACTTAGGTAGAAAAAAACAGTGATCTAGGGTTCTGGATACGGTAGGATAGGATAGGATAAGGTCGGAAGGTACTCGCCACCAAACCTGGAGTTATTCTGCGAGGGGGCGCCCCCGTGTGGGAGGATGAGGTGAGAGGCTGGAAAATCGTCTAGGAACAGATCGTCTTTAAGAGCACAATGAAGTTTCACTGCATAGCCGCCAAGGATAGGCAAAAGTGGGCTTTGTTTCGTCTTGGGCAAACTTGTGCGCTTGAATATGTTTTGGAGAACCTAAATTCTTACAATTTTGAAAAACCCACTCTGCTGGATGGGACAATCGGGTTTTTCTTTAATCGAAAGATTTAGTTTTTAAATTGTTAATTCAATACCTGTAACTTACAAATGTAAAATTTATTCTAAGCAAAATCAGTTGTACCTTTAATGATTAGATTTTGAGTAAATAAATTGTGAAACTCTGTCACTGTTTTATTGCAGTTTCCTGGAACTTTTCTCTCTAGGCCTTTAAGGAAGCTTGCTTTTCTTTCTTTCTTTCTTTCTTTCTTTTTGATTCGTATCACTCTCGGGTTTATGCCTTAGTCATTTTCCTGGGATAATGAATATAAAAAAAGCTATTCCGTTCATATGACCTTCTCTGCCCTTTTTACAAACAAACTATATTCTTACAAAAGAGAACATTTTATCTACACCTTGTTATTTGAGATAAACATTAGCAGAAATGGTCTTACTACTTGGTTCCTTGAAGGCAAAAGGGAAATATGGCTCTAACGGCAGTCTTATCTTTTAAAAAAAGGTCGCTATGTGAACAATTGAAGTTCGGTCCACTTTACGAGGTCAGCAGTAAATAAAAGCGAGATGAAAGGAAAGGTAACCCCCATGAAAATAGTTACTTAAACTTAAAACCAATAACAAGCAAAACCTTGGAAATGGTCAACTCTACGAGATCTACATTTTTATGTAATATGTTGTCGTCTATCTCTTACGGTTTATAAGTTATGCAAAATTCAGCAAAATTCATCCATAATGAGCAGGTCTTCAGAGGCAATTCCCAGAAAATTCAGAATATATATTTTTTCATGTAAATATCTTTAATATATGTTACTTTAATGAAAATGTTTGAGCCGTTTTTGAGAATACTTAAACTATCGAAAAATGTTCCACATAAAGGGTAGTTCGGGATGGTGGGATTTTTCTCGAAATCTTCGTGTCGGATACTTGGAAGAAAGTAAACAAGAATACCTAATTTGGTATTTAACGGTTTTTGCGTTTTTGAGCTATGCTGTCCACAGGCACATGCACGTGTAGCTTTCTATGAAAATGTTTTTTTCGAACATTAGGGGACCTCAAAATATATATTTTCGGTGAAATCTCGACAGTGAGTTTTTGGATGAGTTACAATACATTCTATAGCTACTATATACATTGTATGTATATTCGTGCTACAGAAAGTAAAAAGAGTCCGACTCCCCCGTGTAGGCACACATACCTGCATTCACACACACACACACACACACACACACACACTTTCTAAAAATGTATTTTGTTATTATATGGGTCCCTAAACTTATGCTCATGAGATACTGAGCGACATAGAGAGAGGGGGGGGGGAGTTCAATCATTAATGTTTGAATCGCTGGTTACGTTTTGGCACATCAGGAGGAGAAGAGACAGCATTTAGAGAACGAGAGAGTGGCGTAGTGATTTCTAGTGTAGTGGAACTGTGTTCAACTTTGGCATTCCTAATTTGCCGTCTGCACGCCTGTCTTATTGCTTCCTCCCCCTCTTCCTTTTCTTTCTCCCCTCCCAAAAAGCCATATTTCACACAGCACAACACAGAAGGTACTTGCTGTAAGGAGCTGCATATGAAAATCGTCACTCAACCCTGTAATTGTAATTTTCAGCACCCGCTTCTATCTCAGCGTGTATTAAAGTTTTACATATTGTCGCGCCTTCCCCTATTTCAAGCCATGTACCGGAACTTCGAGAAATGGGTTACAAGCGAACCCAAAGATATTTTATAATATTCACTTTATTTTCTCGACTCATTATCGTTTCATAGTGAAATATCTGTGCAGAAATTCTTCGGTTGAATATTGTCAAGGTATTGCAATAAATGGCTTTCAGCTTAGAATATAGTTACAAATAAAGTCTTATTTTTGGTGCTACAAATATTTCACTGGATCTTTCGACGCGTAGACAGTTTACGGTTGAGGCCATACATGGCTCACCCTGCACCATTGCGCGCTAAAACTCCAGTGACTCATCACGGCTCAGTACAATTCACAGCATAACTCTTCCTCCTTTTTATAGCGAGAAGGTGACGTCACAGACTTTCTGAAAACCAGCAGAAAATACTGGAAGCCGAAGCTTGGAGAAACATCCCCGAGAGTTTCTGCTACATCTCGCCGTTTTTCATTATTGTTTACGCATCCAACTGCGATGTCTTTAACATTCCAACTCCATTATCGCATACCACAGCGAACCTGAGAGCGGTAACGTACACGACGACAATGTCGCCGCATGATACGTCTTATAGTGAGCAGGAGGCTGAGACGGCAAGTAAACTGTTAAGGGACACGGGAAGAAGGAAATTTCCAACGTCTATATTTCTGTATAGATTTTTGAGTTCCACCCAAAAAGTCCAAGTCAAGATTCAACCGGAAATATGTTTTGAGGTCCCCTAAGTACAAACATTTTTTATAAAAAGTGTGTGTGTCCGTGTGTCCCTCTAGGTCAAAAACGGAAATTCGGTTAAATACCAAACTTGGTAATAATTACAGGCAGCATCTTTCAGGGACAAGAAGATTTTCAAGAAAATCATCTTCACCTCAAACTATCCTTTACTTTTTTTGGAAAATTTTGTTTTTCTCAAAAATGGCTCTATGATTTTCGTTAAAAACCCGATATTAAAAATAATTAAATTACAAAATGTATTTCTTGAAAAGTCTGGGAATAGCTCTAAAGTACTGTTCATTCTGAATACATTTTTCATAACTGGTAAACTGTAAGATATAGAAAACGATTAATAAATAATGTAGATCTTGTTAAAACATACTTTTTATGTTTTATACTGGTTTACGTAGTTAACGATTTCCGAGATATACCTTATTGGTTTCAGTTATAAAAATATTGAACTTTTCTCAGGAAATCGTCAACCGAGTCATACATCTTCTGTTTTACTCTTGGCTATGAAACGGACCAAATTTCGATGACAATCGCATAGCAATAGCTTTTAAAATATTTGACAATGTGTTTACCCTAATGTGTTCCCTTGTTTTCCTTGTACTTGTAAGGTACTAAATAATAAGACCACTTCTGCTATGGTTTACCTTAATTAGCAGGATGTAAAAAGAAGAAGAGCCTTTTGTAGAAATAATTTGAGAAAGTCACGTGAATGAAACGCGTCAGATTTTTATTGTTATTGTTAGATAGGGTACATATATTAAGTATTTGTTGTGAATAATTTGCATGCATTATGTACTATTTGATTATAAATAAAATCCAGGCTCCAAATGGTACATTTATAATTTCTTGTCATCATAAAACATTTACTATAAAACGATATTAAACAATCTGACAGGGAACCCCAAACTTTTACAAAGGACTTAGTTCCTATATCTCACACCTCTAAGTCTCCTTGCATAGTCAGAGCAGATCGGATCCAGATTCCATTGGAATGACAATACTTCAGCAAACTTCATGAAATAAAGTCAATAAACATCCAGAATGTTCTCTACAACAAATTATGTTAAAATACTTGGATTAAGAATAAGCTGTACAAAACTGAAAGATTCTTATTTAACACCATCGAATTGTGATTTGTGCATGACCCTTCCTACAGTTAAAGATGCTAGTGCCCAAAATACTGTTACGCCAGAAAACAACATAAACTTTCAAATTCCAGTGCATTAACACTTACTACAGGAAAAGTTCGTGTAAAGTACTTTAAAGGGATCTGTGTATATAATTGCATAATATAACATAGTTATTGACATGTTATGCCGAATTTGTTTTTAATTCTATTTGGGTAATGTTATTCCTATTTAAAGCATGTTAGTTTACCAATAGTTATTTAGTGCATATTGTAATCAACAAATCACTCTTTTCACAATGTATTTGCTACTTACGGATACAATATGCCATTGTTGCATAAGTGTCTGTTGAAATTTGTTTATGTAATCTCTATAAGATCTAGGAGTTCCGCGACTTAAAATAAAAAGAAGGAGTTTATAAATAAAAAGTTGGGGGATACTTTACAAGGTGTGACGAGGAGGCGAGCAAAAGGTTCACCAATGCGCATGCACAAGCAGAGAAACGACAAATGACTACAAGCCCTATTGCTTCTTGCATAGCAGACAATATTCGCCTCATTTGTCACTATCATAGCCAACCTGTGTAAATAATCCCTAGATATCTACACAGCAAATAATATGGAAGAGATTAA
This sequence comes from Hymenopus coronatus, assembly GCA_030762935.1. Classification (NCBI taxonomy): domain Eukaryota; kingdom Metazoa; phylum Arthropoda; class Insecta; order Mantodea; family Hymenopodidae; genus Hymenopus; species Hymenopus coronatus. The sequence goes on along the minus strand of CM060897.1, from coordinate 121,352,865 downwards.
CAACCGGTCATTTTTTGTAAAGTCCTGACCAGCTTTCTCTCGGGTTTTTATTGTTTTACAGACGAGTAGAATTTATTGTAGTGTGAGAAGGAAAGGTTATATGTCCTTGGCGATATTCTTACATATTATAACGGTTTTAGAAATGGCTCGTCCGACTAATAAGACAGATCTGTCAGTTTAGCTCAATTATGTAGAGGCCTGTCTTCAACTATTATTTGACGAGGGTCTGCTGAGAACAACGTTATGCTCCGAATGCAGACCGTCCTGCGTCCCATTAAGAAATGGGATCGCACCTTTCCTGAGTTTTGCACCAGGTAGCATAATATTAAAACAGATCCATATTTTTACGACTTACAATAATTATCTAGTAATTAACTATACTTGTTATTCTTTTTTAGAACTGGACATGAAAAAGTCACATACTCTGTGTGAAAATGTTCGAGAGGGGAAGGCTCATGCCCGGATATTCTCTTTTCTTCACCCACTGCTTGTTTACAAGCAGGTTGGAAACCAAATTGTGAGATTGTATTATACCGGTTAGTGAAACAACAACAACAATTATACATGTATTAGGCCTACTGGCCTGTTACGGTCTCATTCCATCTCTTCATCGGATGGCCCCTTGTGGTCTGTAATTTTATATTTGACGTGGAATGTTAGATGCAGGCATTCTGAGGTTTTGGGAGCTCCAATTTCAACAATAATTTTGAATGTTTTTCTATTGTTGAATCAATTTTCAATTCTTTCATATCTATATTCTTTATTCTACTTGTTTTGTTAGACTTGCAAGCAATTTTCAAGTCTTTCAATTGATTGCTAACCAAGAGAAAGCAAGTCTAGTGGTGGAGCTGCCATCTTTAGCCCCTGAACAGACATAGGACACAGAATTTACTCTCGTATAATAATACAAATAATAATAATAATAATAATAATAATAATAACAATAATAATAATAATAAGGCAGCGTCTATATAGGGGTGGAATTTGATGGGAATATTTCATGTTTACATTTGTGAATATTTGTGGCATAGTGACACCGAGAATCGTACAGCAGAGCCTTTCCAGGAACTTGTGAAAGACACAGTTAAGCTAGGTTTGGTTAACGTAGCGTACAGAGCCAGTCATCGTAATTTAGAGACAGTGTACATAGTTACAGAGTTAGTGTAATTTATTGACGAAGGATACTGTTGGCGACATTGCGTTAACTGATACAGGAATGATTTGGATGCACTTCATTCTTCAGTATAACCACATGAGCAGAAATTAAATAAATAAAGGTCTATAAACCGTATGTTATGTTAAAAAGAATCGGATATGTTCTATTCTCATGACTTTTTTTAGCTATTCCACAAACAAACTTTCTTATAAAATATTATTCTTTTATCTACGTCATGCTAATCAAGTTAAATATTGCCAGAATTGGTCTTATTACTTGCTTATTTTTAAGTAGAAGGGAAATAAGGAGATGCACTAAGCTAAAGCGTTAGCATCTTTTAAAAGCCAGTGTTAAGTGAAACAGTTGAAATCGGTTCTATTTGCTTTCTAGGAGTAAACAAAAGAGACACGAAAAGAAAGATATCTCCCGTTTGAGAAAAGTTTAAGTACCTTAAAACTGAAAACAATAACTTGGAACATCTCAAAAACTGTTAACTATACAAAAAAAATCTGTGTTTTAAAGTGGTCTACATGTTTGTATAGTAATCTTTGTCTATCTCTTACGGTTTGCCAGTTACACAAAAGACATCCAGAATACAGAGGTCTTAAGAGCATGTTCCCAGAAAATTCAAAATATACATTTCCTTTATTATGAAAATATCTTAAAATATGATATTTTAATAGAAATCGCCAGAGCCATTTTTGGGAAAATAAAATTTTTCGAAAAATTGTATGTATGTATGTATGTATGTATGTATGTATGTATGTATGTATGTATGTATGTATGTATGTATGTATGTATGTATGTATGTATGTGTGTGTGTGTGTGTAGGTAGGTAGGTAGGTAGGTAGGTAGGTAGGTAGGTAGGTAGGTAGGTAGGTAGGTATGTATGTATGTATGTATGTATGTATGTATGTATGTATGTATGTATGTATGTATTATATATTTATTTCTCTGCAAGTGGGTATCACCCGGTGGCAGAGTTATATATGTATACAAGATATATAAACAATAAATCACAGCTGTAAGTTTATGGCTTTGTAAGCTAGACATAATAGTTATTTACAACAAATAAGTTATTTACAACAAATATGAAAACATTAATTTTTCTCTCAATTCAGATTAATTAATTTCATAATTAGAATCACCAAACAAGTTAACATTTGTATTTACAACAATATAAAATCACAAGCATTTCATTTAAGGAATATTTACAAAAAATTATCCAACATTAATATCAATATTTTTCCTAAATTTCTTCAGAGACAGAGGACAACCCCAAAAGGCTGCTCCAGGCAATTTATTCCAGTCTTTTATGGTTCTATTTACAAAGGAGAACTTTCCCACGTCAGTTCTGTATCTTCTACCCTTAATTTTGAACGGATGATCGTTTCGTGCATAGTAAGTTGGGTTTTCCAGTTTGTCAGTAACGTCCTCCTATGCGTTTAAGCCAGCGTAAGCTTTAAATAAAGCGCACAACCTCTGTTTCTCACGCCTAACTTTCAACGGCTCCCATTTTATCTCCTCAGCATTTGTAGGCCCAAAATATTTACCCCTTTTTATGAATTTTATAGCCCTTTTCTGGATCTTTTCTAACGAATCAATTTGATTTACTCTATACGGGTCCCAACAAGTTACTCCAAATTCCATGACCGGCCGCACTAAAGACTTGTACGCGATTTCCCTGGACTTTGCACTCCCCTTTTTTAAAATTCTCATTAGGAAGTGCAGTGTTTTCCACGCTTTCTTAGATACAGAATTCACCTGCTCGTCCCATCCAGCGTTACTCGCCAAGTAAACTCCCAAGTATTTGCAGCTGTCCACCTGTGGAATTTTTCCCCACCCATGTGATAGTTTTGCAGAATGTTTTCCCTAGATCTATTAAATGCAATTGACTTACTTTTGCCAGCGTTAATTTTCATTTTATTTGCAGCAGCCCAATCACTAATTTCATTTAAATCACCCTGAAGAGCAGTCTCATCTTCAACATTTCTAATTTTATTGTAAATAATACAATCGTCTGCAAACAATCTTATCTGGCATTATATTAACAGTTATGTCATTTACAAAAATAAGAAAAAGTAACGGCCCCAGTACTGAGCCTTGGGGTACGCCCGAGCTTACCATACCCCTCTCAGATAGCTCCTTGCCTATTTTTACCCTTTGCGATCTTCCTTCCAAAAATTGTTTAACCCATAGAACTACGCGTTTATCAATTCCTGTAGCAGTTAGCTTCTGGATAAGTAAATTATATGATACAACATCAAAAGCTTTGGAAAAATCTATCACCACTGCATCTGTTCTTCCCCCTGCATCCACCTCCTCTGCTAAATCTTGAAATAATGACGTTATCTGACTTTCACACGAGTATCCAGGTCTAAACCCATGTTGCGCTTTATTGAACCACTTTTTGTTTTCTAATTCCTCCCGTATATATTCCACAATTAAATGTTCCATCAATTTGCACACTACTGAAGTTAGGCTGACTGGTCAATAATTATTTTTGTTTTATTTCCCCCTTTATGAATTGGAACTACAATCGCGGTTTTCCAGTCTTCTGATAAGGCACAGTTATTTATTGACATATTAAATAAAAGCATTAGGTACGGAATCATGCAAAGATATTTGGGGAAGTCTTCGAGTAGCATCCTCGGAAGATACTGGACTTGAATATCAAGTTTAGTATTTAGCTAACTTTTCGATTTTGAGCTATGCTGTCCAGACAAACACGGACATAATTTTAATGTTTTTTTATCCAGGGGGTCTCAAAATATGTATTTCCAGTGAAATATGGATATTGAAATTCTTGGGTGAAATATAATACCTTCTCTATCCACTATATACATAGTACATACGGGCTAGAAAAAGTACAAAATATTCAATAGCATGAAATTATAGTTAAAAGTGATTTTAAACACATATTGAGACACCTTGTCCTTCCACTTTACATATTCTTCAAAATGCGGCAGCGGCTTTATTATCTTGTTTCCAGGAGCGCTTTGAAAGGACTCGTAAGTTCTCCATTTTGTGATTGTTTATTAACAACTGAACACATACATGCTCGCAATGTACGCAACACTAGCCATGGCATTCTATAAATAGCATTTTCAAACCAAAGAAACTCAATAAATTTTCAAAACACCAAAAACAAAAAACCGACATTACTTATGAGACAATCTAATAATATGAATTGTGTGTTTTAACGAGTTCTACATTTTTTGTTAACTAGGCAAGTTTTGTCTATCCCTTACGGTTTACCAGCTATGTAAATTTCCGCAAAATTCATCTAAAATACAGATGGCTTCAGAAGCTATTCCCAGGAAATTCCAAGATATACATTTATTTTTCATGTAATACTTTTAATATATGACATTTTAAGAAAATTAAAATTTTCTAAATTTTTCCACGGAAAGGGTAGTTGGGGTATTCGGTATTTAATGGACTTTTCGTTTTGAGCTATGTTGCCCAGAGACAGACACACACACACACATACACACAGACACACACGGACATTTTATTAGTTTTTTTTTTTTGATTCAGGGGGTCTCAAACACATATATTTCCGTTGAAATCTCGGTATCGAATTTTTAGTGGAATACAATACCTTCTCTATACACTATGTACATAGTATACTTAAAGAGAAAGTAATATGCACTGGACCATATCACGGTGCTTGGGCTATTAATTGGTGCCGGTGGAACAACTGCCAAGTTGCTGACACCCGCAAGATGCTAGACTTACACACCATAGACATTAAATCTGGGGTGAATAGCTGTCTAAAGGAATCATCTTTATAGTCTTCATTGTCAATTATGTTCTTATTTAATGATCTTCCACTATTTCACCTGTAAATATATAACCTGAATTTTGATACTGTACATTGTATATTGCCCTATTTCTTATTGCTATATTCAACCATTTGTATATGTTCTTGTTAATGTTTTTATTTGTTAAGCTTTGTCCATAAGGCAACCTTGCAATAAAATAGTCTATGAAAATAAACAAAAATATCTAAAACCGTACTTCGGAAAAGTATTCGCTCAGTTTGGATTTAGAAAAACTCGCCCGTTACAGCCAAAATTAGTCTTATTTTACGATCTGATATACATTGAAAGGACTACTTAATCATGATTAATGTAACGTGGGCAAAGAATCGCTTTTTATATGAGTAGTAACACTATATAAATAATAGTAACGGTAATGTGCTGCAGATAGAGTGAATGTTGCTGCTGATATTTCGATATCGCATTTTGGTGCCGAATAAAACACTTACTGTACTCTAGGCAGACAAAGTAAAACTTTGTATTTCAGGAGGAAGGAAAAAGTAACCTTTGTGAAGAATACTTTTCGTGTAATAAATATTTTAATTTATTGAGTGTGAAAATGCGCGCCAAAGCCTGGTTTAAAACTGTGTAAAATTTCACAGCCACAATGTTCACCCCCAGGATATGCTTTTTGTTTCTGTTTTCCTATCGCCTCCCTTACGCTGGATTCCCTTCTCTGTTGGACTTACCCCCCGAGGGCGGTTAGGGGTTGGGTTATGGCCTGTTTCCAACCGCATCTGGCTCATGCATTAATATCCGTATACTTTTCAAAAATTACACAACAAAAGTTGTTTGCATATTCCAGCTTAGAAGGTTTTTTTTTCAAGAGATATATCACTAAACGGTATAGACAGGAAATAAAATCGCAATATAACTAGCATACTCCTTGATATGCTTCTGTTAAACCAAGAATTAGTTAAAACAGTACAAATAAAAGCTTTTTAGCAATTCTTGAATTCTTTTGGCAATTAAGGGGCAAATGAATGCTTTGTTTTAGCGCTTTGGTTAAAAATGTGGATTTTTAGACTTTCGGAGCACAAAAGATACCATACTTACTTTAAAGAATCATATTATTTGCGATCTTTGTTTCTCATAAGACAGATATAACATATGTTGATAACGCCATGTTAAAGTGCTTCATTAAATGGATTCCTATGTCAAACTTTTAAGCCATTTTTCTGTGCTTCATTTCCACATTTATAATAGTGAATATGAACAGCCGTCTTGGTAATTAACTGTTATTGAATACAATTCGAAAGAAAATGTTTTAGATAATAAAGTAAAAAATAAACAAATAAACTAAAACATCTAATGTGTTTCATTCACACGACTTCAGAATTTTCTACATTTCTGTATCAAATTATTGTTAAAAAGCTTACTCCTCTAATTACTTCATGCTAATCGAGACAAACATTAACAGAAATATTCTTATTACTCGCTTCCTTATAAGCAAAAGAAGAGGGACTATTCTAGGCTAAAGCGATAGTCAAATATTTTAAAAGCTGTCGCTAAGTGACAAATTCGTTTCTTTGCACGGCCAGGATTTGAGAAATTGCCGTATGAGAAAACTTTTTGTAGTTTAAAATTGAAACCAATTATGAGGAATATCTCGGAAACGGTCAACTGTACGAAAAAATAAAAGTATATGACATAAACTGTGTTTTAACGAGATCTGTGTTTTTTTATGCAATAAGTTTTGTTTATCTCTTACAGTTTACTAGTTATGCAAAAGTCATATTTTAAAAATATTTACATGACAAATAAAACATATATATCTTCTATTTTCTGGAATAGCTTCTGAAGACCTTTTAATTCTGAACGAATTTTGCCAAATTTTGCTTAACTGCTAAACCGTAAGAGATAGACAAAAACCTACTACACAAAAAATGTAGATTTGGTCAAAACAGCGCAATTTATGTGCTTTACGTTTTTGTTGTGGAGATGACCGTTTCCGAGATATTCCTCGTTATTGTAAAGTACCTATACTTTTCTCAGAAGTGTCCGTTTTTCTTTTGCTTTACTCCTGGCCAAGCAAAGAAGTGATTTGCAATGACAATCGCATAACATAGGTATTAAAACATTTGACTATTACTTTAGACTAGTGCATTCCCTTAGTTTCCTTCTACTTATAAGGAACTAAGTAATAAGAACATTCTACAAATGTTTATCTTAATTAGCATTGTGTGGCGAGAAGAATAATCTTTTGTAAGAAGTTTGTAGAGAAGCTAGAAAATGTCATGTGAGTGTAACATATCAGATTTTTTTTAGTTTGAGTTGCACTACATTGGCAGAGGAATTCGTTTGACTATTACACATCGGATTTTTGAGCACAGACCATATCTTGCACATGCCCTGTATGTACTTTATCGCCCATTTTTCTCTTCTCTTAGATCTCTCTCCTATTTTGCCGGCATCGTGACCACCAAGAGAGCTTTGCAAATCCTGGTAAATCCCTGTTGAAGGCTCTTTTCAGTCCCCTCTCTCCATGTCTGTTGACCACAAAATATATTAGGACTGTACAAGACTTTCCATCAGCCTTTACTTTCCTCCCAAGGGATTGTGCGTGCGTGCGTGCGTGCGTGCGTGCTCGAGCCTCAAGCCTGCTTTATTAAGATAACAAAAAACCATCGGCACAGGAGCACTCATCAATCTGTTTAACGTAAACACTGTTACATTAATCATCCAGGCAAATTTGCTCTAAGGTAGTTTACAATAACCCAGTCTAGTTCATAAACTTATCATACTCAGTGGCGGCTCCCATTAAATGCAGATTATAGTTGTAAGAAACGAAATGGGTACCGGGATTGTTGACAGAGTTATCAAACTGCCGTCCACTCCAAGTTACGAGGGCCATCCAGAAAATAACAGACGATTTGGCATAAATAAATAATAGTAAAAGATATCAACATAAAACGTTATTTACAAAGTTACAGTACCTTCTCTATTTCTCAATGTAATTTGCATTCTGTCAAGATATTTATTTTCACATGGTATCAGTTTTTCAATGCCGATATTACACTTTTCTACCACCAAAGAACTTATTCGTTTTTTGAATGAACAAAGTGTTCGGCCAGTCGAATTTTATTGCAAATAACCAAAGTGTATAGTGATAATGCAATGAACGAGTCTTCAGTGAGGAAATGGCGCATAATTTACGAGTAATCAAGGAAGAACCAGAGTGAGCGAAAAAGACCAGAATGGAATTTCATCAATCGTTATGGGGGAATTGAAAGCAAATATTGAAGAAAGAATTCACTTTGGGCACCATTCATGACTTTTGGGATGAAAAAAAATGTTGCAACCGGTGAAAACCTCAACATCCTCAGATCTTTAGTGGCGGTGGAAGATTATAACATAGGGTTCCATCCGTAAGTTGGGTTATGAATTACACACTTTTATTCATTATCACATTTTTACAACCCTAAGAAAATATTCAGCTTCCATTATTAACGTATGCTTAAAACTCGCTGAACTTATTAAATTATACTCATACAAAGCATTTAATAGTTAATTCTTTATAATTACTTGCCTCCAAATGTTCTTTGCCACACCCAACATAATGACGTCTTATACAGTATTAGCTTTATATGTCCCCCGTAAACTCCTGGAATAAATAATGCACGACTACTTCCGTGGTCGAGTGGTCAGCGAGCTGACTTCTCATCCGGAAATCCCGGGTTCGATTCCCGGCTAGGGCGGGGAATTTTTCTTTAACCAGAATTAGTCCCTATCCCCCACAGAGTCTGGAAGTATGAAAGTGAGAGTGAATGTGCGTGTGTTTATTAATATAAGATTGATTATTCTAATGTTCTAAAAAAAACTTGCAGTAATACGAGCTGTTTAAAGCCCCCGATATAACCATTGAAAAATAAACAAAAAAATAATGCACCTTTCGTTCCCGTAAGAAGCATTGTTCCTTCCATTCTTCCTTAAATGTTCATACACGTTTCCATGGATTCTTATAATTTGAAGCAGCCATTTCACTATGACAAACAGTCCACAACTGCATGTCTCAGGGAAGGAGTGAATAGACTGCAACGTTACGTCATAGCCCGCGCCGTCCTCCCCTGATTTAGATGCTGTATTCGCGAGTACAGGTTTGGAGACGTCTAGTATAGTGTATTCAATTACGAGTTGTGGCTTCTTAATTGATGATGACTGGTGATTAACAGCGCTCAACTTCTAGGTCAGATATAAAAATAATATCAAAAATAAGTAAAAACAACATAAGAGCCACGGGAGAGATGTATTTGCAACTAAAGAGGTAAAACTAAAACTAAATGCTCATAACTAAAAGTCACATGTGTAAAAATGTTAAAAAACCACTAGCTACCGCTACATGATCCTGACAGGAAAAATAAAACTAAATCCTGAATTTTGAAGTCACATTTAATAAAGGTTTAAAAAACTCTTCTACCGATCTGGTATAAGGGTCACTATTTGTATTTTTATACTACTAATAAAAAAAACCAGTAATGTGTCATTGAATATTGCTTATCTGTTTCTCGAAATATTCTCCTTTATGAACAATACCATTTTGCTTGCATTGGAGCCATTTGTCACTGCATTTTTTCCCAATCTGCTTCAGACACCTCCAAAACATGATTTTTGAACGCTTCAACGACTTCCTCTGCCGACGAAAATGAGATACAATGAAAATTATCTCCGAAACTTCTGTAAGTTCTAAATATTGTGAAAGTTATAATTGCCAAACATTTACACCGACAACTTTAAGTTATGGTATTGAGAGGTAAATTTGCAGTAAAATCCAAAATAGTAAGAAATAAATCAATTGAACAGGAGTGGCATTCGAATTATCTTGAATTCAATATCAGTTATATGAAAGATAAAAATATCCAGAAAAAGGTATAAACATTTCAAGGGATATGTGGAATAATAAAAAGGACATTCTAAGAAGGAAATTTGTAGTACCCGCCCTACTCTATTGTAGTGAGAGATGGTTACTTGGAAATAAAAAGTAAAAGACAGTCGCCTGAAATCCTGAATATTCTTTACAACAGTTGCTCTTGTTTAGTGTCATGGAGAAGGTAAATTGTTTTTGAGTCGAGCTACGTAAAGCATAAATCTGGTAAACCACTGACCAGTGGTGAAGAAACAATAGCGCAGAATGTGTATTATAGGATTTGTGAGAAATATCTAATATTTACCATAAAAGAAGTGGTGAAATTAATTTCTGAGTTCACCCATGTTTCTGCTACAAGAATAAACAGTGCTCGTAACAGGGGCCGGGGGAGAAAGCTTATGAAATAAGAAATGCAGAGAAAGTAACCATTTTGTGAAGAATGCTATTCGTGTTCAATTTGATAAATGTTTATAGTAAATTAATTTTGATCCTAATTTGACTAGTTTTAGATGAACCATATATTATTAAAGGTGTGAAATTGGATTCAAATTTGTTAATTTATAATTTGTTGCATTATATGTATCGCGTGTATTCGCCACGTGGTCGTTTAAGTATGCCTACTATGCGTATACATTTTCTTGGGCGCTCATCTCCCTAGCCTTCATTTAGTATACGGAATATTGAGTAATACGGTAGATATCAGCAGCTAGATGCGCGGTAAACTTCCGTGCTGATGACGTCAGCTGGTGTGGTGGTCGCTGGTTGCTCTCATTACAATGACAGTGTTTATGAGGATTTTGAGTGCTTCTTGTGAGTGTTGTATGTGATGGATTCAGTTATGAAAAGGGATGATCGTTTCTCTCCAGATAATTTCCGCATTTGTTGCATACATTTTGACGAGGAAGATTATGAACGAAATTTAAAAGAGGAACTTCTCAAACTTGCTCGTACAAAGATTAAAAAGCATTACTGTACCACATTTAAATTTAAAGTTGTCTAATTACTTGTATCAGAAAGTTAACAGCCCTAAGAAAAGAGGACAAAACGACTTTTAAACAGATATGTAAAATAATAGTAAATGTTGTATTAGAAGAAACATACAGCAATTCTGAAGTAAATATAGTAAATATCTCCGAAAATTCCGTTACACAGCACCTACAAATATAGAGGACATTACATCTTAAGTTTAAGCACTTAGAAGGCACAATTTAAGATTAGAGAAGAAAGTAACACGACTAGAAAATGAATTGCAAAAAGTACAATCCGAAATGTATAAGTTAAAAAGCGTTGAATGTGCATTCCAGCAAATGTTCTCATTTTGCCAGTAGCAAGTTTTACTTACAGGTAGATATAAAAATTGAGACACTGATGACATTTCAAAGGAAATCATTTTGAGATGCATGTCTAAGAAGGCATATGATTATGTGAAAGAATGCCTTAAATATCCTTTCTATAACTATCAAAAGACTGTAACGGGATTTTTATGCGTTAATAACCCCGTGTTGTGAGGTTTTATAGAACGAGACTTTATATGGTGGTAGTTTGTAGTTTACACCGCACGTCGGACAGTCATATGTAATAGGAATTTTACGTTGATCAACTCCACTACACTCACGTACCTGATACTGAAGCTCTTCTTAGATGGGTTGCCATGGCGTTGCTCAGTCTTGCATGATAATTGACTCTCTGGCGTGGATTTGGCAAGTGGGAGGATTTGTTAGGAATGATCTTTTAATTGTTAAGAAAACACTTGTGAACTTTTATTGTTATTTATTCTATAAGGAGATTCCAAAACAAGCACCTTGCTGTACACTGCTATTCTGCTGATTGGTACTCTTACCACTCACTCACACGTACTCTCAATTACACTGTTTCTACGTTAAGTACATGGCACAGTTCACTCTCAAGTAATCACGAGCCGACTATTAAATAGGTGAGCGACGTTACTTTAATGCACTAACAGTTTCTTCTTATAACAATCTTCGCGGACAAAGTTTTACAGTTGCTCGTCATTACTTCGCGAACAGAGTTGTTTTTACAGAACGACGACCTACCGCATCTCTTGGACAGATTCTTGGCAAAACGACGTCGTCTCCGGGCAGATTCTTGACAAAACGACCTTGATGTGTCGAAACCTACTTCTTTTATACTAAAAACGGTGTCATGGTGGCTCCTTCCTGATTGGTTAGAAAGTCCGCCAAAATGACACCATGTGACCCAAAAACCATTGCGAATCTCCCAGAATACGTCATAATAACCACGTGATACTACGAATATAAAGCAGAAGTCCTCTCGTGGACTGCCTCTGTATAAGAAATTCGTACGTGACACACAAAAGAAGCGACTTGTCACCCTTCTCTGCAGTCTGGCGTCAGGATTCTGTGTAGCTTTCAAGTCAACTGACTTCTTGGTTCCTATGTATACAAATTAATAAATGTTAACTTTCTTTACTTATATACATCACGATAATTAATAGAATGATTGTCATTATTACGACGAGGCTAATTAACGGTCTCAAGATGCTTAGCCCAATTCATCATATCACAGGAATCATTAAATTAAATGTGTACCTATTACAACAGAAGGCAAGTTCTGTTAGCGAGTATGAGAAGGATCTTGTTCTAAGCTTTGATGAGATGAAAGTGAAATCCGGTTTTTAATACGACAACACAGAAGACACAAATTGCTGTCTGCAGCTCAGCAGGAAAGTGGAAACCACCAACATACTATAATTTTGATGAGACCGTAGCAAAAGAATTACTAACAGACATTGTTCAAATGGTCGAAAGGCAGGTTTCAAAATCCATTCGTTAGTCTGTGATATGGGAGGATCAAATAGGAAATTACTCTCTAACCTTGGAATTATTATAGAGAAATCCTACATCTCGCATTCTGCTATAGAAGCTAAAAATCGCCGCTTACGGGCTTTCTGTGACATTCCTCACGTATTGAAATTATTTAGAAACCATTTATTGGATGAAGGATTTCTTTTCCATAATGGTAAGGAAGTCACAAAAAATGTTTCTGAAAAGCACGTTTATGATAAAAAATGCTATGACTTACACCACAATTTCATGTTACTTATAGGTACTGAAAGGCAAAAATTTTGTCCTGCCATTTATTAGGCTGAAGAATGTGAACAAGAGAAAATCAGAACAATGGAAAATATCTAGAATCAAACGCACTGATTTGGCGAGAAAGAAACTGAGAAAAGTGTGCTACAACTGAATAAATAATATGTAAATATGTACATGAAGCAGAATACACTACATCGGGTAATATATTTTGTTGTACACCTACTGTTTTTTCCGCAATACTTACAAATGTGTTGAATTATTTATTAATCTAGCTTTAAACTCTGTTAGGATGCTGTTATCAAACAGAAAAATTCCAGCAACATACCTAAACAACTGAGAGCAACATTTAGCTAGCGTGAGATATAGGGGCATATGGTGAGCCTTTATATTTAATATTTTAAACAATTGTTTCTTTAGCTTCAATAATTTAAATCTACTGGTTAGAGTTGAAAGTTATCTGTTTTATTTGCAATTTTATAGGAAAAATCTGTATTTGTGTCTTTACTCAGCACCATTGCTTTTAATTTAACAATGACCAGCAGTAAGCACGCCTTGGCTGAGTATATACACCAGATGACGTCACGGCCAGTGTGTGCGAGAGAGAAACATGCGGGTGATACCTACCGTATACTCAACTTACCGTGATTTAGTAGGTTTCGCGCCATTTCGGAAGAAGAACATGGCCACCACATTCTTTTTAATTTCTCCACACGTACAATCTGCATAGACTATAGAGGAGGTATTGTAATATATTAAAAAATTCGATACCGAGATTTCTCCCTTGAAATACATGTTTTCGGACCCTCTAAACCCAAAATAGGCATTTTTAGAAAAATGTCCGTGTGCGTGTGTGTGTGTGTCTCTATGGCAGCACAGCTCAAAAATGAAAAGTCCGTTAAATACCAAACTGGATATTTAACTTCAGTATCTTCCAGGGATGCGACACAAAAATTTTCAAGAAAATCCCCCCTACCACAAAACTACCCTTTACATGGAAACATTTTCGAAAATTTTTATTTTCTAAAACATGGCTCTAACAGTTTTGATTAAAATCTCTCATATTTAAGATATCCACATGACAAATAAAATGTATACCTTCAATTTTCTGGGAATAGCCCCTAAAGACGTGTTTATTTTGGATGAATTTTGCGGAATTTTGCATAACTGGTAAACCGTAAGAGATAAACAAAACTTACCCACAAAAATGTAGAGCTCGTTAAAATGTTATACAATGTTATATACATTTTTTTCGTGGAGGTGACCGTTTTAAGATATTCCTTGTTATTAGTTTCAGCTTTAAATTACTTATACTTTTCTCATACGGAGGTTGTAAACTCCTGTCCTTACAGACAAAGGTACTCCAATCACATAGTAATCAGCTTTTAAAAGATTTGACTATCGATTTAGCCTATGATATTCCATCATTTCCCTTTTACTTATTAGGAAGTAAGTAATTGCTGATTTTTTTCCGATTAGCATTAAGTAAATAGAAGAATAAGCTTTTTAACAATAATTTATTGCAGAGATGTACAGTAAGTCATGTATATGGAGCACATCAGAGATTTTATAACACAGTCCCGGAGTCTTGTGGGAATTGTATTCTTCTTTCTTTCTTTGTTTTCCTTTTTCTCCAGTTGCTTAGTATTTATTTTGTTTTTCTATTATTTACCGTTTTCTTTTTACTTACTACCTGTCCTATGTTACCGGTGACGAAAGCTCGCACTAACTGTTACGTCATACACTGGACAGGCGTTGTAGAAAATCAGTGTGCATTAAACGAGTGTTTGAATATGTGGTGTATTAAATGAAGGTGTTCACTTATCGTGTACGATTCCCTATTACAGCATTGCTGACATTACATTAGGTGAGTTACAATAACTCCAATAACTAGTGCCTACTGTTTAGTATTAATGAGATAAATGGAAAGTCAATATAACTGTCCACCGTTTATAGCATTACGTGACGGACTGTGCAATGCGCTCAATCGCGCAATTCCCCGCGACCCCTCAATAGTCAACATTCGTTAGACAACAGCAACACTAGCGACACAAGCGTCAGCGGTAGCTTGAACTCGAATGGGCTATACACATACATACACACATTTGCAAACACACAAACAATCAAGCCCAAGGCAGGACTTGAACCACGATCCCCTGCGCTACGAAACACCAAAGCTAGGTACTTTAGCGAGCGCGGTCATGGGAACTGGCATATTGAGACAAGAAGTGCGCCATATAGCCTGACACCGTAGGAAGGTTTCATGCTGTTTGTAGATTCCAGTTTCCTTTATAATCCAGCTAATTCGTGGCAGATTAAATAATCTATTCACCATATTGGCCGAGGGCCTTAAAGAAAGAAATCTTAGTTTACAATGTGAAAATACAGGCGTGCATGCTCACCCTTCTCCCCTCCCCCTGGGCCCACGCTTCCCCGTAAAACCAGGGCAAAAGGAATCAGAAGCCAAGTAGTGACCGGGCCCGATGCTGCTTAACTTGACCAGCCACTTACGGACTGCCAATTAAAGGAAGCATGCCATCTAGTGAGCAAAACGATAGTAGAAAGGTACCAGTTGCGGAGTGGGCCAAGTGTACAGTGGGCCAAACTGTGACCAAGCCCAATGCTGCTTAACTTTTCGGGTTAGTGTGTCCAGGGCAGAAAACCTTCGAGCAGAGTATTTATGCCACGAATGGCGGAAGGATATAAAAGTGCACTGGTGCCTGGGGGTTTGTTTTGGCGCAGATTAACTTGGGAGAATAGACAACACATTAATTATTGTTGATATGAGCTACCGGGTTAAAGCACATTAAAACTTATAAAAAGAAATAAATAGAAGGATAAACCCGTATAAACACTGTATTTAGAAGAACGATTAAAGAGTCATGTGAGCGCAACACATCAGACTGGTTTTTATTTCTTTTTGTAACTTATAATAAGTTGAAAAACAAGCAAAAATTTGAATTCGGGTTAAATGTTTTGTGCAACTCTGTGCAATAGTACTTCGGTGATATCTAAAGTCTCAAAACAAAACCACCTTTAACAGTTCAATTCCAAAAATAACTTAAGGACACCAGGAAGTGAACTTCTGCAAAAATAAAAGTTTTTTGTTTTCCATTCTAAAAAAATAGTATAGATCTGTAGCTTTGAAATTATATATATATATATATATATATATATATATATATATATATATATATATATATATATATATATAAGGAATATGCCCTTTAAATTAGCGTTTAAATACATTTTGGCTAAAAATTATGCAAAAAAAGGGCATCCAAATTGGTGAAAATATGAAGACAGCATTCTTAAGAAACGATATGTGTCAACTCTCGGATACAAAAATGCAGCTTATATAGTACATAAAAAGCCATCTAAAAAGAGGAAGAGGCAAGCTGCAAATAATACAAATATGAGGAATATGGAGCTGGCATGTTTTGCATGAGCAAATTTACACTTTTAACTTTAAACTCAATTTCCCATAACTTCAGTTTTTAACCATTCAAGTACACCTTTTGAGAAAACTTTTAAAGATATTTACATGAAACTTTTACTCTACATGTATAATTACTGTTTTAAGTGGTTTACTCATTTGTTAATAACGTGTAAAAAATCTAATGTGATCCATTCACATAACTTTCCCTACAACTCTGCAACAAATTATTGTTAAAAAGCTTCTTCTGCTATCTACTTCAGGATAATCGAGTTAACATTAGCAGAGAGTGTTCTTATTACTTGGTTCCTTATAAGTAGAAGAGGAATAAGAAAATACACAGGCTGAACCGAAAGCCTGTCCTTTAAAAGCCAGTCGCTATGTGAAACAATTGAAATTCCAATCTCTTAGTTTATCAGGAGTAAACAAACGAGAAATGAGAGAGGTCTTCTCGTTTGAGAAAAGTTTAAGTGATTTAAAATTGAAATCAATAATACGGAATATCTCGAAACTGGTTAACTCTACAAAAAATGTATATGGCATAAATTGTGTGTTTTAATGATATCTATATTTTTTTGTGTAATATGTTTTAGTGTATCTCTTACGGCTTACCTGTTACATAAAAGTCATCCAGAACGAAGAGGTCATCAGAGGCTATTCCCAGAAAATTCAAGATATACATTTCGTTTGTTATTAAAATATCTTATACATAAGGTATTTTAATAAAAATATTACAGCCATTTTTGAAATATTCAAAATTTTCGAAAATATTTCATGTAAAGGGTAGTTAGAGGTAAGGGGAATGTTCTTGAAAATCTTCCTGTTGCTTTCTTGGAAGATACTCAACTTAAATATTAAGTTTGGTATTTAACCGGCTTTTCATTTTATGAGCTATGCTGCTCACAGACCCACAAAGACACACACACACACACGGAACTTTTCTAAAAATGCTTTTTTGGATTCAGGGGGTCCCAAAACATGTATTTCCGGTGAAATATCGGTATCGAATTTTTGGGTGCATTACAATACCTTCTCTATACACTATGTACATAGTATGTGTAGAAAAAGTAAAAATAGGTCATTAGTGTCATTAGATATTCAGATTTTTTCCCCTTCTCATTTTATAATAAAACATTTTAATTGTGCTCACAACCTCAGATTATCTGTTTAGAACCTGAGGAAAAACTGGTGACTATACTATCAAAACTTTAGAAGAAAGGTCTGCCAGAAATTTGAGTTGCCAACATTATTATTAGGAAACTTACTGTGCCTTACACCACTTTTTCATAAAGACTTGTAAATTTATTGCATATATTTTACATTTATTAAATGAAGAAGTACTTTTTCTCTTAAACCCCCAAATTTCATTTTAATCACACTAATTTTGATAACAAAAATTGAAAATAAAGTTTTATATAACTTGGCTATGGCAGATGTACAATCACCTCCTGGTGTCCTTTAAACACGTTTTTCCAATAATTTAATGAATATCTGTTAGGATTCTAAAGCACTTTTGTTTTACTGTTTTCTGCATATATCTAGTGGGGATAAATTACTTTTATTGCTGCCTAGGATAATCGAATGTTCCACACTCGCCGTAAACTGTCTGGTGTACGAAAACTAAATATTAATGTGGCAGACCTAGCGAGAGTTAAATAGGCAACGGTACGCACCTAAAAAGAAGAAAATAGAATTTTAGAGTAGCAACCGCAACGGCACTAGAGTAGGTTAAAGGGGTCTTTACGCAACAAAGCTTTCTGGTCCAACAGGACGGAACCCTTAAAGAAATGCTCTTATCTTCTCAACGGCTGTCAAACTTTTTACTGGTTTTTATGTTTTATTGTTTCGAATACCCATATAAGAGAATAATGAAACATCGCTTCAGGCAAGCATTCATACGTTCATCCATTTGATATACTAGGGTCGGCTGATAATTCCCGGGCCTCTCAATGAAAACAGCAAGCATAATCTCCAGAAAGGCTAATACATTTGTCAAATCGGTGTTCTAATTTAATTAAACCATCTCTAGTAGTGCGATTTATCAAGGTGCTCAAAATAGCTGTTGACCGCATCAATGCTGTGAAATCCTCATTCTCCAAGACATTTTTTGAGGATTGGGAACAGGTGGTAGTCACTGGGTTCTAGATCTGGCGAATAGGGTGAATGTTCAAGCAATTCCAATTTTAATTCGCACATTTTTCCCATTGCAATGCCTGAACGATGGGCCGGAGCATTGTCCTGATGAAACAAGCTTTTTTTTTGTGCCAAATGAGGCCTTTTTCTTTTCACCTCATCACTCAAACGTTGCAGTAAGCTTGCGCAGTGATACTTTTACCCTTTTCCAAGTAATCAACAACAAAATTCCCTGTGTATCCCAGAAAACACTCGCCATAACTTTGTTAGCTGACAAAATTGACCGCCTTTTTTGGAGTTGGTTCACCTGGCGTAATCCACTGCTTTGACTGTGATTTACTTTGAGTGTAGTGATGTATCCAAGTTTCATCCTAAGGTAATAAGCCGTCTCAAAAATTCACTGGGATTTTTATGGTAGAGCTCCACATTCTTAACAGAAACAGTTTTTCTTTGCAACTTTTGATCAGGTGTCAACAAACGCGGCACACATCTTGCACAGACCTTGTGAAAGGCCAAAACATTACTTAACATATTACCTGCACGTTCTTTTGATATGTTTACAGCCTGTGCTATCTCAAACAACTTTAATCTCCTTTCTTCCAGTACTAAACGATGACTTTTTACAATGATTTCTGGAGATATCGCTTCTACAGGGCGTCCAGAGCGAGGCGCATCACTAGTACTCGTACATCCCATTTGAAACTCTGCAACCCACCTTTTAATCATTGAATATGAAGGGGCAGAGTCTTTCAATGTACTGTCCATTTCCTCTTTGATTTCTTTAGGCGTTAAGCCTTTCAAATTGAGGTATTTAATCACTGCTTCTTTTTCCAGATCCTTTTTCATGAAAACTCTAAAGTTGTCTTATTTAAAATGTTGTCATTCGAAAACTAAACAAGCTATTCACCTGTAACTATGGATACAAGCTAGTCTAGAGTTAAACTATACGATGCTACCGTCTAACTGGCCTAGTGGTGCCATATCTGTGCGAGACCCGGGACTTATCAGCCGACCTTCGTACATTCATCGTTCGCTGCGGAACTATTCACCGACATGATCGTTTGTGGACTCCTGTCACTCAGAAACTCTCCTGAGTGACCTAAATATATGTTTATTATAGGTGGGAGATCAAAGTCGCAGGAGGGCCATAAATAGTTTCCCATTAGAAGCGATGCCAGAATGATTTGCAACACTCATTCCCATATTCTTCATTCGATAGTACTTATATCAAATGCACACTTAAGGGCCATTCACATCGAAAATCAACCGTAGACATAAGGTAGGCACAGAAGCTTGCAGCCAACACATGTATAGGCTCATTTACGATGGTTACAATGTCATTGACGTAGACATAACCGTAGTACGTTAACATAGAAGCCAAGCTTTTGCGTTAAAGTTAACATGCAAAGTAGGAATCAACCAATGAGAACTACTGCTCGATGTGTCATTAAAATGGCTTCGCTTGACGATTCTCTCTCATTTCGCTTAGTAGATTATGAAAATCTCTTCCGTTAATTCGTCTTTGATTAAGGGGATGAATCCGCCACCATCGTCTACGATGAGACAACCTTCTTTAAAATATAAAACACCAAGCAAATTTGCTACTCTATTTTGCATGTATACGAATGCTGGCATACTCTCGTCACTGCCACCATTTTAGTTAACTATTCACTTGCAAGGCGCAGATCACTTGTTTTAATTTCTGATCGGTTATTGCCTATGTTTACGTTGAAATGAAAACGAGTCACTCATTAATAGGACCATATCATCATTAAAGAGGTTCACAAAGTGTTTACAGAATGTAATTCTATTAGCTTTATCACAATCTTTTAACTCTTGAACCATAACCAATTTGTAGGGATGAAAACGTACATCTTTGTGTATAATTCTCCTAAAAGTCGTCCGTGATAACCGTAAGGTAGTAGCGTGTTTCCTTGTTGAGTGACTAGGATTCGATTTTATTGCTTGTCTGACTCTTTCAATGTTTTCTGGTGTTCTCACAGTGTGTACAGGACCTGGTGGTTTATTCTTCGCTGCAGAAGCTATTGTTCCAATATTCTGTATCCATATCTTGATAGTGTTCCTGCTAGGAACTTGCCAAATGGCGAAGTAGTCGTCGTGTAATAATAACCGAGTCACCATTTTTAAAACAAGTTCCCACCCCAAAGCATAATGTTCAGCATTCCATTGTACCATTTTTACAACACTGGCAAACATTGGTGTTACCCGTGATATCTCGCGCATTCATTTATTTGTCATGTTTACCAACTTATTCAAACTTGAAAATCGTCAGGTTCCCATGGGAGTGTGTTTAGTCGACCAGGTGGGTGAATTAACTTGGCATTAGAACTTCAGTATGTAGCACAGAGAAAATATTAATCTAATTTTGTATCACACGGTGAGAGGAGGCGAGTATTGTCCAACCAGAGATTTTGGAGATCACTAATAAAATTCCTAATTAAGAACTTCATTTATGTTATTTCATAGCTATCCGTTTCTCTTCGGTAGCGTGGCCTATCCAATACGCTTTTAAGAACATAGCTGACAAGAGGAAGACATGGGGGGAGTCAACGAAAAGCCCGTCTTACAAAAAGTATTTTCAGGAGTACTTTTAATGTCTTTGAGTGCACAATGTACATAGTAGATTGAGAGGGTATTGTATTCCACCCAACATTCGCTACCAATTTTCCATTATAAATGTAAGTTTTCAGAGCCACTGAATTCAAAAAAGGCATTCTTACTTTCTCTAGCCCATATGCACAATGTACATAGTGGAGAGAGAAGGTATTGTCATTGTCGAGATTTCAATGAAAATATGTTTTGAGGTCCCTAAGTACGAAAAAGGCATTTTTAGAAAACGGTCCCTGTGTGTTTGTGGTCAGCATAACTCAAAATCGAAAACTCCATTAAAGACTAAACTAGGGATTTATGTTTAGCATCTCCCAAGGATG
This sequence comes from Hymenopus coronatus, assembly GCA_030762935.1. Lineage (NCBI taxonomy): Eukaryota > Metazoa > Arthropoda > Insecta > Mantodea > Hymenopodidae > Hymenopus > Hymenopus coronatus. The sequence continues at coordinate 121,331,427 of CM060897.1, read as the reverse complement.
CAACAAGATGTTTAAGAAAATCCCCTCATTGCCAACTGCCCTTCAGGTGGAACATTTTTCGAAAATGTCCATTTTCTCAAAAATGGCTGTTACGGTTTGGATTAAAATATCATATATAAAGATATTTTCATCACAAATAATATGTATATATTGAATTTTCTGGCAATAGCCTCTGAAGACCTCCTTATTATGGATGAATTCTGCATACCCGGTAAACCGTACGAGATGTACAAATACTTACCATACAAAAAATGTAGATCTCGATTAAATACATACTTTATGTCATATGCGCTTTTTTTGTAGAACTGACCGTTACTTGTTATAGGTTTGAGTTTTAAAATATTTATACCTTTCTCAAACGGGACCATACAAAGCGAACCGAACCTCAATTGTTTCACATAGCAACGAGCTTTAAAAGGGTTTGACTATCACTTTAGGCTAATGTATTCCCTTATTTACCTTCTACTTAAAAGGAAGCAAGTAATAAGAGCAATTATGCTAATATTTATCTCTATTAGCATGATGTAGATAAAAATAATCTTTTGTAAGAATAGTTTGTATTTGGAGCAGCTAGAAAAAGTTATGTGAATGGAATACATCAGATTTTTATAAAAATGTTCGTATAATGTGCGTTTGTGTGAGTGTCTGTAGGCAGCATAATTAAAAAACGAAATTTGGTATTTAAATTCAGCATCTTGCAGGGATGCGGCAGGAAGATTTTCACGAAGTTTCCCCCACTCAAACTACCCTTTAAATGGAAAAGTGTTAGAAAATTTGCACTTTCTCATAAATGGCTCAAGTGATTTTTATTCAAATACCACATGTTTAAGATTTTTTATTCATGACAAACGAAATACATATCTTAAAGTTTCTGGGAATAGCCTCTGAAGATTCTTCATTGATGACTTTTGTGCAAATCCTATACCGTAAGAGTAAGACAAAACCTTACTTCACAAAAATACAGATCTCGTCAAAACACACAATTTATGTTTTTTACATTTTTGCTAAGGAGCTAACCGTTTCCGAGATATTCCTTGTTATTGATTTCATTCGCTTAGCGAAAGCTTTTAAAACATTTGACTATCGCTTCAGCATAATGCGTTTCCTTCGTTCCCCTCTACTTATAAGGAATTAAGTGTAAGACAAATTCTTAATGTGTGTCTTTATTAGGATGATGTAGATAAAAGTGTAATCTTTTATAAGAATAGAGTATTTGCAGAACAGATAGGGACAGTCATGTAAATGAAACAAATAAGATTTTTAGTTTTTCCTGTCCATATGTAACATGTAAATTTTGGATAGAGAAGGCATTGTATTCCAACCCAAAAATTCGATATCGATATTTACCGGAAATATATGTTTTGAGGTACCCTGAGCCCGAAAAAGCAGTTTTAGAACAAAAAGGTCCGCGCGCGCGCGCGTGTGTGTGTGTGTGTGTGTGTGTACAGCATAGCTCAAAAACCTTGATAAATACCTAACTTGGTATTTAACTTAAGTATTTCCCAAGGATGCGGCAAGAACATTTTCAAGAAAATCCCCCCATCACAAACTACCTACCCTTTACGTGGATAAATTTTCGAATATGTTGATATTCTCAAAAATAGCTCTAACGATTTTGATTAAAATACCGTAATTTAATGATATTTACGTCCCAAATAAAATTTATGTCTTGAATTTTCTGGGAACAACCTCTGAAGAATTCTTCATTCTGGATGAATTTTAACGAATTTTGCATAACTGCTACACCGTAAGAAATAAACAAAAGCTTAATGCACAAAAAATGTAGATCTCACCAAAACACACAATTTATATACCTTACATTTTTGTTGGAGTTAAACTTTCCAAGATATTCCTTGTTATTGGATTCAATTGGTCATATTTTTCGGACGGAAAGTTTATTTTTAATGGTGTTTAACGCCCGCTTTTACTACAAATGGCACCGCAGGCGATAGTAATGACGATACATGGAAGGAAGACGGAACACCAGTGGAATGCGATAGCGGGGGAAACAGCAGAACCCGGAAAAAACCCGCCCTCGCCGCTTTGTCATCCACAAATCCCACATATCGCTTGCGATCGAGCCCAGGTCGTCTAGGAGAGAGACGAATGGTCTAAACACTCGGCCACGGCGCGGCTCCTCTCAGACAGGAAGTGTCCGTCTTTCTTTTACTCTACTCCTGGCCAAGCAAAGAAGCGAATTACAATGATAATCGCAAAACGATAACTTTTAAAACATTTGCCTATCGCTTTAGCCCAGTGTATCCCTTATTTTCTTCCTACTCATACGGAACTAAATAATAAGAACATTGTGCTAAAGAGTACCTCGATTAGCATTGTGTAGAAAGAAGAATTGTGTAGCTGTATTCTCATACGGAAGTCCCGGGTTCGATTACTGGCTGGGATGGGGATATTTCTTTAACCAAAATTATTCCTTATCCCGTGCAGAGTCTGGAAGTATGAATGTGAGAGTAAATGTGCGTGTGTTTAGTGATATAAAATGATTAACCTAATGTTCTAAACCTATAGTAATAAGAGTTGCTTCACAAGTCAAAGCCCCCTATACAACCATTGAAGTTAAAGGGGGCTATACAAATGAAACATTAAATAAAAAATTCTGATGTATTCCATTCACACGACTTTCTCTACATCTTTGCAACAAATTAATATTAATAAGCTTATGCTTCTATTTATTTCATATTAATCGAGAAAAAATTGCAGAAATAGTCTTATTATTTGCTTCCTTATAAGTAGAAGCGAAATAAGGGAGTGCCATAGGTTAAAGCGATAGTCAAAAGCTGGTCACTATGTGACTGAAGTTCCTTTGTTTGTATAGACGGGAGTTGACAAATTCCTGTGCGAGAAAATTATAAGTTTTTCAAAGCAGAAACCACTATCTGAAAAACGATTAACTCCACGAAAAAATGTATACAACATAAATTGTGTGTTTTTAAGGTGCTCTACATTTATTTGGTAAGTTTTTCTCCATCTCTTACAAAAGAAGTTATGCAAAATTCCGTAAAATTCACCCAGAATAGACTTCAGATGCTATTCCCCCAAAATTAAAGATATACATGTTCTTTTTCTGGTAAATATCTTTAATATATAATATTTTAATCAAACTCGTTAGAGCCAATTTTGAGATAGTCAAAACTTTCGAAAAAAGTTCCATATAAAGGGTAGTTGGGGGTGGGGGATTTTCTTGAAAATTTTCTTGTCTTCTTGGAAAATACCAAACTTAAATACTTTTCGTTTTTGAACAATGATGTCTACAGGCACACACACGCACGGACCTTTTTCCAGAAATGCTGTTTTTTTTTATTCTTCATTCTGCATTACAATATCTTCTCTATACACTATGTACATAGTAAGTGTAGAGAAATTAAATAGAATAATAATATTTAGTAAGAAGTTTGTTTTGTGGAATAGTTGGATAAAGTTAGGTGAATGTAACACATCGCATTTTTTTCTTTAATGAGATGCACATTATTACTTTCTCTATACGCACTATGTACACAGTGTATAGAGAAGGTATTGCACTCCACCTAAAAATTCGAAACCGAGATTTCACCGGAAATATATGTTTTAGGATCCCCAATATCCAAAAAAAACATTTTCACAAAAAGGTCCATGTGTGTGTCCGTGTGTCAGTGTGTCCGTGTGTCAGTGTGTCCGTGTGTCAGTTTGTCCGGGTGTCTGTGAACACGATATCTCAAAAACGAAAAGTCGGTAAAATACCAATGGTATTTAAGTTAGTATCTTTCAGGGATGCGACACGAAGATTTTGAGAAAAATACCCCCACCTCCAACTACCCTTTACATGGAACTTTTTTGGAAAAATTTTGATTTTTTCAAAAATGGCCCTAACGATTTTTATTAAAATTTCGTGTATTAAACATATTTACCTGACAAATAAAATGTATATCTTGAATTTTCTGGGAATAGCCTCTGAAGAGTAGTTTATTCTGGATAAATTTTACTGAATTTTGAATAACTGCTAAACTGTAAGAGATGGACAAAAACTTACTACACAAAAAATGTAGAGCACGTTAAAACACACAATTTATGTTATATACATTTTTTCGTGGAGTTCGTCGTTTTTGTGACATTCCTTATTTTTGGTTTCTGCTATGAAAAACTTATACGTTTCTCATACAGGAACTTGTCAACTCCTATCCATATATACAAAGGAACTTAATTGACATAGAAACCAGCTTTTGACTATCACTTTAACCTATGGTAGTCCCTAATTTCGCTTCGACTTACAAGGAAGCAAGTAATAAAACTATTTATGCTAATTTTTTCTGATTAGTATAGAGTAAATAGAAGTATAAGCTTTTTAAGAATAATTTGTTGCAGGGATATAGAGAAAGTCATGTGAATGGTGCACATCAGATTTTTTCATATGGCTTTGAGAAGCAGTTTGATTTTGATAAAATGAATCAGTACATTACTAAGAATATTACACTACATGGTAAAGTTCGCTATAATGCAGGTTAGAATGGCTGTTATGACTAATCCCGCGATCTTCGCGTGTATGTGGCACATGACCTGAGCGGGTACCAAAGCCGCACTAATCACCGACTACTACGATTCTTGTTCATTTTTTATTAAAAGTTGCAAATAAGCCGGCGCTGTAGTTTCTCACGCCGCCCGCCTACCTACGCTAATAATGTACGAGGTAAAAACGGGCCGAAAATTAGCATGAATCAAGCTAAGTATATTAGCGGAATGTAAAGCTCTGCTACTGCTGCCGAGCGGAAGTGTGTAGCGCTCAAATCCGCTTCCGGCCGTGTTATCTCACGCTCTAACAAAAAATTAATGATTGTTTGGTGGAGGTGTTGTGTTAGAGCATTCTTACTTTTTAATGCTAGGATTTCTGCTACCCCCTCGTGGCGTTTGGAGGCCAAGGGGTCACGAGAACATTTGAAGCTCCTTCTCTGGAGGTCACAGTTAGGGGTCTATACTTAACGACGAAGATCAAAAATATTAATTGCAGCTGAGAATCTCATTGTTTTATTCTAAAAAATGCCTATGTGTTAAATTCACATGGCTTTCTCTACATATCTATAACAACTTATTGCTAAAAAGCTTATTCTTCTATCTACTTCATGTTAATCAAGAATAAATTAGCAGGAATTGTATTATTACTTGCTTCCTTGAAGTAGAAAATAAATAAAGGAATACACTAGGCTAAAGCGATATTCAAATGTTTTAAAAGCTGATTGCCAAGTGAAGTTCCTTTGTTTGGCCAGGAGTTGATAAGTTCTCATATGAGAAAAATATAAATATTTTAAGACAAACTAATAAGACGAATATCCCAAAAACGGTCAAATTCACGAAAAAAATGTTCATAACAAAAATTGTGTGTTTTAACGAGCTCTACATTTTTTGTGCAGTACGTTTATGTCTACCTCTTACGGTTTACCAGTTATACAAAGTTCCGAAAAAAAATCATTCAGAATAAAGATGTCTTCAAAGGCTATTCACAGAAAGTTCCAGATATACATTTTATTTGTCATGTAAATATCTTTAATATACCGTATATTAATCACTGTCATTAGCCATTTTGAGAAAATCAAAATTTTCAAAAATGTTTCCACGTAAAAGGTAGTTGGGGTGAGAGATTTTCCTCAAAATCTTCGTGTCGCATCCTTTGACGATATAAATTTAAATTCCAAGTTTGGTATTTAATGGACTTTTCGTTTTTGAGCTATGCTGCTCTCTCTCTCTCTCTCTCTCTCTCTCTCACACACACACACACACACACACGCGCGCGCGCGAACATTTTTCTAAAAATGTTTTTATTTTGGATTCAGGGGGTCTCAAATCATATATTTCTAATAACATTTCGGTATCGAATTTTTGGGTGCAATACAATACCTAGTTTATACACTAAGTGCATAGTACGTATAGAGAAACGAATACTGATATTAAATGAGAACTCGGGTTTTGTGACAAATTTTAAAAGTTGGTATTTAAGTTTAGTACCTTCCAGGGATATGACACGAAGATTTTGAGTAAAATCCCCCACTCCAAACTACGCTTTACATGGAAAAAATTTCGAAAATGTTGGTTTTCTCCAAAATGGGTCTAACGAGTTTGAATATAATCCCGCATATTAAAGATATTTACACGATAAATAAAATGTATATCTTGAATTTGCTGAGAATAACATATGAAAACCTGTCTACTCTGGATGAATTTTGCTGGATTTTGCATAACTAGTAAAACCATAAGAGATAGACAAAAACTTACTACACAAAAAATGTAGATTTCATTAAAACACACAAAATATATGCCATATACATTTTTTACGTAGAGTTGACCATTTTCGAGATATTCCTTGTTATTGGTTCCTTGTTTATTTTACAATAAACTTTTCAAATTAAGAATTTGTCAATTTCTACCAATGCAAAGAAATGATTTCATCTACATGGAGACCAGTTTTAGTCTAGTGTATTCCATTATTTTCTTTCTACTTACAATAAAGTATTTCTGCTAACATTTATCTCGTGAAGTGGATAGAAGCATAAGCTTTTTAACAATAATTTGTTATAGAGACATAGAGAAAGTATTGTGAATGGAATACACAAGATTTTTATATTTCTTATATATATGTATATATTTAGTTAGGCGTACAATACGCAGTTGTAATCTAAGCAGTAGCATGTGTCTGAACTATACCACAAAGAGGTTAACGGGTAGAAACAAAGAGATGACAATTCTAAGTTTCCACGTGGTTATCTTCCTTGACGTCATGTGGTTACGAAAGTAAGTTCCGCTATCCCTCCAATAAGAGCAAGAAATCGGAGAAGTAAATTTTGTGCTTTGTTTACATCAGAACAACTTAGTGGTGAAAAGCGTTTAGCAAACATCTGTGTAAGCTACCAGATCTCAGGACTCCTCAGCTTTGTTCAAGGTGGCTTACCGTTGAGATTTAGAGAAAGAAACATATCAGATCTTTCTTTCTAACATACGCTTCAGGTCAATCGCGAAAACAATTTTTGGAAATAAGTTTTATTGTATACTTCGTTGCGGGTAAAAGGGGACTATAACAGGCTTAAACTTAGTCAAGTCCATAGCTACTTGATGGTTTGAAATTCTGCTCTCTTTGCATGGTGCCACTTACTTTTGGGAGGTCTCAGGTTCCATTTCCGATGAGCATTCACTTTGGGTGTGTTCCCCGGTCATCTGGCGAATTATTTCCCCTACAACAAAGCTGTATTCATCATTTGTGTTTTTGTTCCAGAAGCGGGAAATATCGTGGAAAAAAAAAAAAAAAAAAATCTGAAGGTAAATAAAGTGAAATAATGTTCAACTATGATAGGTAATCTCTCATCCACTCTGCTGCTCTTTTAGAAAACCAGGAAAACAAAAGCAAAGCGAGGTCGTACTGCGGAAACAATCAAAACACTACTGGTGCAGCAACTGTTCGATACAGAACATAAGGTAATACAAATGAAAACATTCGGGTCGATCCCCACTTTCCGATATTGCCTTTTCTGGGGGCGGGACGGCAAGTAAAAGAATGTGGATGCCCTCTACCATAGCGCTGATACACTCTATTCTGGTTAACGTCAGCTGTACCTTTGTCTAATGACGTGCAATGATTACATCATACAACCTAGTCTACTAACACAATATTTAGAGCTTCTGGTCAACAACGTCTTTATAGAACATATTTAATAAATTAATCTCTCATTGTCTTTACTAGTTACCTATAACATGTATAGAAAATGAGAATTCTAGCCATATATTTGATATAGAAATTTCACCAGAAATACATACATAGAGGTCTACAGAAATTATTAATAAAAAGTCCGATGTGTTCATTCAAATAACTTTATCTCTTCTGTAAAAAAACTATTCTTATAAAATAATATTTGTATCTAAATAATGCTAATCAAGTGGTCTTATGCCTTAGCACCTTATAAGTAGAAGTAAAATAAGGGAACAACTAGGCTAAAACGACATCTAAATCTTTTAAAAGCTGTCATCATGCTTTGTCATTGAAATTCTCTCTTTCCTATGCCAAGAGTAAAACAAAAGAGATATGAAACGAAAAATAACTTCTAGTTTGAGACGGAATATCTCGGAAACGGTTAACTATACAGAAAATGTATATCACATAAGTTATGTGTCTTAATGAAATCTACATTTTTTGTACAAAGTTTCTGTCTCTTACGGTTTACCAATTATACAAAAGTCACCCAGAATGAACAAGTCAACAAAGAGCATATACACTTCGTTTGCAATAAAATTCCTTAAACATGTGGCATTTTGAGCATAATATCATCCATTTTGAGATCAACATTTTCAAAAAATATTTCATTTTAAGGTTAGTTTGGGGTGGAGGGGTTCCTGAAAAACCTTCGTATTGTAGATTTGGATGATGTTACACCTCCTTAAATACCAAGTTTGGTATTTAATTGAGTTATGCTGTCACCCACACACACACACACACACCTTTTTTTTTCTAAAAATACTTTTGTTGGATTCATGGGGCTTCAAAACATGTATTTCAAGTGAAGTCTCGAATTCGAATTTTTGGGTGGAATACTATATCTTCTCTAACTAGCATGTACATTAGGTATACGAGATAGAGAAAGTATTTTTGGAACAAGATCTCTATGTGAGTTTCGTGTCCGAGAGAGCAACTCGGAAACGAAAAATATGATGAATATCAAACTTGGCAATCAAGTTCAACATCTCTTAAGATGCCCATGACAATTTTTAACGCTGCTACAGTAACTATATTTTCGTCGAAACTCTTTCCTTTCTTCTTTTCTTAATGGTGATTCTAAAATCTTTTTTATAACACCGTGCGTTTAGCATAAACATGAAAAAAATCTGATGCGTTCCACTCACATGACTTTCTCTACTTCTGTGTAACAAATTATTGTTAATAAACTTATTCTTCTATTTACTTCAAGCTAATAGAGAAAAAATTAGCAGAAATAGTCTTATTACTTGCTTCCTTGTAAGTAGAAGCGAAATATGGGAGAATCATAGATTCAAGTGAAGTCAAAAGCTGGTTACTAGGTGGCTGAAGTTCCTTTGTTTGTATGGACACGAGTTGACAAATTCCTGTATGAGAAAAGTACAAGTTTTTTAAAGCTAAAACCAAAAGCAAGGAAGATCTCGAAAACGACCAACTCCTCGAAAAACAAATTATACAACATAAATTGTGTGTTTTAATGTGCTCTACATTTTGTGTGTGTTAAGTTTCTGTCCATTTCTTACGGTTTAGCAGTTATGCAAAATTCTTCCAGAATAAAGTAATCTTCAGAAGCTATTCCCAGAAAATTCAAGATATACATATTATTTGTCAGGTAAATATCTTTAATGTACGATATTTTAATCAAAATCGTTAGAGCCATTTTTCAGAGAATCAAAATTTTCGAAAAAAATTCCATGTAAAGGGTAGTTGGGGGTGGGGGAATTTTATTGAAAATCTTCGTGTTGCATCCTTGGAAGATACCAAACTTAAATACCAAATTTCGTACTTGACGGTCTTTGGGTTTTTTTTTTCATTCTTTTTTTTTTTTTTTTTTTTTTTTTAAAGAGTACCGGAATTTGATCAGGACTTCGGCGCTGTATCCCCGTTTACATCCCCCCCTAAGTTTACTGTATGATTACTGGTTTTACTGTTCCTTTACACAAACATATATACATTGCACAAACATGTAACACCCTTGCTCTAGGCGGGACTCGAACTCACGATCCTCTGCCCAAGAAGCACCAAAGCGAGACGCCTTAGCGAGCGGCATCGTTTTTGAGCTATGCTGTCCACAGACACACACACACGGACCTTTTTCCAAAAATGCTTTTTTTTGGATTCAGGGTGACCTAAATCATGTATTTCCGGTGAAATCTCGGTATTGAATTTTTGGGTGCAATACAATACCTTCTCTATACACTATGTACATAGTACGTGTAGAGAAAGTAATAATACCTATAAGAAGTCACTTTAAACATCAAGTTACAAAATATATTGTAGTATATGAGTTAGGAATAAAATCTCACGTGCACCATTCACGTGACTTTTTCTGCCTCTCTGCAAACAAACTACTTTTACAAACGATTATCCTTTCATCTACATCATACCGATCGAGATAAACCTTAGTAGAAATGTTATTTGCTTCCTTGTAAGTAGAAGAGAAATAAGGGAATACCCTAGATTAAAGCAATGCTCAATACCGCTATGCGATGAATATTGAAACTCAATTATCTCTCCATCGCCGGGAGTAAACCAAAAGAGATATGAAGAGAAAGATGACATCACGTTTGAACAATATTTATTTTAACATTTAAACCAATAACAAGGAATGTCTAGGAAGTTTTTAAGTGTAGACGAAATGTTTAAGACCTAAATTGTGTGTTTTAATAAGATCTACATGTTTAGTGCTGTAAGTTTTTGTCTATCTCTTACAGTTCACCATTTATACCAAAACATCCAGAATGGAAAAGGTCTTCAGGGCCTATTCCCAGAAAGTTTCTGGTATACGATGCCATGTAGGTAATATACGGTATTTTAATCAAAATCGTTTAGAGTCATTTTTGAGAAAATCAAAATTTTTTATCTTCTTTTTCCATGTAGAGGGTAGTTTGTAGTGGAAGATTTGCTTGAAAATATTCGTGTCGCATCCTTGAAAGAAGCTGAAATATGGAAATCAGAAAAGGGATGATATGAAATTACGGTGAAGTGTATGGTAGGAAACATGATTATGAATTACATGCTGGAAAACCGTAGAATTCGTGAGAAAACCTACCCAGACGTCGCTTGGTCCACTATAAATCCCACATGCGGTCCCCTGGGATCGAACTTGGGCCACCTTGGAGAGAGGCGAGCGGTCTAACCAATACGCCATGGCGCCACATAGTTTAAAGGATAATATAGTTAATTATATCGCACGACAGTTCCAATGAAGTATTGGAATTAGGTATTATCAAAAGTATTAAAATAAGTACAATTGTCTCTGAGAATAAGATTTGATCTCCTGATCGCCATCATTGTTATTGTACTTAGCAGGCGTTTATCCAGGGGTAACCTACCCATAATAATTTTTGGCCTTGCCCCTCCAGGTGCTACAAATAATAATAATAATAATAATAATAATAATAATAATAATAATAATAATAATAATTGCTAAATTATATATTATTGTTATGTTAATGCCTAAATGCCTATGGTATAAAGTGCTATGGTATTGTAAACTGTTTGTAAATAATATCCTAATTGAATTAATTCGACAACGGCAATAATTTTACAAAAAACAAACAAAAGTATTTTAGAGGAAAGTCCTGTGTATATGCGTGTGTATGGATGAGTATGTAAACACGATAACTCAAAAACGAAAAGTCGGTAAAATATCAAACTTGATATTTAGTTAAGTATCTTCCAAGGATGCAACACCACGAATTTTAGGAAAATAACGCACCCCAAACGACCCTTAATATGGAAAAAAATTATAAAAATTATCAATTTTCTCAAAAATGGATAGTGATATAATTAAAATACAGTAATTAAAGATATTCACACTTCAAATAAAATGTAAATTTTGAATGTTATGGGAACAGCCTCTGAAGACCTCCTCATTCTAGATGACTTTTTCATAACTGATAAATGTAAGAGGCAAAATCTTACTGTACAAAAAGTATATATCTCGTTAAAACAAACAATTTATGTCATATACAATTTTTTCGCGAAGTTCACCATTTCCGAGATATCCTTTCTTATTGCTTTCAGTTTTAAGATACTTGAATTTTTCTCATACGGGAATTTGTCAACAGCTGGCCATACAAAGAAAGGAATTTCAACCACATGGCAACTAGTTTTGAAAAAGCTATTTGAATGGGACACATCAGATTTTTAGAATTTGTTTTTATGACAGATTTAGAAGTGCCTGGTAAAATTAATATTTCGATTTTTGTGCATTTCAACGCTGTACTCTTTTCGGTGCCAATAACATTACATTGGGTTGACTAGTCATTTAACGCCGCTTTAATTACTTGGTCACATCGCGATGGTTCTGTTTATGATACGCGATGATCTGTATGTGGGTTTTATCCCTTACTTTCGCTTCGCGCCACGCAGATGGTGCTAGGAGGCCATTTAGTCTGGCTATTTCATCATCTGCACTCATACGGTTACAGCCAGCCTTTAACATATCGTGCCTTATACACCATACTGTAGGTTGACAACTTAGAAAAGAATGTTGAGAAATTACCTTTGCTAATTGATGCACAGCTTCCCCACTCTTACTTCTCACGCCCTTCCTCACTACCTGTCTCTTTCTCCGTGTTGCTCGCCAGTCAGTTACTCATCATCAGTCATCGTCACTGCAGGAGAAATTTGCTCACAATACGTCTCCTTAGCGAGGTGGTATCGCAGTTGCTTACCAAGCGGGAGACCTGGGTTCGATCCCCAGTACCGGCATGGGGATTTTTCCCCCGCTGGGAGACCTGGCCCGGGGTGCACTCAGCCAATTGAGGAGCTACTTGATGGAGAAGTAGCGGCTCCAGGTCATGAGGACCGCATTAAACGGCCGGGGGGACTCGAGGCGCTGACCTCGTCTCACCCTCCAATACTGCACCCCATCCATGACGTCTGCAGTGGACCCAGATGGGGGACGCAGCAGCCGGGCGGTAGGCCAAGGTTTACCGTGAGCTGTCGTGCCATGGAGTTATTATATACAGGTGTTAATGAACTATACCGAAATATTTTCACAGAATATGTAGATTACTTAAATAAGTAGATGAGATAGGAGACTTATGGCCTGTTTATTGAAATTTCGAAGTAACGGTTATAAGTTCCTGAAGTGCCTGTACGCCACTGGCTAATTTATCAACACGAAAAACGAAGGGACATATCACAGTGTACCTCTCTAGCGTAGTGGTTATGATACTGGCTTTCGGGTCTCGTTCACGTATCGCGGCACTTCGTCTGGAATGAAAAAAAATAATAAAAAACATTTACTCTATGACAGGAATCGAACTCGTGACCTTTGGGATAGCAGCTTCTACCATTAAGACGCCAGAGCAGTTGAAAAAATGCCTCCATAGTAGGCTACATAACTCAAGAACGTAGTTAATGAATGTTCTGTGTCGCACTGTCAAATGATTAGTTCGAGATTTTACAGATTTTTGCGACAATGAATCTTGAGAACGTTAGTAATGAGCTGCTAAAATCGATATTTCTATACTCGGGCAGCAGTTTTAAAGACATTCTAAGCCATTTTTTCAACCTGCTTTGCTTTAACAACGACTTATCAGAACCTAATACCCACATGTTTAACGCTATGTAGCTGCGTTGTTTATCTGGGGACCATGAATCGCCGATCTCAAATTACTTATATCAGTCACGTGTACAATCTCGCAAATTATTTCGGCGTAGTTCATTAACACCCTGTATATGCGCCTAGCAGTAGAAGAAAGCACATACCTATCTAATTCTCCCTAGTTTGGTCGCGCCTGTGCAGAACAACAGGCTTTCATCCTTGTTCACCTATACTTTGTTTCACAACAAGCAGATGGTATTGGGGTACCGTCTGGTCTAGCTGCTTTCACTGTCAGTGGATAGATAGCTGCATTGTCCAAATTATCATCTATTTTCCAGTTATACTACTATTTTAGATTGGGTTTGGAACTTTGGATCATGGTATTAAATATCCAATCCGGTAGTTATTTTTCCAATTAAGAGACACCACGAAAAATCCTCAGCCATTGGTCGGCCAACGGATTTGAACCTAGATATCCCGATTGTGGGCCTCAGACGTATGATATTTCTGACCCCTTCCTATTTCATATCCAGTAAAATGTCGTTATTGGCTCACTTTTCTTTCTTGTTTTTTTTAAGCCAGGCATAGACACACGGTAGAAACTAATCTTAGTTAAATGTGTTAGTAAACTTGAAGAAACACCACTAATGCGATTTGAGACAGTGGGCCGCTTCTGTTGCTCCTGGAAACTAGTCGATTGTATCTGAAGCTCTGGATTTAAAATCGATTTAAAAATTATTACTGTGTGAATAAGGTGACACAGTCTTTTTAAAAAGACAGAGAAGACAATCTCACTACTATGAGCCCTGCAAATCAGAATTGATGTACACACAACTTTGTGGGCCCGCTTGGGTTGTGTGGTGGTAGCACGTCTGCCTCACATTCAACAGGTCGCGAGTTCGAATACCCAGCTAATGTTTTTTTTTCGAGGTTCTCCCTTATCCTGAAAAGACGAATGTTGAGTAACTTTTGAGTATCATTTCACCAATTTCATTCATCGTCCGAGATGTTTAACCAGGATAAGGACGTTAAGCTAAAAAAAAAAAAAAACTGCTTTGTGTATCCCTCCACGTTAACCTCGTACTCGTATCAGCTGTGCGGACAAATAAACATCACGTGGACTCATGTTTCCTGTTTATTATATAATTATTATTCTGTAATTTTCAATGATAATTAAATAATTATATTCATTATGTATAATCATACAATTATAAACGATGCAATAAAACAGTTTAAATTACATAAATAGATGATAGTTATAATAGAACTAACTTAAAATTGAGCTGCTGCATCGCTATCAGGAAGAGCTGTAAATATAGCATCTGAGTCTCCATCACTCGATTCCCTCATAATTATTATTCACTTTGTTTCTCTTCACGAACCTAAATACAATTTCTAGCGGTCATTTACAAAAGATAGCTCACGTATAAGAACGTTCCGTAGGATCATTTTTGATCGACTTTGTCTAACATTTGCGGTCCACCATTAAAGAAAAAATCAAGACGCTTTCCTACGAGTAGAAAATTTGGTAGTCATCTGTCATTTCTAGTTCTGGCTTACGATTGTTCCTTTTCTTCCTTGCTGTTTGCACTGATTATTTAGAAATGTTACTCACAACGACTGTTGGATTCGGCTCTATTATTACTATTATTACTTCTCCAAAGGTCGGTGAAGTACGAAATTTGGTATTTAAGTTTAATATTTTTCAAGAATGTGACACGAAGATTTTGAGAAATATCCTCCAACTTCGAACTACTCTTTATATGAAAAAAAATCGAAAATTTTGATTTTTTCGAAAATGGCTCTAATGATTTTGATTTAATTACTGTATATTAAATATAGTCATATGGAAAATAAAATTTAAATATTGAATTTTACGGGAATGGTGTCTGAAGACGTCTTTCTTAATGAATTTTGTTGCTTTTTGCATAACTAGTAAAGTGTAAGAGATACACAAAAACCTAACTCTGGTTAAAACACACAATTTACGCCATATACATTTTTTCGTGGAGTTGAACATTTTTTAGATATTCCTTGTTATTGCTCTCAGTTTTATAATAGGTGCTTAAAACTTTTTGCATTCGGAAGTTTGTCAAATCCTGGCAATGCATAGAAACGGATTTAAACCACATTACAACCAGCTTTTAAAATATTTGATTATCGCTTTAGTCCCCTTATTTCCATTCTACTTAAAAGGAAGTTAGTAATACAGACAATTTCTGCTAATGTTTTATCTCTATATAATGAAGAAGATAGAAGATAAGTTTTTTAACAATAATTTGTTACAGAGATGAAGAGAAAGTCATGTGAATAGAACACATACGATTTTTTTAAGTAGCTTCAATATGATTCGTTTCTTGTTGAATTTAATACTTAGCTTTACGTCACCATTATTTACACACAAGTTACAGCACTATATTTGTGATAAATCATATAAAACGATGAATGCATGAGACAGGTGAAAGATGCTTTAACGAATGCGGGGTCACCCGATATTCGTCTTCTCAGAATGAGGTAAAAACCCGAAAAACCCTCATCTTTATCTTAAGGTGAGAATTTCTCCTCTTCCGACCTCATCTTTCTCTCCATCTCCTCAAATATTCCGAGGCCTCTTCTTTCAATCGGATAGTATGTTACAACAGCTTACACCCATTTTTTGTGTATGTTGTTTCCGCCGCCTTCTATATTCACTTATTACTTTCTCTAGGATGTATGCAAGATGTACATTGTAGGTTATTGTACTTCACTCAAAAATTTGATGCCGAAATTTCACGGCGATATATTTTTGAGACCTACAAAAAAAAAAAAAAAAAGAAGGCCAATGTGTGTATGTGTGTGGACAGCATAACCCTAGAACAAAAAGTCCGTTAAAATTTAAATTTAGTATATCCCAATAATGCGGCACGAAGATTTTCAGGTAAATACACCCACTTCGAACAACCCATTGGAAATGTTTTCGGAAATTTAGATTTATTTCAAAAATTGCTCTAACGATTTTGTTTGAAAGTCCAACTGTCCTGAAAATAGTCTCTGAAGTCCTCTTCATTCTGAATGAATTTTGCATAACTGGTAAACCATAAGAGATACACTACTTACTACCAAAAACTAAAAATCTCGTGAAGACATATGTTCTTTTCATTTTTGTTGTACAGCTAACCTTTTCCGAGATTTTCTTGTTATTGATTTCAATTTTAAAATACTTCTAATTTTCTAAGAGAAGCTAACCGTGTTTCTTTTGTTTTACTACTGCCCATGCAGAACGGAATTTCAATGACAATTGAATAGCTTTTAAAACATTTGACTATCGCTTTAGCATACTGTATTCGCGTACCTTCTTTCTACTTATTAGGAACTAAGTAGTAAGCCCATTTTAATAATTCTATGTCAATTAGCATGGAGTAGAAAGAAGAACAATGTTTTGTAAGAAATTTGTTTGTAGAACAGCTAGAGGAAGCCATGTGAATGGAACACATCCAACTTTTCTCATGGAGAGGAAGAATATTTAATTAGTTTTTTATTTCTTCATTCGTTATTTTGTTCATCAGGCCGCGCCATGGCCGAGTGGTTAAACCACTCGCCTCTCACCTAGACGTTCGATCCCAAGCGACCGCATTTGAGATTTGTGGTGGACAAAGCGGCGCTGGGGCGGGTTTTCTCCGGGTTCTCCGGTTTCCCCCGCCATCGCATTCCACCGGTGACCCATCTTCATTTATGTATCATCAGTGTCACCGACTGCGGTGCCATAAGTAGTAAAAGCGGGCGTTAAACACTACTAAAAAGAATTGTTCATTATTGCACATCCATATTTGGTCTTGGATATTTCATTTCAGTTGCATTATTTCTATTCCATTTGTTTTATTACCCAGGCTTCATTTCCTCACAACAATGCTAGTACAGGCTTTACTCTGTAAAGTTCTAAATTTGTCCTGGGTTTACATCAGGCTTGGTTCTAAGAGTGGATCAATAGTAATAATCTGTAATTTGCTTACCATGGTAAACTAACGGGAACACGTGACAATCCAGTTTAGAAGCAAAACAGTATGTATTCATATGGCCCTCCAATAGAGTGAATGAAGAAAGTCTTGATGCACATGACCGCGATATGGTTCATGCCATACCACCGGGAATCAACCATGAGCATGACGGCCAGACAGCACAGTCCGGTCCGGTTCGGTTCGGTCCAGTTAAGACGAGCGGAAATTAACACTATGCTCAGTTCTTTTCTTCAGACATTTGCAGCATTATAACATACCCAAGCAACGGCCATTAACGTCCATATAACTAAATCGATATCTCCAAAAAAGTTATACTTCGCGAGGATGAGGCAGTCTACCTCATGTAATTATCAATCATCTACCATTTCTCTTTCCGTTTCTTCCGTGAGCTGACATTCAACTTAAAATAGCATTCGTCTGCGTCACATGCAGCAGATAACTTTGCATCACTGAAAATAGGTCATTGCTGAACAAATTCAAACCAATCTTGGATTTGGTACAAACCATAAATCATTTTTTGCACGATAGTTGCACTGTTGTCAGTGCGTACACAGACTTTTTGTAATTGTAAGTGTAAAAATAGCAAATTTTAGTATTATACACTATAGTGAAAATCGATATTTAACATACAGCGTTTATTAAACATTTAAATTATTCAACTTTTTATCACACGCACGTGTGTAGAACAGCTAGAATGAGACTAAAAAATTCAATGCCATAGTTCGGATATGAATCACGGATCTCCCGGTCTCTAGCCGGGTGCTCTACAACTGAGCTAACATAGCAACATGCCAGCACGGTATTAAATTTCTCAACTGACTCGCACCTTTCCCGGTAAACCACAAGGTGATTTCAAATGGCATCTCTGAGATGGCATACCCCAATGGTGACTTACAATGTCGTAAGTACTTTAAGTCCCAGGATTGATAGTATTGTCAACTATTATGGTCAAATAGAATTAATTAAATCAATACTATTTGACCATAAGAGTTGGCTATACTATGAATCCTGGGACTTAAAAGTACTTACGATGCTGTAAGTCTTGATTGGAGTATGTCATGTTAAAATAATTTGAGATCACCTTGTGGTTTACCGGGAAACATGCGAATCAGTAAAGAAATGTAACCCCGTGGTAGCTCAGTGGTAGAGCAACTAGTTAGAAACCGGGACTGGCACTGACTAAGCTAAGGCACTGACTTTTTCAGTCTCACTCTACTTATCCAATTTGAACTATTATTTATTTATGCTAATAAAATATGCAAGAAGAACATTTTATATGTATTAATGTACATTTTCTTTAGACACCACTTTTTGAACATAATATATAAACATCTTAGACGTTTTAGCTTACAAATTTCGTATAGCAAACTCCACAGATCATTTATTTCCGCTGACTTGTAACTGCAGGTTGTAAATCTTCTAACTGAGCCATGTTTAAGAATTGTTCTTGTTTACTTTTTTTTCATTTATATAGCCCCCTTTAACATCTAAGGTCATACCGGGGGCTTTGCACTTGAAACAGCTCGTTGTCAGTAGGTATAAATCACTTTGTTTTTTAAAGCACACACACATTCAATCTCACATACATACTTCCAGACTCTGTGGGGGATAGGGAATAATTGTGGCTAAAGAAAAATTCCCCGCCCCAGCTCGCTGACCACTCGACCACGGAGGCAGTCATTTACTGAAACAAGTAAGCAAAGCAATTTTATACAGTTTATAGATATTCTTACATGTTCCAGTTCGCTTCAACAATTTAACAACCAAATTCTAAATTGCAGCTGCAAACAGAGAATTATCTTGAATTCCTAAAGGTAAAAAACTGTTCTGTGTGCATATAAACACAATACTACCTACCAACCGATATATTTACATGCAACTCCTATTTCGACATCGACCACAGTAATCTCGGACTGACATATGATTCTAAGCTCACATGGAATACGCATATAACCGATGTATTGACTAATGCCGTAATAGAATACACCAATGGAAACATATACTCGAAGCAAAATCACCACTAGTAGCATTTCAATATAAGCGCCTCATGCATCAATGATCGTCCAATTTGGCAACATGGTGGTTCAATCTGGGGTTTTGCTTCAGCCAGTCAATTCAAAGGAATTTAAACCTAGGCCTACCTCTGATGACAGGATCACCATATGTACGCAAATCAGTTTTGCACGACTACACGACGACTTAGGACTTCCTTGTAACGACGTTACTCTGTATGACTTACACAAGACTACAAAGAACTTTCAAACATTACCACAATCATCTCATCCAAAAAAACGCACTTTGGATGTAAACCAGAAAACACCCTCAGACTTATCGTTGCTTAAGAACCTGAGCACACGTGTCTTGTTTTGTATATTTTACTTTCTCTACACGAACTATGTACATAGTGTATAAAGAAGGTATTGCATTCCACCCAAAAATTCGATACCCAAATTTCACCGGGTCTCTTGTATCTAAAACAAGTATTTGTGTGTGTTTTCGTGTGTCTGTGAATACGATAACTCAAAAACAAAAAGTTGGTAAAGTACCAAACTTGGTATTTAAGTTTAGTATTTGCCAGGGATGCGACACGAAGATTTTGAGAGAAATCCCCCCACCCCAAACTACCCTTTACATGGAAAAAATTTAAAAAATATTGATTTTCTCAAAAATGGCTCTAACGATTTTGATTAAAATGCAGTTTATTGAGGATATTTATATGGCAAATAAAATTGATGTATTGAATTTTCTGGGAATAGCCGCTAAAGACCTCTTTATTCTGAATAGAGATAGACAAAAACTTACTCCACAAAAAATGAAGATCACGTTAAAACACGCAATTTATATCATATACGTTTTTTTTTTTTTTTTTTTTTTTTTATTAAATTGGCGATTTCTGAGATATCCCCTGTCATTTTTTTCAGATGTAAAATACTTAAATGTTTTTCACACGGAAAGTTGTAAACTCCTGACCCTGCGTATAAACAGATTTCATCCACGTGGCAACTGGCTTTTTAAAGATTTGAGTATCGTTTTAGCATAGTGTTACTTACAAGGACGCATGTAATTAAGATGATTTCAGTTTATGTTTATCTGGATTATTGTAAAGCAGTTAGAAGTATATGGTTTTTAACAATAATTTGTTACAGCAATGTAGAATGGAACACAAAGATTTTTTTTAATTTCAAATGTAGGAACACCTACAATGTATTTAAGTTATACAATAAAGTAATCTTTTGAGAAAAGAAACTGATGGATTGCATTAACATGAGTTACTTTACCTGTTCTGCGAATAACTATGCTTACATAAATGTTATTATTTTCTCTACTTCATGCTAATCAAGATAAACATTAATATAATTAAAATAAAGAGAAAATAGATACCTAGGGTTCGACGACTTCCTGCTTGAGAACAGTTTAAATAGAAACCAGCAACGAGGGAATATCGCGGAAAGGGTTAACTCTACAAAAAATATTTATATGGCATAAACAGTGTCTTTAACGAGATCTCAATGTTATGTAGTAAGCTTTTGTTTATTAGTATTAGTCATATATTTTCGGTGAAATTTCGGTATCGATTTTTTGAGAGGAATGCAAGGTCTTCTCTACCTATGTATTTTGTACTAAATAGAAAAAGTAAGAATCTGATGTGTTCCATTCACAAATTATTCTTATGAAAGCCTATTCTTCTCTTTCATGTTAATCGAGATAAACGTTAACAGAAAATGTCTTTATTATTTAGTTCCTTGTAAGCAAAAGGGAAGTAACGCAATATAGTTGGCTAAAGATTAAAAGCCAGTTGCTAGGTGTTTGAAATTCGTTCCCTTTACAGGGTCAGGAGTTCACAAACTCCCGTTTGAGAATAGCTTTAAGTTATTAAATATTTAAACAAATAAAAAGAAATGTCTATGAAATGGTTAACGCCAGAAAAAAAAACTCTGTACATAACATAAAATGTGTGTTTTAACATTTTTTTTTTTGTAGTAGCTATTGACTACCTCCAGAATGAAGAGGTCTTCAGAGGCTATTCCCAAGATATTCAAGACATACATTTTGTCATTTATACATTATTTTAATCAAAATCGTTAGCCATTTTTTTGAGATAATCAACATTTTATAAATTTTGTCCATGTTAATGGTTTTGGGTGTAGAAGGATTTTCCGCAAAATCTTCGTGTAACAACCTTGGAATTGTTTTTGTCGTAGCCGGCTTATCCTCCCCATATTTAGACTGATGTTCCCCTAGAACTTACAAGCAGATGTCTAGGAATGTAAAGCTTGTCGGGGAGTCAACGGCACAAAACCACAGAATGGAGAACCTGGGACGAGTAGTCGCCCATAGCCAGGCATGAACGTGAGGAAGTGGACGATATGAAATGCAATCTTAATGGGTGATAGGAAAAGTGATAATGGAGGATAATTGGTAGAATGAGTGGCGGAGAAACCGGAGGACCCGCAGAAAACCTCTCAGACGCCGCTTGGGATCAAACCCGGGCCGCGCTGCCCCATGGAAGTTACTGAACTTAAATATCAAGTTTGGTATTTAGGGGACTTTTCGTTTTTCACATATGGTATTCAGACAGAAACATGCTCATATACACGCTGACAATTTTCTAAAACGCCTTTTTTGGATTTAGAGGATCTCAAAACATATGTGCGGGTGAAATCTCGACATAGAATGTTTGAATGGAATACAACAACTTCTCTATACACTATGTACATAGTACGTGTAGAAAAAGTAAAAAGCTTGTTTGACAGCAGTGGATCTCGAACTGAAGTGATATTGCGAGCTGGCATTTGGTGTTACGAGGGGAGGACAGAAACACCGCCACATTAGGTCGGGGAATGTCCACAGAGCCAATTCAAATATAGCAGGATAAGAAAAATAAAGAAGACAGAGATCCATTCAACCGTCGCTTATCAGAAACCCTCCGTCTGGGGACAGCGGTGAATGCTTTATAAAAACACTTCTGGGGGACTCCAGTCTTTCTTGATGAACATATACAAAGAAAACGATAGGCATCGTCATCGTACCCTCTTTTAAGATGGAAGAACAGATACTAACATAACAGTTCCCTTGATGGCTTCTAAGTATATGGACCTTCGGAACAGTTTTATGAAATTCGTTATAGCAAACTAGCTTAGATTATTGTCAGTGCCACATTCACATGAACTTCTTTAAGTTATGTTCACAATGAGATGTAGGATCAGACGCAGCATAAGCGCAAAACTTTGTAACCATGTTATTCAATGTAAGCATTCACACAGACACACGCAAGAGGATACGAAATGTAACGCAGTGCAAGAGTTTTCAAACGTTATACACTTTGTCCTTGCGTTAGAGGAACAACTCTGTCTAATGGTCAAAAGCAGACGATTGCAATGTGACATTTGACAGCATCTTCTGTGCATACATGCTGCTCTTCTATTTGGCCGTGCCGCGCCATTTCTCATTTCCCTCACAGATTATGGTAGTCTCCTTTGATTTAATGGATGCATCCATCATTTGAGTCTAGAATTCTTGGCTCTCACAAATAGTAAGGCGCAATGAGATTATGGGCATGCTTTACATGTGCAGCTTTATCATTCTATGCAGCATCCATGCTTACACTATTTTCAATATTTTGCTGAAACAATTATTGTGACGTCACTGCCGCGAGGGTTACTTGTGTGTATGTAATTGTATAGCCTATTTATTCGTTTATAGAAGATAGAGTGAATATTCGTATATTCTACTGCTGGTTATATCATTCAATTTGAAACTTGCGGCGCAAGTTACGGATCCAGAAATCTGTGCCAACTTCTTGCGACTGCATAGTAATAGTCTTCTCTCATACTTACCCTTATGCTGCATTACTTCTGCGCTTGCATATCATTGTGAATGTAGCTTAAGTGCCAGCACGAGGGAAGACCATTCACAATGCAGTCGTAAGCGTAACGCCAGAAGTTGCTACGGGTTTCTACATTCTAAATTATTATGCGGATATATTCCAAGCACACCGCACATTTGGAATTGAATAGCATAACCAATAATATCATCTAAGATAATTCACACTGTCTGTTATACATAAGAAGGCTATAAAAACTTCATACGCACAACTAACGCCTGCGACAGTGAAATCACAATAATTGGCCAAAATATTGAAATTGGTGCATGCAATTGATAAAGCTGCACAATTAATGCAACGTATATTTTCTCTTTGTGCCGTGCAATTTGTGAGAGAGAAAAGAAGTCTAGGCACAGATAGCGAGTACATCCATTAAGTCAAAAGCTATGACCTTGCTGCAGATCGAACTGTCTTCTTTGAAGCCGATTCTCCCCTTCCAACCCACTGTTTTATTGTTTCTTCGTCTCAGGTGTGAAGTGCTGGTTTCATCCATTGTTATGAATCGACTCAAAAACTCAGCTTTATTGCAGCAAAACATTGCCAAACATTCGACTGAAACATCCTCACGACACTGTTTTTGTTCTATTAATAAGCAAACGCGTTACCTACCTTGCACACAACTTTCTCATACCCAAATTTTCAATCAGTATGCGATGTACAGGACTTTATGAAATGAATGCAATATCTGATAGTTCCCGTACTTTTAGTCGACGGTCATCTAATACCATTTTCTGAATTGTATTTACAATTTCTGGACTGCTAACATCTTTTGGTTGACGACTACGAAGTTCGTCTTGGCAGCTCGTACGGCCACGTCTAAACTCTGCCACCCAATACTTCACTGTAGGAAACGAAAGAGCAGAATCTCCCAAAGTAGAATATAGCACAGTTTTAATATTAATTGAACTAAGACCTTTCAAATGAATGTATTGTATCACATAACGATGACCAATTTTATCCACGTTTACAATTCGCTGACAACATTCACTGCCAAACAAATGCTAAACAATGTAAAATCGTTGAACGTCAAGCTTAAGCTTTCTAAGGTTGATACTTTTTACCATTGTTGTTTGAAACAACGACCGCGTTGTTTAACCCAACATCAGGTCGGGTACTTCTGGGACAGCCCTCGTATTTGTGTGCATATATGTGGCGTGTGGATGGTGTATCTAAAAATGTGATGTGTTAGACTCAAATTACTTTCTCTAGCTGTTCCATAAACTTCTTACAAAAGACTATTCTTCTTCCTACACCGTGCTAATCTAAATAAGTATTAGCTTATTACATAGTTCCTTATAAGTAGACGGGAACTAAAGGAATGCTTTATGCTAAAGCGATAGTCAAATGCTTTGAAAGCAGTTGTAATGCGATTATCATTGAAATTCACTTCTTTGTGTGGGAAACGGTTAATTTCACTACATAAATGTAGAAGACATAAATTGTATGCATCTTACGTGTACTAGTTATGCAAAAGTAATTTAGAATGAAGACTTCTTCAGAGGCTATTCCCAAATATTCGAGATATACATTTTATTTCTAACATAATAGAAAAATGAATGGAATAGAAGAGTATAATAGAATTAATGAATAGAAGAAATACGACAGTAGATAGTTTTATTGATATTAAATTAGTTTAGACTTAGTGAATTTGATCTTTAAACCGTTTTTTGGGAAACAAAATTTTCGAAAGTTTTTCGACGTAAAGGCAAATATGGCGTGGCGAGATTTTATTGAAATTATTTGAGTTGCATCCTCGGGAGATACTGAAATTAAATACCAAAGTTTTCGTTTTTGAGTTATATCTGTCACAATAACTCCCGTAGAGTTGAGGTTCCGACCTCTTCAGCTGCTTTGGTGCGTACCTCGAGTACCCGTGGTACTTCTAACGTGACCAGAAGTAGTCGGGCCGAACATCCGAGCCCCTCCAGAAGGGGAGCTGTTCGGACTGGGTTGGACTCGACGTGGCAATGGTCCCAATACCCATGGGTAATTGTGTACGTCTCGGCTTTGGCCTTGGCGAGGGTGTGTAGACATCTCAACGTCCTCCGGCACTAGCCTGGATAGCTAGTAGACGGTAAGCTGGCATCCGTCGACCCGACCAAGGTTATTTGATAATCTTCCCGGATGGGTTGATGCGCACTTCTGTCCATGCCGGGGGGGGGGGTCACTTTAAGAAATCAGATATTGCCCTAATGGAAAAAGTCACGGAGTACTTGTACTCCCTGGTGAGTCAAGAGTGGGGGGCTTCGGCCCTGGGTAGCCATTCGCAGGCATCTGTCCACAATAACACACACACACAGACACCTGAGATTTTACTAATTTTTTTTTTTGATTCAGGGGTACATACTTGTAAATGAAATCTCAGTATCGAATTTTTGGGTAGAATGTAATACCTTATCTATCTACTAGTATGTACATTGGACAAAGTGCTAGAGAAAGATAAACCTAGCTTGTTACATTCACATAACTTTGTACATCTGTTCTACAAACAGATTATTGCTTTATCTATGTGCATCTGGCTAATCCAGATAAACATAAGCTGAATGTTTGTATTACATAGTTCCTTTTAAGTAGAAGAGAATGAAAGAAAAGCATTATGCTAAAGTGATAGTCAAATGTTTTAGAAGCTGTGCCATGCAATTGCCACTGAAATTCCCTTCTTTGCTTGGTCAGAAGTAAAAACATAAGAAAGATGGGCGATTTTTTCTGTCTCAAAAAAGTATATGTTACAACTGAAACCGATAACAAGAAATATTTCGGAATTGGTCAACTCTACAAAAAATATGTACATGACAAATTATGTGCTTTAACGAGATCTACATTTTTTGTGTGCTAAGTTTTTGTCGCTCTCTTACGGTTTGTCATTTATGCCAACTCATTCAAAGTGAAGAGTTCTTCAAGAGTTATTCCCAGAAAGTTCAAGATAAACATTTTATTTTCCATGTAAACATCTTTAATATACGATATCGTTACAGTCAGTTTTGAGAAGAAGTTTCCATGTAAACTCTAAAGAGTAGTCTGAGCTGGGGGGGGGGGTTTCCTTATTATCTTCGAGTAGCATCCTTGAAAGATATTAAACTTAAAATACCAAATTTGATATTTAACGGCTCGTTTATCGTTTTTGAGCTATGCTCCCCCCCCCCCACACACACATACACACACATACACACACACTCTCCTTTTCCTAAAATGATTTTATTTATTCAGGGAATCTCAAAACATCTATTTCCGATGTAATCTCGATATCGAATTTTTGAGTGGATTTAAATGCTTTTTATATACACTATGTACTTGCTAGGAATACACAAAAGAGATACGAAAGAAAATGACTTACCATTTGATAAAAGCTTATGGTGCTTAAACCAGCACCATGGAATATCTGAAAATGGTTAACTATTCAACAAAAATGTATATGACATAAATTATGTATTTTAACGAGGTCTACATTTTTTATGCTCTTAAGTATTTTTGTATGTATTACGGCTTACCAGTTATACAAAAGTCTCCAGAATGAAGAAGTCTTTAGAGGCTATTCTAAGAATTTCAAGATATACCTCCATTTTATTTGTCAAAAAATATATTAAGCTTATGATATTGTAATCAAAGTCGTTAGGTAACATTTTTCAGCAAATCTAAGTTTTCTAAAAATGTTCCATAGTTAGGGGTTACTGGATTTTACTCTCGCATCCTTGGATGATACTGAAATGAAATACCACGTTTGGTATTTAAC
Organism: Hymenopus coronatus; assembly: GCA_030762935.1. NCBI lineage: Eukaryota > Metazoa > Arthropoda > Insecta > Mantodea > Hymenopodidae > Hymenopus > Hymenopus coronatus. The sequence goes on along the minus strand of CM060897.1, from coordinate 121,304,538 downwards.
TGACATTTTACACACACACATACACGGATCTTTTTATAAAATTCTGACGTGTTCCATTCACATGACTTTCTCTACATCTCAGAAACAAATTATTGTTAAAAAGCTTATTCTTCTATCTATTTCATGATAATCGAGATAAATTGCAGATATTGTTCCTTATTACTTGCATTCTTGTAATGTGTTCCATTCACATGAAGTCTTCTAGCTGTTTGGCAAACAAACGTTTTATTCAAAAGATTATTCTTTTATCTACATCGTGCTACTCAAGATAAACATAAGCAGAATTAATCTTATTACTAGCATCCTTGTAAGTATAATGGAATTAACAAAATACACAGCATCGACCTATAAAAGCTGGTCGCTATGTGAAACAATTGAAATTCCAATCTCTTTGCTTGCCAGGAATAAACAAACGAGAACCGAGGAAAAACTAAATCTATACAAAAAAAAAAAAAAAAAAAAAGAGAAAAAATTTACATAAATTGTGTCTTTTAATGAGATCTGCATTTTTGTATAATAAGTTTTTGTATATCTTTTACGGTTTGCCAGTTATATGAAAGTCATCCAGAATGAACAGGTCTTCGGAGGCTATTCTCAGAAAATTCAAGATGTACATTTTGTTTGTCATAAAAATATCTAAAACATAAGACATTTTAATAAAATCGTTAGCCATTTTTGAGAAAAACAACATTTTCGAAAAATGTTCCATGTAAAGGGTACTTAGGAACGGGGGGGGGTTTCTTGAAAATCTTCGTGTCGCATCCTTGGAAGACACGAAGCTTAAATACCAAGTTTGGTATTTAACGGTGTTTTCGATTTTTAGTTATGCTGCTCACGGATCTTTTTCTAAAAATACTTTTTTTGGATTCAGAGGACCCAAAACATGTATTTCCTGTGAAATATAGGTATCGAATTTTTAGGTGTATTACAATAGCTTCTGTATATATTACATACATAGTTCGTGTAGAGAAAGTAAAAATGCTTTTCTTTGGATTCAGAGGATCTTAAAAGAAATATTTGCGGTGAAATCTCGGTATAGAATATTATGGTACAATAAAATGCCTTCTCTATCCACCCATTATGTACATTGCACATACGTACTGGAGAAAGTAAAAGTCTGTTGAGCTCCATTCATCTGAGTTTCTCTATACGTTCTGTAACAGCTATTCAAAAGCTTTTCCATCTACTTCATGCTAATCTAGCAGAAATGCTCTTATTACTTAATTCCTCCTAAGTAGAAGAGAAATAAAGGAATACATTAGGCTTAAGCGATAGTCAAATCTTTTAAAGTCTGGTTGTTATGTGATTGAAATTCGGTTCTGTTCGAAAGGCCAGGAATAAAACAAAGAAAAAGGAATAACAAATTCTTGTTTGATAAACGTTTAAGAATTTTAAAATTGAAAGGAATATCAAGGATATCTTGGAAACAGTTTACTCAAAAAAAATATATATAACATAAGTTGTGGTTTTAACAAGTTCAATAGTTTTTTAAATAAGTTATATTCATAGAAAATTAAGGATACATATTTTAATTGTCAACTAAATATCTTATCTTTAACATAATCTCTTCTATATCTACTTTAATTATAATCGTAAGAGCTATTTTTTGAGAAATGGAAATATTTGAAAATGTTTCCGTGTAAAAGAGTGAAGGGAATTTTCTTGAAAATATTCTTGTTGTATACTTTGAAGATGCTGAACTTAATTATCAACTTAATAATATACTATTTATGTTTATGTTATTTGTTCACAGGTACACACGTGCCTACGGACCTTTGTAATTAATGAATGTATTTTGCATTCAAGAAACACTAAAATGTGTATTTCCAGGAAATCGTGGTATCGAATACCTTTTCTACCTATGTCCGGTGTGACAAGCAGAGAAAGTGAAAAATGGGCAAAATCCTCAGCGTGGTAATCGCCATAGATGAAAAACTGTAAAGTTTTCTAAAAGAAAATTTATTATCAATCCAATGATATGAAAAATAAAAAAAAATCTGATGTGTTCCAGTCACATGACTTTCTCTACATCTCTGCAACAAATTATTGTTAAAAAGCTTATTGTTCCATTCTTCCAAAAAATTAACAGAAATTGTCATTTTACTTGTTTCTTTGTAATTACAAGGGAAATAAGGGAACACCTTGGCTAAAGAAATAGTAAAATCTTTTAAAAGCCGGTTGCCATGTGATTGAAGTGCCTTCATTTGTATGACCAGGAGTTGACAAAGTTGAGAAAAGTATATTAGTGTTTTAAAGCTAAAACCATTAACAAGGAATACCTCAAAAACGGTCAACTCCACGAAAAGTATGTTTACAAGATAAATTGTGGGTTTTAACGAGCTCTACAAGTTTTGTATTTCAACTTTTTTTCTATCTCTTACGGTTTACCAGTTATGCAAAATTCCTCAAAATTCATCTAGAATAAAGATGTCTTCAGAAGCTATTCCCAGAAAACTCAAAATATACATTTTGTTTCTTTGTTTGTCATGTAAATATCTTTAATATACAACGTTTTAATAAAACTCGTTAGAGCCATTTTTGAGAAAATCATTTTTGCTGTAAATTTTTTCATGTAAAGGGTAGTTGGGGATTTTCTTGAAAATCTTCCTTGGAAATACCAAACTTAAATATCAAGTTTGTATTTAACGGTCTTTTCGTTTTTGAGCTGAGCTGTACCTACACACACACACACACACACACACACACACACACACACACACACACACACACACACCACACCACACACAGACCTTTTTCTAAAAAAAAATTGGATTCTGGGGGAACCAAAACATGTATTTCCGGTGAAATCTCGTCATCAAATTTTTGGGTGCAATACAGTACCTTCTCTATACATATGTACATAGTACGTGTAGAGAAAGTAAAAATACCATAAAAAAACCTAATGCTCTTTGTTCTTTCATCAAGTTAAAAATGAAATTTAATGAAGATGAAATGTCACATTCGGAAGTGGCGCCAATTATGTTTGAGCAGTCAACGCAGCACAACAGTTCCAAATTTCCGATCGCAGTTGTCAATATTCGACTGAAATGAAAATGTAGCGTAAGAGCGTGTGTAACGAAAAACATAAATAGGGAGGGACTGTACAAATAAACACCCACGCAGAGCCTTCAACCCCATCCAGAGACACCTCTGCCTCATCCAAGAGTGGTGCGAGCGTTGGCGATTGTCCATAAATCCGGAGAAAAGCCACGCTATTCTTTTCACCAAGCGCCGCTTTCCCGCAAACTTCCCCACATTCACGTACCTCAGACGAAGGATACAATGGACCAACACCATCACCTACTTGGGGGTGAAGCTCGACAGGGGCGTCACTTTTAGGGAGCATGTCCGGGGGCTGTGGTGCCGGGGCAATGGGGCTGCGGCCTCACTGTACCCGATGCTGAGGTCCTCGATGACGGTTCCCCTTAAGTTGCGCCTTTTGAGGGCTCTTATTATCCCCTTATTAATCTACGCCTGTGAGATCTGGGGCATGGCGGCAGACTCCAGTCTGCTGTTGCTTCAGCGGGTACAGAATAGGTGTCTCCGGGCTATCTATTCTGTGCCTCGAGGCTTTCCAACGAGACTCCTGCACGAAGCCTCTGGTCTACCATACCTGGAGGACGAGATTAGGCGTCGGGCAACAAAATTCAACGAAGGGTTACCATTCCATCGGAGCGCCCTCGTTAGGTCTCTTGGGGATTACGATCCCACAAACCGCCGCTTCAGGCGATACCGGCTTCCCCGCATGGCTTGCGGGCATCCCCGGTAACGAAGGAGCACCACCAACAGCTGCTACGGCTAAGCTCCTTATTATCCTTCAAGAGTTGCTTGGATTCAAAATTTAACCTCAAGAAACTTTTTGATAAAAACACACCAGCGGTGCACAGGGGCCGTTGCACCATCAAAGGCAACCGTCGAGGAGCAATACTCGCCTCCTCCTGTCACTCCACAACCCCAATACACACCCGCCATCCTACAAAACCCACAATCCCGTCAGAACGTGGTTAAGTTCTCTCTGAGAACAGGGACACGTCTAACACACCTCGGGCTGCCCTCAGCCTGCCAATCACACTGGACTGGACTTGGGCACGTCCCTCGACATCAGGCGGAAGTGACGTGCGGATACATGTCAACTGTCACACAATTTTCGTTTGGTTCCCGCCGCAAAGACAAGACTTGTCACACTAGGGACACGATTTCACGCGTGTTTGGCGTAAATTCCAGATGTGTGATTTTTCACGCGTGTTTGGCGTAAATTCCAGATGTGTGATTTTTCCACAAGTCTTCATCTGTAAACACGAGGCAAACGTCAACAGTTAGCAGAAATCAGTTCTTTGCCGAAGTATAAGGCATTATTCGCCCCTTTTGGTTTTCCTGTAAAGAGAGTAATTCAGAATCAAAAACACTTCGTATATTTTTTTCAGAAAATTTAACATAAATACTCTATTTTGAGGTAAGTATCTTAAACATGTGGTATTTTAATGAAAATCGTTAAAGAGATAAAAATATTTCCATTTAAACAGCTAGTGTGGGATGGAAGTACTCTAATTCACACATTCAAGCTGAAACCTTGGAAGATGCTAAATTTAAATACCAAGTTTAGTATTTAAACGTTCTTGAGTTATGCTGTTCAATCTCACCCACATGTGCAAGCGCACGCACGCGCACACACACACATTTTTCTAAATATCTGATGTATTACATCCAGAATGAATCTCTTACATTCTATCGTTTATTATTCATACTGAAGTTCATTACTTTCTCTAGCACTTATATACAATAAACATAATAGGTGGAATTGGTGTCGTATTCCACCGAACATGTCGATACCAGATTTCACCGTAAATACATGTTTTCATGTCCCTTTTTGTAAAATGATCCGTGTGTGTCCGAGTGCGCTTGGCGTGTGTATGGGTCTGTCTGTGCGTGTCAATAAGAGGTTATGTAAATATTTATTGTTAATATTATATTTATCAACTTTAAAGTTAATGATTTTAAAGAGAGATTTGGTGTTAATTATTTTAATTCCCATACAATAAATTATACATTATAATTATTTAAATACCATCGTATATCGCTGTTTAACCGCGAATGTTAAAACAGACTTTGTGTGTGTACATTTGCATGGTATATGTGTGTGAATGTGTTTATTTGTGTGTGCGTGTGTGTTTATTTGAGTGTATTTGTGGCAACATGAATAAAAAATGGAAGGTCGGTTAAATTCCAAACTTGGTATTCAAGTTCAGTATCCTCCAAGGATACACAGGAAGATTTTTGGGAAGATCCCCCATCATAAACTTTATGAGAAAGTTTTTACTAAATTTTCTATTTTCTCAAAAATAGCTCTGATGATATTGATAAAAATACCATATATTAAAGCTATTGATATGACAAATAAAATATATGTCTTAAATTCTCTGAGTAGAGCCTCTGAAAACCTGTTCATTCTGGAGAATTGTTGTATAACTGCACAACCGTAATGAGTTGAACTCATATTTAGACTTGAACGAGATATTTGAGTAGTAGTGGACTTTCTCAAAATTTAAAAATAACAAGCAGTGTCTTTTAACACACATTTTCTAAAAGAAGTGACAATTTTTAAGTCGGACTCACACATATGTACTGTACTTCAACTGAGTATGGTTTAACATTTATAGAACTGTAACAGAGTACGTTATTACCTTATCTACACGTACTATGTACATAGTGTCAAATAAAGGTATTGCATTGCATTAAAAATTCAATAGCGAGATTTCACCGAAAATACATGTTTTGGGGTCCCCCTGAATCCCAAAAGATCATTTTTAGAAAAAGGTCCGTGTATGCGTGCGTGTGTGTGTGTGTGTCTTTGTATAGCATAGCTAAAAACGAAAAGACCGTAGAATACCAAACTTGTTATTTAAGTTTAGTACCATCCAAGGAAGCGACACGAAGATTATCAAGAAAATCCCCCCACCCAACTACCTTTTAAGAGGAACTTTTTTCGAAAATTTTGATTTTCTCAAAAATGACTCTAAATATTTTGTTAAAGTACGGTATATTAAATATATTTACCTGAAGAATGAGATGTGTATCTTGAATTTTCTGGGAATAGCCTCTGAAGATTACTTTTCTTTATGCTTTTTACGGAATTTTGCATAACTGCTAAACCGTAAGAGAGCCAAAAACTCACTAAACAAAAACGTAGAGCACGTTAAACCACACATTTTATATTCCATACATTTTTTCGTGGAGTTGGTCGTTTTTGAGATATTTTTGTTTTTAGTTTCAGCTTTAAAAAACTTATACCTTCTTTTATCATACAGGAGTTTATCAACTCCTGTCCATACAAACAAAGGAACTTCAGTCACATAAACCAGCTTTTCACTATCACTTTAACCTATGGTACTCCCTTAATTCGCTTCAACTTACAAGGAAGCAAGTAATGAAGCTATTTCTGCTAATTTTTTCTCGATTAGAATGAAGTAGATAGAAGCATAAGCTTTAACAATTATTTGTTGCAGAGATGTAGCAAAAATCATGTGAATGTAACACAGATTCTTTTTACTTTCTCTAGCCGTGTATGTCTGTGGTAGTGTTTAACGCCCGCTTTAACTACTTATGGCACCGCAGGCGGTGGCACTGATGATACATGAATGATGAAGCACCGGTGGAATGCGATGGCGGGGGGAACCGGAGTACCCGGAGAAAACCCGCCCCAGCGCCGCTTTGTCCACCACAAATCTCACATGCGGTCGCTTGGGATCGAACCCGGCCGTCTAGGTGAGGGGAGTGGTGTAACCACTCGGCCACGGCGCGGCCTAGCCGTGTATGTATAATGTACATAGTGTGTAGAGAAGGTATTGGTTTAAGATATATTTTTGGTTATGATTATTTATCATATGGATTAGTAATATTAAGATTTTGAATTTGTATTTTAATAATTGTATTCCACCTAAAAAATCGTTACCGAGATTTCCCCGGAACCTCCTGAATACAAAAAGAAAACATTTTCAGAAAAAGGTCCGTGTGTGTGTGTCTGTCTGTCTGTGGACAGCATAGCTCAAAAACGAAAAGACGGTTAAATACCAAACTTGGTATTTAAGTTTGGTATCTTTCAAGGAAGCGATACGAACATATATATCGTCCACCCCTAAGTACTCTTCACAGAAAAAAAAGTTCGAAAATGTTGTTTTTCTTAAAATGGCTCTAACGATTTTGATTAAAATGCCACATATTAAAGTCATTTCCATCACAAATAAAATTTATATCTTGAATTTTCTGGGAATAGCTTCTGAAGATCTGCTTATTCTGGATGAATTTTGCATAACTAGGTAACAGAAAGAGACAAAAACTTACTAGATAAGAATTGTACATATCGTTAAAAATATACAATTACATCACATATATTTTTGTTGTGGAGGTAACTGTTACAGAGATTTCCTTGTTATTGGTTTCGATTGAGAAGCACTTATGTTTTTCTCAGACAGGAAGTGTCCGCTTTTGTTTTCTTCTATTAATGACCAAGCAAAGAAGCGATTTGCAATCACAATCGCATAACGACAGCTTTTAAAACATTTGACTATCACTTTAGCATAGCGCATTCCTTTAGTTCCCTGGTGCCTATAAAGAACTAAATAATAAGAATATTCTGCTGTTTTTCACGATTAACATTGTGTAAAAAGAATAATCTTTTGTAAGCGGTTTGTAGAGCAGCTAGAGAAAGTCTTCTGAGTGTAACACATCAGATTTTTTGTATCACTTTCTCTACACTTACTATGTACATAGTGTATAGAGAAGGTATTGTAATGCACCGAAAATTCGATACCGAGATTTCACCGGAAATAAATGTTTTGTGTCTCCCTAATTCCAAAAGAAAGAACTTTTAGAAAAAGGTCCAAGTGTGTATCTGTGGACAGCATAGCTCTAAAACGAAAATACTCGGTATTTAAGTTTGGTATATTCCAAGGATGCGACATGAAGATTTTCAAGAAAAACCCCTCCCGCAATTACCCTTTACATGGAAAAAGTTTCGAAATGTTAAAATATGTTAATGTTAAAATATATTAAAAACATTTACAAATAAAACGTACATCTTGAATGTTGTGGGAATAGTCTCTGAAGACCTCTTTATTCGGAATGAACTTTGCTGGTTTTTGCATAACTAGTAAACCGTAAGAGACAAAAACTTACTACAGAAAAAAATGTAGATTTCGTTAAAACGCAAAATTTATGTGGTATAATTTTTTTTCGTACAGCTGACCATTTTTGAGATGTTGCATGTTATTCGTTTCAGTTTTTTAATGCCTAAACCTTTTCACAAGCGGGAATTTGTGAGCCTCTGGCATGCATTGAAACGGATTTTATTCACTGGCAACCAAATTTTAATGTCTTTTTAGCCTAGTGTATTCCCTTATTTCCTTTCCGCTTACAAGAAACCTTTTCTGCTAATATTTATCTCGATTAGCATGAAGTATTAAACTTTTTAACACTAATTTGTTACAGAGATGTAGAGAAAGTCATGTAAATTGAGCACATCAGATTATTTTTTATATTATTATGTTAACTCCAGGCAATGCATAAAAACGGATTTTATTCACTCTCAGCCAGATTTTAACGTCGTTTTAGCCCAGCGTTTTTCCTTATTTCTTTTCTGCTTACAAGAAAACTTTTCTGCTAATATTTATCGCGATTAGCATGAAGTATTAAGCATTTTAACACTTATTTGTTACAGAGATGTAGAGAAAATCATGTGAATGGAACACATCAGATTATTTTTTTATTCAATAAGTTACAAAGTTTTTACTTTAGTTCCAACAATACACAAATCTCATCTCAATTGATTCCGAAGATTGTATGTAAAGTGACGTTAAAGCACGTCTTGAAGAACAAGTAGAATAACAATTTTAGATCTTGGTTCATTAAGAGCGTGACGAGACAGTAGAACTTAACCTAATATTGTTCCAAAAGAGGTAATGTTATAACGGTTTCTCAGAAGAAAGTGTAAAATTCTTCCTCCCCAGGACCACATTATAAAACGCGAAAAGTGTCAAAACGTGACGCCATATTTCCACGAAGATTTCCCTGGTGCATGTTGAGCCGCAGTGCTTAAAGCTGCCACAAAGCACTTCTTCTTCTTGCATCCCTTTTACATGCCTTCAATTCAATTTACGCGAAAGATGTGAAAATCCAATTTGAGCGTAATGCCTGCTTCCCCATACGTGGTCTTGAAACACAGTGGGCTATGTACACAAGGCAAGTGGTGTGAACAAATATCGACTCAATGTAATTTCTTTTTGCAGGCACCACCCAGCTACCTTCCTCCATTTTATTGGAAATTGTGCAAAAACCGTGCACATAAATTTCTCTCTTGTCCTCTTCTTTTCCATTTCCTTTTCACCAATTTTTATTAGATGTTCTTTCAAAAAACGTAGCTGTTGTTTTGCGGATGTAAAGGTAGGGTGTGAAATCCCCCGGAAATTAAATTTTTACGCCCGGTGCGAACGGGTTGTACTAATTCGATTCCCTGATGGCTTATGTTGGGTTATATACATTCTGAACACAAATCAAAAGGGAGGTGGGGGGTTTGTTAATCCTAGAAGATGCCAATTCTTTTCACTTTTTCTGCCCATTTGGAAAAACACATTAATCCTTGAAGCAGAACGGAACCGACCAGTCAAACGAAACACGTCAGTGCATGTCAGCCTTTCTGAGCAAATACGCTTCCTGACAAGTTCATTATTAAGAAAACTTCTACCAACTGTTGTTTAGACCTAACAGAAAAGCGCAGCGTTTCAAGAATCATAAACTATGGTTTTATTTCCTTTTGTATACTGGAATAAAATGAAAATCGTAATTATCAGCTTTAGGATTTTTTCTACCAATGTCGATTTAGATTTTCGTTATCAGTATTTATAACATCATTTTACGAAAAATGAATAAAATCAAGGAATAAACAGTTAAAAATCTAGACGAAACATTCTTAATTTGTTTTGATCTGAAATAATGTGAAATTTTAACATATTTAAAAATTATATTAGTAAAGTTTTTAATATGAGTAGGATCAAAAGTTTTATAAAATATTGTGAGTTTACAAATGTAGAATTCGGCTTTAGGTGTTCAAAATGAATATCGTAATACTAAACATACCTGGTGTATTCCATTCACACGACTTTCTCAATCTGATCTGCAAAGAAACTATTTTGGAAAAATATTATTTCATCTATACCATGCTAATTGGCAAAAATTGGCTTATTACTTGCTTTCTTGTAAGCAGAAGGGAAATAAGGGAGTACACTAAGATAAAGCAATGGTCACATTATTTAAATGCTGGCCGCTTTATGAACAACTGCAGTCCTCTTTGTATAGCCAGGAGTAAAGCAAAAGAAGGACGAAACGAAAGTTGACTTCCCCTTTGAGACAAGTTTAAGTAGTTTAAAATTGAAACAAATTTTAAGAAATATCTCGGAAATAAATGACTCTGCCAAAATGCATATAGCATAAACAGCATGCGTTTTTTGACCGATGCTGTCCAACTCCCATACACGGTTACCTACACTGACCTTTTTCTAAATATGATTTTTTTTTTTTTGCTCCGAGTTCAAAACCTATATTTCCAGTGAAATCTCGATATCGAATGTTGGGTGGAATACATCCTGAATACATTATTACACAGTACGTGTAGAGAAAGTAAAAATTCCCAACGATTTCTGCTCTTCATAATGTTTCATGTCTATTATTGTATATCGTCATGTCTGTATATCAAATTATTTGTTAAATATGTTTATTATTTTGCGTCTTGTAACTGCTTTAAACACACAGTTGTGTAGTCAAATAAAATATATATCAAGACCGCCAAATACTAAAAACAAAAGTAAAACAGAGAGGAAGAAGTAGGAAAGAAGAGAAGCAAAAATAAATCGTCCCTCTATATATCCTAGATCTGATATTTTGAATACTCTTTGCATGAACCGATGGTTGAAGAGAGAATGTACCTAAACTTTCAGAACAGCTCAAATACTGTAAATTCTGGCTAGAAAATATTCCGAAAACGGCTAACGATGTAAAATCATTTTAACATACATTACCTATTTTAAAATTGCTCTACGTATGCTTATTCAGAACTAATCTCTATTCTGCCTCCTGTCATTTCATGCTTGCATAAAACTCACTCGCAATAGTCTTCTCAGGCTATTCTTATATTTAAGGTATAATTTTTATTTTGCATGTTAATAGGTCAAATATACAATTTTAATCATCGCTGTTACAAATTCTCGAAACATTAAATGAACAAAAAAGCTACCAAGATGCCTGTTCATATTCATCACTATTAAATATTGCTATTTCAAATCAATTCTATGTTAGCGTTACAATGCCTTTACAACGGCATTGATTAAGTTAAGGAATATGTTAATACTATAATAATTATCATTATTGTTTCCAATTATTTATTACGATTACCAAACCTATAAAACTGTGTATATTGTGACAGTACCATGTGCGGTTACTCTAACGTTTGCTTGGTATGCGAGTTGGCGGGTCTGGAATGTAGTAAACACGGAGCGCTGTAACCCTAAGCCTTGGAACGCGAGAAGTCAAGACGGCACAAGCTAGACGCGTCCAGTAGCTTCGAAGAGTTTCTAAACAGTTCTGTGACGCTATTTTATAGCTATAAAAGGAGGAAGAATTGCAAGTCAAATCTGTAGTGATTCGTGAGCGACTGGAGTATTATCGCGCAGTGGCGTGCAACTTTTAACGCGCCGAAGCGTCGAGTGAATTATTTGCAGCAATGCATTAAAGACTTTATTTGTAACCAACTTTTGATTCAATAAAGCCACATTTTGTTACTATAAGTTCACACCGTAAATATCAATACCCGTATAAGATATATTACAATAAATAATTTTATCAAACCTACACCTACAATAGGTATATTAACTATTAGAGGTGGATTGCGGATTTGAAACACAAAATAATGCATACTGCTACAATACTGAAGACATTACCCGTTTTCTGGTAGTTAAAAGCAGTGCACAGTAGACGGTTCAGCAGAAGCAAGAATAAAGTTGCTCTCTGCTTTACTCAAAGGGCAATCATGTAGCGGTGCCTAACTTAAAATATAAAATGTATTTAATGTCATCAACAGATCTCGGTTTTGGTTTCCGAAGCGCACACAGTTACGAACACACAGAGTAGTCAACTGTATGAAGAGAGGAAGTGGAGAGGGGTTTGTAGCGTAAACATTCACAAGTAGATGTAAAACTATTCCAAAATTAGTTCATTACATGTATTGACATTATATAGGTTGGTGTAGTTCATAAAATAACGCAACAAAAACGCCTTATACTTTTATAAATAAAAGCTTTGTATAAGCCTTACACAAAAAAGCAGGATAATATTGCGCACAGCTTTGAAAAGACAATGAGCACAAATCAACCAAATTCGCTCAGAATTCATTACAGTGAATTATATATTTGCGTATCGACAGAAAAAGCTCTCTTCCTATCACTCAAAATATGTTTCAATTATACACAAGTTTATTTAGTGTTGGATTTTTGAACATTTTTCAATTTGCGCTCACTTTCAGTGTTCACTTGTTTATCTATTAGCTGGAAGTCAACGAGGCCAGGCAGTGAGCAATGTTAGATAATGCAACACTAGCCGAAACGAGCTGTAGAGACCACGCCTACTCCATCAAGTCACGGTTATACTCTATACACTGAAACTCAGTCACCAATTTCGTGACCACGGACCGAGCTCTAGTAATCAGTTATAACAGCAAATGGTGCAATAGCCGGAACAGAAGTGAGCTTTTATAGTTGGAGATTTTTGAGAGAACTAAATAAAATAAAATGGATGCCCTTATTTCATTACCAGGAGATCAAGCATCTGAAAATGCTGCGAGTCAAAGGATCGTATATGTTATCCTTTAAACCAGAGCTAGATCTCGGCGAAAACGTTGCAAAAAGTTGAAACATGCTTTTCTCTACAATTCATATATTACTAGAAAAAAGGCAGATACGCCGGCAACAGCGTAGGAGGGAAAGAAAATTGTAATTGTCTGCTAAACTTTCTTCTAGTGATTTTTTCGATATGAGAAGTTGGTATGCACCAACTAACAGTAGACAGATCTTTCGTGTATTTCCATGGAAATATTGGTAGTCTAAAAAGCTAAAAACGTGTTTTAAATTTGAATAAAATAAAATACATTTTAACGCAATTTATTATGCACCTTTTGAAAATAATATGCAAGTCCTTGGTAACTGAACAGACAATAAATTCAGATCCTTTTTGAAGCATTCATGAAGAACAAATGTAAAATAGCATTTTCGTTTAGTAGTTTAAGAGAAACAGAATTAAACAAGGTAAACTATTAATAGAACGAGATTAATCAACATGGTTTTTACTTTCTCAGTGCGTAGAACGATTCCATTACACCCTAAAATACACATTTGGAGGTACACGGTATCTAAAAATGCAAATTTAGAAAAAGATTCATATGAGTGTGAACTGCATAATTTCAAAATGAAAAGAATTCTACGTACCAAACATGGTTTTTAAGTTCAACGTCTTCCAGGGTATCAACACGAAGGTTTGCAAGAAATTTCACTCCAAACTATCTTTACGTGGAACATTATTCAAATTTTGGATTTTTTAAAAGCATTACTGACGATATTTGTTAAAACACTATATGTTTAAAATAGCTGTATGGAAAATTAAAAGTAACAGGAACAGCTAGGAGCTGGAACAGCTTCTGAAGTCCTCTTCACTCTAATCAACTTTCATTAACTGGTAGACTATAAGAAATGAATAATAATAATAATAATAATAATAATCTGCAGTATTATAATCTGGAACCTAATTTCTTAAACTAGGGCTAGTATTCCAAACCTTTATCTTTTATTTACATATTTAAAACGTGTCTTAGATTCATTATTTTACAGATAAATGTATCTAATACTATTAAATGCTACTCACCAAAGCATTATTAAAACAACAAAATTGGCATTAACTCAAAATTATATATATATATATATATATATATACACAATGCATAATATTAACTTACTATTGTCATCATTTTAAACACAATTATTTATATACGTATTTTATTAAATTATTCATTAATTTAAATTTAAATTTTTAAGTTATGCTTCTTTATTAATTTTAATTTAAACAATTTAAGAAACTCAAAATATAGAACATTTAATAATAAATTATCAGTATTAATAATTATTATTTATCTTTACAAATAGAGTTTTATTTTTTAAATCTTCCATTTATCATTAAGTAACCGTGACGACAGATTTCCCCTCAATACCGAGGTGCATTGCATACTGTGTCCATATCCCTGTGAGTAAGTGGCCTTTAGTGTAGCTAAGCTGGAATAGCTTGGTTAGTTATTATAGCATATGGGGTTATTTTGCAGAAGAGCCAAAGTAAGTTTAAGGAAATGGTTATCTTAAAACAATCAATGAATATATTAGTATAGTGATTCATCTATGGAAGAAGTGTTAATTTTAATGGTAAAATACTCTTATCAATATTTTTTATTGGAACCAAGCACAAGAGATATATTTAAAATAATTTGCCCTGAAATAACGCGATAAAGTGCTGGAAAGTTCTAGCAATTTATTACAACATCTGCTCGGCACAGATATTAATTTTAAAGCCAGATGCTGGCTTATTAGCAGCGGTAGAAAACATACAAACGTATCAGTAATAAACAAGAAAAAAAGTCCTCCTCTGCAGGCTGCCCGTTGCCTCGCTCACTGTATGTGACGAATAACCGCTAAATAAACATTATATAAATTATATTGTTTGCAGTAGCCGACTATTTGCCAAACTGATTTCAGCTATGTGATTCCCGTGACGTAATTGTTCGCTAGAGCTCTAAAATGAGCCTCTGTAAATTCTCGTGAATAGCTAGCAACCACAGGATCATGGGTTCCAATCTCGCCTAGGGAATGGATGGGTTTTATTACCCTGTCCACACTACCTCGAAGTCCTTATCGGCGTCTCACGTGATTCACCTGATGCTGTCAGACAGACTATTGACATTTACACAGAACCATATAGTAATGAAGACCCAACCAAAGTCTCATACATGGTTTTTACAGGCGTACCTGGTATCCGGGTCAATAGCCTCGGTATTTCAAAAAGCTGTCCAATCCCTTTGTGTTTTACAAACTCTGTGTTCCTGTGCCATTTTCCTGCCATGCCAAACTTTACTCTTAGATATTCGAAATATTTAACCCGTGTATTCACTTTTCCTGCGACCGTACACGTAACCATTTTTAAATGCGAGTGCTTTAGTTTGAAGAATATATACTTCCATTCCCCATTGTCTTCAAATCATTGCAGTGCGTTTAAACCAAAAATGGTTTTAGAAAGAATAACAATGTCATCCAGCGTACAAAAGAATTGGCACTCTTTACTTTCTCTTGTACAATGAACATAGCAGCCAGAGAAGATAAATTAGATGTCGAGATTTCACCGGAAATATATGTTTTGGAGTTCCCCGAGTCCAAAAAAAAATATATATATATTTTTAGGTCATGTGTGTATGTCTGTGAACAGCGTAGTTCAAAAACGAAAAGACCGCTATACACCAAAATTGGTATTTATGTTTAGCATCTTCCAAGATACGACACGAAGATTTTCAAGAAAATCCCCACACTACAAACTACCTTTTACAACGACAATTTTTTTGAAAATGTTTTTCTCAAAAATGGCTCTAACGATTTTGATTAAAATACCATATTTTAAAAAGATTTGAGATGTATATTTTGAATTTTCTGGGAATATCCTCTGAAGACCTCCTTATTCTGGGTGAGTTTCGCAGAATTTTGATAAAGGTTAAATCGCAAGAGATAGTCAAGAACTTACTAAACAAAAAACTAGATTTCGTTAAAACACGTACTTGTAATATACGTTTTGTTGTAGAGTCGAAGGTTTTCGAAATATTCCTTGTTATTGGTTTCAGTTTTAATCTTCTTAACTTTTTCATGCTAAGCAATACGAACCTCAATGTTTCACATAGCGACCAGCTTTTAAAATATTTTATTATCGCTTTAGCCTAATGTATTCACTTATTTACCTTCTGCTTACCAGGAAGCAAGAAACAAGACAATTTCTGCTAATGTTTATCTCTGTTTGCACGATGTATATTAAACATTAATCTTTTATACTTTCCAATAGCTTTATATGGAACAGCTAGAGAAATGTAAATGTAAAAATGTAAATGGCGTGCTATTTATGAACGCTCTTTAACACTGTTGTTCTCAGCGGAAACATCGTTTAATTCGTTTAATTTTGCTCAGGTGCCTCTCTATCAGGCTTGAGGTTCTTTTACGTGCCGTAAATCTACAATACGGGACCAACGGCTTTACTTCCCTTCCGAAGGAAGCCGTGCTAAGGATTTTTACACCTAAAAAAATCCATCCTCCTCCTCCGGTATATGAAGTTAGTATGGTAACCATTACTCCACGGAGGGCGACGAACAGCAAGAGAAAGTTATGTAAATGGGAACGTCAGTTTTTTTCACCTACAACTGTCGGCGCATCCATGTCCTTTTCCATCATATTAACAAATTATTATATAAATATTAATCAACATCAATAATCAAGTTAAAAAGTAACGGAGATAATATACAACCCTTTTTACTCCCTTCTGCGCTATGTTGCATTCAGATGTATTGTGCGGATCAGTCTTGCGAGACCGTTAATTAGCCTCGTAATAATAATAATAATAATAATTTTTATTAATTATCTAAATATATATGTAAAGAAAGTTAATATTTAATAAGTTGTATGCACAGGAACCAAGAAGCCAATTGTTTACTTAAAAGTTACTCAGAATCATGACGCCAGACTGGATAGAGGGGTGAGAAGTTGCTTCCTTTGTGAAAGTCACGTTCGTGTTAGTATAAGGGGAAACCACAGTTTAAAGCACACAAGGGGACTTCTTTATATTCGTGGTATCACGTGATTATTCTGACACATTTTGGGAGATTTGCAATGGTTTTGGGGTAACGATGGTGTCATTTTGGCGGACCTTCCAACCAATCAGAAAGAAGCCACCATGATACCGCTTTTTGTATATAAGAAGTAAGGTTTGGCACATCGAGGTCGCTTTGCTAGGAATTCGCCCGTGAGATAGGCAACGTCGTTTTATTAAGAATTCGCCCGTGAGAGAGGCAACGTCGTTTTGTTAAGAATTAGCTCGTGAGAGAGGCAACGTCGTCATATGTTAAGAATTCGCCCGCGTGTGAGGCAAGGTCGTTTGTTAAGAAGTAAGTGTATTATAATAAGAAACTGTATGTGAAGTAAAGTAACGTCGCTCACCTATTTAACAGTCGGCTCGTGATTAGGTGAAAGTGAATTGTGCCATGTACTCAACTAAAACAGTGTAATTGAAAGTACTTGTGAGTAAGTGTTAAAGAACATCAGTCAGCAGTATAAAAGTGTATAACCAGGTGATTGTCTTTAAAACTCCTTTAGAATAAACAGCAGTAAAAGGTTACAAGTGTTTTCTTAACAATTACAAGATCACTCCTACAACTCCTCCCACTAGCCAAATCCACGCCTGGGAGAGTCAATGTTCATGCAAGACTGAGCAACGCCGTTGGTAACCCATCGCAGAAGAGCTTCAGTACCAGGTACGTGAGTGTAGTGGAGTTGATTGGAATTGACACTTAGTTACGCTGCACACAAGCACCCAAAGGGAGGCGTAAAATCAACAAACTAAAATACTCCCGCATATGACACATAACGTGCACCACTAACAACGCATCGAAACCACCGCTGCACTTGATAACAAATTTAATTTCTTTATACATTGCCTTGAATGCTCTAATCATTTTTCCGGAAATTCCTTTACGTGATAACTTAACCAAAAAGGCACTACGTCCCACAATGTCAAACGCCATTTTAAAACATAAAATGACGTTTGATACTGTATTTCCAATGTTGTGGAGATATGTAAAATAGGGTTAGGTAAAATTTTAAATTCAAGTATTTTTAGAGAGCATATACGGTCACCCGATTCATGCGAATATGTGGCAACATTGTGTATTATTATGCACTTAATAAATACTACTACTGCTACTTTTCAATTTTCTTAGACTAAAGTATGTCCATTTACACACGACAGGTGAGTGTTTCGACAAATGTCTTTCAACATTGGAGATGCAAAAATTGTTTTACATTCACTAATTCTGAACATATTATTTGAGCCAACAAAATATATTTGGAACATGTTGGAGAAACAATGATTTTGAACAGGCTGATTTTAGATAGGTAGAGCAGTACTGAAAAATCTGATGTGTTACACTCACATGACTTTCTCTAGCTGTTCCACAAACTTCATACATAAGATTCTTCTTCTGCCTGCACCTTGCTAATCGTGGTATTCATTAGCACAATGTTCTTATTATTTAGTTCCGTATAAGTAGGAAGAAAATAAGGGAATACACTAGGCTAAACCAATAGTCAAATCTTTTAAAAGCTGTCGTTATGCGATTGTCATTACAAATCGCTTCTTTTCTAGGCCAGGAGTAGAACAAAAGAAAAACGAACACTCCCGTCTGGGAAAACTGTAAGTACTTCACAACTGAAACTAATAACAAAGAATACCTCGAAAACAGTAAGCTCCACGAAAAAAATGTATATGACACAACTTATGTATTTTAACAAGACGTACATTTTTTGTATGGTAAGTTTTTGTTTATCTCTTAGGGTTTACTAGTTATGCCAAATTAAGCAAAATTCTCCAGAATAAACAGGTCTTCAGAAGCTCTTCCCAGAAAATTCCAGATATAAATTTTATTTGTTAGGTAAATATATTTAGTATATTATATGTTAATCAAATTCGTTAGAGCCATTTTTTAAGAAAATCAACATTTTCGAAAAAAGTTCCATGTAAAGGGTAGTTTGGGGTGGGGGATTTTTCTCAAAATCTTCGTGTCGCATCCCTGGAAGATACTAAACTTAAATGCCAAGTTTGGTATTTCAGCTAGTTTTCGTTTTTGAGTTATCGTGTTCACAGACACACGGGCACACATACGGACCTTTTTCTGAAAATCCTTTTTTTGGATACAGGGGGTCCTAAAACATGTATTTCCGGTGAAATCTCGGTATCGAATTTTTGGATGGAATACAATACTTCCCTATCCCTATGCACATTGTACATATGGGGCTAGAGAAAGTAAAAATGCAATGTCATAGCCGGGATTGAGTATAGAATCTCCAGGTCACTAGCCGGTTGCTCTACCATGCATTGGGGTATCGTCTCAAAATAATTGAGATCACCTTTTGGTTTACAGTAAAACATGCCAGTCAGTTGAGAAATTTAATGTCATGAAGTCCTGTTGCCATGGTAGCTCAGTGGATAGAGCAACCGGCTGGAGACCGAGAGATTTTTGTATCAAATCACGGCTAAGCCATTGAAAGTTTCTATATGACTTTACCTATCTAAATCCAGCATATTCAGAATCACTGCTTCTCCAATATGTTCAAAATATTTTTTGTAGACTTAAATAGTGTGTTCAGAATTAGTGAATGGAAAACAATTTTTGTAACTCCAACGTTGAAAGACGTTTGTCGAAACACAAGGGAATTTTAAACGATGAAAAAACAGATATCTTGGCAAGAAAAGGCTCTGTATAATCCTTCACTGTTTCTGAACCAGTTGTTGGCATACCTATACATTCTGTGCAAAACTCCAATGATGAGCGGATTAAATATTACCAACAAATGGGTGCAAACAGAAGGATTCGAGCAAAGTAAGAGAATGACGAGTAGAACAGCTTTCTTATTAACTAAAAACGTACTTAATTCAACAAGGCCAAATAAATCTGCTAGCAGGATTATTGCCGGAACATTTAGTTAATAGCCTAAGAGGTAATAGGGCTGTTTAATTAAAACTATAAAGAAAGGAAAATACAATAAAGCATTAGGTTTCAGTGTTAGAGCTTACAACCCAACTTCTGTAAGTAAATGTCAAGTAATCTTCAGAACTAGGGACACAAACCAGAGATTAAAAGTACTGCTATACAAACCACTAATACGTATATAGTGAGGTAGTGTAACGTGGAACCTCTCAAAGGAAGTCTTGGAAAAGATCCGAAAGGAGAATCTATGGACCTGTATGCGTGCAAGGAGAATGAAGAATTATATATACGTAATAATTAACTATACTCTCTGCATGGAGAGCTACCCTTGTCGCGCGTCATTTGGGTCAAAATACTCAAATGAGCAGGTCATTTAATTAGGATGGAAGAACACCGAGTCTCGAAGAGATATCTTCAGGAGACTTCGGAGGAGGAAGACTTGCGGCAATGACATGTAATAGCTAGGAAGAAGGTGTATGCTAGTATGCTCTACATATCCTTAATATTCATAATTGGAGAATCATAGTGCAGAATCGACAAAGGAGCCAGAAGGCAACAATCTCAAAACATCAATATAAAATGACGCCATAACTTTTAAATTACATTTGAAAACATGTATATTCACTATCATAATGCTAAATGTGGCATAGATGTTACTTTCATCAAGAAGTTATATGGGAGGCGATTCTAAATTTCTAAGATGGCAATTGACATTGTTGTAGGAATGATCCTGCTTCGCACGAATTTCATGCATCAAAAAGCGACATGAAGAAGTACCATAGTCCTTATTTCATCAAACACTCCAATTATACTTCGGAATGTGTTACACATACTGACTTTTTGGGGGGAAGGGGGTAAGAACATACCTTAACTCATTTCAACAAGTTGAACAAATAATCTCCAAAATTAATCATAGTTATAAAACACATTTATTGAAACATTATATGCCGCCGGAAGAGCTGAAAATAAATTTTCACTTAAGAACAAGCGGGCTAAGACCCAGAACTTGAAATTACGAACCATCGCATCATCTTATTTTGCAAATATTTGATTAACGCATATTGGTTAACAGAATTCTATAAAAATCAGTGGCTATTTTCTGCAGCTTTACTTTTCTGTGATTCATTTTCCACTTGGATGTTTTGTGTGGTGTGTGCGTGTGCGTGTGCGTGTGTGTGTGTGTGTGTTTCCATTTGATTAAACCAGACCTGGCAGGCACAGTGCAAGAGGTGTGAACTTACCCCCCTCTCGCCCCTCCTCGCTCTTTCAACAGCCAAATAGAGCCAAAGAAACCGGTTCATTCCAGTATTAGCCCCGTGGCAACCTTATCAGTGCAGTGGTGGTTTGCATGTGCAATATGAGAAAACGCGAATGTTTAATCGGGCCTGGGAGAACAAGTATTTTTTTTATCTTAAAGATCGTCTTTCATCCATATTCTCTAGTTGCCATTGTCAATCTTTGCGATTTCCTAACAAACTCTTCAGCTCAAAAGTATGCATTTGATTACGTTGCAAAAGACGAATCATCCAAATCCTAAACAACTGCCACTGCACACGTAACCTCTCCGCTTCTCTGCCAGTTGGAAAGAAAAAGGAATCGGCGATTGTAGTATTTCACACTATGGGCGTTTATCTTACCGCCCTGGATTAAACCTTACAAAAACAAAAGTTACTTCGAATACTGCCCACCTGGTTGATAAAAACTATTTACTACAGCAAAAGTACGTTGACCGATGTGATAAAACATTAAATGGTATTTTTTTCAATATAACTGAGGTGTTTTTATACAAGAATTCTCGCCGAGTTAACTCACCCAATACACTCGTATCAAAGTTATAGCTGCTTAACTCACCTGAAACAAAAGAAAAGAGAAATATTAATTTATCTAGTTATACATCATTAACATTATATTTTATGTGTTAAAAAGGCACTTATAATTTTAAAAAACAGAGAGATAATTTAACGCTCGTAGCTTTCATTTATTATCAGATGAACAGACCCTTATATACACGAATTATTAAGAAAATAATTTCAGAGTCAACGTGTGCGAATGGATCTTTTTAAAATCTCGAATAATACTGTATTACATTCAATATTCCCCTTGTCCAGTTAGGTCTATTTTAGCCTTGTTTATACGGCACTGAAAGTGAGGATAATGAATTTTTGCAGATACTAATGTAGTCTGCGATAAGTTAGAGCCTAACTGCAAAACGCCAGACGATTTTATTTTTAGTTTTTCTACTATGTACACAAATAGTGACGCTATTGAAGTAGCACTTTCTTTGCTTGACTAGGATGAATAAATGTGAATAATGACTTCCCATTTGAGAAAAGTGCATTTGAAAATGACAACCCGAATAGACAATATCTTGAAAATGGTTAATTTCACAACAAAAATATGTTTGGTATAAATTTCGTTTTTAGAATAGGACACTTTTTACGGTTTACCAGCCCTGCTAATGTGAAAAGAACTTCAGAGACTATTCCCAGAAGTTCAAATAATACATTTTATTTTCCATGTAATAATCTTTAATATGTTAGAGAAATTGTTGGGTAAATCAAATTTTCCGAAAATTGTTCCATGTAAATACTTTGGGGTAAGGGATTTTCTTGAAAATCTTCGTGTCGCATCCATGGAAAATGCTGAGGCTAAATATCAAGTTTGATAGTTAACCAACATTTCATTTTGAGTGATGCTATTTACACACACACGCACGCACGCACGCACGCACGCACGCACACACACACACTCACACTCTTTCTACAAATACCTCTTTTGGATTCAGCGAATCCTTAAAGTATGTTTTCAGTGAAATGAATGAAAGAATGTATGTATGTATGATGTATGTATGCATGCATATATGTACGTACGTACGTACGTACGAGTGTATGTATTTCACTCTAAGTGGGCATTACCCCGTGACAGAGTTAAACACACATACAAAACAATATCACAAAGAACAATGCACAAAAAACATAATGCAATGAAAATAAAATAGTATACTACGAATCAGCTCAGCTAAGCTACTAATCTAATTACATTAAATTTAATAACAATTATAAAAATATTAATCAGTTTCGAAACAGATCATTATAGCTACCTGTTTATGGTTTTATTCAATTAGATATAACAGTTAATTACAGACAATTTTGAAGTCATTATTATTATGTTATTTTCTTCGTTAATTAACTATCTAATCAGTATCACTAATACGTTGATCATTAGTAGTTACAACAATGTGAACTCACAAGCACACATTGAAGGTGACGCAACTGTGAAACTTGGAAAATCCACAATCAATAAGATATCTTATGGAAATGTATATCAATTATTATAACAATACAGTGATACTTTTGTAATGTATAAGTTTGCATGGCTCTTTAAATTATATTTTACTGTTTAAATTCACTATTCTAATAACAATGAAACCCGATTTATTTTATAAACAAATGTGCTCCATTCACATGACTTTCTTTACATCTCTGTAAGAAAGTATTGTTAAAGGGCTAATTTTCCCCTCTACCTCCTGCTAATCGAAATAAACATTAGCAGAAACGATCTTATTACTTGTCTCCTTATTAGTAGAAGGGAAATAAGTGAATGCAATGGGCTAAAGCGACCGTCAATTGTTTTTAAAGCTGATTGCTAATGTGGTTGGAATTCGTTTACTTGCACAGCATGGAGTTGACAAATCCCTTATGACAAAAGTATAAATATTATAAAACTGAAACCAATCACAAGGAATATCTTGCCCACAATGGTCAAATCAATGAAAAATATGTATATGACTTAAGTTGTGTGTTTTAACGAGATCTACATTTTTTGTGTAGCAAATATTTGTCTATCTCTTACGGTTTGCCAGTTATACAAAAGTGATCCAGAATAAAGAAGTCTTGAGAGGCTATTCCTGATAATTTAAGATGTTTATTCGAAATATTTTTCATGTAAAGGGTTGTTTTTGGGAATGGGAATTTTTCTCAAAATCTTCGTATCGCATCTTTAGAAGACACTAAACTTAAATATCAAGTTTATAATTCATTTTTGAATTTCGTGCTCGCTTACACACGCACGCACGAATGCGCACACACAAACCTTGAAACCTATATTTCCGGTGAAATCTCTGAATCGATTTTTTGGGTAGAATAGCCTTTCTACCTACTGTGTACGTTGTACTTATGCATTAGAAAAGTAAAAATTCTTTTAATTTTTTTCAATTTTTGTAAAATTTGACACATGTATCACCTTAAGTATCATTTACAATATATTATCCAATATTTGTCGTACTTAATGTTTTCCTAAATCTATTAAAAATATAGAGAACAACCCTGAAAGGCTGCTACAGAATGCATCAGAACAATTCTCAGTATCGTAATACTTTCTCTACACGTACTATGTTCACAAGTGTATAGAGAAGGTACTGTATTTCACCGGAAAACTCGATACCGAGATTTCAACACAAATATGTGCTTTGAACCAGATGAATCAAGAAAGAAAATGCATCATTTTTAGGAACAGGTCAGTTTCTGTGTGTTTATCAGTGTGTGTGTGTGTGTGTGTGTGTGTGTGTGTGTGTGTGTGTGTGTGTCTGTGGACAGCATAGCTCAAAAATAAAAGACGGTTATATACCAAACTTGGTATTTAAATTTGGTATCTTTCAAGGATGTGACACGAAGATTTTCAAGAAAATCCCTCCACTCCAAACTATCCTTTACATGGAACATTTTTTGAAAATTTTGATTTTCTCAAAAATGGCTCTAACGATTTTGATTAAAATGCCATATGTTTAAGATATGTTTATGACAAACGAAATGTATATCTTGAATTTTCTGGGAATAACCTCTGAAGACCTCTTCATTTTTGGGGTGACTTTTACATAACTGGCAAACCATAAGAGATATTCATAAACTTACTACAGAAAAAAAAACGTTGTCATATACTTTCTTAATGTAAACTTAACCGTATTCGACATATTCCTGATCATTGGTTTCAATTTTACGCCACTTAAATTTTTCCCAAACGGGAAGACATCTTTTTTCTCGTTTCTCGTTTGTTTACTACTGGCAAGCAAAAGGATTGGGATTTCAATTGTTTCACATAGCTACTGGCTTTTAGTGGACGAGACTATCGCTTCAGCCTGTGCATTTTCTTATTTCCCTTCTATTTACAAAGAAGCTGATAATAAGTCTAATTTTGCTTATGTTTATCTGGATTAGCATGATGTAGATAACAGATTAATATTTTGAATAAAAGGTTTGTTTACCGAACAGCTAGAGGACGTCATGTGAACGGAACACATTAGATTTTGTCCCTTCTACTTACAAAGAAAGTAGGGAAAAAATCTGATGTGTTACACTCACATGACTTTCTCTACCCGTTCTACAAACTTCTTACATAAGATAATTCTTCTTTCTGCACCTTGTTAATCGAGGTATTCAGCACAATGTTCTTATTGCTTAGTTCCTTATAAGTAGGAAGAAAATAAGGGAATACACTAGGCTAAATCGATAGTCAAATGTTTTAAAAGCTGTCGTTATGCGATTGTCTTTACAAATCGCCCTTTTTTTCACCAGGAGTAGAACAAAAGAAAAACGGACACTCCCATCTGAGAAAAGTATAAGTACTTCACAACTAAAACTAATAAAAATGAATACCTCGAAAACGGTAAGCTCCACGAAAAAAAATGTATATGACGTAAATTGTGTATTTTAACAAGACCTACATTTTTTGTATAGTAATCTTTTGTCTATCTGTTACGGTTTATTAGTTATGCCAAATTAAGCAAAATTCATCCAGAATAAACAGGTCTTTAGAAGCTATTCCCAGAAAATTCAAGATATACATTTTATTTGTCAGGTAAATATCTTTAATATACCACATTTTAATCAAAATCGTTAGAGCCATTTTTAAGAAAATCAAAATTTTCGAAAAAAGGTCCATGTAGTTTGGGTTGGGGGGATTTTTCTCAAAATCTTCGTGTCGCATCCATGGAAGATACTGAACTTAAATACCAAGTTGGTATTTTAGCTACTTTTCGTTTTTGAGTTATCGTGTTCACAGACACACACACAGACACACACACACACGGACCTTTTTCTGAAATGCTTTTTTTGGATTCAGGGGGTCCTAAAACATGTATTTCCGGTGAAATCTCGACATCGAATTTTTGGGTGCAATGCAATACTTCTCTATCCCTATGTACATTGTACATACGAGTCTAGAGAAAGTAAAAATAAGGGAATACACTAGGCTAAACAGATAGTCAAATGTTTTAAAAGCTATTGTTATGCGATTGTCATTGCAAATCGCTTCTTTGTTTAGCCAGGAGTAGAACAAAAGAAAAACGGACACTTACTGTCAGAAAAATATAAGTACTTCACAACTGAAACTAATAAGAAGGAATATCTCGGAAACGGTTATCTCCACAACAAAAAGGCAGACACAAACTGTATGTTATTGCGAGATTTACATTTTCTGTGTAGTAAGTTTCTGTCTATCTCTTACGATTTAGCAGTTAAGCAAAATTTGACAAAATGTATCCCGAATAAAGGTCTTCAGAGGCTATTCCCAGAAAATTTAAGATATACATTTTATTTGGGATGTAAATATCTTTAATAAACGGGATTTTAATCAAAATCTTTAGAGCCATATTTGAGAAAATCAACATTTTCGAAACTTTTTCCATGTAAAGGATAGTTTGGAGTGGAGGGATTTTCTTGAAAATATGCGTGTCGCATCCTTGGAAGATGCCAAACTTAAATACTATGTTTGGTATTTAACGATCTTTTTATTCTTGAGCTATGCTGTCCACACATACACCACACACAAATATATGGACATTTTTCAAAAATGCCTTTTTTGGCTTCAGGGGGTCCTAAAATATGTATTTCCAGTGAAATCTCAGTATCGAATTTTTGCGTGGGATACAGTACTTCATCTATACACTATGTACATAGTACGTGTAGAGAAAGTAAAAAGGCCCAGGTAGACTTTCTAAGTGAACCAAAATGATGTGCACACTACGGAAGCGGTTAATTACTCTCTCAAAGCCACATGTTGTGTTAAACTGTTGTAGATCGCTGGCGGGCAGAACGAGAGAGAGAGAGAGAGAGAGAGAGGGAGGGAGAGAGAGAGTGAGAGACAGGGAGGGAGAGAGAGGCTACCTACCTTTTGATTGCATTGTTCCAACTTTTACATACGGTAAGGACGTTCATTATTAAAACTAGGGGGGGGGGCGAACAATACTAATAATAACGAGGAAGCTCATGCACCCCGACCAACAACCCTAGTCCCCCTTTTTATTCAGTTAGTGTAGCTGACCTTTATCTGATAAACTGATGGTATCAGGTACCTCATTTATAAGCCACATCAAATATACTTAATGGTGATGCAGCTGTGAAATTTTTAAACTCCATACCATGCTAGATATATTATTGAAATTTATATAAGCTATTCTACACATTAATATTTTATCGTTGTTCAAAAGTCTAGTTTTCATTATTATATTTTATTACTTTCATTATATTTACATAATAATTTGTTATTGTCTAACTCAATGTTCTAATAACAATAAATCGCCTAATGCATTGTTAAAATATTCATACAAAAATCCAACTTTACAGAAGATAACTTAACAAATAGATCTGTCACACTAAATGTCTACTTTCTCTAGCTCGTATGTATACTACATTTTTTTTCCGCAGTCGACTTACCCTCCTCTTATTTAGTACTAACACCCCCTAGGACTTACAAGCGGATGCCTAGGGCCAGAAGCCTGTCGGGAAGCCAACGGCACGAAACCACAAAGTGGTCGGCCCATAGCCAGGCCTGGGCGTGAGGAAATGGATGATGAAATGCAAGCGAAATGGATGATAGGTAAGGTTATGGTGGAGCAATTGCTGGAATGATTGGCGGAGGCAACCGGAGGCCTCGGAGAAACCCGCCCAGACACAGCTTCGACCACCACACGGGTGCTTGTGATCGAACTAGGACCGCCCAGGTGGGAGGTAAGCGGTCTAACCACGGTGCCACCTATGTAACTCAAATACATTAAAATACGCCTGGGGTATTTTCGCTGACTCTGCCCATGTATTCCTCCTATTTGCTATGTCACGTTTCCGAAGGAATATGAATATGAAACGTCACTTGCGACAAATGAAGTTCCGAGTTGCGAACCGGTGTTCCTTAAACTTTCTGGTTGTACAATAATCCACCACACTTACCGGGTGTTACAAAATGATGTTAATCTTTTCTCTGCGCTACTTATTGAAGTTCTAATGCCAAGACAATGCGTGCACGTGGTACACTAAATTAATACACTGCTTATACAAGTCAATCTATTTCTAAAGGAGTATCGAGCGGGGCTGAGAGCCGAAGGGGTAGATTGCCAAATTGCCTTTACATTTTCTTACTTGCGTGGTACCAGAATGGAAAGACCTGAGTCTCTGACAAACGTACACATTTACTGCAAAATCACAGCGCCGGGCATATTTTTAATGTCTTAGACTGTACAGTGTACATAGTAGATAGAGAAGGTGATGTATTCCACCCAAAATCTCGAAGTCGAGATTTCACAGAAATTATACGTTTTTAAGATCCCCCGAGTCCAAAAGATCATTTTTTGAAAAAGCTGTGTGTGTGTGTGTGTGTGTGTGTGTGTGTGTGTGTGTGTGCCTATGGGTAACAGAGCTAAAAAACTAAAAGACCGAAAAATACCAAACTTGGTATTTGAGTTTAGTAGGTATTTTCCAAGGATGGGATACAAAGACTTTCAAGAATATCCTTCCCACCCCAAACTACACTTTATATAGACATTTTTTTTTAATTTTTTGTTTTTCTCAATATTTTCAAACGATTTTGATTAAAATATCATTTATTAAAGATATTTACATCACAAATAAAATTCATATCTTGAATTTTCTGGGAATAGCTTTTGGAGAATTGCTCATTCTAGATGAATTTTACTGAAATTTGCGTAACTGGTAAACCGAAAGAAACAGACAAAACTTACTACACAAATCTCAAACTTACTATGCAAATCTCTTTAAAAACACACAATTTATGACACGTTTTGTGCAGAATTGACCGTTAATACGTGTTATTTGTTTCAATTTTAAGCTACTAAACTTTTCTCAAACGGTAAGTTATCGTTCTTACGTCTGTATTTTGTTTACTCCAAGCGAGCAAAGAAAACGGAATTTCAATTTTTTTACATAGCGACCGGCGTTTAAAGGAATTGACTATCCCTGTAGTCTATTGAAGTCTTTTATTTCCCTGCTGCTTACAAGGAATTAAGTGATGCGACCACTTCTGATAATATTTATATCGATTAGGATGATGTAGAGAAAAGAATAATATTTTGTATGAAAAGCATGTTTGCGGAACAGCTAGAGAAAGTCATGTGAATGGAATTTTTTTATATTAACCCTAATTAGTATAGAAATTATTATTTTTCGTAATCTCCAAAGCTTTTGATTTTTTCAAAACTTTAATAAGATATTTATCAAAACTGGAAGCTATTTCGAAAACATTATCATTTTCACTAATGTGCTATTGAGAGACAGTATAAAATATTTAAATAAAATGGTGAAAAATTGCATCCTGATAAACATTATGAATATGCAAAAGTGTTGGAGAAAGGTTTATGAGAAAATAAGGCTTAAAGTTTGGATTGCCTATAAATACTCATTAAGTTCTGTCAATTGATAGTGAAGCTGCGCCAAGTTAGAAAAGCAATATATTTCCTGAAAGTTTCAAATTCATATCATTTTATTATGAATAGAATTTTTTTTAATTTTAAGATGCATCACATTAAATATTCTGACTTAAATTTGCAAAGGGAAAATATTTTTGTTCCATTAGGTTTCTTTTCGTACGTACAATCGATTTGTTTTACTAGTTAATATAGACTATTCCTTTGAGAGACTAAAATTTGTTAATGAAGAAGGGTTAAGAATCTGAATCTGGTGTAGAGAGAAACCTGGATTCAATACTTGCTACTTGTAAAGAAATGGAACAACTAAGGACAAAATATCTGCAAAATTCCTTTGTTAACTAAAGAAAGTGATATGTTATTCACACTTTTTTTTTTTACTTTCTCTACACATATTATGCACATAGCAGGTAGAGAAGTTTTCTTACGCCCTATGTCTTCTAACCTGATTGATCATAATTCGTGAATAAAATCGGTTAAAAGCTGCTTAAATAATCTCGGGATCCATGGAGCTTAAAGTTATTCGACATGTCTTCTCAGGAAAAGGAAAACACCGAAGAAATCCTTATCCGGATAACTCATCCCAAGCGCCATTCGAAGCATGAGCAATTATTGAACTCCAGTGAAAAATTTGACGTTGACGTTCACCACAAACATACCTATGTTTTGAGGCGTCCTTGTACATAATGCTAATCAAGATAAATGTTAGCAGAATGTTATTACTTAGTTCTTTATAAGTAGAAGGGAATAAGGGAATGCACTATGCTAAAGTGATTGTCAAATGTTTTAAAAGCTATCGTTATGCGATTGTCATTGCAAATCACTTCTTTGCTTGGCCAGGAGTAGAACAAAAGAAAAACAGACACTTCCTGTATGAGAAAAGTTTAAGTACTTCACAATTGAAACCAATAACAAGGAATATCTCAAAAGCAACAAAAACGTAAAGGACAAAAATTGTGTGTTTTGTCATGAGGAAATTTTTTGTGTAGTACGTTTTTTTCTAGCTCTTACGGTTTAGCAGTTAAGTAAAATTCAGCAAAATTCATCCAGAATAAAGAGGTCTTCAGAGGCTATTCCCAAAATTTTCGAGATATACATTCTATTTTGGACATAAATATCCTTAATATACGGAATTTTAATCAAAATTTTGATTAAAATCAAAAGAAAATCAAAATTTTGGAAATTTTTTCTATGTAAAGGGTAGTTTGTGGTAGGGGGACTTTTTTATTTTTGAAAATCTTCGTGTCGCATCCTGGGAAGATATTAAACCTAAATACCAAGTTTGGTATTTAACGGTCTTTTTGTTTTGGACTATGCTGTCCACAGACACACACACACACACACGGACCTTTTTTTAAACTTTTTTCGGACTCAGGGGACCTCAAAACATACATTTCCGGTGAAATCTCGGTATCGAATTTTTGGGTGCATTACAATACCTTCTCTATCCCATGTACATTGTACATATGGGGCTAGAGAAAGTAAAAAAATACAGGTGCGTACGTGTGTATGTGTGTGTCTGTAAGGAAAATTAACTCAAAAACGAAAAGTCGGTTATATATCAAACTTGATATTTAAGTTTAGCATCTTCCAAAGATGTGACAAGAGGGATTTCAAGAAAATCGTCCAACTCCGAACTACTCTTTACAAGGAACATTTTTGTCTCTTTTTTGTGTGTTTTGCTACAGTCAAAAGCCATCTCCTCTTAAAATGTTTGCACAGAGACTAAAAATTGCACTGGATTCTCACTACAGTTAAGACTATTGGTTTTTCATATATAGCGTGTTTTATAAAATAAAAAATAAAGTTTATGATATAATAGCAAAAAACAAAACGTTTTTGTTATCAGTGTACTAAATAGTTTTTACTCTGCACAGGAAGCATATATATATAAAATCTTACACTTAGCTTTATGAATCACAGTTCATAAAGCTAGCATGTTTTGTCTCATTGTGTTAAAATTATAGGAGGTGGTAGAGTTTGAAGATACTCGTTTTTAAATACAACATCAATAACTTTAAAAAATAAACACTTAACGCTACAGAGTTGAAACTTTGATTATGTAATTAATATAGATGTAATAAAATTTAAGTACCTAGCTATAAAACTCAGGAGTTTGAATTGAAATCCGTTTGACCGCTTAATACCGCTACTGTACATCATAATGTCCATATAATATTTACAATTTTAGATTCGGGGGGAAAAATCATAGCTATTTTTAAATCATTGGTGTAAACACAACTGAACATTGTACAGAAATGAAATTAGGTTTTTATGTAGAAGATATGACAACGCTCTTTACTGGGATGTAAAGATTTATAAGAAGCGCTGACCTGGATTTGAATGGATGTGTATTTATTTATATTTCCGCTGGGAAAACCACTTAAAACTCGTGCTCATTGGGTGAACGGCATTAAACAAACAAAAGTGTGTTATTTTTAAAACAAGACGCGTAATACACTTGAAGTTAAAATAAACATGGTGTGGGGTCGTCACATCTCAAGATGACTTATTCAAGCGCTAGCTAGCGCGTATAAACAAAACACACTTTTTTCCAGGTCGCTAAGTGTTCCAGGCATGGAAAACACGTCACGGGGTTTGGATTCCAAGCAGATCACATCTCCAATACTTCATTTCTGGGAGTAAGTGCATCTGAAATATAAACTTTCCCTCCAAAAATACCGATAAGGCCACCAAGAGACTGCAATATTCTAGGTTAGATACTTTCTCTACGACGTGAAAGTGATGCATTCCATCTGAAAAGTCGATATTGTAATTTCCGATATACAGGTTTCGAGGCTGCCTGAATCCAACAAAATCTTATGTTTTCCATTCACATGACTTTCTCTACATATCTGTAAAATTATTGTTAGAAAGCTTATTCCTTTATCCACTTCATGCTAATCAAGATAAACATTAACAGAAATGGTCTTATTACTTGCTTCATTGTAAACAGAAGGGAAATAAGGGCTAAACCGATAGTCATATCTGAGAGTTCGTTGTTATGTGGCTTAAATCCGTTTCTATAAATTACCAGAAGTTGACAAATTCCCGTATGAAAAAAGTTAAAACGTATTTTAAAACTGAAACAAATAAAAAGAATATCTTAAAAATGTAAATTCCACGAAAAACATGTATATGACATAAATTGTGTGTTTTAGAGAGATATACATTTTTTCTATACTAAGTATTTCTCTGCCTCTTACGATTTATCAGTTATGCAAAACTCAGCAAAATCAATATAGAATGAAGAGTTTTCAGGGTTGTTCCCAGAAAATTCAAGATATATGTTCTATTAAGCATTTAATCATATCTTTATCTTCAATATCTTTTCATTAGAGCAATTTTTAAGAAATAAAAAAAAAATTGAAACGTTTTCCTTCTACAGAGTAGTTTGAGGTGGGAGGATTTTCTTGAAAATCTTCGTCTCGCATCAATGGAAGATACTGCAATGAAATATCAAGTTTAGTGTGTGTGTGTGTGTGTGTGTGTGTGTGCATATGTGTTCATGTATCCGAGTGCCTGTAAAAACAATATGAAAGAATAAGTATATTTATTGACATAACAATATCATATGTACATAGAATTTCAACATTCGCACGGGACCGTACATACTTTAGTAAACACAATATACCAAATACGAAAAGTCGGTAAAATACCAAACAAGGTATTTAAGTTTAATAGAGTAATTCCAGGAGAGATGGGCCTACATTTTTAGAATGTTTATATTTCTACCATTTAAGGTAATATATATAATTTTTCTGAGATTATATCAATAGCAAACTGTCAAATTTATGTCATGAAACTAATGATTAAAATATATAGGTACATATGGTCCATCTATCCCCTTTATGTTGGGTAAGGTGAACCTAGCTACAGGGGAGAGATGGACTTACGTTAAGCAAGAATAGGTAGAAAGCAAACTTTGTTCCCAGGCTTTTATTGATTCTTTTGTTGATTTAAAATATATATATAAAAGGCAAGCGGGAGACCTGGGTTCGATTCCCAGTACCGGCGTGGGGATTTTTCCCCGCTGCGAGACCTGGACCGGGATGCACTCAGCCTCGTGAGGTCCCTGGGGGGCCGATTGAGGAGCTACTTGATGGAGAAGTAGGGGCTCCAGGTCGTAAGGACCGCATTAACCGGCCGGGAGGGATTCGAGGCGGCGCTGACCACGTCTCACCCTCCAATACTGCACCCCATCCATGAAGTCTGTCATGGACTGAGATGGGGGACCAGCAGCCGGGCGGTAGGCCAAGGTTCCTGAGCTGTCGTGCCATTGCAGGTATCATTAAATGGTAGTATCACTTCTTGCTAGTTTTCGAGTCTCTCTTGCCACACAAATCACATTTATTTTCGTATTTGTTGCAGTTCTCATGTAGCCACCAGGAGCTTGTTGTGCACTGTATCCAATCCTCACCATTTCTACAGATATAGTCTTCACCATATCCAGCACACTCGTTTTCATTCCAGCTTTCAGGATCATCGTTGCTATCGTTGTAAACAATATTGTCATCTGTAGAGTCTTCACTCTCAGACGAGTTGTTGCTTTCTTGGTATCTTGGGTTTAGGTACATGGAAATTTTCAGATCTATTTCTTTTTACTTTCTTAGTTCTTTGAATATTTATATTCTCTTCTGAATTTAATATTTTTTTAAACGCTTGCAGTTTTACCCCTTAAAAACGGGAACTGAGAAATGGTGTTCAGTAGTTTGGTTGGTGTAGAATGATCAACTTCATTTCCTACACTTGTTACTTTAATGGTACTGTTAGTTCCAGACGAAGTTCTAGGTATAGCCGAGTATTCATCAGTACCGATATGATTTAATAAAGCAGCATTAGGCAGCGTTGTGGTATTTCCATGTGGTTCTTGGAGGCCATTTCTAGTAGAATCTTGCCCAGATGTCAAGTAAGCGTGGTCGGGAACCGCAAACCTATTTAATGGTATAATACCCGTTGCCTTGAAGCCCGAGAGTGTATTTTCCACTGTTGCTGTCTTAGACCAGACAACACCCAGAAGTTTTCCAAACTGTAGTCCTGCCATATGCCTTTCAGAATTCTTCATTATGTAGGTGTTACATGTAGCATTGTAATTTGACTTTAGTGATTTAAGGAAGCTTCTGTCTAGAAGCTGTAAGTGGTGCGTTGTATGACTTGGGAGACTTAAGGAGAATTATGCTACTTCGGTCAGCAAATTCAAGCATTTCTACAGAACTGCAGTGAGAGGTGTGTCCGTCAAGAATCAGCAGTACTGTTCCTGATGGTTTTATAGTAACAAATTGATTTCCCAACCAATGAAGAAATAAAGCTGAATTAATGTAGGCAGATTTTTCATTCATGGCAACTACAGAACAGGGAGGCATGCCGTCACTGTTCCTTTGAAAATGCAAGTCCCTTCTCCACTTATACATACAACTACAGATATCGTTTCTTCCTTTTCTCCTGATGTGATTGTGCTTACATTTTTAGTCTTTAATAGAAATCACATTTCCTAGTTTATTATTCAATTGTAAGCCGCTTTCATCAACATTGAAAATGTGCCCTGGTTTAAGTAGGAGGTCGTTTTCAATCAAAATATTTTCAAGTAGATCAAAATATTCGTATACCACTCCTCTATTCATCCCAATAGCCTGTTTACTAAGATTCTTTCTGACTTCATTACAGATAAATCAGATTTTCAAACTAGGAAAAATATCAGCCAGTCATAACCTGATTTTTGGCTATGCACATCAAAATTGTTTCTGATGTTTAATTGCTAAGCTAACTTAAAAGTCATAGCTCGCGCAGAATCCCGTGACGGTGTAAAACCAACTTATGGATATGAATAACCATTTTCCTTTCGTTTTCTTGTCCAAGTCATCCCGTTGAAAAATCTTTTGATTCCAATCTTCTCTTTAGAGTTGTTTTTGGTATTTTAAAATACGTTGCAGCTTCGTTTTCTCCAATAACTTTTTTTGTTATTGCATCTACGGCCTTTAGCAAATCGTCTCCACTCCAACTACCCCTCGTAGAGCCTAGATTTCTTTTGTATGTGATCGGCATTCTTCTGTAAACGTAAGTAAAATGTCGAATAATAATTTTATAGCGTACTATCAATAATATTTATAAACGATCTCGCGTTTATCAAGGATAATTTAATGTTATGTTAACATAAAAGTTATGAATATAGACCTATATCTATTTTATATGTATAGATAAAATATTCTTCTTATAAACATATAGCAATTACTAATGGTACTTCGGAAAACTAAACGCCTTTCCATCAGAAAACGGTTCATCTCTGCCAGAAAACGGTGGTCCATCTCTCCCAAAAACATGGGTGAGATGGACTAGGCAGCCATGATGGCTTCGTTGCTCTTACCAACGCTTCCGCACAATGCAACGATTGAGTCAGATTTTATACATGTCGCTGGCTTGTAGATGTTAAAATAACGTTTGTACAAGCTTACTACCCTGACGTTACAAAAGGTTGGACTCACCTGACTTGTATTATTGAGTATAACAACTAAAGCAATGGCACAAACAACAGACAAACTTTACAGTTGCCTTATCACAGCCGCCATTACCACGCAACTCAAACAACTCTCTCTACCGATCACATAGAGAAATAATGCGCTGGTCCGTCTCACCCCCTGGTCCATCTCACCTGGAATTACCCAATTTCCAAGGATGTGACACGAAGATTTTGGGACCCCCCCCCCCAACCAACAACCCTTTACAAGAAACATTTTCGAAAACTTAGATTTTCTCAAAAATGGCTTCAACGAGTTTGATTAAAATACTGTATATTAAAAGATATTTACACGGCAGATCAAAAACATATATCTTGACTGCCTCCGTGGTCGAGTGGTCATCTTACCCGAGGTTCCGGGTTTGAATCTCGGCAGGGGGGGAATGTTTCTTTAGCCAGAATTATTCCCTATCCCCCACAGAGTCTGGAAGTATGTATGTGTGTGTTTGATGAAAATAAAATGATTTAAACCTACAGACAACAAGTTGTTTCAAGTGCAAAACCCCCCGATATGACCTTAGATGTTAAAGGGGACTATATAAATGCAATATATATATATATATATATATATATATATATATATATATATCTTGAACTTTCTGGAAATACCTTCTGAAGATCTCATCATTCTGGGTGACTTTTGCATAACTGGCAAACAGTAAGAGATAAACAAAACTTCCCGCACAACAACTTAGATCTCGTCAAAACACACAATTTATGTGCTTTACATTTTTGTTGTGGAGATATTCCTTGTTATTGGTTTCAATTGTAAAGTACTAATACTTTTCTCAGACTGGAAGTGTCCGATTTTCTTTTATTTTACTCCTCGCCAAGCAAAGAAGCTATTTGTAATGACAATCGCATAACGACAGGTTTTGAAACATTTGACTATCACTTTAACTTAGATCTCTTCTACTTGTAAGGAACTATTAAACACATTCTGCTGATGTTTATCTCGATTAGCTTGATGTAGAAAGAACAATAATATTTTGTAAGAAGTTTGTTTGTAGAACAGCTAGAGAAAGCCATGTAAGTGTAACACATCAGATCTGTTTGGGTAGAATTCGATAAGTTCTTTACCTAGTATGTACACTGTCTTACGTGCCAGAGAAGATAATAAGCCATTATAAGAGTAGTTTGTTACTAACTAGGTAGAGAAAGTTATGCGAATGTTACAAATCAGAATTTTTATCACACTTTTATGGAAATATATATGTTATATCCCTTGACAATAGAGAAGCTCTAATGTTTGTTAACCCATTGTCCATCACTTAAATCCATTTTCATTTCATTAAACGATTAAAAGCAAACAAGTCCTAGCATCGCATTTACTCACTTCTCAGGACGCGCTTATAACAAATGTGTAGACAATTTCTCTGTACTCGGAATATAGGACATATTGACACAGAATTTATTGACGTTTAGAATCATTTTAGGGCTTTTTGGAAGTTTGTATCCTGTACGATTTTTAAGTCGGTAACTTTGTCTTGTGGCACACATACAATCGATATACAAATATGAAACAACTGTTAGTATTATATTATTGTGATTATTATCGTTATGTTAATTTCTATATCCTCCTTTAGCTTCTATGGTCATTATATATATATATATATATATATATATATATATATATAAATATAATGTACATATTAGTTAGAGAAGCTATGGTATTTCACAAAAAAAAATTGATACCGAGATTTTAAAGGAAATTCATGTTTTCAGGAACCCTGAATAAATAAATAAAAACATTTGTAGAAATAGGTCCGTGCGCATGTGTGTATGTGTGTGTGAGTGTTTGTGTATGTGTGAGTGTGTGTGTGTCTGTGAACAGGATAACTCAAAAATGAAAATTCGCTTAAATAGAAACATACTTTTGTTTAGTAGAGCTCAAGGATGCGACACGAAGATTTTCTAAAAAATGGCTCTATCGATGTTGATTAAATATACCATATTTTTATTTTCTCTACACGTACTATGTACATAGTGAATAGAGAAGGTATTGTAATGCATCCAAAAATTCGATATCGAGAATTCACAGGAAATACAGGTTTTGAGACCCCTGAATCCAAATAAGTCATTTTTAGAAAAATCTCCGGTGTGTGTGTGTGAGTGTGTGTGTGTGCGTGAGTGTGTGTGTGATGGGGGGGGACAGTGCAGCTCAAAAACTAAAACCGCTATATACCAAAATGTATATTTAAATCCAGTATTCTCCCAGGCTGCGACACGAAGATTTTCAAGAAAATCCCCACCCCCAACTACCCTTTACATGGAAAAAATTTCGAAAATTTTGATTTTCTCAAAAATGGCTCTAACTATTATGATTAAAATATCGTATACTAAAGATATTTACATGACAAATAAAAACTATATCTTGAATGTTCTGGTAATAACCTTTGAAGACCTCTTTATTCTGGATGAATTTTGTGGAATTTTGCTTAACTGGTAAACCGTAGGAGATTAGAAAAAACCTTAATTAATTAAAAATATAGAGTTCATTAAAACACACAATTTATGTAGTATACTTCTATTTTTTCTGAGATATCCCTTTTTCGTTGGAGGAAAGTTTATCTTTCTTTTCATATCTGTTTTGTTTTACTCTGGTCTTGGAAAGAAAAGCTAGTTTAAATGACAAACGCATAGCGACAGCTTTTAAAAGAGTTTACTCACTTTAGCTTAGTGATTTCTCTTACTTTCCTACTTTTACTTTTAAGAAACTAAGTAATAGGACCATTTCTGGTAATATTTTATTGATTAACATTATGCATATAAAAGAAAAACACTTTGTAGAAATATGTTTAAAGGACGGATAGAGAAAGTAACTTGAATGGAAGACATCAGATTTATTAAATTATTTTCACACGCACATTCACTGTCACATCACACTTCCAGACTAGATTGAGTAAATGAACTACAAATTACTCTCTTAGCCACGAATCGCACACCTCCAGATGAGAAGCCATCTTGACCATTTGTGAACTTGACCATTTCCGAGATTTTCATAGGCATTGGTTTTTATTTACCCATGTTTATACTTTTCTCTAGTGGGAAGTTGTTAAGTCCTTTTGTCTCTGCTGGTCAAACAAAGCGATTCCAATACCATTGAATGGATTTCAAACAACCAAATTTGACTCACTTAAGTCTGCTGTATTCCTTTAATCCCGTACTGTAAGACAATATGTAATGGAATATTTCTGCAGATATTTATCTCGATTAACATGAAGTAAAGAAGAATGAGCTTTTTTAAAGAATAATTTGTTGAAGAGTAAATTAAATAAAACTATATGAATTTAACATATCAGTCTCTTCAGCTTAAAGTGTAACTTTTCTAAGTTATAATTCTGGTGTTTTTATTGCCTCATGAACGTTTGAGTAACAAAAAGTATGCACCAGCTTTTGGGTTAACTTTTTAGGTATGAAGATTAGAAAGGATGGGGACACGTCATGCACTGCGAGCTGTGTGAGATTTATTGCGCACACCAACCCAGGAGGAAGGTATAAGATGAAGGGACCACAGGAGGCTACAGGCCACAGTACATTTCCTGAGTGCAGATCCGCCCCATCACTGACGATGAACGAACCGTTCAAAAAAGTTACTCTCTAGTGCAGACTGTTCCAACCCGACTTGTATGAGTCAGAACAAACGCGCATACTCGCTCAACGAGAAAACTGAGTAAAGCTGCAAGGAGAGCATGGCTGCCAACACGCCGCGGGGCGAAGATCACACCATAATGACCTGCAGCCTGATATTTCATTTCCAACACGTGATTCATCAGGCGATAGCTTGCCCTCAGGACACCTACTCTAGTGACTACGGGGAATACTCTATAATTTGACCAAGACTACGCACCAAATGCCTGGCACCACCATTCCCTAACAGAACTAAAAGCACACCTGAAACATAGGAAGCGCAATTAAAGCGAAATGAATGAAAGGAAATCGATAGTCCATAAACAAGCTCGGCATTTGTTTACCAGCCAAGGAAACCCCGAAAAACCAATGTTGTTATGTGGGCGGTCGTCGGGAATAATTGACCCGAAGAGTTTCGCGTTACTTCTAGGTGAATTGGTCAGTTGGCTCGGTTAATTTTATAGGTGGTACACAAAGTGCTTGAAACAAGGAGTAGAATTATAAAAACCTCATTTGTTCAATTCACATGCTTTTCTCTACATCTCTGTACAAAATCGTGTTAAAACGCTTATTCTTCTATCTACTTCATGCTAATCGAGATAAATATTAGCATAAATGGTCTTATTACTCTTTTCTTTGTAACCGGATGGAAATAAGGGCGTAACATGCACTAAAACGATAGTAAAATCTTTTAAAATCTCCTTGCTGTTTGATAGAAGTTCCTTTATTTGTATTGCTAGGAGTTGACAAATTTCCGGAGGAGAAAAGTATAAGTATTTTAAAACTGAAACTATAACAATATCTCAAAAAAGGCCAACTCCACAAAAAAGATGTATATTTACATAAAAATTAACTAAGTAATAACATCATTTATACTGATATTTATCTGTGTTTGATGCTGTACATGAAAGAAAAAAGTTTTGTAAGAATAGATTGTAGTACATTTGAATATTACACATCAGATTTGTTACTTTCTCGAGCACGCACGTACAATGTACAGTAGGTAGATAAGCTATTGTATTCCACCCAAAATTCTATACCGAGATTTCACCGGGAATATATATTTTGAGGACCACAAATAAAAAAAGGTTTTAGAAAAAATCGTGACTATATGTGCGTGTGCTAGTGTGTGTGTGTGTGTGTGTGTGTGTGTGTGTGTGTGAGTGTGTGTGCGTGCGCGCGCGCGCGCACAGACAACTAAAGAACCTTTCATGTAATGGGATAAAATGTCATGCATGATATTTAAATTTAATATCTTCCAAGGATGTAACACGAGGATTTTAAAGAAAACCACCCTACGCAAATTAATGATTTTTTATCTATATTTTATTTTACCAGTTATGCAAAGGTTCTCCAGAATGAAGAGGTCTTCAGAGGATATTCCCAGGAAAGTTAAGCTATACATTTTATTGGTTATCTAAATTGCTTCAATGTTTAATCAAAATACTTCGAGGTATTTTTGAGAAAATCGAACATTTCGAAGAATCTTTCATGTAAAGTTCGAGGAGGGGGGGGGGTTCTTGATAATTATCGTGTTGTATCCTTGAAATATACTGAACTTAAATATTAGTTCTCAATCTCGTGGTGAGATGTTGCTGGACATACAATAGATAATATGACCCTTTTGTGTTTAGTTATCCTTGTCTAAGCTCCAGTATTACGTTACTGATTGCTACAGTAGGATGGCTAGCACTAAGATCTTCAGTTATCTTTTTAGTTGCTAAGAACATGCATATTAGATATGCGGTACACAAATCGGATGTTTGTTGGGTCAGTAAGTTTACCTGTTGCAAATATGTAACCTTCGATGGACATACTGTTATGTGCTTCAATAACTATTGCTTGTTCTTTAGTAGGTCCGCTCTGAGCAATTGCAGAATAACTTTGAGTTGGATTAACAGTAGTGGGTTTAGAAAACATTATATTTACTTGAGACATAATCTGAAATTCACAGCAACTTTAGCAATCTGAGTTAACTTTGGCCCGAGCGCAGTCATCAAATATACGTAGTCAACACAGCTATTCTTCAGAAAAACACGTATGACTATTATTGTGCTGTAGGAAACACTAAATTATTGTGTTGAAGCGAAAATAAATCAAGAAATTTCAGTTTACATCATTAACAGAAGGCATGGCTTACTATAGAGGAATATTCTTGATACTTCATAGATCATTCTTGAAATACCCTAAACTTAAATGCCAATTTTGGTGTTTTGTATTCAAATTTCATTTACGAATATTTGTTCATACACAAATTCCATTATTTTTTCTAAAAATTATGTTTTTAGAAGTCAGTCTAAAAACATGTATTTCCAATGAAATTTTGGTATCAAATTTTTGGGTGATAATATTTTTGGAATTGCCTTTTAGTTTAGCAGGTTAAATTAAATGATACAGCTGTAAAAGGTGTAAAAGGTCCATGGATAGACCCCAAACACCAATAAACGGTAATATCTACTGGTTAATTTGAAATGAATTAAAAATTCAATTAATAATTGATGAACAATGAAAGATAAAATATGTTTTTGATAAATAGTAATCAATTATGATTAATAGCTTGCTATTAAGGATTGTATTTAAGCTTTTTAATGTTTTAAATTGTGTAAATAAATCAGTGACAACAAAGGTTTTAGTTGAGGAATTTAATACCGAGCCGACATGTTGTCATGGAATCTCAGTGGTTAGAGCAACCGGCTAAAGACTGGAAGATCCGTGATTCAAATCTTGGCTATATTATTTTCAGTCTGAATCTACCTATCCAGCTCCTGTTCTACACTCGGCTTGTGTGAAAATAAATATTTTAAGAATGTTTTGGTCTTATTAGATAATTTTATCTATCAAATAATGGATACAAAATATTTTATATGTGTAGAAAATGATAAAGATTTGGAATACATGTCCTGGTTTAAGAATAACGTGCCAGGATATTGTGCTGCAAATTTTATTTTATTTTGTTCACAGACACGCTTATCTCTCTATTCATCAAATTTAAATGCGTGTAGTGGCTGTGAAATTTGGATGTCAAATATATGGATGGAATATAATACTTCCTCTGAGAGAAACAGCACTGAAAATAACAATGCCCAGCAATGAAAGTTCCGCAGTTCCAAACTTTCATCTCGTACTGTACCTACTGGCGCACCCTTTCGCAGGTTTCCAAAAGATGGAGGGTCATTTACCAGACAGCTTGCGACTTTATTAACCAGCGTAGGGGAAGGCTTTAATAAAAATATTGAGCAGAAAGTCTTCCCGTTCATGTAGAAAAACATCAAGAAACAGAAGAAGGAAGCACAGAGATGAATGTGCGCGTGGATCGAGTGGTGGTGATAAAGCTACATAGTAGAGAAGAAAGATTGATGTCTTGGGACTGCTGGCGAAATCTCTACAGCTTTGAGAAGGAAAATACGAGAGAAAAGAATACTAGAACAAAGGTGCAAAACAAGAACAAGTGAAAGTTGTGTTAAAATAGTTCAGTAGTAGCTGCACACCTTCAGTTCCATTATATTACTTTAGGAGCACGTCTGTGGAATATGAACCTTTAAACCTGTTTCAATTTCCCTTCCTCTAGCACGTATAATATACATAGTAGGTAGAGATTGCATTTTATTCCACCCAAAAAATTTATACCGAATTCACACGAATTTACACTACCAAATTTTTTTAGGAAAAGGCCCATGTGCTGCCTAGTGTGTCCGTGAACAGCATAGCTCAGAAACGAAAAGTCGGTTAAACATCAAACTTGATATATAAGTTACGCATTTCCAAAGGAAAGGACATGAAGATTTTCAAGAAAATCCCCTACTCCAAATTAACCATTGCATGGACAGTTTTAGAAAACTTTGATTCTTACACAAATGGTTCTAGCGGTTTTGATTAAAATACTATATGCTTAAGACATTTTCATGAAACTGGAATGTTTATCTTGATTTATTTGGGAACAGCCTCTTAAAATCTCTTGATTCTGGATGACTTTTGTGTTAATTGATAAATCCTTACAGTTAGACACAAATTTATTATACATAAAATTTAGATCTCCTTTAAACACACAATTTATGTACGAGGGTCATCCAGAAACTGACAGACGATTTGGTATAACTAAATGATAACGAAAAATATCAACACAAAACTTTATTTACAAAATTAGAGTATATCACTCTATTTCTCAATTTAATCTCCATTCTGTCAAGACAATTTTTTCACGTGGTACCAGTTTTTCCAACGCGGATGTTATACTTTTCTACTGCCAAAGAACTTATTCATTTTTTGAATGCACAAAATATTCGACCAATCGAATTCTATAGGCAAATAACACAAGTGTATGGTAATAATGCAATGAACGAACGAAACTTCAGTGAGGAAATGGCGCATAATTTACGAGTAATCAAGGAAGACCAGCGTGTACGATAAAGATTGGAGTGGAAGTACATTCAATTGTTTTGGAGGAGTTGAAAGCAATTAATGTTGATAAAAGAATTAAGAAAAACCTGTGTTTCACTTTGGACACCGTACATAGCCTTTTGAATGGAAAGGATTTCCAAGCCGATGAGGACCTCAAAGTGGCAAATACATCTTGGTTCACATCTTGAGCAGTGGAAGAGTTATACACCTGCATTGAAAAACCGGTACCACGTGACAATAAATACCTTGACATAAATGACAATTGCGTTGAAAAACATAGTAAGGTACAAATAAAGTTTTGTTTTGATAACTTTCGTTATTGTTTAGTTGTGCCTAATCATCTGTCACTTTCTGGTGGTCCTCGTGTTTTATTTCCTGATTATTTCCACAGTTTATTAATGCTTTTTCATCCTTATATCAATGTCAAATTAATCTTGATAGTGTTTAACTCCCGCACAAATGCGATGGTGGGGGAAGCCGGAGAACCCGAGAAAACCCGCCCCTGCGGCACTTTGTCCACCATAAATCACACATGCGGTTACCTGAAA
Organism: Hymenopus coronatus; assembly: GCA_030762935.1. NCBI lineage: Eukaryota > Metazoa > Arthropoda > Insecta > Mantodea > Hymenopodidae > Hymenopus > Hymenopus coronatus. Next base: position 121,259,872 of record CM060897.1, on the reverse strand, counting down.
TTGAACCACTCGGTCTCGCTACAGCATCTTATCCGCTCCTCAACGATTAAAAATTGCAAGCTATTTACATATATCAAAATCCACCTATCTTAATTTGAAACCCTTGGAGGATGATTAAGCGCATTCCGAGTAAACCACTGGTTATTTATTATACATAAAAATCCGGAAATCGATTACTATGTTATCAAAAAATCTGTTGCGCTACATTTAAATGCCTTTCTTTAACTGTTCTACAAACAAACTATATATACCAGACTTGGTATTAGGTTTAGATGCGGCACCAAGATATTCAAGAAAATCTCCCACCCCTACTACTCTTTACATGAAAAAATGTCCGAAGTTTTTATTTTCTCAAAAATGGCTCTAATATTTTTGATTAAAATAACGTATATTAAGCTATTTACATGACAAATAAAATGGACACCTTGAATTTTCTAGGAATAGCCTCCGAAGACCTCTTTCTGGATACATTTTGCTGAATTTTGTATAACTGGTAAATCATTATGCAAAATTCAGGGACAAAACTTACTCCAAAAAATATATAGATCTCATTAGAACACACAATTTATGTCATATGCGTTTTTGTAGAGCTGATCGTTCTGAAATATTCCTTGCTATTGGCTTCAGAAAATATTTATACTTTTCTCATACTGGAATTTTTCAATTTCCAGGTATATAAACAGAGGAATTTCATTCTTATAGCAACCAGCTTTTAAAATATTTAACTATCGCTTTAGCCTAGCATGCTCCCTTATTTTCCCTTCTACTTACAAGGAAGTAAGTAATAAGACCATTTCTCGATTAACATGAAGTAGATAAAATAATAAGCTTTTTGTAACAAAAATTTAGAGAAAGTCATATAAATGGAACACATAGATCTTTCAGTCTGACTCTACCTATCAAACAACTGTCCTACACAGGGCTTGTGCAAAAAAACAATTAAATTATGATTTAGAGGTGTTTGCTGCATTGTGTCAAAAATTTATGTACAGAATTCACAGGACTCTACCTATTTTGTAGTAAATTATTCTTACAAAGCCTTATTCTTCTATCTACTTTATGCCAATTAACATAAATGTTAGCATAAATAGCCTTAGTTAGACCCTTATAAATAAAGGAATGTACTAGGCTAGAGGCAGTCAAATCCTTTAAAAGCTGTCGCTGTGGTTTGCGGTAAAGCTAGAGAAAGTCATGTGAATGGAACACATAATTTTACTTTCTCTACACGTACTATGTACATATTGTATAGAGAAGTTATTGCATTCCACGCAAAAATTCGAAACCGAAATATCACCGGAAATACACGTTTTAGAGACCCCTGTATCCAAAAAAAATCTATGTGTTCCATTCACATGACTTTCTCTACTTCTGTGTAACAAATTATTGTTAATAAGCTTATGCTTCTATTTATTTCAAGCTAATCGAGAAAAATTAGCAGAAATAGCCTTATTACTTGCTTCCTTGTAAGTAGAAGCGAAATATGGGAATATCATAGGTTAAACTGAAGTCGAAAGCTGGGTTACAATGTGACTGAAGTTCCTTTGTTTGTATGGACACGAATTGACAAATTCCTGTATGAGAAAATTATAAGTTTTTCAAAGCTGAAACCAAAAACAAGGAATATCTCAAAAACGAACAACTCCTGGAAAAAAAAAGCATGTAACATAAATTGTGTGTTTTAATGTGTTCTACATTTTTGTGTAGTAAGTTGTTGTCCATTTCTTACAGTTTAGCAGTCATGCAAAATTCCTCCAGAATAAAGTAGTCTTAAAGTGATAGTCAAAAACTGGTTGCTATGTAACTGAAGCTCCTTTGTTTGTATGGACAGGAGTTGACAAATTCCTGTATGAGAACATTAAGTTTTTAATAGCTGAAAACAAAAACAAGGGATATCTTAAAAACGTTCAACTCCACGAAAAAATGTATATAACATAAATTGTGTGTTTTAATGTGCTCTAGATTTTCTGTGTGGTAAGTTTTTGTCCATGTCTTACGTTTAGCAGTCATGCGAAATTCCTCCAGAATAAAGTAGTCTTCAGAGGCTATTCCCAGAAAATTCAAGATATACATACTATTTGTCAGGTAAAAATCTTTAATATACGATATTTTAATTAAAATCGTTAGTGCCATTTTTGAGAAAGCCAAAATGTTCCAAAAAAAGTTGCATGTAAAGCATAGTTGGGAGTGGGGGATTTTCTTGCAAATCTTCGCGTCGCATCCTTTGAAGATACCAAACTTAAATACCAAGTTTGGTATTTAACGGTCTTTTCGTTTTTGAGCTATGCTATCCACAGACATACACATACACACACACACGGACCTTTTTCCAAAAATTCCTTTTTTGGATTCAGGGGAACCCAAAACGCGTATTTCCGGTGAAATCTTGGTATCGAATTTTTGGTGGAATACAATACCTTCTCTATACACTATGTATATAGTACGTGTAGAGAAAGTAAAAATTAAACATTTGGGAAAAAGGTCCGTGTGTGTGCGTTTGTCTGTGTGTCTGTGATCACGACAAATCACAAACGAAAATTCGGTAAAATATCAAAATTACCATTTAAGTTTAATATCCCCCATGGACGTGACACGAAGATTTTGAGGAAAATCATCCCCCCCTCCAACACTATCGTTTACATGGAAAAGATTTCGAAAAATTTTGATTTTTTCAAAAATGGTTCTTACGATTTTGATTAAAATAATATATATTATGGATATTTATATGCAAATAAATTGCATATCTTAAATTTTTTGGGAATAGCCTGTAAAGATCTCTTTATTCTGAATGAGTTTTGCTCAAGTTTGCGTAACCGATGAACCGTAAGAGATAGGCAGAATCTTACTACACAAACACGTTGGTCACGTTAAAACACATCATTTATGTCAAATAAGGTTTTTCACGGAATTGACAATTTAAAATACTAAAAACTCTTCTCTGATGGAAAGTTGTAAACTCCTGGTCCTGCATAGAAACATTTGTTTTAGCATTCAACACAAAATATAATAATTTTCAACACAAAATTTTGATTAAGTATGTCACACATCAGATTTGTTTTGCCGGGTCCTATAGTGCATGGCATATGTTATTATATAGAAGTACTAAAATTGCAGATGTAGGAACCATAATGAAAATCAGTTTCAAAATAATTTAAGAGACAAAAGCCCCAGTAATTGCAATTGCACCAGCAGATAGGAGCAGCATGGAGAAACGAACACCATGGAGCTGTCATATCCCTAAAGGAACCAACTCCGCATGTGCCTTTGTTTTTTCTTTATCTCATCGACCCTTTAAGATGTCTTGTCTGCGGGCCTGGGGCGTGTGTATGTCGAATAGACGCCCACCCAGTGTTTTGTTCCTCGTCCCTGGGATTAATCAGCACACAGAAAGAGACGGAGCAGCGTGGCTTTTTATTGACCTCAAGGCAGCGAAAAGGACAGTGGCGTATACGTCACTCATTTCCAGCTGAGCCTACACTCAGGGAGTCCACAATCACAGCTGCCAATATTTAGCATTAGCCGTTTGTCAACTGGAAGAATACCCATTCAGGAAGGTTCTAAAATAAAGCACAAAATAACAATGCATTCATCCATTCACAACGGAGTGTTGTCTTCTTACTCGTTCACTACCTGCGATTTCTTCTACCCTTGAGGCATCAGCGTACTTTAGGCTGTACATAAAAATCTGAATTGTTCCATCACACGACTTAATCTAATTGTTCTTATTACTGTTTAATCAGATTAACATTGCCCGCCTAGATAGTGTGGCAGTAGTGTGTCTGCTTCACATTCAAAAGGTCGCGAGTTCGAATCTCGCTTAGCGTGAGTTACCAGGATAAGGATTTTTCGGGGTGTTTCTTTATCCTGAGAAGATGAATGTCAAGTAACTTTAAGCTCCATGGACATCGAGATCATTTAAGCATCATTTCACCAATTTCATTCATCGTTCGATATGACCCACCAGGTATAAGGACTTAAGCTACAAAAAATAAATGCAAACAAATGAATACACATTACCAGAAATGGTCTTATTACATAGTTTTATACTGCTAGTCAAATATTTTGAAGAGCTGGTTAATGTGATGGTCTTTAAATTTCAATATATTTGTTTGATCATGAAAATGAAAACCAAACAACGACTTCCCATTTGTTAAAAAGCTTATTCTTCTATCTACTTCATGCTAATCAAGATAAACATTCGCAGAAATAGTTTTATTATTTGCTTCCTTGTAACTAGAAGGGAAATAAGGGAATGCACTAGGCTAAAGCGATAGTCAATCTTTTAAAAACTTGTTGCTAAAATCCGTTTGTTTCCATGATCAGGGGTTGTCAAATTCCCATATGAGAAAAGTTTTAAGTCTTTTAAAATTGAAACCAATAACAAGAAATATCTTGGAAACGGTCAATTTAACGAAAATATTACAAAGTGGGTGTAGGTTGTTGTGTAGTAGGTTTCTATCCCTTATGGTTTAACAGTTATGCAAAATTCATGCAGAACAAAGAGGGCTTCAGAGGCTATTCCCAGAAAATTCAAAATATGCATTTTAGTTGCCATCTAAATGTCCATAATATACAATAGTTTAATTAAAATCATAAGAGCCATTTTTTGAGAAAATAAACATTCAAAAAACGTCCATGTAAAGGGGAGAAAAACAAGATTTTCTAAACTTTTTTTCTAAAAATATAGCTTGAGAGCTGGGTGATCTTGAAAATCTTCGTTTAGTTACAGTATGTTTTAAAAATGTAACACGAAGATTTTGAAGAAAGCACTCCCTCCCAAGTTCACTTTATATATTATTTAAGTGTTTTTCAATTTCCTCAACACAATTCTAACAATCAAAAAAAAAGGTACCTTCTTCTTCTCTCGCACGGTTTGGCTTGTCAGCCTGTTTCCACTCCAACTGTTTTCGCTCTGTATTTTCATAAGATTTTCTTGGTTACATCATCCTTGAGGTCCATAAACTAGCGCTGCTTTTGGTATTCTATGGCTAGTTATTCTACTAAAGGTTGTCACTATTGTGTTATTGTTATGTTAAGTTATTTTGTAACAGCTGTTTAATTCCAATGTTTTGTTCTTCTATCCAGTCTGGTGTATCCTGCTATTGGCCTGAGAAATTTAATTTTTTCAACTGTATTCTAGTTTTGTGTTCAGTAGTTGTCGTCCATGTTTCTGCACCATATGCACAAAAGGAATACTCATTGTATTGTACGACTTCAATATTAAAATTGTTTCTATATTTTGAGTGTTATTTTCTCCTGTTATGCAGTTAAACTTAATTAACTTCTTATCTATCTATATCTGTTTCTCCATAAATTCTTATATTTCAACCAAGGGAACTGAACTTTGATGTTTGTACTATTATTATATTTTTCTAAGACTTTTAGTTTGTACAGTTTTGGAACATTTAAAGTCCATTAACTTCGTCTTCTGCCAAATTATTAATATATCTAAAAAACAAATAAAACACTTATCTGGAATTTTCTGGGATTAGCGTCTGAATTCTCTTCTTTCTAAAGGAATTTTATGATTGTTGCAGAACTGGTATAATTGGTAACCCATAAGAGATAAAAAAAAGAGTGCTTAAAGTTTCAGAAACATGTAATTGGAAGAGAGGTGGGATATACGGTTGAGATTAGGAGAAATAGGCATGATAAGTATTTGGCTATTAGATGAAAATAAATCTGATGTGTTCCATTTACATACTTTTCTCTTCAGCTCTGTAAACAATTGTGCTTAACATTTACTCTTTTATCCACTTCACGCTAATCGAGATAAACATTAGCAGAAATTATCGTTTTACTTGCTATCTAGCAAGTAGAACGGAAATAAAGGGAATACGCAAGATAAAGGGTTAGACAAATATTTTAAAAACTGTTTGCTATATCATAAAATTCTTTTATTTGCATGGCAAGGAGTTGAAAATTCCCATAAGAGAAAAATTTAAAACTGAATCCAGTAACAAGGAATATTTCGGAGAAAATGTATGTGACATAAATTGTGTATTTTAATGAGATCTACATTTTTGTGAAGTACGTTTTTGCCTATTTCTTACGGTTTACCAGCTATGCAGAAATCATTCAGAATGAAGAGGTTCTTAGAGGCTTTGCCAGAAAATTCAAGATATGCTTTTAATTTATAAATATCTTTAATATACGGTATTTTAATAAAAATCTGAATGATTCTTGCATAACTCGTAATTATAAGACAATAGGTAAAAGCTTATTGTATAAAATGTAGAGCTCATTAACACATTCAATTTATTTCATTTACATTTTTATTTTTGGACTTAAGGTATTCATGGCCCAGTAATAGCAATATTCTCAATTACTGAAATATATTTTTTAGATCTTTTCTAACTTTGGTTTGAGACCTTCTTAAATATGCGTAGAATGATCTAAACCTCAGAAAGCTATGCCATGTACACTTTTAGGTTATTTTTTTTTCTTTCAGCGATGGTGTTTTATCCAATATGTTCTTACTTATTATAAACATATTTTTTTTTGCTTCAGAACATAAGAGTATTAAATTCCGTTTAATTAGATATAAGAAACAACCATTTAAGATGCTATGTCATAGGTCTATTACTTATTTAAGCTAAAAATGCACAAAATCAATAAGAAAACCAGGGACATAAATTTGGATTCCGGTTGATGTCTGCACTGCCTCCAGTTGCAAAAATATAAAAAACTGGCCAATTAAACTAATATACAATATATAAACTATCTCTTTTTGTGTAACATAATAAATAAGACCAGGAAATACCAAAACTTAAAAACCCAAAAATCGACCAGAACAGACATTTTAAATGGTCATAAGCTTACCTTAACCCATTTCCGAGACATTCCTCGTTTTGATTTCAATTTTAAAATACTTAAAACATTTCTCAAACGAAATATGTCATTCCCGTTTCTTTTGTTTTACTCTTGGTCAAGCAAACAAAACCGAATTTCAATCACATAGTTACCAGTATTAAAATATTTAACTACGGTTTTACTCTAGTGTATTCCATTATTTTATTTCTACTTATAAGGAAATAAGTAAAAAAAAAAAAATATTGAAAAAAGCTGATATGTTCCATTCACATAAGTGTCTATAGCTGTTCTATGTACAAAATATTGTTACAAAACAATATTCATTTATCTATATCATGTGTCTTAGCTGGGCTGTATGAAACAATTGAGGTTCGGTTCGGTTTTCAAGGTCTCGTTTAAGAAAAGTTGTGTAGTATAAAATGAAACCAATAACAAGGAATATCTTGAAAAGGGGCAAACTCTAAAAGAAAAACGTACATTACATAAATTAGGTATTTCAACGAGATCATAATTTTATATAGTAGGTTTCTGTCTATCTTCTACGGTTGAACCCTTATGCAATATTCCGCAAAACTCATCCAGAATAAAGAGATCTTCAGAGGCTATTCCCAGAAAATTCAAGATATGAATTTCATATGTGATGTAAATATCTTTAATATACATTATTTTAATAAAAAATCGTTATAATCAGTTTTTGTAGAAAAAAAAAACAAAACAAACTTTTCAACAAAGTTATTCATATAAAGGGTAGTTTGTGTTGGGAAATGTTGTTGGGACACGGGGACTTCAAAACATGCATTTCCTGTGAAATCTCGACATCGACTTTTTGGTGAAATACAATACCTTCTCTAGCCACTACGGAAATAGTATTACATACGAACTAAAAGAGTAATAAAATAAAATACGTAGAGAAAGTGATGCGATTGGAATACATCAGATATTTTTAAGAATGAGTTTTTGGTGGACATTTTTTTCTGTAGTATTTTTATCTGTCTCTTACCGTTTATCAGTTATGTAAGATTCAGCCAAATTCATCCAGAATTCAGGATGATTCAAAGTATTTCCGTTGAAATCTCAGCATGGAATTTTGGGAGGTAATAATTACCGTAAATCCACAGCAGAGAAAATAATAATAGAATAACACTGTCTGTCACTGAGAATATGAGTAAATGAATTGAATACAAGCGTCAGAGATCCTGTCACGGGCTAATGCAAACTGCACGGCGATCAGCTTTCAGTGTCCAAATTAAAATATTCCAATCGATATCTCGCTACCTGCTAAGCAGATTCCAACACACAACGCTCTTTTGTTTATATATTACCACAAACCGTTGTCATGACAGTATTATCGCATTTAGCTTTGCTTGCCCTGCTTTTTGGCTTCCCAGGAAAGCCACCCACACATGCAAAGCTGCCTGCCTATTTTGTCAGTAGCCCAATGGCCAACACCCACTACTCTTAAACTCGTTATACAAATACAAAGCAGATGTGGCTAATGTTTCTTTGTGTAAATCAAAGCATAAAATAGATAATTGAATATTTGATGCATTTGACACAAATGTACAATTTTTTCTGTTCATAGAGAAATGTTCTCTTTCTCCACACGTACTATGTACATGGTGTACAGAGAAGGTAGGTATGGTATTGGATCCAAAAATTCGATACCGAGATTTGAACGGAAACATATATTATAAAGTCCCCTGAGCCCAAATAAAAGCACTTATAGAAAAAAAATCCGTGTTGAATGTGTATTTCTTTGGTCAGCATAGCTCAAAAGTTAAAACACCGTTAAATACTAAACTTCGTATTTAAGTTTGGTTTCTTCCTAGGATGCGACACGAACATTTTCAAGAAAATCCCCCCACCCTAAACCAATATTTACGTGGAATTTTTTTGATAATTTTTATTTTCTAAAAAGTGACTAACGATTTTGATTAAAATACCGTATATTAAAGCTACTTATATCACAAGTAAAATGTATATCTTGAATTTTCTGGGAATAGCTTCTGAGAACCTATTAATTCTGGATGAATTTTGCTGAATTTTTTATAACTGGTAAACCACAAGAGCTAGATAAAATGCACCATACAAAGATGTAAATCTCGCTAAAATACGCATTTCATGTCATACACATTTTTGTTGTAGAATTGACCTTTTTGGAGATATTCCTTCTTATTGGGTTCAATTTTAAATTCGGTATCCATTCAGACTTTTCGTTTCATCTCTCTTTTGTTTTTTTGGAAATGCCATTATAGCAGGATTTGTACATTGATACCCACTATTTACAGGATTATCAAGCAAACTGAACTTCACTTGTTCACAACCTCAAACTATGTTTCACATGGAAAAAATTGCAAAAATATTGATTATTTCAAAAATGGCTCTAATGATTTTGATTAAATTGGCGTATATTAAAGATATTTATATCAAAATAAAGTGTATATTTTGAAATTTTTGGTAACAGCATCTGAAATCCTCTTCAGTCTTAATAACCTTTGTAAAATTCGTAAACCTAAGAAATAGACAACAATTCACTACACAAACAGTATACACCTTATTAAAACACCAATATATTTATTTAATTTTAATTTTAAGTCGTTTATTTATTTTAGTACAGATAACCGTTTCTGAGATATTCCTTGTTATTAGTTTTCATTTTATACTTAAACTTTTCCTCATACGGTAAGTCAAATTTCGTTTCAACAGAACAATGCGCTTTTAAAAATTTGACTATTGCTTTAAGCTGTTGAACTTCCTTATTTTCCTTCTGCTTGGAAGGAACCAAGTAAAAAGACCATTTCTGTTAATGTTTATCTCAAGCAGCATGAAGTAGATAAAGAGTATAATGTTTGGCAAGGAAAGTTTGTTTATAGGACAGCTAGAGAAAGTCATGTGAATAGAGCACATCAGTTGTTTCATATGTGTTTCCTGTGTACAATAAATTAATATTTAAGTACTCATGACTAAAACTTAGTTCGTTTTGCTCTTACGTAATATGTTTTATATTTTATTTCATGAATAATTCTATATATTAAACATCCAATGCTTAGTTTTATTAGTCATAGCTTCCAGAACATTAGCAGAATTTCCAGCCTCTTTGCGCAAAAGTAATAAGAGGAGATCGTCTTACATTGTTTTGCAAAATGCTAAAAAAATCTTATGTGTTACGCTCACATGACTTTCTCTAGCTGTTCTAGAAACTTCATACATAAGATTCTTCTTCTTTCTGGACCTTGCTAATCGTGGTACTCATTAGCACAATGTTCTTATTATTTAGTTCCGTATAAGTAGGTAGAAAATAAGGGAATACACTAGGCTAAACCAATAGTCAAATGTTTTAAAAGCTGTCGTTATGCGATTGTCATTACAAATCGCTTCTTTTCTTGGCCAGCAGTAAAACAAAAGAAAAACGGACTCACCCGTCTGAGAAACAGAACTGAAACCAATAATAATGAATACCTCGAAAACGGTAAGCTCCACGAGAAAAATGTATATGACATAACTTGTGTATTTTAACAAGACCTAAATTTTTTATACAGTAAGTTTTTGTCTATATCTTACAATTTACTAGTTATGCTAAATTAAGCAAAATTCGTCCAGAATAAACAGGTCTTCAGAAGCTATTCTCAGAGAATTCATGATATACATTTTGTTTGCTATATAAATATCTTTAATATATGATATTTTAATCAAAATCGTTAGAGCCATTTTAAAGAAAATTAACATTTTCGAAAAAAGTTCCATATAAAGGGTGGTTTGGGGTGGGGAGATTTTCCTCAAAATCTTCGTGTCACATCCCTGGAAGATACTAAACTTAAATACCAAGTTTGGCATTTTAGCTACTTTCGTTTTCACGGACCTTTGTCTGAAAATCCTTTTTTTGGATACAGAGGGTCCTAAAACAAGTATTTCCGGCGAAATCTCGGTATCGGATTTTTGGGTGGAATACAATACTATTCTATCCCTATGTACATTGCACATATGGGGCTAGAGAAATTAAAAATGAAATAAGAGAAAATTAAGTTTAAAGTTTTTACATGGCTGAGTCCCGTAGCTCAGTCGTTAGAGCTTCCGCGTGCAGTGCTGGGAGTCCCGAATTCGATTTCCGGTTCTGGGGAGGGAGATTTTTCTCCGCCCTATTAATTCCTGTCCTCTACAAGGTATGGAAAGGATGAATGAGGCTTTGAACGTGTGTGTAATCTAATGAATGAAATGAAAGAAAATAGAAACCCAATGACATACGAGTTAACATCAATGCCAATAACAATGTATTCCACAGTGAAAGACCGCCGATAGCACCATGCAATTAAGGACAGAGTATACGTTGAACAAATAAAAGAAGAAAAAATATTTACATTCGAAGGACATTTAAAAGGTGTCGTCTCATAATCGGCTTGCCCTCCCCATCTTTGCAAGACTGACACCCCCGCCCCCATGACTTACAAGCCAATGTCTAGGGGTCAGAAGCCTGTTCGGGAGCCAACGGCACGAAACCACAGAATGGATAACCTGTTGCGAGGGGTCGGCCATAGCCAGGCGTGAACACAAGGAAGTGGAATATATGAAATGTAAGCGAGATTGATGATTGGAAAGGTGCTGATGGACAGACGCTGCTTCGTCCACCTCGGATCCCACTTGAGGGCGCTTGGGAGTGGTCGAAAGGAACAGTCTTAAAAAGGTAATTTTTTTAATAATGGTGCAGTTTATTAAAGTTACAAACGTTGCAGGAGCAAGAAACTTTCTAAATACATACAACAAAGTAGATAGACTTGGTATTTGCAAATAGAAAAGAAATTGATTTTTTTATCAAAATAACTAATATCCGTTTGCCCACTTAAGACCTCTTCTGCGTAAATATTACAACTACTGACTTTTTATGCAAATAATGAAACGTTTCTGTTTTTCGGCGCTGTCTACTAATACTTAAAAATCTGATGTGTACCATTCACATGACTTTCTCTATATCCCGGCAACAAATTATTCTTAAAAAAGCTTATACTTCAATTTACTTTATGCTAATCACAAAAAATTAATCTTATTACTTGTTTCCTTGTAAGTAGAAGCGAAATAAGGGACTACCATAGTTTAAAGTGATAGTCAAAAGCTGGTTGCTATGCCAATGAAGTTCCTTTGTTTATATGGATAGGAGTTGACAAATTCCTGTATGAGAAAAGTATACGTTTTTCATAGCAGAAACTAAAAATAAGGAATGTCTCAAAAACGGCGAACTCCACGAAAAAATGTATATAACATAAATTGTGTGTTTTAATGTGCTCTACATTTTTTGTGTAGTAAGTTTTTATCCATCTCTTACGGTTTAGCACTTATTCAAAATTCAGTAAAATTCATCCAGAATAAACTATTCAGAGGCTATTCCCAGAAAATTCAAGATATACATTTTAATTGCCACGTAAATATCTTTAATATATGAAATTTTAATCAAAATCGTTAGAGCCATTTTTGAGAAAATCAAACTTTTCGAAAAATGTTCCATGTAAAGGGTAGTTGGGGGTGGGGGGATTTTTCTCAAAATCTTCGTATCGTATTCCTGGAAGATACTAAACTTAAATACCAAGTTTGGTATTTTACCGACTCTTCGTTTTGAGTTATCGTGTTCACAGACACACGGACACACTGACACACACACACGGACCTTTTTGTGAATAGTGTATAGAGAAAGTAAAAAGGAGGAAATTGCAAAGTCTAGATACATGTAGTCGAGAGAAAAAACAAACTGTCAATGCTTTTGGTTGCCTGTGGTGTTAAGATAGACAGTGGTTTCCTATAGATAATAATAAGAAACATACTATTCTAACTCGTGCAAGAAGAAAATACAAGTGGGTTATGCCAGAAGATATAAATAGGTATCAAATAAATTATATTCGTAAAATAAGAGTTAATAATCAAATGAAAGAGAGTAGAAGTTAGACGGGAGCAAACATGAATAAAGATCATAATATAATCATGTTTAATTTAAATTAGGTTATTGCAGTATTAGAAAATGGTATAAGAAGTAGGTATTATACTTGAATGCTCCGATTAAAGAAGATATTGCAAATTTAATGTTATATAGAACAGATTTAGAAATGTGTATTAACAAACTGGAAAACACACTAAGAAATAATTATCACTTAAATATGAACAAAATCAAAATAAAACTTTTGACTTGAAGGAAAAATATGGTGTGTACCTTTCACGTGACTTTCTCTGCTTATTCTGAAAACAAATTATTCTTACAAAAATGTATTCAAAATGTTTATCAAGATAAACATTAGCAGAAATGGTCTTATTACCTGCCTCCTCCTAAGAAGAATGTAAATAACGGGATACACCACGCTAAAGTGACAGTCAAATATTTTAAATGCGGTCACTGTTGACATTCAATTTCGGTTCCCTATCCATGCTGGGAAGTAAAACAAAAGGTATGTGAAACGGATGATAACTTCCCATTTGATAAATGTTAGAAGTATTTTAAAATTGAGCCAAATAACAAGGAACATCACTGAAATGGTTAGCTCTACTAAATATGCATACAATATAAATTATGCGTTTTAATGAGATCTACATTTCTGAGGAAAGCTTTTGTCTTCTCTTACGGTTTACCAGTTATTTAAAGAATGAAGAGGTTTTCGGAGGTTATTCTCAGAAAAGTCAAGATACACATTGTAATTGTCTTATAAAGAGATACGAGTATATGCTAATGTATTCAAAATCGTTAGCCAATTTTATAGAATCGAAAAAAAAAATCCATGTAGTTATGGGTAGCGGAAATGTCCTTAAAAATCTTCGTGTTGCATTTTCTGAAGATGCTGAACTTACCATGTTTATTATTCCGTTTATAAGTTGTTATTCACAAGCATACGGTCACATACACATACCTACTTATATGCACCCCAATATTGTTCTACAAATGCTAATTTTTTGGATCCAGGTGGCCCTAATATGGGCATTTTAGTGAAATCCCAGTATCGAATTTTTGGTGGAATGCAATACCTTCTCTATGTACTATGTACTAACTAGAATAGGAATTAATATCAAAATATTCCCAGCAAACCTTGTTCTCAACAAGAAAAATCTGATGTGTTCCATTCACATGACTTTCTCTATATTTCTGCAACAAATTATTACTAAAAAGCTTAGGCTTCTATTTACTTCATGCTAATTCAGAAAACGTCAGAAATAGTCTCATTACTTGCTTCCTTATAAGTCGTAGCGAAATAAGGGAGTACCATAGGTTAAAGTGATAGTCAAAAGCTAGTTCCTATGTGACTGAATTTCCTTTGTTTTATGGACAGGAGTTAACAAATTTCTATAGGTATAAGTAAAGTACAAGTTTTTTCAAAGCTGAAGCTAAAAACAAGGAATACCTTAAAAAAAAATCAACTCCACGAAAAAATGTATATAACATAAATTGTGTATTTTAATGTGCTCTACATTTTCTGTGTGGAAAGGTTTTTTCCATCTCTTAAGGTTTAGCAGTAATGCAAAATTCCGTAAAATTCATTCAGAGTAAAGTAGTCTTCAGAGACTATTCCCAAAAAAATTCAAGATATACATTTTATTTGGCAAGTAAATATCTTAAATATACGAGATTTTAATCAAAATCGTTGGAGCCATTTTTAAGAAAATTAAAATTTTCGCAATTTTTTTCCATCTCTTAAGGTTTAGCAGTAATGTAAAATTCCGTAAAATTCATCCAGAGTAAAGTAGTCTTCAGAGACTATTCCCAAAAAAAGTCAAGATATACATTTTATTTGGCAAGTAAATATCTTAAATATACGAGATTTTAATCAAAATCGTTGGAGCCATTTTTAAGAAAATTAAAATTTTCGCAATTTTTTCCATGTAAAGGGTAGTTTGGGGTGATGGGACTTTCTTGAAAATCTTCGTCTTGCATCCTTGGAAGATACCAAGCAAAAATACGAAGTTTGGTTTTTAACGGTCCTTTCATTTTTTAGCTGTGCTGCCCACGGACACCCAGAGACAGGCAGACACACGCAAGGCCATTTTTATACAAATGCTTTTTTTTGGGGGGTTCAGGAGGTTTCAAAACATATATTTCCGGTGAAATTTCGGTATCGAATTTTTATACACTATGTACATAATATGTATAGAGAAAATAAAAATGTTCGTTTTTTACGCACGTTTTTTTTTCCAAATATGCTTGTCGCAAGTCATATCAAAACACTAATTTCCGGTGAAATCTCGACATATATCATTAATGTATAATTAATCTTTTATACATTGATATTTTGATTAAAGGAGAAGTCCTAGTTACCATTAGGGTACGTCGAGGTTTGACGTTGACACTCGTCGAGCAATGCGTGATGTTAGTGATGTGCGAGATGTGAGTGGTGGACGGGAAGATGGTGTCAGAAAGGATAGCATATGTGATTCTGTGCTAATGCTCGCTGGTGCCCCTCATTGCTTACGCCTTCTTGTGTTACTCTGTGTCTAGCTTAGGACCTCTCCACTGGCTAGCGGCTCGAGCCAGTCTTATATACAAACTGAGGAAAACTTTTTGTACCGCGATAGTTCACAATTTTCAGTTCTTGCAAATTTACATGTTACTGTATCTCTGTTTTCTTAGTCTAGTTATGAAAAACATTGAGTTTTGAACAGTTTGAAAAGAATGCTTTTTGCATTTGTACTGTTCGCTGTATTTTACGTGTAAAATCGAGGATCTGAGAAATACAGTGATGCTACTGCCCACTGCTGAAGCATATCTCTGAGTAATCTACTCAATTCTCCTTCCTCGCTAATTACAAATCGCAACATTTAATTACGCCATTACTATCCATGTAAGCAATACAGTAGAAGAAAATACAGATGTTAGATTTCCATTGAATATGTACGGGAGAATATGAATTAGTTTTTATTTGATTAATCTTTCAAGAAGAAAAGCTTATACATTTGTGATAGACCGGTGTAAATGACCTAGGTATGGTATAAAAGTGGTATGCTGTTAATTGTGTGAAATTACAATCGGTAGAAATGTGTGTTCATATTTCCAAAGACGAAGTTGAGATAACGAATTGAAGCAGGGCCATTAGAAGAGCGAACTTCAGTCCAACAGGAATTCTCTTATTAGCCAGAATATTAAAATTCATACATATGTGCTAATAAGTTGGGTTTCTGTGAACTGTAGTCGCCCTCCGTGGTGTAATGGTTACCATGCTAACTTCATATACCCAAGGTCGCGGGTTCAAACGATGGATTTTTTCGGGCGTAAAAATCCTTAACATGGCTTCCTTCGGAAGGGAAGTAAAACTGTGGGTCCCGTGTCGTAGATTTACGGCACGTAAAAGAACCTCAACCTGATAAAAGAGGCCTCTGAGCAAAATTAAGCGATCTTTCACGCCCAATATAGAATGAGACGCTGAGAACCAAAAGCAGTTAAAGAGCGTCCATAAATAACAGGCCATTTCATTTTTCTGTGAACTGTTTGTGTTTGTTACTTTGACGAATACGCAAGCGAACGCAAGATATAACCTTCATACATCTATAATCTTCTAAATTGTTGTGTAACTTTCTATAGTGTCTCTTGTTTAATGCGGAAATGTGGTTATCGAAAGGTGTTTCATATAAAACTGCTGGAAAGCTCCGTAACGTAATTACATAAACTATACATAGCTATTTAGATTAAGTGAATACTGCCCTAGCAACTCATGGATAGTTACAGAGTGCACTCGGTTAGCTCTAGGTCAGTGTGTGTGTAAATAAACTGATTTTCGTGTAATATTATTTTAGTAATTTTCACTGTTTTTATTAAAGCATGCGAGCGAAGCGAGCATGCGCCCGGTTAGCTCTAAGTAAGTGTTTGTGTGTGTGCAAGTAAATTTGATTTTCGGGTAATTTGTTTTTATTAATTTCTAGGTTAGCTCTAGATTAGTGTGTATATAAACTAATTTTCATGTAATTTGAGTTTAGTAATTTCCACTGCATTTATCAAGCATGCTCGCGTGCGCTCGCGAAGCTATATGTTAGTGCGTGTGTGTGTGTGAATAAACTGATTTTCGTGAATTTGCTTTTAGTAACTTCCACTGCTTTCACTAAAATATGATGCAAACGAAAGCAGTATTCTCTCTATTGCGATGGATTTAGGTTAGTGTGTAAATTAATTCATTATTACTTTTTATAGTTAATGTTTAGGCATTTTCATGTAAAACTTTTGTTTCATAATAGCATTGGGAAATATCCTTAGCAGCACTGTAACCTATAGTACTTTAACTCCATTACCCCATTATGTATAACCAATACTGGCTCTTTAGGGTAAATCATACATTAACAGATACTGCAGAGTTCACCGGATTATATTGATTACATTTATTAAGTGACAGGCGTTATTATTATCAATTACACAGTGTGAAGCTCACCATATCATTTGTAATGAAATCATTTTAAAGGTGCTAGGAAATGACAGTTTTGCACGTGAAAGGAATGCACTTGAATGTATTTATTTTAAAGCAGTGATGCAAGTAAAAGAATAGTTGCTAATATAGGTGTTATTGGGAAGTAAAACAAACGTTATTACCCAATATCGAGCGTCTAGAACGTTTTAGAATCTTATTACATGTTCTAGAATAAAGTAATTTGGTATTTATTCTCTTGGGAATCCAGATTTCGTAGTGTATTATTCAACCTTTAGAAGTACTCATGTAATTGTTTATAAGGTTTTCTTTGTTTTCGTCTCCATTATTCATTATGGCGGGACTGCCAACATTAAAAAAATAATACCGCGACATCGCAAGCTTCGTGTATACTGACGTCTAAGGGCTTTGAGACTATTGTAAATTTTTAATCACTGAGAAAGAAATACGATTCTATAGCAATTCTGTGGGTTACAGGTCTGTGCTTTAAGCAATAATGCTTTACTTTAAGAATTGCTTTTTGCTTTAATTTCGAGATTTTTTAAATGAGCTGATTATAGTAGTGTGATATGTAAATAGAGACATTTTCTTGTAAGTTTTGTACATTTCCACTGTTTCGTTGGATATAGGTTTGTGTGTGTGTGTGTGTGTGTGCGTGTGTGTGTGTTTGTGTGTGTGTGTAAATGGATGTTTTTAATTTGTTTTATTTCTAGCATTTTAAAAGAAGCATGTGAGCATAGCGAACTTGCTCTTTGTTAGCTCTAGGTTAGTGTGTGTAAATAAACTTATTTTTGTGTAATTTTATTTTAGTAATTTCCACTGTTTTCTTCAAAGTATGCGAACGAAGCGAGCATGTGCTTGGTTAGCTCTAAGTTAGTTTTTGTATGTGTGCAAATAAATTGTACATTCGGGTAATTTGTTTTTATTAATTTCTGGGTTAGCTCTAGATTACTGTGTGTGTGTGTGTGTGTGTGTGTGTGTGTGTGTCTGTGTGTGTGTGTGTGAGTGTGTGTATGTATAAACTAACTTTCATGTAATTTGAGTTTAGTAACTTCCTTTGCATTTATCAATCATGCTCGCGTGCGCTCGCGTATCTATACGCTAGTGTGTGTGTGTGTGTGTGTGTGTGTGTGTGTGTGTGTGTGTGTGTAAATAAACTGATTTTTGTGAGTTTGCTGTTAGTAACTTCCACTGCTTTCACTAAATTATACGAACGAAAGAAGCATTCTCTCTATTGCGTTAGGTTTAGGTTAGTGTGTAAATTAATTTATTATTATCCTTTGTTGTTAATTTTTAGGCATTTTCTGTGGTTTCGCCAAAGCATACGAGCAACATATGCTTAATAGAACCGAAGACTCGCGGATTTCGTGAAAAAATAGGTTGGCAGTATAGTTGTGCGTTCGTAAAAATTACAAAATGGAGTATGTTGTTTACATTCTGCAACGAGTTTTGTATATAATAAAATATCTTAACTAGGGCGAGTGAGTGGGACACAGCAACTCAAAGTGATCACATTTATTACAAGACACATTCCATGTGAATTTTTATTGCTCAGGTTAGTATTTTCAACATTTTTAATCTGGACGTCCTGTGGAACCTTTACCAAGTGTATAAATAATTACCGAATACATATTATTGAAGTATGTTTCTGCTGTTAACTACGTAAATTATAAATACTATGTTGTTTGTAAACCGTTTTTGTTTCATAATAATATTGACTTCAAGAGCTCTGTAACCTAACTTCCCTCCATTCTATTGCTCCATCTTGTGTAACTATCCCAGTGAGTTTGTAGGTTAAAGAGATATCGACTATCTATTAATGGTACTTGTAAACGGTAAGTTTATATAAAACAGTTTTGTGGCAAATAACCTCAGCAGCTGTATAAGCCCTTCTCATATGATTATCACAGTGGCACATTAGGTTAAGTAAATATAGTATTAATATCATATGGGTACTGGCACAGAATAATTTAACAATATCAATTTCACGGTTGATAACATCACTGGCAAGAAACATCAGCAGATCTGTAACCCCATTTTGTATAATTATCACAATGGCCCTTTAGGTTAAGTAAATATATTATTAATAGCTTATGGGTACTCGCAGAGAATAATTTAACAATAAAAGTTTTACGTTTCATAGCATCACTGGCAAGAAACATCAGCAGATCTGTAACCCCATTTTGTATAATTATCACAGTAGCCCTTTAGGTAAAGTAAAAATTTTGTTAATACCTTGTGGGTACTCCCAGAGAATAATTTAACAATAAAAGTTTTACGTTTCATAACATCATTGGCAAGAATCATCAGCAGATGTGTAACCTCATGTTGTATAACTAATACTGTGGTTAAGTAAATGTTGCACTAACTCCTAATGTAATTATAGAGAGTTATTAATGAAAACTGTTTTAATTACCTAACTTAGAGATAACCTCAGCAGCTTATAGCATAACTTCCCTTTATTCCATGACCTAACTTTGTAGGATGTAGTAAATTGTAACGGAGGAGGACACCTCGCCCCCCCCCTAATGCTCTACGCCTGCAAAGTGTGGGGTATGGCAGCAAACTCCTGGCTTCTCTGGTTACAGCGGCTACAGAATAGAGGACTAATACATGAAGCTTCCGCCCTCCCCTTGTCGCCCTTCGTGGTGTTATGGTTACCATGCTTCATATACCCAAGGTCGCGGGTTCAAACCCGGCGGAGGACGATGGATTTTTTCGGGTTAAAAATCCTTAGCATGGCTTCCTTCGGAAGGGAAGTAAAGCCGTTGGTCCCGTGTCGTAGATTTAAGGCACGTAAAAGAACCTCAAGCCTGATAGAGAGGCCTCTGAGCAAAATTAAGCGGTCTTTCACGCCCAGTATAGAATGGGACGCTGAGAACCATAGCAGTTAAAGAGCGTCCATAAATAAAAAAAAACGCCTTTTCCGGCCTCCCATATGTGGAAGGTGTCATTAGGCGCCGGGCTCAAAACTTTTACGCCAGATTGGGCGAACAAGAGAACGCACTTGTCAGATCGCTGGGAGAGAACTTACACACTGAACGCCGATACAGGCAGGTTCAGTTTCCCTGCATGGCTTGCGGGTAACAACGGCTTCAAACCAGCCAACAGCAAAATAGCTGAACTAAGTACTCCCCCCTCCCATTGATAGTGGCGAATCAAAGTTGTCCAACGAAAACAAATTTTCACAAATTAAACACCAGCGGAGCAGAAAAGGATGTTGCTCCTGAAAATTGCAACAGTTGGAGGATCCTATCTAGCGCTACCTCCTTAACATCTTCACCCGAAACCTCAAATACCAAACCTTAACCTTCACCTCATTCCTGTGGTTAAACCCTTACCAGGGTAGGTACACAGCAGCAACACCTAGGCTCACCACGAGGCTACCAGATCTCGCTCGCACGCACGCGAGCAACACCATTGTGGTTCAAAGTGGCTAACTTCTCCGGAAGGAGGGGATGAGGTGAAGGAGCCGTAGGTGGTCCTAGGCCCGTAGGTAAACAGAAGCACAGAAGTCCCTAACACTTTTCGTCAAACATCCGCGCACCTTTAGAGAGCAATCCGAAGAAGATGAAACAGCGATCCTTGTAGGACTCCACCTTGTATACTAGGACCGCACCCTTTCTTGGGCGCTCGAACTCCGTAATCTTCAGTAGGTAGGTTTCGCTCAATTTCGGAACCAGAGCAGAGCAAACATATTGAAATATGAAGTACGCTTTACACGCTAATATACAGTGGCTTGTTTTACATATTTAAAAAGCTTTAGTAGCCCTCCTCAGAAGTGTGAGAATCTCGCTTAGAATGAATTATCCGGATAAGGTTTTTTTTTTTTTCGGAGTTTTCCCTTATCCTGAGAAGAAGAATGTCGAGTAACTTTATGCTCCATGGACCCCGAGATCATTTGACTATCCTTTCCCATTTCAATAATTTCGTTGATCGTCCAGCATGATAAACCAGATTAAAGGACGTTAAGCTAAAAAAAAAAAAATCTGATGTGTTCCACGCACATAAGCTCTCTAGCTGTTCCGCAAATACATTTTTCTTACAAAAGAATATTTTTCTATCTACGTCTTGTTAATAGAGAAAAAAATTAGCAAAAATTATATTATTACTTGTGTATTTAAGTAGAAGCGAGTGAGCTAATAAACTAGGCTAAACTGATAGAAAAATATTTTAAAAGCTGGTGGCTATGCGAAACAATTGATGTTCGGTTCGATTTGCATGGTCCCGTTTGAAAAAAATAATTTGTTTAAAATGAAACCAATAACAATACATGTCTCGAAAATGGTCAGGGCTTCAAAAAGACATGTATATGGCATAAATTATGTGTTATAACGATATCTACATGTTTTGTGTAGTATCTCTTCAGATTTAACTATTAAGAAAAATTCTGCAAGACTCATACAGAATAAAGAACTCTTCAGAGGCTATTCTTAGAAAATTCAACATGTATATTTTTTGTGATGTAAATGTCTTTAATATACAGTATTTTAATCAAAATCGTTAGAGCCATTTTTAAGAAAAACAAAATGTTGTAAAAATGTTCCACGTAAAGGGTAGTTGGGGTGGGGTGATTTTCCTGTATCACATCCTTGGAAGATACTCAACTCAAAAGTATTTAACCGAGCTATGTTGTCCACTGGCACATACACACAGGGGCAGACAGACACACACGGACCTTTTTGCAGACAAGCTGATGGCCTAGGTTTTTTGGAATGTAAGCGGTATCATCTACATTGATTACTGGCACAAGGAAGGGCAATAAATGGAGAGTATTATGCATCGTTATTGCATCGGTTGAACGGATAAATCAAGAAAAAACGCAATCTGGCAAAGAGAGAGATTTTCTTCCACCAAGACAATCAGACCTGCACAGTTTCGATGGCGCAAATTGTGAAATTGAGTTTCGAATTTCTACAGCATCCACCGTATTCGCTAGATTTGGCCTCTAGAAACTTTTTTTTTCCAAACTTTAAAAAATCTGATGTGTACCATTCACATGACTTTCTCAATATCCCTGCAACAAGTTATTTTTAAAAAACTTATACTTCCATTTATTTTATGCTAATCAGAAAAAATTAGCAGAAATAGTCTTATTACTTGCTTCCTTGTAAGTAGAAGCGAAATAAGGGACTACCATAGGTTAAAAAGATATTCAAAAGCTGGTTGCTATGTCAATGAAGTTCCTTTGTTTATATGGATAGTTGACAAGTTCCTGTAGGAGAAAAGTATACGTTTTTCATAGCAGAAACCAAAAATAAGGAATGTCTCAAAAACGACGAACTCCACGAAAAAATGTATATAAAATAAATTGTGTGTTTTAATGTACTCTACATTTTTTGTGTAGCAAGTTTATGCCCATCTCTTACGGTTTAGCAGTTATTCAAAATTCAGTAAAATTCATCCAGAAGGAACAACTCTTCAGAGGCTATTCTCAAAAAAGTCAATATGTACATTTTATTTGTCAGGTAAATATCTTTAATATACGAAATTTTAATCAAAATCGTCAGAGCCATTTTTGAGAAAATAAAACATTTTGAAAAACGTTCCATGTAAAGGGTAGTTGGGGGTGGGGGGATTTTTCTGAAAATCTTCGTATCGCATCCCTGGAAGATACTAAACTTAAATACCAAGTTTGGTATTTTACCGACTTTTCGTTTTTGAGTTATCGTGTTCACAGACACACGGACACACGGACCTTTTTCTGAAAATATTTTTTTGGATACAGGGGACCCTAAAACATATATTTCCGGTGAAATCCCAGTATCGAATTTTTGGTGGAGTGCAATACATTCTCTATACACTATGCACATAGTGCGTATAGAGAAAGTAAAAATACACTACATTTAACACTATTAGCTTATATATTGGAAAGAAATTATTTAAAACATATTTGAAAGATGAAAAGAAGCATTTGAAACATACTACTACAGGAAAATGTGATAAAATTTCCAATGAGGAAGTTCATGAGAAAGCAAAGAAATTTGTAACCCGAATAAAATAAGAATAGGGTAGTTCTAGAAGGGAAAATTTCCTTGAAAGCCTTCCTATAGTATCATTCAAAGATGCTGAACTTCAATATCAAGAGTGGTATTTAACCTACTTTACTTATTTCTAAAGATATTTTTTTGTCTCAGGGACCACATACTTCTGGTGAAATCTCGACATCCAATTGCCACAAATCTACTTGTGCGGCTTCAACCACAAACCTCAGAGCCCGGCTGGAGGGGAAGGTACTAGTCAATACGTGAATGGATGAAGGTCATAGCACAGTACTTGCGTTTATATTCAAACTTTGATTCAGCTATTGTGATAGGCTGTCCTCAATGATGAGGTGCATTGCATTCTGCAGACATATGCCTGTGATAACTTTGGAGTTCAACCAAGTTGCAACACCTGCATTAAAGCATCAGTTTATGCTGGAAACGGAGCATTTTGTTTCCCAACTGTACCTAGTAAGGAGGTGACATAAGTACTTTATTTATTTATTTTTTTTCATTTATATAGCCCCCTTTAACATCTAAGGTCATAAGGGCTTTCCACTTGAAACAACTCGTCTTTTACGTTACTTTAAATCATTTTAGTTTTACTCAAACACGCACGCACATATTTACCTTCACATACAAACTTCCAGACTCTGTGGGGGATAGTGAATAATTCTGGCTAAACAAAAATTTCCCGCCGGGAATCGAACTCGGGACCCCCGGGTGAGAAGTCAGCTCGCTGACCACTCGACCACGGAGGCAGTCTATTTTGTCAAATTATTTCATCTTGAAATACTTGCAGTAGAGTAAGTAGTAGCGTTTCCAGTATCTCCTAGTGGAAAGGGATCGTTACGATATTTCATGATTGGATTTGAATTTCTGGCTTGTGAATTCACCACTATGCGCCATGGTGACGAGGGATCAACTCGTCGCCCACAGATGACACGGTAGGACGAAATCACGACCTGCTTAAATATCAAGTTTGCTATTTTACTGACTTTTCGTTTTAGACATCGTGTTCACAGGCACACGGGGACACACATTCTCGGACCTTTTTTAAAAAAAAAGAGTGTGTTTTTTTCGAATTCTCCAGAGACAGTGCAATCTTGGTATCGAATATTTCGGTAAGGTGCAATACCTTCACTACCTAGGCACTAAGTACAGAAAATAGAAAAGTTTTTTCTCGATACAGGGGACCCTAAAACGTATATTTTCTGTGAAATCTATGTTACGAATTTTTTAGTTGAATGCAATAGCTCTCTACCTATTATGTACATTGTAGATACGCACTAGAGAAAGTAAAAACTATAATTTCTTCTCCATTCATTAGCTAAAATTTTTGAAGAGGTATACAATACTTTTTGTTCAGACTCTTTAGACTATGAAATGCATTACACTAAACCTGCAGTCAGTTTAGTTTTTTTCTCTAGCTTTATGCGGACGAATGCAAAATCATTAACGGTGTCCCTAGAGAGATTCGAACTCAATAGTCCTCTAAAATTCGCATTGACTGTTACAAAAAATAGCATAAAAACAATGGTGTGCGGTTGCCGTTGTCTCGACAGCAATATTACATGGGAACCAATTCAAAGCGATGTGACGTCACGGTTATGAGCTACTTCGGTCCAATCGGCGACGAGCTCATTGTTTGTGTAAACAGGGGGTGATAAAAAACAAAGCACACCTGCGAACGGTGGTCGCAAATCATTACGCGCTAGCATGTATGTGCCATAATCTAGAAAATTAAAATGATCAATGAGAATAATATGTAAAGCAAACTGCTTTCAACCTTTGCTAACAGATGGCACCCCAGGCACTGCAACGGCAATCCATTGCGTTTTAGGGGTATATGCACCACTTTAAGGGGTGTATATTTTACAGCTTAGCATTGAAATTGGCTAGTGTTTCGTTTATCCAGAGTATACTGTCACAACCCATGAATGTAACAGTCACAGACATAAAGGTTTAATTCTATTTTTGGCTTAAAAGGTTATAAATGACATTAAGAGAAAATGGGACTCAAATTTCAAAATTATATATTTCTGTATGTCAATATTACTGGCATTGCATTTCTGTTATGTTAATATGAATACCAAATTTCGTTTGAATAGATGAATACTTTGCAAAATATATACAGAAAAGAAGTCTAGAGGAAATCTTAGGCGGTGATATTTTAATAACTTTGATTTATGAATTATGATACTAAATTACTAATCTTAAAAAACATTATCTTAAAACTAACAACTAATCACCTTTTTTTTAAAACTTTTATTGGTATTAAAATAATTTTGTCACCTTAATATTACAATAGATACTTCTGCATATCCTGAGAAATTTTATTGTAATGAACATGTAAAAATATAGTTTTAAGATGAACGCTGTTTTGTTAAATAGTAGAGTACACTAAAATATATTATGGCAGTGCTATTTGTGACCGCTCTTAAGTTCGGTTTGGGATGGAGTTGGCAGTGGGAGACTTGGAATGCGTAACGTAGGAAATAGACGCGACGGTAACCGCAACCTTCGAAACGCGACTCTGGATTCCTCCAGAAGCTTCGATTTCCATAAGCTTACAGAAAGCTCTTTGATGTCATTTTCGACCTATAAAAGGAGGAATTGAGGTGATTGGTGAGTTACTGAGCGTGCAGGCGCGCAAGCCTTCAACTGTCTTGCGTCGAAACTTCAAATGAATTACTTGTAGCAGTGAATTCTAGAAGTTATTTGTAATACATTTTTAAGTCAATAAGGACATTATTTACAATATATATTGCACGGTTTTTTAAGTCACCCTCCATGGTGTAGTGGTTGGCATAATAGCTTCATTTACCCAAGGCCGTGGGTTCAAACCCGGCGGAGGGCGATGCATTTTTTCGGGAATAAAAATCCTTAGCATGGCTTCCTTCGGAAGGGAAGTAAAGCCGTTGTCCCAAGGTGTAGATTTATGACACATAAAAAAACCTCATGCCTGATAACCAGGTCTTTGAGAAAAATTAAGCAGTGTTTCATGCCCAATATAGAATGGGACGCTGATAACCACAGTCGTTAAAGAACGTCAATAAATAAAACTCAATTTCCATTTCAAGATTTTCTAATGGCTGTAGACTCCGAATTAAAGGGAGAAACAGCTAACAGTTTATTTTATAATGAAGTCTAGATGTTCCAACAACCATTTGCTATAAATATACTATTTTCAATTTTTTTGACCAATTGTAGCCAGAATTTCACTCCCACTGTCCCTTAAGACAAGAAATCTATTAAAAGCTAAATTTAATATTATTGTATTTAATATGTTCTCTACAACGTAATTAAAGTAAAGACGAAGTATCATGTTTCAATCAGAAATTCAATGTCGAGATTATGTAGGAAATGTGTGTTTTGGGGCTCCCCTGAACTCAAAACATTTTTATAAAAAGGTATGCGTGTGTCTGTGCAGCATTAATCTAAAATGAAAACTCGGCTAAACACCAAACTTGGTATATAAATTCAGCATTTTATATGCTGGGTTTCGGATGCTATCCAAGAAAATCCCACACTTCAAATCCGCTTTCATGGTACATATTTAGAAATGTTTGATTCCCTCAAACATGGTTAGCGATTTTAACTAAAATACCATAGCTTTTAAGATATTGTAATTAGATACAACATTCATATCTTGGATACTAAGGTCTTCTTCATTCATAGTAATTATTGAATAACTGATAATCCGAGAGAGAGAGAGAGGGAGAGGGAGAGAGAGAGCGAGAGGAGGGGGCAGAGTGACAGAAAATCTTACTTAATAAAACTCTAATGTGTTCCATTCACATGACTTTCTCTACATCTCTGCCATAAATTATTCTTAGAAAGCTTATTCTTCAATTTACTAAATGCTAATCAAGAAAAGCATTTCAAAATGATTCTTATTAATTGCATCCTTATAAATACAAGGTAAATAAGGGAATGCAATAGGTTAAATCGTAGACAAATCTTTAAGCAGCTGGTTGCTACGTGTATGAGGTGCCTTTGTTTGTATGTGCAGGAGTTGACAAGCTCCGTATAAGAAAAGTATAAGTAGGTATTTTAAAGTTGAAACTAATTACAAGGAATATCTCAAAAACTGTGAACTCCACGAAAAAATGTATATCACATAAATGGTGTGTTTTAATGCGCTCTACATATTTTATGTAGTAAGTTTTTGTCTCTTATGGTTTACCAGTTACTCAAAATTCCGTAAAATTCATTCAGATGCTATTCCCAGAAAATTGAAGGCATACATTTTATTTGTCATGTAAATAACTTAAATATATGAGATTTTAGTCATAATCGATAATCATTTTTGAGAAAGTGAAAATTTTCAATCTTTTTTTCCATGTAAAGGGTAGATGAGTTTTGGGGATTTTCTTGAAAATCTTCGTGTCGCATCCTTGGAATATACCAAATTTAAATACCAAGTTTGGTATTTAACGGACTTTTCGTTTTTGAGCCATGCTACGCACAGACACACACACATGGACATTCTTCTAAAAATGTTTTTTTTGGATTCAGGGGTCTCAAAACATGTATTTCCGATGAAATCTCGGTAACGAATTTTTAGGTACAAAACAACAACTTTTCTATACACTATGTACATAGTACGTGTAGAGAAAGTCAAACTCTGATCTGTTCCATTCACACGACTTTATCTACATGCCTGTAACAAATTGTTATAAAGCTTACTCTTCTATCAGCTTCACGCTAATCGAGATAAATATTAGAAGAAATTGTCTTATTACTTACTTTCTTGTAAGTAGGAAGGAAATAAGGGAATAGCTAAGCTAAAGTGATAGTCAAATCTTTTAAAATCTGGTCATGCGATTGAAATGCACTTCTTTGCATTGTCAGGAGTTGACAAATTCACGCATGAGAAAATGTTAAGTATTTTAAAACTGAAAGCAAAGAATATCTTAAAAATGTTCAACTCCACGAACAAAAGTATAGGGCATAAATTGAGTGTTTTAACGAAATCTACATTTTTGAGTAGTTTATTTGTGTCTTATCTCTTATGGCTTACTAATGATGCAAAATTCATTCAGAATAAAGATGTCTTCAGAGTCTATTCTCAGAAAATTCGAAATAAGCAAATGATTTATGATGTATATATATTTAACCAAAATCATTACATCCATTTTTGAGAAAATAATAGGGTTGTTTGGGATGGGGAGATTTTCCTCAAAGTCTTCATGTCGCAACCTTGGAGGATATTAAATTTAAATACCAAATTTGGTATTTTATATATTTTTCGTATTTGAGTTATGGTGTTTATAAGGCCACACGGACATTTTTACTTTCTCTCTACGTACTATGTACATAATGTATAGAGAAGGTATTGCACTCCACCCAAAAATTCGATGCCGAGATTTCACCGGAAATCTATGTTTTAGGGTCCCTTATATCCAAAAAAAGCATTTTCACAAAAAGGTCCGTGTGTGTATGTGTGTGTGTCCGTGTGTGTGAACACGATGATAACTCAAAAACGAAAAGTCGGTAGAGTACTAAACTTGGTATTTAAGTTTAGTATCTTCCAGGGATGCGACACTAAGATTTTGAGAAAAATCCTCCCACCCAAAACTACCCTTTCCATGGACATTTTTTCGAAAATTTTGATTTTCTAAAAAATGGCTGTAACGATTTTGATTAAATTATCGTATATTAATGATATTTATCTCACAAATAAAATGTATATTTTGAATTTTTGGTATGCCTTTAAAGACTACTTTATTCTAGGTCAATTTTACGGAATTTTGCATAAGTGCTAAAGCGTAAGAGCTGGACAAGAACTTCCACACAACAAATGTAGAGCACTTTAAAGCACAAAATTTATGTTGCATACCTTTTTCTGCGTGGAATTGATTGTTTTTAAAGATATTCCTTGTTTTTGGTTTAGGCTTTAGAATCTTATACTTTTCTACAGGACTTTGTGAACTCGGTCCATACAAAGGAACTTCAGTTACATAGCAACCAGTTTTTGACTATCACATTAACAAATGGTACTCCCTTATTTCGCTTCTACTTAAAAGGGAGCAAGAAATAAGACTATTTCTGCTAATTTTTTTCCATTAGCAGAAAGTAAATAAAAGCATAAGCTTTTTAAAAATAATTTATTGCAGAGATATAGAGAAACTCATGTGAATGGAACACATCAGATTTTTACTTTCTCTATACGTACTATGCACATAGTGTATAGAGAAGATATTGTATTTCACCCAAAAATTCGTAACCGAGATTTCACCGGACGTATATGTATTAGGGTCCTCTATATCCAAAAAAAGCATTTTCAGAAAAAGGTCCATATGTGTATGTGTGTCCGTTTGTCTGTGAACAAGATAACTCAAAAACGAAAAGTCGGTAAACTACCAAACTTGGTATTTAGGTTCGGTATCTGCCAAGGATGCGACATGAAGATTTCCATGAAAATCCTCCACCCCCAACTACCCTTTAGATGGAATTTTTTTCGAAAATGTTTATTTTTTCAAAACTCGCTTTAACGATTTTGATTAAAATGTCGTATATTAAAGATATTTACCTGACAAATAAAATATATCTTGAATTTTCTTGAAATAGCTTCTAAAGACTACTTTATTCTGAATGAATTTTACGGAATTTTGCATAACTGCTAAACCTTAAGAGATGGCAATATCTTATCACACAAAACATGTTGAGCACGTTAAAACACACAACTTAAGTTACATGCATTTTTCTCGTGGAGTTGATCGTTTTTGAGTTATTCCTGGTTTTTGATTTCACCTTTAAAAAACATAACTTCTCTCACACAGGAATGTCAACTCCTATCCCATATAAACAAAGAAGCTTCAGTCATATAGGAACCAGCTTTTGACTATCCTTTTAACCTATGGTGCTCCCTTATTTCGCTTTTACTTACAAGGAAGCAAGTATTAAGATTATTTCTGCTAATTTTTTCTCGATTAGCATGAAGAAAATAGAAGTATATATATATATATATATATATATATATATATATAGTTTAACGTCCTTTAACCTGGTTTGGTCATATCGGACGATGAATGAAATTGATGAATTGATGCTCAAATGATCTCGGGGTCCATGGAGCTTAAAGTTACTCGACATTCGTCTTATCAGGATAAGGGAAAACCCCGAAAAAAACCTTACCCGGGTAACTCACCCTAAGCGAGATTCGAACTCACGACCTTTTGAACGTGAGGCAGACATGCTTCCACCACGCTACCCAGGCGGGCTAAAATAGAAGTATAATATTTTTAACAATAATTTGTTGCAGAGATATAGAAAAGTAATGTGAATGGAACACATCAGATTTTTACCGTTTCTATACGCACTATGTACATAGTGTGTAGAGAAGGTATTGCAATCCACCCAAAAAAATAGATACCGAAATTTCACCGGAAATATATGTTTTAGGGTCCCTTTAATCTAAAAAAAAGATTTTTCGGAAAAAGATCCGTGTGTGTGTGCGTGTCCGTGTGTCTGTGAACAGGATAACTCTCAAAGACAAAAAGTCGGTAAAATTCCAAACTTGGTATTCAAGTTTAGTATCTTCCAGGGATGCCACACGAAGATTTTGAGAAAAATCCCCCACCTCCAATCACCCTTTATATGGAACTTTTTTCGAAATTTTTGATTTTCTCAAAAATGGCTCTAACGATTTTGATTAAAATTTCGTATGTTAAAGATATTTACACGACAAATAAAATGTAAACCTTGAATAATCTGGGAATAGCCTCTGAAGACTACTTTATTCTGGATGAATTTTATGGATTTTTGCATAACTGCTAAACCGTAAGATATGGAGAAAAACTAACACAAAAAAGTAGAGTACCTTAAACGCACAATTTATCTTTATACATTTTTTCGTGGAGTTGATCGTTTTTGAGACACTCTTTGTTTTTTGATTTCAGCTTTAAAAAACATACTTTTCTCATATAGGAATTTAGCAATTCCAGTCCATACAAACAGAGGAAGTCCAGTCACATAGCAACCAACTTTTGACTATCACAATAACCAAATATACTCCCTTATTTCGCCTGTACTTACAAGGAAGCAAGTAATAGGACTATTTCTGCTGATGTTTTCTCGATTAGTATGAAGTAAATAGAAGCTTAAGCTTTTTAACAATAATTTGTTGCAGATATATAGAGAAAGTCATGTGAATGGAACACATCAGATTTTTCTAAATATGCTTGTTTTGGATACAGAGACTAAGACGTGTATTTCTGTGAAATCTCGGCATGGAAATTTTGGGTGGAATGCAATACCTACATACCATGTACTATAGAGAAAGTGAAAAACGAGAGTGTAGCATGAAAATACAAGGCTTATGTTGTGTTGTTACCTTTCGGCAGTCTGCATATATTTTAGTGGAGGTAAAGTACGATGCCGCCCAGTGGTTGGAATTATGCTTGAGAAAAGGAGGCGGTTGCGTTTGTAGAGAGTGAGGCGAGATTTTATCAGTACCAACATAAACAGACCCATTCTATTTTGAGTCGCATTTTATGCAGGCCAGTTTACATGGCCACCAAGAATTAATAAGCGTTTACCCAATTTTTCGAGCTATGAGAGATGTTTAGCAGGATAGTTCGAACTTCATCCATGTTATATATGATAGCCTTACTCTAGATAGGGAACGGCGTCGTGGGTGAGTGGTTAGACCACTCGCTTCTCATCTAGGCAACCCGGTTCGATCTCAAGCGTCGCATGTGGGATTCGTGGGTTTTCTCCGGGTCCTCTGGTTTCCCCCGACACTCATCCCAACAATTGTTCCAACATTCGCTCATCAATTTCGCTTACATACCTAACATCCTAAAAACTAAACTCCATGGCACGACAGCTCACGGGGAACCTTGGCCTACCGCCCGGCCGCTGCGTCTCCCATCTCGGTCCACTACAGACGTCATGGATGGGGTGCAGTATTGGAGGGTGAGACGTGGTCAGCGCCTCGAGCCCCTCCCGGCCGGTTAATGCGGTCCTCACGACCTGGAGCCGCTACTTCTCCATCAAGTAGCTCCTCAATTAGCCCCCCAGGGACCTCACGAGGCTGAGTGCACCCCGGTCCAGGTCTCCCAGCGGGGGAAAAAATCCCCACGCCGGTACTGGGGATCGAACCCAGGTCTCCCGCTTGGTAGGTAGCTGCGCTACCACCGCGCTAAGGAGACGACCACCTAACATCCACTTTTTCATATTCATGCGGGCCGACCCCATGTAACAGGTTCTCCATTCTGTGGTTGCGTACCGTTGGCTCCCCATCAGGCTTCTGACCCCTAGAAATTGTCTTGTAAGTCCTAGATGGGTGTCAGTTCTATACATACGGGGAGGGTAAGCCGATTACAAAACGAAACTCTAGGTAGGGTAGCTAAGGTGAGCCAGTCCATGGGAGAATTAACCTTTTACTGTCTTTTGGTTAAACCTTTTCATCAAAGTTTAGTCCGACATCAAGTTAGTCCTTAGATAGATAATATTGGTTGTAGTTTAAACTCCTTGACGGACATCCATAGCTGGTAGTCCTTGTCTAGTTTGTGCTATGCCATCTTCTTTCAGCTCTATGCATCAGTTCCTCTGACCATGACCCTGGAATGTGGACATCTCCCCCCCCCCCCCGAACCTGATCTCCCAAACTGTGATCTCTTCGGCTCATATTCTGTAGTTCATCCTTGTTACATGGCCTTCCCATTTCCTCTCGAGTTACTGATGTGACTACTAAGGTTTAAATTGCATGAGGATATTATGCGCTTGAATATAAGCGGCTATGATAATCCGACTCCGCCGGGAAACAGCATGATTCCAGATGACAAGAAGATTTCCTTTTGGCCGGCCACGCGTCCGAAAAAGGCAATGTAGAAATTATGTTTATTGTATATTATTTTACTATAAAGCAAGTATTTATATGCGTTTTATTGGAGTAATGGTAGCAACAAGTATAAATAGAGGGTTGAATGCGATCATATAATTTTCTCGTGCTGTGTGTGTGCGTGCATGCAAGCTGGGGAGGGGTATTCCAAACTACTGCCTTGGGCTTATAGTACGTCAGACCCCTGGAGGAAGGATGAGACGAGTGTAATTTCATAACGCGGCCGAAATCCGGACAGGGAGAGAGCCTTCCCTAACAATTCAAAGCTGTTCGACAAATCGACGCGGAGAGATCCTGGAGACCGT
Source organism: Hymenopus coronatus (assembly GCA_030762935.1). NCBI lineage: Eukaryota > Metazoa > Arthropoda > Insecta > Mantodea > Hymenopodidae > Hymenopus > Hymenopus coronatus. The sequence continues at coordinate 121,226,550 of CM060897.1, read as the reverse complement.
ATTCCCACGGCCTTCTGAATTTCACTCTCCGACGAAACGCCTGAGCCACCTGGCTCGGTTCGAGCTATACATGGTCGAACTTCTTGATGATCTTCAGGATTAGGCACGGACGGGATCCTCAGACACTGGGATAGAGCACCGGATGTAAACCTAAGGCTCCTTTGCCTCTTATGTAACCCCAGGGCGAGGTGAAGGGATGACCAGCTCCAGATGACGAGGGGGGCAAATACGGAAAGGGTCCCAAAATTACAGATGGAACGCTTGCGACGCCGCCCAGTCCCTGCTAACGAGTCCGGAGTCTCCGGCGCTCCCCAAGAGCAAGCTCCAGTTCCATAGGCCGGCCCGATCGACAGCAGGATAAACCTTTACACTGTGCAAGTCACAACCCCCAAATACCGTTGACAAGTCCTTCAACCCTAAAATACATAACTAGGAAATTATCGGAACAGAAAATAGTGTTCCGAAATATTCAGGTGATGTAATGAACCTACCCAGCATTTGCCTTGCGACCCGGGGAACCCCCGAAAAAGCCCATTTGTAGGTTGGCCAGCCAGAACGAGACCTCGCGAATGCGGGCCACAGGGAAAACTCTCGAGCTATCCCGTTGAGTTTTGGGCGATCTTTAAACTTCGTGATATTGCCATAATATAGACAGAGGAAGCTTACGTAAACACTCTTGAGTTTTTTCTCTCGTAAACACAAAATCCGTGGTTAATATGTGTTACAAAAAGCGAGGGTTCATTTTAAACCGCATTTTCGGGAGTAACGAAGTTTGGCAGGAATGCGTCAGGCAGCCGTAGCCAGAGTCATTAGCGAAGCTTCTTCAGTGCTCGCCCCTCATTGGACATGTTGCATCATTAGTCAACACTAACACGCCGAGAGTGAGAGAGAGAAAAAGCGTGCAACTGTAATTACACGTGTTTACTGGAAATACCATTTCAGCCGAGGAAAATAAATTATTTTATGACTCTCGACTCTCAGAGATAATTACACAAACAGTCTAATAACTGTTATGAACTCTGCAATCCCTTACAGTAATTTATGTTTTTCGTACACAAACTTTTACGTTTTTTGATTTAGTAACTTTTGTTTTTATTAGCTCCGCCGAGAGTGACGCGTCTCGCCATAAAAAGGGATGGGGTGAAAGATGACTGGTGCCACCGGACATGCAACATTCACGCACCTATAACCAGTGGCGGCCGCTATAGAGACCACATGAACACGTGAACAAGCTAACTTTTGACACATCGTGGATTTATTGAATAGTTTTCATCGAATGCTATTAAACGTAGCGTATAGGAGACAACTTAATATAAATAAAATTACATTTTAGAATGAATTATCTGTGCATTTATTTAAATACCAGTATACATATTCAGCAATCGCATGGGTCCATAGACCTTACGAGGGTGGTCTGAAAAGTTCTCGGCCTCACCCAAAGATTGCGGCACTACTTGCATGATTTTCTTTTCCTTACGTTGGTACACATGTTAATAGACCCTCTGAAAAATTACAAGTCATTCAGGCAATTGTTGACTGTAGGCAGTTATTTGAAGCAGTGGATGTGCGCATTACTTTGAAAACGGAGACATCCGAATATCGTGCTGTGATAAAATTCTTCCTAAAAGAAGGTTTAACACCTACAGAAATTCATTTGCGGATTGTAAATGTGAATGGTGACTCTTCACCTTCAGTTTCCACTATGAAGAAATGGGCGGCCGATTTTAAACGTGGTCGTGAAAGCGTCCAAGACGATCCACTTGGAGGACGTCCAAAAACTGTAACCATACCGGAAATCATTGAAAAAATGCATGAAATGATTTTGGAGGCTCGGCGTACAAAGGTGAGTGAAATTGCTAATGGGAATTGCAAAGGAACGTATTGGTCACATCTTGCATCAGGAATTAAACATGAAAAAGCTTTGCGCAAGATGAGTGCCACGTATCCTCATTGTGGATAACAAACGCATTCGCACGACAGTTTCTGAAAAGTGCTTGGTGCATTTTCAAAAGAACAGAAGTGACTTTTTGCGCCTATACTCACAATAGATGAAACATGGATTAACCACCACACACCCGAATCCAATCAGCAGTCGAGGTAGTGGATAGAAGCTGGTTCTTCAGCTCCAAAGAAGGTGAAGATGGTGCCATCGGCGGGAAAGATCATGGCGTCAGTGTTTTGGGATGCCAAAGAATATTTGTTGATTGACTATCTCGAAGAAGGTAAAACATTACTGGAGAATACTACTCTCAACTGCTAATCAAACTGAATGCAAGCATTCATGAAAATGGACCCGGGTTAAAAAATAATAACATTGTTTTCCATCAGGACAATGCACCTGCCCACAAAAGTGTTTTGTCAATGGGGAATTGAAAGATCTACATTATGAAGTGCTGGAACATCCTCCCTATTCCCCAGATTTGGCTCCCTCGGACTTCCATCTGTTTCCAAAACTGAAGAAATTCTTCGCTGGTAGGCGCTTTTCGTCCAATGAAGAAACAATTGCGGCTGTAAATGAGTACTTTGCAGCGCTTTCAGAGAAATACTACAGAGAGGAGATAATGGCATTGGAATATCGCTGGACAAAATGTATTGATATTAGAGGAGATTATGTTGAAAAATAAAACTACTTTGAAAGTATGAATTGTCGTTTTCCACTATTAGGCCGAGACATTTTCAGACTACCCTTTATGTGCTTTTGTAATACACAAAATAATAAGCAATATTAAAAACAGAACATTAAAAACAATCTGATGTGTACCATTCACATGGCTTTCTGTATATCCCTGCAACAAATTATTCTTAAAAAGCTTATACTTCTATTTACTTTATGCTAATCAGAAACAATTAGCAGAAAAAGTCTTATTACTCGCTTCCTTGTAAGTAGAAGCGAAATAAGGGACAACCATAGGTTAAAGTGATAGTCAAAAGCTGGTTGCTATATCAATGAAGTTCCTTTGTTTACATGGATAGGAGTTGACAATTTCCTGTATGAGAAAAATATACGTTTTTCATAGCAGAAACAAAAAATAAGGAATGTCACAAAAACGACGAACTCTACGAAAAAAATGTATATAACGTAAATTGTGTGTTTTAGTGTGCTCTACATTTTTGTGTAGTAAGTTTTTGTCCATCTCTTAAGGTTTAGCAGTTATTTAAAATTTAGTAAAATTCATCCAGAATAAACTACTCTTCAGAGGCTATTCCCAGAAAATTCAAGATATACATTTTATTTGTCAGGTAAATATCTTTAATATACGAAATTTTAATCAAAATCGTTAGAGCCATTTTTGAGAAAATCTTCGAAAAAACGTCCATGTAAAGGGTAGTTGGGGGTGGGGGGATTTTTCTCAAAATCTTCGTGTCGAATCCCTGAAAGATACTAAATTTAAATACCAAGTTTGGTATTTTACTGACTTTTTTGTTTTTGAGTTATCGTGTTCACAGACACACTGACACACGGACACACACACACACACATACACACACACACACACACACACACACGGACCTTTTTGTGAAAATGCTTTTTTTTGGATATTGGGGACCCTAAAACATATATTTCCGGTGAAATCTCGGTATCGAATTTTTGGGTGGAGTGCAATACTTTCTCTATACACTATGTACATAGTGCATATGGAGAAAGTAAAAAACATATTCAAATATAGCATCTTAGTAAACAGCAAACCGTGTTCCGATGTGTTATACCTCATTATAGTAAAGAAAATATATGTATGTATGTATGTATGTATGTATGTATGTATGTATGTATGTATGTATGTATGTATGTATGTATGTATGTAATGTATGTATGTAATGTATGTATGTAATGTATGTATGTATGTATGTAATGTATGTAATGTATGTATGTATGTATGTATGTATGTAAGTATGTATGTATGTATGTATGTATGTATGTATGTATGTATGTATGTATGCATGCATGCATGCATGCATGCATGCATGGATGGATGGATGGATGTATGTATGTATGTATGTATGTATGTATGTATGTATATATGTATGTATGTATGTATGTATGTATGTATATATGAATGTATGAATGTATGGACAAACACTCACACAGCCTAACATGACAACAAAACAATGGCTGAAAAGGATGATAAAAAAAATGCACATTTTCAACTCTTCTAATCGCCTCACCCCTATTCCCTACTATCATCCCTCTCAGATCTCACGCTATGTCCAACATGTTCCTAACTCTCCATTCACGGTGGTAAAGAATTACGGTAAATGCTTTTCCCTCCATTCCTCCGTACCACTACATATTGCCAAGATATCAGCCCACGTCAGCTGGTATTATGGGATTAACATTGCAATTCGGTTTTCTTTCAATGATCAAGAATAAAACAATAGAGAGTTGAACCGCATGAGGACTTTCTATTTCCAGAATATTCAAGATATACATTTTGCCATGTAATTATATTTAATATCATCATGTTAGTTAAAATCTCAGAGGCATTTTTGAGAAAATCGACATTTTTTAAAAGGTTTCTATGCAAAGGATAATTTGGGAATGGGGGATTTTCTTGAAGATCTTCGAGTCTCATTCTTGAAAGGTACTAAACTAAATATCAGGACTTTTCGTTTTCGAGTTAACGTGTTCATACTCGCACACAGGGATCTTTTTTCTAATTTTTTTGACTTAGGGGACCCCAAAAATATTTCCGTTTAAATCACGACATCGATTTTTTTGGTAGAATACAATACTTTCTCTAAACACAATGTACATGGTACACGTAGAGAAAGTAAAAGTGGCTCCTTAAGATTTTGTAACTTGCAATTACAATTCATCAGAAATAGAAGATGTAGAGAAACTTGCTATAAGAGATGTTACCTAAAAATCAAAAGGCATTTATAAATTGCTATTGGGTAGTTTCAAAAAGGGGTAGAAAAATATATATGAAGAAAAATATATTAATACAAAGAAAATGTTCTTCGTGCATATTTCTTTGAAGAATCAAGAAAATCTAATTTGATAAATTTGATATGACAGAAAATGATTTAGTGTTGTATTCCAAATAATTAAAATCTAATTTATTATTAGACACTTTATATTACTGTATTTTCACATTCCCTAGCACGTATATATGTGCAACAAACGTAGTGGATAGAGAAGGTTTTGTACTCTGCCCAAAACTTCATACCGAGTATCCTGGAAATACATGTTTTGAAACCCCTGAATACATAAAAAAGCATTTTTAAAAACATGTTCGTGTGTATCTGTGTATGCGTGCGCGCGCATGTATATGTGTTAAGTGTGGGTGTTTGTGCGAGGGCAGCACAGATCAAAAACGCAATGTCGGTTAAATATCAAACTTGGTATTTAAGTTCAGTATCTTCTAAGGATGCAACAGGGGTATTCTAGGGATAGCCTCTGAAGACCTCTTCATTCTGGATGACCTCGGTGCATTTTTTGTATAATTGTAAAAGTAAGAAATAGATAAACGCTTACTACACAAAAGATGTAGATCTCGTTAAAACACACACTTTGTCTTCTTTTTCTCCTTTTTTTTTGAGTTACCCGTTTTCGAGATATTTCGAATCACTGGTTTCAGTTTTAAGGTATTTAAATGTTTTTTCAAACGCGAAGTATCTTAATTTTATTTTCATCTCTGTTTTGTTTATTATTAGCAAGGCAAAAGAATTGAGTTTCAATTGTTTCACACACCACGGTTTTTAAAATTTTGATTTTCTCTTATGTCTCTTCTGCTTACAAAGAGGCAAGTAGTGCGACCAATTCTAGTAATGTTTATGTCGATTAGAATGATGTAATTGTTATGTTTTGTAAAAAAAAGTTTGTTTGCGGAACAGCTAGAGAAAGTCGTGTCAGATTTTTTTACGTGTGCAAAAATATCCTTTTTATGCCACTGGTGGAATTTGGCATGATATACCTTTTATGTAGTATATACTCCTGCCACAATATATAGACTTGTATACTTGTTACATAGGTAACTAAAGCATGAGAAGCGCAAAATTTTCAATTAGCGCTGCAATACGAAGTGGTTCACTAGTGACAGTTTGACTTTGATATAAACCTGGAGTAGAGCCATTTCTGAGATGGAACGTCAAGACAATTCATTTCCTCAAAATGACAGGCTTCCTGCTGCTCTGACCAAGTTTGCAACTGCATAACTTTATAATCGAGCGACTCCGCGTCACCGAGAAAATGCAACGATACTCTGTTTAGTGGCAAATGCAATATATGTGAGGAAGCAGTCAGTGCCACATAACGGCGCATGTGTGGATATGGAGAGGGGGGGGGATAAATTTACCGGCGCTATAAGTGGCGATAGCTAAAAACACCGGCAGGGTCGTTCAGAAATCAATATACCACTTCACGAGCAGGTACTTCTAGAAGTAAACTTTCCGAATATTACACCAAAACATGAACTGCTTTATGTACCACTCGCTGAAAGCTTTTTTTGGTCAACTGGGTCATTATTTTAACTTGCTGTAATGCTTTTCCTCAGCTTATAGCTTAGGCAGGGCATTGTCGTTCCTCTAAGGACTTCAAGTCCCATTTGGGCTGCTACTTCATTCTAACTTTCAGGTTACAACATTCTTAGCTCTTTATACTAGCTCTCGTATCAACCGTTTCAGGCTTATTTCAAACCTCTAATAACGAGTTAATTACCTCCCCACTTTATAAATTTATCGTACAATGATCTGGAAGCGTTCTACAGTGAAGCATTTCCTTCAAACCGTGCCATAAATAAGGCAAAAATGTACCGATTTTCAGGAAATAGGTACGAAAATATGAGGGCCATCCAAAAAGTGACAGATCATTTTGCATAACTAAATCAAACGAAAGATATTAACAATAAACTTTATTTACAGAGTTACAGTACCTTACTCTATTTCACAAGGTAATCTTCATTCTGTCAAGACACTTGTTGTCACGTGGTACCAGGTTTTCCAAGCCAATGCTATGTTTTTCTACCACCAAGGAACTTATGTTCGGCAAATCGAATTTTGAGGGCAAATAACAAAAGTGTATTGTGACAATGCAATGAACGAATCTTCAGTTACGAAATGGCGTAATTTACGAGTAACTAAGGAAGAACCAGTGTGTACGATAAAGATTGGAGTGAAAGTACTTCAATCCTTATGGAGGAGTTGAATGCTAATGTTGATAAAAGAATTAAGAAAAGCCGTGTTTCACTTTGGACACTGTACATGACCTTTTGGATGGAAAAGATTTCCCAACCGATGAAGACCTCAAAGTTACTGTGGCATCTTGGTTCATATCTTTGGCAGTGGACGAGTATAACATCTGCATTGAAAAACCGGTACCACGTGACAATAAACACCTTAATAACAATGACGATTTCGTTGAAAAATATAGTAGGCTACTGTAGTTTTGTAAATAGTTTTGTGTTTGTAAATGTCCTTGTTGTTTTGTTATGCCAAATTGTCTGTCAATTTCTAGTTGGCCTTCGTCTATCGGCGAATGTTTTATTTCCCATTTCCTTAATACCGTCCTTCCAACAGTTCTAAAAGACTTGTAAACCATGTACAGCTTTTCACGAATTAAGTCATTCAAATCGTCATGCAATTCTATTAGATGCGAGGAAATGAATATTACAAAACGTATAAACAATAAAGTTGTTCGATCTAATAATAAAGTTATAACAATAGATGAAGATCTAGATCTTACTTCCCATTCAATAAAACCAATTATATCATTTATATTACAATTAAATCTTAATAGGGATGTACATGCGTAGTTGCAGTACACAAGTTTGAAACATTGTAAATACATTTCACATCACACATACGAGGTGTATACAAAACATTAGTGGGAAGCTTTGTTTTTATTGAACACTCTTTATTGGTGCATCTACATCAAAATAAACTCCCTCGGACCTCTGTCAGCACTTTTTCCAATCTTGGAAGCAACTCTGGAACTTACTTTTTCTTATGGTGTTCAGCTGCTTCAGCGATTCTGTTTTAGCTCACCAATAGTGGCTAAACAAAGTCCTTTTATGTCTCTTCAGCCTCGAAGTAGAAAGAAGTCGCTTAGGGCTATGTACGGCGGATAAGGTGACTGAGGCAACATAACGTTTCTGGTTTTTGCCAAAAAATCAGAACAAGCCTTGAGGTATGAGCAGGAGCATTATTCAGTGCTTTTGCGGAAATTCCATATAACCATATGGTAAAACCATTTCTTTGCATCTTCCACACTGTCGTCAGTAATTGATGTGTTAGGACGTCCAGGGGATCGTCGTCTTCAGAGTTTTCTCGGCCCTTTTGAAATATCGATACCGCTCGAAATCCCTTACTCTTAGTAGATTTGTCAAAAGTCACTGCCAACATTTCGAACACTTTGCTCCATTTTTCAAGCAAAATATAATGCAAATTCGCTGAGCCTTCGAAAATACGTACAACCCTTTTAACTATCAACAATAAACTAAGTATTTAAAACAACTGAAAATGCAAACATACATCAGGAAAATGTATACTTCCATTATAAAAAAAAAAAAAAAAAAAAAAAGCCTTGACAATCGGTTGCATAACGCTAGTGAAATTAAAAAACTCCCGCTATTTTTGATATCTCGTGTATACCCTCTGCCCGTAGTTATTTAATAGCATAGAGCAGGTATGGACACTCTTTGACTCCGCAGGTCACCACGTGCCAAGCGACCTCTTGTTTACATTACACAAGCAGTGTAGAACAATGCTGTACGCAGTTATGCTTGAATTAACGTTATTTCGAATTCTAACAGATTGCCTGGCATGCGGTCTGTTGTCATAACGACCAAGTTAACCCTAAAGTAGTCAATCCCCTATTAAGACACTTCCGTACCCTTCGCCCCTACGCAAAGCTACAGTTACGAGCACTAACGGCCACATGACAAATGCTTTGATTCCTTTACCAGTAATATTGTATGGCTGCATTATGGCGCGATATTATAAACTTTTAAGTATAGAATCGGTGTAAACCAAGCCAATTGGCATAGGCGTTTCGTCTGGGACTGGCACTCGGAAGTCCGGGTTCGCCCCCTGTTGATGGTTTTCCTGGAGTCGCTGGGGTGCTGTATATCTACCACGGTTCCTTTCCCTTTCATCCCTTCATTTCATTTCCTTCTTCATCTTTCAGGTCGGTGGCAGGCGTGACTTAAGGCTTTGCTGGCAGATTGCACTGTCGTTTGCTCCGAGTAAAACTCTCTTCCCCCTGGTTGCACTGGTTGGGGAGGTGCATTTATAGAGATCTCCTGGCACCTGTATAGCTTCCGTGGCGCGCCACGTTTTGCCATCTAATGAAACTGTTAGGGACTTCCGTGCTTCTCTGCACTTAGCTCCGTCGTTTCCTGTGTGGCCTCCCTTCCCCCGGAGGTGGTAGGCCACAGTATATCAGTAACTTGCTCGTAGTTGCCGAGGTGTCCCCCGTTGTTAACATACGCATACCTCATACAATCGGTGTATTGTAAACTGTGCGATTGCATACTATCGTAATGTTCCAATGCTAAATGTGTAGCTGGGTATTGTGGTATAGTACGATATTGTGATACAATTGTGGGAAGTGTACTATTGCAGAAGTGGGGATAAGTTTGAAAAGATGAAACGGAGTTGAGATTCTGCAATACACTTAACACACGTGTATCGCACGCTTGTTTTTTGGACAGTTAGTAATATTAATTAAAATATAATAATAACAATTAAAATATTGGTTGAATGTAAATTACTTTTATGAGAAAGAAACTTTTGGTAGTCGTTATGCCGCTTTTAATTTTTTATAAACAAGGTTTGTTGGCTATGGAGACATTTTTATATGCAGTGCCCTAATTAGATTCGATTTGACTATTTTATTATGGAAAAAGTTATGGTAGAGGACAGAGAAGTAGAAGACGCCTGGTGAGTGGAATGCTCTACATTTACTCCGGAGAAATCTATACAAATGTTCGAATTAGTGTACAATACTTAAAAAAGTGGTTAGGTATCTGTTTTACGTACCACACGTGTACTTTTTGAGTCCATATCAGAAATACTATTTCTTTTGTTTATATAGCAAACAGGTTAGATTAGGGTGTGTTAACTCACTACCTGTCTGACGAAAGAATGCAGTTGTTAGAGGAGGTCGCTAGTGTAGTAGGGCACAGTTAGAGCGGTCAGAGAAAGCTGGAGTTTACTGTAGTATAGTCTGACCATCAAAACATCAGTGCAGCGTACGTAAACTAAACAATCCACAACAGGTTAAACTTTCTGTTTTCTTTATCACTAATGAATATTAATTTTCTACTTTGTGAGCATATGACTTCGCGCCGCGGTGTTTATATTTTGACTTGATTCGAACTCGTCCACTGTAAGAGACCCAACTGCTGCATTACAATATTGCCGAGCTGTACAGAACGTGCACAGGGAGTATTAACGTAATACCGCTTATCTTTTTGTGTGTACGCAAGCTTCCACTGCATTCATTCTTCAGACAGATAATGTTGCCCTCCGTGATGTAATGATTACCATGCTAACTTCATATACTAAAGGTCGCGGGTTCAAAGCCGGCGGAGGGCGATGGCTTTTTTCGGGCGTAAAAATCTTTAGCATGGCTTCCATCGGAAGGTAAGTAAACCTCAAGTCTGATAGAGAGTCCTCTGAGCAAAATTAAGCGGTCTTTCACGCCCAGTATAGAATGGGACGCTGAGAACCACAGCAGTTAAAGAGCGCCCATAAATAAAACGCTATTTACATTTTTTTAGACAGGTAATACGTCCAGTAACAACATGTCAATACGAGTAGAAATTTTAAAGTCTCTGCTGCAATTGCTGTATAAAGCACAATATCTGATCCAAGGTGTAACACATAATGCGACTATAGTTTGATCTTTAAATTCATTCCAGAGTGCCTAAAGCTAATGAGTATTTAAAATTCATGGATATAAAAGCGCGTGTTTTAAAAATAAAGCAGTTTATTATGCAAACTTAAAATGCAGTTGGATATATAAATGACCTTAAGATGCACAATTCACAACAGGAAACCAAACTGGATAGGGTACGTTCTAAGAAGAAGTTCCACGACGTCTTGGTAGGAGAGGTAGGAGGAACTGTTAGTCTTGAAAGAAGAGAAGAAAACAAATTCAGGGACTAGACGATTTAAAGGAAAGAAGGATATACTGGTTGTTGAAGGACGAAGCAGAAATGGAAAGCAATGGAAACCAAATTAGCATACTGTGACTAAACCCTGCTGCCATAATCGCCGAACGTGTATGAGCGGCTAGATTCGCAAGCCATAACAGAGTCTCAGCATCCGTTGTTAAGCCTGTGTAGTGGACCCATGTGTCGCGGGAAATTTCTTTTTACATCGAATCAGTGATTGTTGTACCTGTGCGAGTGGACAGGTGTGCTTTCGGAAGGTTCTTTGATGCATTGTTACACCTGAGTGAGTTTGTGACACCTGCAGTGTTTTGTACATGCGATTGTTTCTGGAACTTTCCTGGCACATAATCGGCAGGTATAAAAAGAGGGACGAAGCCCAGCCCAGACTTCAGCCGACGCCGCGAATGTCTAAAGGACACTATACGCAGAATTGTTACAAAGCATTGCTGGCAGTTATTTGTGAGCAAATTCTGATTGTAATCAGCTTGTGGAAGAGTTCGAATCTCGTGTAGGATGACTTACCCAGATAAGACTTTTTCGGGGTTTTCCTTTACTCTGAGAAGACGAATGTTGAGTAACTTATAGCTTCATGGATCCCGTGATTATTTGAGTATCATTTCACCAATTTTATTTATCGTCGGATTAAAGGACTTAAGCTTAAAGAAAACAAAAACAATGGTTGGAACTACTACTACTTACTGCTTACTATTAGTCCTTACTCCTTACCACCACTACTGCTACACGTTAAAGATTTCTACAATGCATGAAACTTATGCAGCTTCTACGTTGTTAAAATAATGGAGACAAAAAAGGTATATAAGGTTAACCTATTACAAAAGTATCTAACAAAATTACAGGGCCATTTTGGGCGAGAATTCTTCCACCGCTAAGGGATACCTATAAGTTATGCACAATTTCCAGATGATGCTTCACTCCTTTTGCGAATATTAGGGGATTCTTTATGCGTTATTAGGAATAGTCGGGACTCCACGATTTTAAAATTATTAGACGTAAAGGCAAATGTTCACCATAAACACTTCTAGATTATTATACATATTTCAATACAGAATTGCGTAGATAAATTATATTAATTAATTAATTCGTTACTGGAGTTTAAAAAGCTAACCATGTCATATCCGGTAAGCCAGCTAGAAGGATATAAACAAGGAGAATATTAACACACAATTCAAAGTTTAACAATGTATACAGCTACTCAAGTTGCAACTATATAAAACAGTACCTGAGAAATGAATAAATAATCTTTCACATTCAGAATGAAACGGCACTTATTACACTCTTTCTAATATATACTTCTTCATAGAGGTGTTACAAATAAACATATCTGATGTATCACATTCACATAGCCTTCTCTACCTATTTTGTAATAAGATCTTCTAAAATAGCTTACATTTCTGTCTATTTCATGCAAATCGATATAAACATTAGCAGCAATTGTTTTATTATATATTTCCTTGTAGGTGGTTGCGGAATTGGGAGTAGTAGTTGCTTGGTGAAGCTGGTAGGAGGCGTGTCAGGTTTTGCTTTAACACTAAAGTTCTACTCTGCACGACAGTTATGTTAGTGTGCCAACCCTACACGTCGGATTAAGATTCGATGATAGTTGGCAAAAGTATAGTTGAGTGTTACATGTAAACATCACATTGAATGTAAAACTATTTCATTTATGTCCTGGATGCTCTGACGAATGCAGAATAACATTGCTAGCTTCTAGTTGGTATGTATAAGTTTTATTTATCTCCTTTTTCGTATATATATGGAAATCAGGATAGAACAAATCTGATGTGTTCTATTCACAGGACTTTCTCTATATCTTAATAACAAATTATTGTTAGCTTAATCTTCAATGTTCTTCATGCTAATAGAGATAAACATTAGCTGAAACGGTTTTATTACTTAGTTCCTTATAAGCAGAAATAAGAGAATACACTAGGCTGTTTCGAAGTCAAATGCTTTAAAATATGGTTGCTATGGGATTGAAATCCATAGCCAAGAATTGACAAATTCCCATATGAGCAAAGTTTTAAGTATTTTAGAATTGAAAGCAATAATAAGGAATATCTGGAAAACGGTTAACTTTATGAAAAAATGCTATGACATGAATTGTGTGTTTTAATGAGATCTACATTTTTTGTGTAATACATTTTTGTCTATCGCTTACGATTTACCAGTTATGTAAACATCAGAAAAATTCAACCAGAATAAAGAAGTCTTCAGTGGCTATTCCCAAAAAATTCAAGATATGCATTTTATTTGTCATGCAAATATCTTAAATATAAGGGATTATAATCAAAATCGCTAGTGCCATTTTTGAGAAAATAAACATTTTCAAAAATTTTTCCATGTAAAGGAAACACACACACTATTTTTCTATTTTTTTTCCTAGGTATCAAACTTTTGGGCGCAATACAATACCTCCTCTATACACTACGTACATAGTACGTGTAGAGAAAGTAAAAATAGAAGTGGGAATTTGTTTTTAAAAACGTGCCTTTTTTATTCTGCTTAACTCTGCTGTAAGCTTGCTCTATAATTTCGCGAAGATTTTCTTTTCAATTACTTCATACAAAAATAAGTAAATATAATGAAATATAATACTCAGAGGTTCAATAATTCTAAATTACAATAGTAAAATATCCCAGTATTTTATGATTTCAAATAGCGAAATACATTAGTGTATCTACACCTTTATCTCCTTTAGTCGCTACACTTCCAGAAGATACTGAAAATTGTGTTACATCTCATTAAGATGAGTATCGTTGTTTGTATCTATTCTGTTTTTCTCGCCACTATGATGACAACCTTTTTAATCATATTAACATAAATTAAATAGATAACATATTGTATACATTTTTAAAGTGTACATATAGTAGTTGTTTTACAATTATGACACAATAGGCCTTTGGTTAGAGCAATATTGTTTATATTATTTTATACATGTACATCTTTTTAGTATTTTGTTGTCGCAGATTTATATCTCGCGAGCATACGGTTTTACAAACCAACATTCGTATACTTTTTGGACGTTCCTCTTATTATGCATATATTATAATGTTATGCTTTATCAGGAATTCTTTTAGCTTTACCACAATGTGTTTTACCTAGCATTACAAATGACAGAGATTATAGCGTCATTACTCTATAGCAGGTCTCTGAAGCTTACAATTCAGAATCAATATGCAACACACTTTGGTGATGACATCATATAACATTCTTTTTCAAAATACGAATCGTACATTTTCTTCCTTTTTATGCCAAAACAATGAAGAATAATTACTTTACGTTTGGTTAAGGATTATTAATTATTTAAGATTAATGTATATGCTTTGTGGCTAAATACCGCTTCCAGGTACAAGGGGAATACGAAAACACATTAAGTTAAAGCGATAATCAGATATTTTTTAAATGGTAGCCATGTGATCATATTGAAATTAAATTTTCATTGTCTTTCCAGGAGTAAAAGATAAAAGAAAACGAATAACGAGTTCCCAGTTGAGAAAAGTCTTTTGGAAAATGTAAACCAATGAAAAGGAATATCCCGGTTATTATTAACTCCACAAAAAATGCATAAATGCCATAAATTGTGTGTTTTAACGAGATACAAAACTTACAATAAATGTCTATTTCTTACGGTTTACCAATTATGCAAATGTCATCCAGAATGAATAGGTCTTCAAAGGCTATTCCCAGAAAATTCAAGTTATATATTTTGCCATATAAATATCTTCAATATATGGTACTTTAAACAAAATTGTAACATCCATTTTTGAGAAAATTAACATTTTCGAACATTTTTTTATGTAAAGAGTACTTTGGGGCGAGGGATTTTCTTGAAAATCTTTGTATCGTATTCTTGGAAGACAGACAATTTAAACAACAAGTTTGGTATTTAGTTGTTCAGCTATGCAGATGACAGATGCACAAACAGAGAGAGAGAGAGAGAGAGAGAGAGAGAGAGAGAGAGAGAGAGAGAGAGAGAGACAGACAGATAGAGAGACAAACATTTTTCTAAAAATGCTTATTTTGGATTTAAGTTATCTTCTCAATACATGCATTTCCCATGAAATTTCGGTATCGAATTTTGGGCGAAATGCAATGCCTTCTCTATACTAGGGTCGGCTGATAAGTCCTGGGCTTCTCAATAAAAACAGCATTTAATTTTTGTTTTGCTTTATTTCTCAACATAATCTCCAGAATGGCTAACACATTTGCGTTCTAATTTAATTAAACCATCACTGTAGTGCGATTTATTAAGATCCTCAAAATAGCTGTTTACCGCATCAGTGACCTCGTTGCTGTGAAATCTTCGTCCTCCAAGACATTTTTTGAGGTTTGGGAACAGGTGGCAGTCACTGGCGAATAGGGCGGATGTTCAAGCAATTCGAGCTTTAATTCGCACATTTTTCCCATTGCAATGACTGAACGATGGGTTGGAGCATTGTCTGATGAAGAAAGATTTTTTTTTTTTTTTTTTTTTTTTTTTGCCAAATGAGGTGTTTTCCTTTTCACCTCATCACTCAAACGTTGCAGTAAACTTGCGTAATGGTCACCAGTGATACTTTTACCCTTTTCCAAGTAATGAATAAAAATAATTCCCTATGGATCCAGAAAACATTCGCCATAACCTTGTTGGCTGACAAAATTGACTTTGCCTTTCTTGGAGTTGGTTCACCTGGCGCAATCCACTGTTTTGACTATGATTTACTTTCTAGAGTGTAGTGATGTATCCAAGTTTCATCAATGATAATAAGCCGACTCAAAAATTCACTGGGATTTTTATGCTAGAGTTCCACATTCTTAACAGAAACAGTTTTTCTTTGAAACTTTTGGTCAGGTGTCAACAAACGCGACACCCATCTTGCACTTATTTTGGGAAGCCCAAAACATTACTTAAAATATTACCTGAAAGCTCTTTTATATGTTTACAGCCTTTGGTATCTCAAACAACTTTAGTCTGCGGTCTTCCATGAATGTTTTCGATGATCTCTGGAGTTGTCTCTTCTACAGGGCGTCCAGAGCGAGACTCATCAGTACACCCATTTTAAACTGTGAACCCACCTTTTAATCATTGAATATGAAGGAGCAGAGTCTTTCAACGTACTGTCCATTTTCTCCTTGATTTCTTTAGGCGTTAAGCCTTTCAAATGTAAGTATTTAGTCAGTACTTGTTTTTCCAAATCCTCCTTTTCGTGAAAACTCTAAAGTTGTCTTGTTTAGCTGTCATTCCAAACTAAATAAGCTTTTGACCTGTAACTATGGATACAAGCTAGTCTAGAGTAAAATTATACGATGCTACCGTCTAACTGGCCTAGCCGTGTTATACCTGTGTGAATTCTGCAACTTATCAGCCCACCCTCGTTCACTATGTACAAAGTACGTGTAGAGAAAGTCAAACTCAAAATATTCGAAAAACTGTCCATGCAAAAATAGTTGGGGTGAAGTTGAAAATCTTTGTCACAAAACTTAAAAACCATAGATTTTTAGCTTTTGAGCTGTGCTGTCCACACGGACAGACGACAAATAGACACACATATACACACACTCACTCACTCATTCACTCACACCACATATTCATACTTCCAGACTCTGTGTTGGATAGCGGACGAGTCTTGTTAAAGAAAGGTTCGCTGCCAAGGCCGGGAATCGAAACCGGGATCTCTGGGTTTAGAAGCAAGAAAGCTGACTAATCAACCGCAGACGCTATTGGCGGAAGAGTTATCAAAGCGTTTATAACAATATTCTCGTAATTATGACCACAAAGCTTCAATGTTTACCAATCCTGCAGATGCCTTACTCACGCAGACCTGAATTTGCCCATTGCTCCGCCTGTATGTTTATTGGTTACCCCTGATACACAGGCTTCCTTTGAATTATATTTCAACCCTTTGCAGCAGCGCCTAACAAAGGAAAACAATATTTATGTCCACAAGATAAACGACCGGGTATAACTGCAGGCTATTTTTCCACGCTCTAACAAAATCCTTTAAAAACTAAATGCATTAAGAGAATAATAAATTGTCTTAACTTACTCCCAAAATACTTTTATCCTACTTCAAAGGTATGGTAGCAACACATTGCAAATTATACCAACGAAGTTTTCTCTTTAATAAAGTAAACTACTAAGGACAAACGCCATCCATAAAAAACATATCTAATAACGCTAATTTCAAAACTAGCTAATTGAGTTTAATTTTCTCCTCAAAACGACAGTCCATAGTTCAGTTTCCAGCTGAGAGTTGGACATTTTCTTTAATTTTTAGTTTCTATTTTTTTAATTTTTAGTTATTGCGTTTCACCCAAAAATTCGATAGCGAGAATTCGCCGGAAATATATTTTTGTCCCTCGAAGCCGAAAAAATATTTTTATAAAAAGGTATGTGTGTAGATATCATAGAACAAAAACGAAAACTCATTGGTACTTAAGTTTGGTATCTTTCAAGAATAAGAAAATTTCCCCACCCCCAACTATCCTTTACATAGAACATTTTTGGAAAATTTTGATTTTCTCTAAAGTGGCTCTAAGAATTTTAAATAAAATACTGTATATTAAAGACAATCACATTACAAATAAAAATTTTATTTTGAATTTTCTGGGAATAGCTTCTGAAGAGCTCTTAATTCTGATTCAGTTTTGCAGAATGTTACATAACGGTTAAACAGTAAGAGGAAACTAATGAAAAGTGAACCGAACCTCAACTGTTTCACATAGCGACCAGCTTTAAAAAGAGCTGACTATCGATTTAGCCTAATGTAGTCCCTTATTTCCCTTCTACATATAAGGAAGCAAGTAATAAGACCAATTCTGTTAATGTTTATCCAGATTAGCAAAACGTAGATAAAAGAATAATCTTTTGTACACACATTTCTTTGCGGAACAACTAGAGAAAGTTATGTGAATGGAACACGTCAGACTTTTTTTTATAGAGATTACGATTTTACTACATATGGCACCGCAGGTGAAATATTGATGATACATGGAATGAAAATGGAGCACCGGTGGAATGCAATGACAGGGAAAACCGAAGAAAACCCGCATCTGCGCCGCTTTGTCTACCAAAATTCCCATATGCGGTCGCGTGAGATCAAGGTGACTCGACCACACTGCGGCCATTTCTTCAATTAGAGCGACATTACACTCTAAAAGATCGGTGTCGAAGATCGTTTATAAATCATCTTTTATCAAATATTTCATAGGCTAATGACCGTACGTTTCTATCATAGAATATCTATTTTCAAATAAAATGCACATGCCTACAACACAGGGAAATGTTTTGAGGTTCCCTGAACAAAAATGACGCGTATGTTGTGAACAGCATAGCTCAAAAACAATAAGTCCGTTGATTACAAATCTTGATATTTAAGTTCAGAATGTGGTAAAGATGCGTTACGAAGATTTTAAAGAAAATTTCCCCTCTCCAAACTAACTTCACTTGGAACAGTTTTCCAAAATTTAGATATTTTTATGCTAAATTGAATGTATATCTTGGATTTTCATGGAATAGCCTCTGGAGTCCTGTTCATTTTAGAGAACTTTTGCATAACTGGTAAACCGTAAGAGATAGACAAAACTAGCCCACAAATATACAAATATGCATATGTTAATGTCAATTGCATTTTTTAGGTAGTTAAACGTTTCCGAGATATTCCCGTTATTGACAAATTTTAAAATACTTATACATTTCTCAAATTGGAAATGTTGTGGTGGCCTGGGTAGTGTGGTGGTAGAGTGTCTGCCTCACATTCAAAAGGTCGTGAGTTCGAATCTCGCTTAGGGTGAATTACCCGAAAAAGGGTTTTTTTCGGGGTTTTCCCTTATCCTGAGAAGAAGAATGTCGAGTAACAAGCTTCATGGACTCCGAGATCACTTGAGCATCATTTCACCAATTTCATTCATTGTCCGATATGACCAACAAGGTTAAAGGACGTTAAACTACAAAAAAAAAAAAAAAAAAAAATTGTTTATCCTGGTCAAGCAAAGAGAAAGGAATATCAGTGCATCACATATGGACTGGCTTTTAAAAGATTTCAAAATCGCTTTTAGCCTAGTAACAAAAATTTAGCAGAAGTAGTTTTATTACTTGCTTCCTTGTAAGTAGAAGGGAAATAAGGGGTAGAAGGGGTACCTAGGCTAAAGTGATAGTCAAACGTTTTAAAATGCGGTTGCAGGTGATTGAAATTACTTTCTTTGCACTGGCATGAGTGGACAGATTTCCGTATGGGAAAGTTTTATTTTATAACTGAAATCAATAACAAGAAAATCTCGGAAATGACCAGCTCTACCAAAAAAAATGTTTATAACATGAACTGTGTGTTTTAACGAGATCTATATTTTTGTCTCTCTTGCGGTTTACTTATGCAAAATTCAGCAACATTCATCCAAAATGAAGAGGTTTTCAGAAGATATTCAGTTTGGGGGGGGGAATTTTGCTCAAAATCTTCGTTTCACATAGCTGGAAGGTGATAAAGTTTGGTATTTTACAGACAATTTTTGAATTATCGTGTTCACAGACACACGGACAAACACATACATACATACACAAACACATATACGGACATTTTCATGAACATGTCTTATTTGGATACAGGGGATTCTGAAACATATATTTTCGGTTACATTTTGGCATCGAAGTTTTGGATGGAATACAATACTTTCTCTATAAAATAAATGCATATTACGTGTAGAGAGAGTAATAAGCTTTTGTAAGAATGGTTTGTTGCAGAATAGGTAGAGAAAGTAATGTAACTTAACATCAGAGCTTATTTAGAACTCATTACATAAAGTGAATAAACCTTAAATGATTAAAGTGAATATTGTGAAGTAATAAATGATCTCATGATATGTTCTGTAACAATTAATGTTGAGGCTTTATAGTAACTGCTAGTTATATTACTATTATTAATTTGTATTTTCTGTTGTTAATTGTAAAATTATTATTATAAGTGAATTTTGTGCATTTAGCTCTGCAACAGGGCAGTACCCAATTCAGAGAATTCACGCATAAATATATACATATACACACCAAACTCTGTTTAGGGAAGTTTTGACTTCTCTTGAACATAGTTTTGAATACCTTTCTCTTTCCTTTCGCAAGCTGTGTTCTCTTATTATCTCATAGAGCATAGAACAAGGCCTGGTTAAGCATACAATGAGGTTTAACTTCACATACTTGAGCTCCCCCTGAGGTTTCAGTGATTAAATTCAGACAAACGCATCCTTTTCCAGCACTTCATCTATCCTTCACGGACGAATAGATCGAAAAGAGTCCCTTGCAAACAAATTACTGGCACAAAGTCTGAACTGAGAATCAAAGGCGGCCGTTTGACGACCGATGTAGCGGAAGATCCGAGCTACGTTACATGCCCAGAAATGTTCCGTAATTGGATTACATGTTTTGGACCACACACGCACGCACACGCATGCACACACACACACACACACACCAGCCGCCACTGCCGCATGCATGCCCGTGTAAAATTAATCCATATTTAGATACAGGGACCCTTCTGGTGAATAGAACCCATAAGAGATTAGTAACTGGTTGCGGCTTTCATGGAGGGGGAGAAATGATGGGCGAAGGGGAAAGTGGAGCTTGGGGTACCATTATCTAATGGAATGCCACCAAGAAAGCGTTTCTGTATCATAGTTTTTGGGAGCAGTCGATCGGAAAGTAACACTACAACGCATTCATAATCCGGTTGCCGACATTATCCGACTTTGCCAAATGCTGCTTCAAAACGTGCGATACAAACAGTGATTGTTAAATGAACTTTCAAATTTGAATATTGTATTAACTCTTATTCAGGATCATTCTTATTGATAAATTATAGACGGGAAGTGTTACCATTACGTAGTATTGAATATTTTACCATAAACTGGAGCTATTTTGGCCCACAGCTATTTTGGTTCGCTTTTACTATTTGTGGCACCGCAGGCGATGAACTGGTGATGCATGGAGTGAAGATGGAGCACCGGTGGAATGCGATGGCGAGGGAACCCGGAGAAAACCCGCCCTTGCGCCGCTTTGCCCACCATAAATCTCATATGCGGTCGCTTGGGATCGAACCCGGGCCGTCTAGGCGACCATAATTTGGTCCTTAAATGCAGTTTGGTAAATGTACTCATTTTAGGATTACGATATTTCAATACTCTGAGCAACACCATGAACATCATCATTTTAAAAATAACGTATTTCCTAAATTTTGAGCATCATATTGGATGCACAATAAAATAAACAGTATATTTTAGAATTATTTTTTTTTATTTTATGCACCATCCAATATGAAATAAAATGAAGTGTTACTCTCAAATAAAGGGTGGGGGGCAAATTGGAGAAATGCGTTGTTTTTAAGATTATGATTTTCGTAATTTTGAATTGTCACAATCCCAAAATTAGTAGATTTCTTCAGACATTGAGCTCTTCTATGTAATATGAGAGAAACAATGCCTATATTTAATTCAATAAAATAGAATATATATTTCATAGTTATAAAATTATATATTTTCCAAACTTGGGCCAAAGTAGCCCATTTAGCGAGAAATTAGCTCCAGTTTGTGGTAAAAAATTCAATACTGTATTATGGTCAGAATTCCCGGCTATAATTTATCGGATAAGAATTATCTTGAATTAAGAGTTGAATAAAGTATTCAAATTTGAAAATTGTTAAAAAAAGCAAGAATTAATTCCACTATTGCACTTTAATGATGAATAAGCTAGACTAGATAATAGGCCAAAATACACTATTAATTATTTATCACTCGAACGGAAAGAAGTAGAGAAAATAAATGCAGAAAATAATACAAGAGACAAAAGTTCTAAAAGACCTATACGATCATCTACACGTATTTGTTACGTTAAATTCAATGTTTTAGGTAAGTTTTGAGCAGCTGTATTCGAAAGAGATTAGGGGAAAATAGGTATGGGTTCCGTATGGCAAAGAGGCGAAAGAAATGACAAAAACATTTGGAAAGGTGTCAAAAGAAGATTAACCGATATCAGCCGGTTGAATCGAATTGTAAAATTAAACTTTCTCCAGCCCTAGCAAACGAAACAAAATTTAATTGTATTAGAGAGGCATATATACTTCATTTAGGAAGAAAGGAAAGGCCAGAAATGGTACGGTTTAGACTGAGAGGTTGGAGGACATAAAATGACGGACAATTGCGTTAGGAGAATCTGCCTATTCTGTGGTTTGGATGAAGATTGGGTACAAAATATTTTGGCGGAATGTGCACAAAGGGAAAACAGACGAACAATAAAACTAAAAAAAAAGTTTAAGTCCTGCTAGAAGGAGATTGCCATGTTGGAACTGGCCATCTTTACTTCTTTCTTTTGTTTCTTTTTGTCACATTTAACTTATATCTGAAATATGTAAGGTCAACGACCCATGCAGTGTTTCTATAACTCTAATAGTCTGACCCAATAGACACCTATCTGCATGTACAGTTTTAGGTAACGATATGAGGTCTTTCTGTATTACATTCATCAAGAAATATCATAATTCTCCAATATACTCTCCACTAAATACCGCTAAACTGCTGTTTCGGAATTCATTGGGGTGTAATTAAATGGCATACTCAGCTCAGTTCCTCGCTTCTGAAGCACTCGAAACAGATGGTTATTCGCCATATCACAAATGGTTTACTATCACTGGTTTACCAACTCATACACGCTGCAATTGGCTCTACCAGTTGAATTATAGCTACACTTTTGATGTAACATTATGGTTTCAGACTTATAATGACTGTATATTTTTAATCACGCAAATAACAGAAAAAAAATCTGTTGTGTCCATTCCTGTTCTACAAATAAAGAATTATTATAAATTATTACTCTCTTATCCACATAATTCTAATGGAGATAAACATTAATAAAATATTTTTATTACTTATTTCATTGCTTACCAAGTAGAAGGGAAATAAGAAAGTTCCCTTGGTTAAAGCGATTGTCAAATGTTTAAAAGTTGTCGCTATGCGATGAAATTGAGAAAACAAAAATATATGAAAGGGAGTAATTTTTTTCAAACGGGAACTCTTTTAATCATTTTAAATTTTAAACGAATAACAAGGATAATCTCGGAAATGAATAACTCCAAACAAATGCTTGTAACAAACTGTGTGTTTTAACAAGATGAACACGTGTTGTATGATATTTTTTGTTTATCTCCTACGGTTTACAAATATGTAAATCATTCAGAATGAAGATAGTTACAGAGGGTCTTTCCAAAAGTTCAATATATACATTTTATTTGGCATATACATATATTTCAATATACTATCATAACTAAACAAATAAATAGCATTTTACGTCATTAGCCTGAAATAACTGATTAAATTCTTTTACTTTCATTAAAATACATATCATACAAATTTGAGCACCAAAAATTTCGTTGAAGCCATTTTGAGAACATAATTTTTCAAAAATGTCCCATGTAATGAGTAGCTTGCGGTGGATGTCGCATTCTTGAAATATGCTGAATTTAAACACCATGTTTGGATTGTTATGCTGTTGATATACACATACGGACCTCAAAGCATCTAATTCCGGTGAAATATCTCAATCATATTTTTGGATGGAATGCAATACTTTCTCTACCTCCTATTTACTTAGTACTTGTAAAGAAAATATATAAGAACACCAATATAAAAACCATAACAACTAAATTTGGATACGTTTTATGGATATCATTATCAAGGAGTAAGTTAAGGATATCCTCTTTCGCTTACACTGTTTCATAAATAAATATATAAAACCCTAGATTAAGAAAGTCCCCACAATCGTTTATTTTCTATTTAATGTATACGAAAGTAAAGCATATTTTATTTTTAAGTGTTGGTGACGTCCATGAAGACACTTAATTTCAATTTTCTTGCTAAAATATGCAATTTTTCTTTGCTTGGCAACTAGCCTGTACGAGAATAGAAAAAGGTCAGAATAATAAATACATAAGATGTGTATTTCAATTGTTCTTATTAATTCCAAAAAGGTATATTTGTGTATGCATGTTCGTCTATCGCGTTTCATAATGCCGGTAACGGTGCACGTTCGAACATAATTTTTTGGGTTTTGTTAAACAAATCTACCTCAGAAACATTGAGAATGCTGGAAGAAGCTTGTGGAGAAACAGCGATGAAGAAAATTCAGGTTTATGAATGGCATAAACGTTTTACTCAAGATTTTCTAACGCTGACGAAATTACATGCGACAAGGGCACTTCACTGAAAATGACTTCCAGGAATACCTCCAGTCTCTACTCGCGGTGTCAAAAATGTGTCACTGCGGAATAGAACTATTTTTAAGGGAATTATACGTAATTTGTTTATGGTTATTTACATATTCCGGGAATTTTTCGAATGTAGTATATATATGGGCGTCATTAGGAAATGACAGAAAAATGTAACAACATTTTTAAAATAAAGAATAATGATCCAAGCACATTTGCAGATGATCAGCTAAAAATAGGTTAACAGAAAATAAAATGCAAATGGCCTCTCATAAATAATATAATGCCGTAAACAATATAATATAAAACATCCCAAGACAATGATGTTTCAAGTTGTATCTATTAGAGCTAAAAGTGCCACAAATGGTACAACTGGAACTGCAGGTAGATTTTACCTATATGGAACCGCATATGATTTACTGAAAAACTTAAGATCCCAGTAATAATTAGATTAAGTTACTTTTTCGGGCATTAAAATACAAAACAAAACAAGAAACACTAACAAAATGATCGCCTGCATCTACTTCTTGTTGATGTGAACATTTGACAGTAACGGCGGAGCAACTACGGAGGTTAGAAGCCGCAGAAATGAGATTTTTACGTTTCGTGGAAGGCTATGTAGATTGTGCGAACATATTAGGAGTTGTGTTCAATGTGTCAAATAGATAAGAAACACTAGAAAAATACAGATCAAACTGGGAAGACCACGTTGAACGAATGCCAAACTCAAGAATAGCTTTCTAATCTAATCTAATCTAAAAATATACTACTACAATGCCATGATTTCTTTATCAATGCTAATAGACCGTTTATCTTCTTCTTTGGGGGCGTGTCTAGGTTTTACATATTCAGTATGATGAAAACCCATTTTTCAAAAACGAGGGTGAGATGTTCTACATGTTGTCCATTCGAGTATGACTTGAAGAAGAAAAATCACAAAGAAATACGCGTTACTTTCTGCTCTGCCTTACAGTGGTTTGCACAGCGAGATAAAAAGCAGAAAAGCAATGACGGGGGAAGAATCAATTTTTTTTTTCAACTTAAAGCGGGATGATATAAAAACAAGGATGTATGAGCAATCCAAGAGGAGTAGAGGGTTCCGGCTGAATAAATACATGCTCTATTGAGCAGACTTTTGTCTATGTCATTTCGTTTGCACAGAGCTCATCAGCCAAAGAATTACTTCATTCAAAGTGAAACAAACTGGAACACTGCTCCCTTTTCTTAAACGAAACTTCCCCACGTGTTTACCATTTCTCTGTGTTGCTTTAATAATGTGAAATTGGCTCAATAACAAGTGGCATACAAACAAATGGCAAATGTAAGCAGAGTGTAAGCTTTCAGGTGCGTTCTTTTGGAGGCGATAAAAAAAAAACGTGGTAGCGTTGGAAAAAAATCTGATATGTTCCATTCACACGAATTTCTCTACATCACAGCAATAAATTATTTTTAAAAAGCTTATTATTGCAAAAGAGTCTTATTATGGCTTTCTTGTAAGTACCAGGGAAATAAGGGAGTACCATAAGTTAAATCGATAGGCAAACATTTTCAAAGCTAGTTGCTATGTAATTGAAGTACCTTTATGTGTATGGACAGGAGTTGACAAATTCCCATATGAGAAAAGTATAAGTATTTTAAAGCTGAAACCAATAATAAGGAATACTTCAAAAACGACCAACTCCACGGAAAAAATTTATGTAACACAAGCTGTATGTTTTAATGAACTGTACATTTTTTTGTGTGGCAAGTTTTTGTCTATCTCTTAAGGTTTACCACTTAAGCAAAATTCATCCAGAATAAAAGTGTCTTCAGAGACAATTCCCAGAAAATTGAAGATATTTATTTGACATGTAAATAGCTTAAATATAAGAGATTTTAATCAAAATTGTTACAGCCATTTTTGAGAAAAATAAAAACTTTCGAATTTTTTTCCATGTAAAGGGTGGTTTGGGGTAGGCGGGAATTTTGTTGAAAATCTTCGAGTCGCAGCCTTGGATGACATTCAAGTAAATCTTAAATACCAAGTTTGGTATATAATGGTCTTGTCCTTTTTGAGCTATGCTGCCTTCAGACACAGACAAACACACACACACACAAACACACACACACTCAGACCTTTTTCTAAAAATGTACTTTTTATTTAGGGGGTCTCAAAACAAATATTTTCGGTAAAATCTCGGTATCTGATTTTGGGTGCAATACAATACTTTCTCTATACATTATGTACATGTATATATATGTTTTAGAAAACGTACTTGTGTGTGAATGTGTGCGCGTGAGTGTTAGAAAACAGCATAACTCAAAAACAAAAAGTCGGTTAAACACTAAATTTGAATTTAAGTTTTGCACCTACTAGGAATGCAATATGAAAACTTTAAAAAAAATTCCTCACCTCCAATTACCCTTTGCATGGAAGGATTTTCGATCATTTTGATTTTCTCAAAAATTGTGTTAATGGTTCGTTATAAAATACTGTACATTTAAGACATTTTATTACAATTGAAATGTATATCTTAATTTTTAAGGGAATAGCCTCTGGTGTACTCAACATTTTGGATGACTTTTGCTAATTTTTTTACCGTAAGAAATAGACAAACATTTATTAAACAAAAACATGTAGATCCCGTCAAAACACCAATTTATGTCCAATAATTTATTTTTGACTTAACTAAGATATCGCGTGCTATTGGTTTCATTTTTAAAAACTTATACTTTTCTGAAATGGAAATTCATTATTCGGTTCTGTTTTCTCCTTCCTTTTCTTTTCCTTCTTCGTTGGTCCAGCAAAGAGAATGGAATTTCAAAGCCCTCACATAGAGACCAGCTCTTTAAAGAGTTGGCTATCGCTTAGACCTACAACATCCCATTGTATTTACACGGAAATATGAAATAAAATTATCTATGCACATGTTTATCTCGATTAACGTGAAGTAGATGCAAGAAAAAGCTTTCATAAGCTGCGTTTGCTGAAGGGTAGAGAAGTCGTGTGAAGGAGCACAAGATATGTTTATTTTCTCTACACGTACTTATGTACATAGTGTATAAAGATGGTATCTATTGTAATGCATTCAAAAATTCGATACACAGATTTCACCGGAAATATACGTTTTGGGTCCTCCTGAATCAAAGAAAGAATTTTTAGAAAAAGGTCCGTGTGTGAGTCTGTGGACAGCATAGCTCAAAAAGGAAAAGACCGTTAAATACCAAACTTGGTATTCAAATTTGATATCTTCCAGGGATGTGACACTAAGATTTTCAAGATGCTCCCCCACCCCCAACTACCTATTCACATGGAAAAACTTCGAAAATATTGATTTTTTAAAAAATTGTTCTAATGATTTTGATTAAAATCTCTTATTTTTAAGACATCTAAGTACCAAATAAAATGTATATCTTAAATTTTCTGGGAATAGCCTCTAATGACCTCTTTATTCTGGATGATTTTTATTGAATTTTGCTAAGCTGGTAAACCGTAAGAGTTAGACAAAAACTTACTACACATAAATGCAGATCACGATAAAACAGCTTTTTGTCATATACAGCTTTTTCTTGGAGTTGGCCGTTTTCGAGATATTCCTTGTTATTGATTTCAGTTTTAAAATACTTTTCTCATACGGGAACATGTCAACACTTGTCCGGATCGCGTTCGATCCCAAGTGACCGCATGTGAGAATTTTGGTGGACATAGCGGCGCAGGGGCGGGTTTTCTCCGGAGTCTCCTGTTTCCCCAGCCATCACATTCTACCGGTGCCCCATCTTCATTACACGTATCACCAGTGTCATCGCCATAGTAAAACCAGGCGTTAAACACTATAAAAAAACCACAAAGAAACGGATTTACATTCCATAACAACCACATTTTAAAAAATTTAACTGTCGGTTTTGCCTAATGTATTCCGTTATTTCCCTTCTAATTTTAAAGGGAACTAAGTAATAAGACCGTTTCTGCTAATGTTTTAGCATTAAATAGAAGAATAAGCTTACTAACAATAATTTGTTACAGAGATGTAGAGAAAGTCATGTGAATGTAACACTTCAGATTTTTAATAATAGTATTGTTATTTAAAAATTATATGGTAATTTTCATTAATGTGCTTTAGATAGGTAATATACATTTTTGAAGAATACAGCATATTGTAAAAACTTGTAGTATTTTGAGTATGGAAAAATACTAAAATGTTTGCGAGAAATCATCGTTTAAATTTGGTGTGTCTGTTAAGTCAGCGCCATCGACGTCAAGATGTATTTATTAGTAATATTTAGGATTCATTTTATACTATGGGAAGTTTTCATCTTTTAACTGTTCAAAAAATTTTGTTCAAGTCTCACAGATGTATTTATTGCGCCAATTAATTTAAATCAGTATTTCATTTTGTCTTCAGCTGCTTACAATACAATTAGGAAGCTATACTGTATATTCTTTTTACTATAAAACTAATATTATAGTTGATCTAGTCTTAGAATCGGGCTTGATATAAACACGCAATCTGACGTGTTCAATTCACACGTATTTCTCAACAAACCATTCTTACAAAGGTTATTCTTCTATCTACTTCATGCTAATCGAGATAAACATTAGGAGAAATGGTCTTATTACTTAGTTCCCTGTAGGTAGAAGGGAAATAAGCTAAAGCGAGAATCACCTCCACCTCATCCTCCTCATATGGAGGACTTACACCCTCCAGGGCTTACAAACTAATGCCTGGGGTCAGAGGTCTGTTGAGGAGCAGCAATTAATGGATCTGCTGGAATATCCAGAGATTGCGAATCAGCCCATTGCCTGTTATGAACATGAGGGAGTAGACGATATGAAATGTAGGCAAAGTTGCTGATAAGAAAGCTGATGGAGCAACTGGTGGAATGAAGGGCGGGAGGACCCTGAGAAAACCCGCTCAGCATCCACTTCGTCCACCACAAATTCCACGTGCGGTTCTCTAGGATTGAACCCGGGATACCTAGGTAAGAGGTAAGTGGTCTAATACTCCGCCATAAAGTGATAGTCACTTTTTTAAAAGCTGGACACTGTGCGATGGCACTTAAATTCTGTATTCTTTGTATGGCCAAGAGGTAAACAAAAAACAAAACAAAAAAAGCGTACGACGACTTTTCGTTTGCAAACTCCGTAAATATTGGAAAATTTATACAAATAAACAAGTATATTGGAAATGATTAACGAGATGTATATTTTTTGCTTCGTTAGACTTTGTATATCTCTTAAGGTTTATCAGTTATACAAAAGTCACTCAAATTTAAGAAGTTTTCAGAGCTATTCCCAGCAAAGTGTATATATTCATTTCATTTGTCATAAAATGTCTTAAACATTTAGTATATTAATCAAAATCGTTAGAGCAATTTTGAGAAAATAGAATATTCCTAAATATTTTCGAGGTAAAGCATAGTTTGGAGTGGGGGATATTCTTGAAAATCATTGTGTCGCACCCTTTAAAGATGCGGAACTCAAATATAAATGTTGGTATTTAATGAACTTTTGTTTTTGAATTATTCTGTTGCACACACATACATATACAACTTTTTCTAATTTTCTTAAAATGTGTTTTATGGCTTCAGGGGACCTTAACATATATTTTTGGTGAAATCTCCACTTAGAAATTTTGGACGGAATACAATATTTGCTGTACCCACGATGTACATGGTAGAGCTCCGCTAATGCTCCTAGCAGCGTGAGAAACAAACTGGTCATTATCGTACACATACAAAAGTGAGGTGAACAACACACAGAATTACAGGGAAGCTACAGCCTCTTTGGCGCTACTATTCATACAGTTTCGAACTGTGATTAACATACTTCTTAAAAGCCCACAGATAATCGCGCATGCTCATATGTTTATTTCTGTTTCTCGTATATTCCAGAGGTTTTTTCCTTCATTTTTAAAATTTTATTTAAAAAGCAATAAAATTAATCTTAAATAAAATATAAATGAATTTAAATCTGACCAAGAAACATTGATAATTTTTATCACAAACTGGTGTAAATATATCAGGTTATGTTAGCTGGTTTTTTATTAATTTTTAAAGTGAATATGCTAGTATTTTTATTAAAGTTCGAAGGCTTTCACGGCCGGAGTTAGAATCACTTATAGAAAACAAAACCGGGCTTGTAGGCCGTGGTCCACTGGGCTTCTCCCTTCGTTCCCCAGACGTTTCGCCTGCGTCTGCGGCAGGCATCATCAGTGGCGTGTACATCTCCGTGGTCTCTCAGTAGTCGCTACTGAGAGACCACGGAGATGTACACGCCACTGATGATGCCTGCCGCAGACACAGGCGAAACGTCTGGGGAACGAAGGGAGAAGCCCAGTGGACCACGGCCTACAAGCCCGGTTTTGTTTTCTATAAGTGATGCTAGTATTTTATTTATAAAAATATTAATATGTATAATGTTTCATATTAATATACTTATAAATAAAATACTAGCATATTCACTTTAAAAATTAATACAAAACCAGACAACATAACGTCATATATTTACACCAGTTTGTGATAAAAAAGTTAGCGATTATAATATCCACCCAGCCCATCACATATTTTTACGACAGGCTTGGGATTTAACAAACGTTGAGCGACGCTATTCTCGGCGAGAATCGAAGACAGAAATAACCTTTCAATGGATTCTACTATGATTCCCATAAATAATTAGAGATGATAAACCCAATATAACATGATCAGTGAAACAGCCTTATAGAGAGAGGAATGGGTGAAAAATAAGTTAACTGTAACGTTGAAATGAGCAACAGCCATAATATTTACCACCGAACAGCTCTTCAACAGGTCTACTGTAATGTCTAAAGTATTCATTTATAGTCCCCCTAAGTATGCGTATGGAGCTGACGTCACTGTTGATATCGTCATGGACGCTATGTGTTCACGATTTGCCATCCAACTGCAACACTGTGTGGCTGTGCCCCATTGTATGCAACGTCAAACCCATCCATATTTAACCGAACATCCGTTCTCTCTCTCTCTCTCTCTCTCTCTCTCTCTCTCTCTCTTATTATGATTAAGGCGCACTAGTGTTGTTATAAATATTTTGAAAGTGTTGTCCATCAGCAGGAAGACATTCTTGACGCTGTCGGATGAAATTACCATTCATATGCATAGGTTCCTCTTGCATATTGTTCATAATAACTGCATTATACACCGCCTGCGGTGCCATAAGTAGTTAAAGCGGGCGTTAAACACTACCAAAATAAATCTGCACTATAGTCATCACACAGTAGGACTTCAGATATTTAAACATTTAGTAGCTGTGTGAACAGAGGTTTGTGAAACACTCACTTGCTGTGCAACACGATTGAGAGACTTCTTAGGTGACCGTTTGGATACAGCATAATTTAATTTAATTTAATATTTCCCCCGTCAGATCATGCCGTTTTCGTTTCTTAGTAGTCCCGTTATTATAAATTTATTGACACAGCATAAGAAAACAGGTAACAAATAACAAAATATGCGTGTCGGTCGATGAAACGATGGTTCATCACGCAGGAATTTTAAATTTGAACATCTAAATATTGCATAATGGTGCATTGCAACGCCAGTATCACGTCACTGTAATTTAGTGCAAAAGGGTTATGGGGGATTGTATCCTAGTATCTCTTTTGTGCTGTACAAATTTGGGAAAATAGAATAATATAACGCAAGATAAACATCATGTTTATGAAAAACTGGCAACTGTTACGTTAATATTATGGCTATATAAAACTTACGTAAAACAGTATTAGAGTTACTTTAAATAAAGTAAGTAGCTTATTTCATTTATATCGAATACATTGCTCCATTATATCAGCCACCCCTCCCAAGCCACAGCATGTAGGATTTATGGTCAAAGCGGCGCAGGGAATGCTCTTCTCCGGGTTCTCCGGTTTCCCCCGCAATCACATTTTACCATGCTCCATCTTCATTCCATGCATCATCAGTGTCATCACCTGCGGTGCCATAATGGTACAACTGGGCGTTAAACACTACAAAAATACCTCTTCCAAACGCAGTACAGCAATGCATCCCCCCCCCTCCCTCAAACGACAGAACCGTCCGTATTACATCAATTGCACTCTGCTATATGCATCGGGTAGTCGACGCACATATATTCTTCCGCTCTCCTTTTCCCTTTACCTTGAATGATATGCATAACACCCCTGTGCAGTGGAAGGTGAAGCGATAAAAACTCGGTCATCATAGAGGCGCGTGTTTTTTCTTTATTCTGAGAGGCAGGCTAAAATCTAAGGTATCTATTGTTGATACGAAAGTACACGCATTCCTGGTGCACTAACTCTATTATGTATAATACTTGATTTACACTTCATTGAAAAATGTAAATTCCGTTCTCTTTGTATCGCACAACAACCTATTTCAAGAAAGCAGCCAATAAGACTATCCCTGACAATCAAGAATACGGGGCAAAGCTATATGGAATAGGGTTTAGTAAAGAACAGGAATGGGGAAAAAATACCTCACTGTAAATACCTGTACGGACGTTTTGTTATACAAGAGATGGCGCCATATAGAAAATATCTCTGTGAATGTTTCATGTCATCTCAAGAGATGTCTCTGACTGTACTTGTTATTCAAGAATAAGAAATTGTTAAACCTCAGCGCATTGAACGAACTACTGGCAGGACACAACAAGACAACCGACCATTCACATCACCAGCACACAAAATATCAGAAAACTAATATGCAGCACCGACCAAATTCTCAACTTAATTAAAAACTTTGTATTAATGTTTTTTTCAACAAAGTTTAAAAAAACAAGATGATGACTCCTTCTCCATTCCACAAATAAAAAAGATCTGAGGTGTTACACTCACATGACTTTCTCTAGCTGTTCTACAAACAAAGTTCTTAGAAAAGTTTATTCTCCTTTCTACACAATGCTAATCGATATAAGCATTAACAGAATGGCCCTACCGCATGTTGAAGCGAATTGAGGGAATACACTAGGCTAAAGCGATAATCAAATATAAGATCTGTCGTTATGCGATCGTCATTGCAAATCGCTTATTTGCTTGACCAGAAGTAGAGCAAAAGAAACATAGACACTTCTTGTCTGAGAAAAGTATAAGTAAGTATCTTACGATTGAAACAAGGAATATATAAATTGTGTGTTTTGAGGAGACCTACATTTTTTGTGTAGTATGCTTTTGTCTATCTCTTACGGTTTAGCTGTTAAGCAAGATTCGGCGAAATTTATCCACAATAAAAAGGTCTTCAGAGGCTATTTCCAGAAAATTGAAGATATATATTTTACAGCCATTTTTTTAGAAACTCAAAATTTTCAAAAATGTTTCTATATAAAGGGTAGTTTGTGGTCAGGGGCATTCTTGAAAATCTACGTGTCGCATCCTTGGAATATACCAAACCTAAATACCAAGTTTGGTATTTAACGGTATTTTCGTTTTTGAGTTATGCTGTGCACACACACACACACACACACACACACTAACACGGACATTTTTTCTAAAAATGCTGTTTTTTATTCAGGGGGTCTCAAAAAATATATTTATGGTAAAATCTCGGTTCATTGCAGTACCTTCTCTATACACTATGTACATAGTACGTGTACAGAAAGCACAAAAAAAAAAAAAAACAACAAAACAATAGAAAGCTGAAGAGGGTGAAATAAGCACTATAACACTATAGGTTGAGATAGGTCCCAAAATCCTCATAAAAATCCACCGCCCGTCCCTTCCCCTCCATCGACCTTCCACTTCATTTATGCTTTGAACATGTCTCATTGAGTAGCATGACTCTGAACTCGGGATGCCAGTTTCAGATCGAGTGGCAGAGAGATTTGCGAGCCAAAAATATCCTTTTAGTAAATAATAAGAAACTCCGAGGAACTAACGACATAGGCCTAGAGTAGTATATTACTTCATATGTTTTAAAGTTTCACTGCCTCTGCGGTCAAGTCGTCAGTGTTCTGGCTTCTCATTCAGAGGTCCCAAGTTCAATTCCTGGCTGGATCAGGAGTTTTGCTTTAACCAGATTCATTCCTTATCTCCCCACAGAGTCTGGAAGTATGAATATGAGAGTGAATGACAAATTAACAAATTATTGTTAAATTAAAAAGCATATTCTTGTATCTTTATGATAATTTAGAAAAACATTAGCAGAAATTGTCTTAATCAGTTACTTCCTTGTTAGTAGAAGAAGATGAGGGAATATACTAAGCTAAAACGATGGTTAAGTGGATGAAATCTGTTTCTATGCAGGGGCAGAGTTTAAAATTTTCCGTGTGAAAAAGGTTAAAGTATTTTAAATCTGAAATAAATGACAAAGAATATCTCAGAAATTGTGAATTCAACGGAAAAACCTTAT
The DNA here is from genome assembly GCA_030762935.1 of Hymenopus coronatus. NCBI lineage: Eukaryota > Metazoa > Arthropoda > Insecta > Mantodea > Hymenopodidae > Hymenopus > Hymenopus coronatus. The sequence continues at coordinate 121,191,863 of CM060897.1, read as the reverse complement.
ATGACATAAATTGTATGTTTTAACGTGATATACATTTCTTGTGCAGTAAGTCTTTGTCTATTTCTTTCGGTTTACCAGTTGCGCATAATGTTATCAAAATAGAGAGGTCTTTAGAGGTTATTCCCAGAAAATTCAACATATACATTTTATTTGCCATATAAATATCTTTAATATAGAATATTTTAAACAATATCGCTAGAGTCATTTTTGAGAAAATCAAAATGTTCGATATTTTTTCCATGTAAAGGATAGTTTGAGGCGGGGGGATTTTTCTCAAAATCCTCGTGTCGCATCCCTGGAGGATATTAAACTTAAATACCAAGTTGGTATTTTATCGACTTTTCCCTTTTGAGTTATCGTGTTCAGACACACACGGACCTTTTTTATGAAAATACTTTTTTTTTTTTTTTTTTTTGGATACAGGAAATGCTAAAATGTCAATTTCCGGTGAAATATCGATATTCGGTGGAATGCAATAACTTCTCTACACACTATGTACAAAGTAGTGTAGAGAAAGTAGAAATATGATTTGTTCCATTCACAGTTTCTCTACACCACTAACACATTATTGTTAGTAAGCTTATTCTTCTATCTACTTTATGATAATTAAGATAAATGTTAGCAGAAATTGCCTTTATTACGTGCTTCCTTGTAAGTTAAGGTAAACAAAGAAATACACTCGGCTAAAACGATACTCAAATCTTCTAAAAGCTGGTGTCATGTGGTTGAAATCCGTTTCTATACATGGCCAGGCGTTTAAAAGTTTCTGTGAGAAAAAATTGAAGCATTTTAAAACTGAAACAAATAACTAGAAATATGTAAAAAAAAAAGGCAAAATCCACGAAAAAAAATCGTATATGGCATAAGTTGGGTGTTTCAACCAATATCTATATTTTTGCTATCTCATACAGTTTACCATTTAGGCGAAATTCAGCAAAATTCATCCAGAATAAATGGGTCTTTATAGGCTATTCCCAGAAAATTCAAGATATATATTTTATATGTAAATATTCTTAATATACGGTATTTTAATCAAAATCGTTAGAGCCATTTTTGAGATAAAAATTTTCGAAATTTTTTCTATGTAGAGGGTAGTTTGTGGTGGGGGATTTTTTTCAAAATCTTCGTGTGGCATCCCTAAAGACACTAAACTTAAACACCAAGTTTGGTATTTTACCGACTTTTCGTTTTTGAGTTATCGTGTTAACAGACACACGGACACGCACACGGACCTTTTTTTAAAAACATGTTGGGTTTTTTTGGATACAGGGGGACTCTAATATTATATTTCCGGTGACATCTTGGAATTTTGGGTGGAATGTAATACCTTATCTATACACTATGCACATAGTACGTGTAGAGAAAGTGAAAAACGTGGAGAAATTATAACTGACGCACAGAGTTAAACAAATCCACCTCTGTACTTGACTTGTAGCAAACAAGTACGTTACTCCACAGCATTCGACAACAAAACGTGGAATAAGCCTCCGCACTTTGCTGGTAGTTTCCATGCCCGAGTAAAAACATGGTATGTAACTCAAGGCAGTGTTTCGCACCTCCAACAGTTTGGTACGACGTAAGCAATTTATCAGAGAGATAAAAATTGGAAAAGGCGGAACTATGCATTTAAGTACCAACTTAATTCCCGAAGTAAGATCTAGCATTGCGGACCAATAGCCGTGTTTATTTCAAGTTTTATTAGTATTTTTGATAAGTCTCTTTGTAAGAATACGTCTTTTTCCGTCATTTTGTGCATTTTATGCAGTAACCATGGAAAAAATTTGAAAGCGTTTACACTTCTCCTTCTGACTTCCTCAGGGGAGGAGGTCCGGCGTCGATTCTCCTCCTGATAATTGTAATGGAGAGATGTCAAGCATAGAAGACAATGTTTCTCTTCAGGCAGAAAGATTAATATTATAAAGACTTGTTGTGTTTAGAAGTAATATTACGCCGAAGAGTAGATCAGTTAAATGTTTCGACGAGATAGTTGATTTTTCCGGGGAATTGAGGAAGTCATTGTCCGGAACATCGTAGTACAAGCTAGAAAGAAAGCACATTCATGCAAGGGAAAGATACATAGTAAAGTTAATATTTTTTATGAGAACAGAGAAATTTCTTCGGGAATACAATAGTAAAATTACAGGATATTTTCAATATTAAAGGAAAGAAGGCTATTTTTCAAATTTGAAACTGTGTTGACAAGTTTGAATAAAAGCACACTTGGTTCCAAAGAAAGGAAAATATTCTTTACACCAAGTAAATCCCTGCACCATGTACGCATCCTGAGTAAATGAGATTCCCAAGAAGTGCTCTACCGATTGATCTGGACCAGGGCAAGCCGCGCTTCTTTATAAAACCCTGCTGCAATCCCCTCATTCCCAGATAGGTACGCGAGGTTTTCTGCTGCTAACAAAATAATGATATGGACTACCTGCAGTACTATTTCGGTGACGTGTAAGGACAAAAATGGGTCTTACTGGGACATGTTTCATCAATCTGTAATTTTTGGCCCGTGGGCAAGTTTGAGAAGCTTACCGACATCAAAGCACAAAGTGCACGCGTTGCAGAGAGCAAAGTTGTGCTAATCACGAAGCTCCTACATGAATAACGATTTTCCAAGAACAAGAAAGGGCCATCAGGAGGAAGCGGAAAGTTTAGCCGTGTGCTTGCTGCTTGTACTCCCCCCGTACAAATTTAACACCTTTGTTTAGGAAGCCCAAGTGCTGACATGAAGTCTAGCGGAATGTTCTGGATCCTGGCTGCCTTCCCTCTTCACCAGGATACGATAACATTCCGCTCTCTGGTGTTGCTACTGCAAGCTTTGTACACAAACAGAGAACACAACGAAACCTCCTTCATTTCCTTCTAACAGCACAGGTAGGTACATAAACTAAATGCAACTTCTTGGGGACTAGTCAATTCTGTATAAACACCTAAAATGCTACTTGTATTTTACTCGATAAATAAGTTAAACATTACTTGAGGACTAAATGCAACTTCTTGGGGACTAGTTAATTCTGTGTAAACATCTAAAATGCTACCTGTATCTTACTCGATAAATAAGCTAAATATTACTTTGGAACTAAATGCAGCTTCTTGCGGACTAGTCAATTCTGTATAAACGTCTAAAGTTCTACCTGTATTTTATTCGATAAATAAGTTAAATATGGCAATATCCTATTACTTTAAATTAAAAATCTAATGTGTTGCATTCCATGACTTTCTCTATCTGTTCTACAAACAAGCTATACTAAACAAGAAAAACATTAACACAATCGGCTTTACCATTTACCATGAAGGTAAATAAGGCAATACGTATGACAAACTAAAGAGATAATAATTTTTTTTTTAAAAGCCGATCTATATGTGAACAACTGAAGTTCAGTTCGCTTTCCATTTCCAGAAATACAAAAGAGAGATGAAACGAAATGAAATCCTGTTTGAGAAGACGTATGCTTTAAAATTGAAACCAACAACGAGGAATATGTCTGCAACAAAAATGTATATAACATACATTGTGTGTTTTAACGAGATCTACATTTTTGAATAGAAAGTTTTTTGTGTATCTCTTGCTGTTTACCAGTTATGCGAAATTCAACAAAGTTTGTCAAGAATGAACCGGTCTGCAGAAGCTGTTCCCACAAAAATGAAGATATACTTTTTATTTGTGAAGTGAGTAACTTTAATATGCGGCATTTTAATTTAAACGTAAGGCCATTTTTAAGAGAAACAAACATTTTAAAAAATGTACCATGCAAAGGGTAGTTTGGGGTTGAGGGATCTTCTTGAAAATCTTCTTTTTGCATCCTTTTTAGTTTGTCTACACGTACTATGTACATAGTGTATAGAGAAGATATTGTAATGCACCCAAAACTTCTATGCCGAGATCTCACTGGAAATACATATCTTGGGACCCCCTGAATAGAAAAGAAAAAAAAAAAAAAAAAAAAAAAAACCTTTTTAAAAAAAGGTCCATATGTGGGCAGCATAGCTCAAAAACGAAAAGTCCGTTAAATACCAAACTTGACATTTAAGTTCAGTATCTTTCAAGGATGCGAAACGAAGGTTTTCAAGAAAATTCCCCCCCCCAACTACCATTTACATGGAACATTTTTAAAAATGTTTGCTTTTTTCAAAAAAGATTTGCGCTTTTGATTAAAATGCCTTCGGTATAAGATATTTTTATAAAAAAAAATGTATATCTTGAATTTTCTGAGAATAGCCTCTGAAGACCCCTTCATTCTAGAACGACGTTTGAATAACTGGCAAACCGAAGGAAACACACAAAAACCTGCTACACAAAAAAAAAAAAAAAAAACAGATCTCATTATAACATACAATTTATGTCACATACATTTTTTTTTTTTTTTTTTGTAGAGTTAACCGTTTTCGAGATATTCCGGATTATTGGTTTCAATTAAGCCACATAAACTTTTCTCAAACATAAAGATATCTTTCTTCTCGTTTCTTGTTTGTTTACTCCTGGCAAGCAAAGAGATTAGAATTTCAATTGTTTCAGATAGCGATTGACTTTAAAGGACGAGACTATCGCTTTAGCCTGTGTATATTCTTATTTCCCTTCTATTTACAAGGAGCTAGTAATAAAACTAATTCTAGTTATGTTTATCTTGTTTAGCATGATGTAGATAATAGATTAATGTTTTGAATAAAATATTTGTCTACCGAGCAGCTAGAGGACATCATGTGAATGAAATACATTAGCTTTTTTTTCCCTTCTACTTACAAGAAACCAATGAGGACAATTTCTGCTAATGTTCATCTGTATTAGCATGATGTATATAGAAGAATAAGCTTTTAAACAGTAGCTTGTTACAGAAATGTAGAGAAAGCCATGTGATTGGAGCACGCCAGATATTTTCTAGAAATGCTTCTTTTGGACTCAGGGGAACCCAAAACACATAATATTTTCGGGGAAATCTCGGATCGAATTTTTGGGTGGAATAGAGTACTTCCTCTATATAGTATGTACATAATACGTGTAAAGAAAGTAAACATCTGATGTGTTCCATTCACCCGATTTTCTCTACCTGTTCTACAAACATACCTCTTACAAAGGACTATTCTTCTTTCTACTCCATACTAATCGAGAAAAGCATTAGCAGAATGATCTTATTACTTTCTTCCTTATAGGTGGAACAGGAATAAGGGAATACAGTAGGCCAAAGGAATAGCCAAATGTTTTAAAAGCTGTCGCTATGCGATTGCCATTCAAATTCCGGTCTTTTTGCGTGGCCAGGAGTAAAACAAAAGAACGGATAATTTTTGTTTGAGATAAGTATAATTATTTTAAAATTGGAACCAATAACAAGAAATATCCGGGTAACTGCTTCACAAAAAAGTATGAGGCTGCAGAGGCTATTACAACATATTCACGATATGCATTTCATTTGTCATTCGGTACTTTGACCATAATCTTTATGTCAAGGGTAGTTGGAATGGGGGACTTTCCTGAAAATTTTCGTGTTGCATTCTTGTTAACCAACTTTTCGGCTTTGAGTTTCGCTATCCATAGACGCACAAAAATTAATTCTCATTACTGTAAAACAAAGTGAAGGATATTTCATTTTAGGTGTTGGTATCGTCCAAGACGATACTTCCTTTCAATTTACATGCTAATAATAATTTTTATATTTGCTTGCCAATGAGTTCTTGTTGTGTATGCATCTTCGTTAGTCGCACTTCATAATGTCGGCTACGAAGAACATTCGAACATAACGTTGTGTGTTTTGTAAAACAAATCTCCCTCAAAGACAGTGTGAAAGATAAAATAAACTTGTGGTGAAGGAGCGATGAAGAAAACTCAGGTGAATAAATGGCATAAACGTTTCAGTCAAGATTTTAAAACGCTGAAGAAATTACTGTACATGCGACAAGGGCACTATCACAGTATTTGAAAATGTCTTCCGGTCTCTTTGCACACGGTGGCAGAAGTGTATCACTGCGGAAGGGAACGATTTTGAAGGAAAGTGTGCGTAAATTACCCTATGATAACTTCTTTCTCTGTTATTTACAATTCCGGAAACTTTTTGAATGTAGTATGTACACATTTGCCTCCTATTGGAATATAGGGGTATAGTTCTGCATTAGCACAAAGCCGTAGAAATATTTCGCTTATACATGTTTTGAAATATTATAATAATTAACATTATAATAATTCTTTTCGGATACATTTTGTTTATAAGATATGATAGAATGAACATTTAAGGTACGCTATGAGTGAAATGTTGACTTTAAAACGCTCAAAGCATTAAAAATCGCTTGTTTAAAACTAATGGCTGATGGAACCTTTGAACCTCCATAGAGAACCAACGTTTAGTTTTCTCTCCTTGCTTCGGGTTCTAATGCCATTTAAAGATTATACAATATAGCTGTTTCCTAGCTTTGTACTTTATAGAACCTTGTGAAAACTATATTTCCACAGATTTAAAATGTTTCATGTACCTGGGATTTGTTTAAATACATATACACATTCAGAGAATATTCAAAACATATGTTGCAACATTACAGGCGATGAAATTATTTAAATACGAATAATAACTTTTTAAAAAATACTGTTATAAAAACATTTAATTTTAGAGATTAAAATGTCTATGTTTCTTAAAGAATGTATCATAATTTATTACTCAGGTTTATTCAAATATCACCGTAAAGGCTTTGTGAGCGGTTAAATGCTCCAATTAAAATAAAATTCAACTGACTTTCCTAAATTTTGAGGCGCGTGGAATACTTTTTATGGAATATATTTACAAGATAATTTATATCCTGCCAGGTACTTGTAACATTCATATTAACTGAACAGCAACGAAATCATAGCATAATTTTCAGAAAAGATCTATACAAAACGAACAAATTTGGAATTTCAATCCCAGTGTTCCTTTAGAAATTATACCAAATTTTCGTAACTATTATTCGTGTACGTATAAAGTAAAGGAACAGGACAATTTGAGATATATTACGAAATCCTTTATTTTGTCTTTTAAATTTGATTTAACTCTGTATAAAAACCAATTTTAGGAGGGACAGAATTGTAGAAAGAGGAGAGAAGGGGAGCTGGACTCAGGTAAACAAGAATTACGTGAACGGTATTATGATTGTATTAGTACTTTAAATTACATTTAGATTCCAGTTTTACTGTATCTATCATATATGTACAATGATACAGTAGGTATGGAAGGTATTGTACCTCACTCAAAATTTTTATAGCGATATTTCATCCAAAATGCAAGTTCTGAGGATCGCTGAATCCCCTTAACCCCAAAATTAGAAAAAGGTCCGTGTGGGTATGTGTGTATCGCTGGCTGGGGAAAGCATAGCTCAAAAACGAAAAGTCCGTTAAATACCAAACGTGGTATTTAAGTTTAGTGTCTTCCAAGGATGCGATTCAAAAATGTTCAAGAACCGCCCGCTCCTCGAACTACCCTTTACATGGTAGAGTTTTGAATGTTTGGTTTTCTAGAAATAGTTCTAAAGATTTTGATAAAATACTGTAGTTATATTAAAATGCATTTACGTGCAAAATAAAATGTACTCATATCTTCAATTTTCTGGGAATATTCTCAGATCTGTTTCTCCTAGCTTTTACATTCATTAACTTTATCACTTGAATTTTTTGTGGTAATGTTAACCATCTCATTTTAACTATCCTCACCCTAAGCCTTTTAGTTCTTCACATTCTAAAACTATGTGCCATTATTTATCCTCCGTGTGACGTAAGGGGCATTTTTCCCTCTCAACCTTTCAATTGGACCACGCCTGTTCTAGCCCATGCACAGCCTTCTTTATCGCATATATTAATGTAGCTTTCCCTGCTGCAAGTCACTTTCTTCTCCATAACATCGCTAATTTACTTTTCGAATTAAAACTTGCTATTATTTCTTGTCTTTCAATATCTTCCATTCTTATCCTTATTTCTTTCCAGAACACATCTTACAATGATTCCCTTGCTTTTCACAGACCCCCAAACCCAATTTTCAACATCATTTCCTTTATCCTATTTAGCCAAGAAACTTTTTGTTTTAACCTTTTCTGCAGTATCGAATATTATACAATATTTTGTTCCTCTGGTTACTTTCTCTACACGTACTATGTACAAAGTGTGCAAAGAAGGTATTGCATTCAACCCAAAAATTTAATACTGAGATTTCACCGGAAATTTCAGTCCGAAAATAGCATTTATAGAAAAAGATCGTGTGTGTGTGTCTGTTGACAGCATAGCTCAAAAGCTAAAAGACCTTTAATACGAGCTTGGTATTTAGGTTTAGTATGCTTCAAGGATGTGACATGATTTTCAACAAAATCCTCCCACCATAAACTACCCTTTACGTGGAAAAGTGGTCGAACATTTTGATTTTCTCAAAAATGGCTTTAACGATTTTGATTAAAATACCGTACATTAAAGATATTTACAGACTAATAAAATGTATATCCTGAATTTTCTGGGAATAGTCTCTGAAGGTCTCTTTATTGTGAATGCATTTTGCTGGATTCTGCATAACTAGTAAACCGTAAGAGACAGGCGAAAACTTACTACACAAAATATGTATATTTCGGTGAAACCCACAATTTATGTCATATACTTTTTTCGTGGAGTTGGCCATTTTAAGCTATTCCTTATCATTGGTTTCAGTTTTAAAATACTTAAAACTTTTCACATACGCGAATTTGTCAACTCTTGGCACTGCAAAGAAACGGATTTCATCCACATGGCAACCAGTTTTTATAAGATTTGACTATTGTTTTAACCTAGTGCATTCCATTATTTCCTTTCTACTTACTAAAAATCTGATGTGTTACACCCACATGACTTTCTCTAGCTGTTCTACAAACTTCTTACATAAGATAATTCTTCTTTATGCACCTTGAAATCGAGGTACTCATTAGCACAATGTTCTTATTACTTAGTTCCGTATAAGTAGGAAGAAAATAAGGGAATACATTAGGCTAAACCAATAGTCAAATGTTTTAAAAGCTGTCATTACGCGATTGTCTTTACAAATCGCTTCTTTTCTTGGCCAGGAGTAGAACAAGAGAAAAACGGACACTCCCGTCTGAGAAAAGTATAAGTACTTCACAACTGAAACTAATAACAATGAATACCTCGAAAACGGTAAGCTTCACGAGAAAAAATTAAATGACATAACTTGTGTATTTTAAAAAAACCTACATTTTTAGTATAGTAAGTTTTTGTTTGTCTCTTACGGTTTACTAGTTATGCCAAATTAAGCAAAATTCATTCAGAATAAACAGGTCTTCAGAAGCTATTCCCAGAAAATTTAAGATATACATTTTATTTGTCAGGTAAATATCTTTAATATACGACAATTTTAATCAAAATCGTTAGAGCCATTTTTAAGAAAATCAAAATGTTCTAAAAAAGTTCCATGTAAAGGGTAGTTGGTGGGGGAATTTTTCTCAAAATCTTCGTGTCGCATCCCTGGAAAATAATTAACTTAAATACCAAGTTTGGTATTTTAGCTACTATTCGTTTTTGAGTTATCGTGTTCACAGACACACGCACACACGGACGCACACACACGGACCTTTTTCTGAAAATGCTTTTTATGGATACAGGGAATCCTAAAACATGTATTTCCGGTGAAATCTCGGTATCGAATTTTTGGGTGGAATAATACTTCTCTATCCCTATGTACATTGTACACACGGGGCTAGAGAAAGTAAAAATCATTTCTGCTAACGTTTATCTGGATTAGCATGAAGTAGATATAAGAATGAGCTATTTGACAATAGTTTGTTACAGAGATGTAGAGAAAGTCATGTCAATAGATAGTCAGATTTATTTTTTTAATTCTCGTCCAATATTATAATACTCTTCCATAATTTTTCCTCTAATTCCCAAATCTTCCTAGTTCTGCTTGGGCCACTCCCGAAAGCTCGTAGGTATGGCTTTTCACTCTTTTGCAAGCTTGTACATGGTCTAGGGACAGGACTTGCAACACAATAATATCCGGAAGAAGGGTTTACATTGTCTGGTGGGGCAGGCAGACGAGGCAACACCCACAATTCTGTTACCCAGTTCCCTTGGGTCTTCTTGGACGGACGGAATTAAGGGAGGGTACCGTCTTACATAGGAAAGCAAAACTCTCCCGGGGTTGGCTCCAGCCCGCATCTTCTGGTGAACTTGCCCGATAAACTTGTCTCCCAGAGGGGGTTTTGACACGGCCCACAGTGTGTGTGGGTTTTAACGAAACCAAAACCTATTCAAGCAGAAAAGAAAGCTAAAAACTTGAAGAGATCAACCTTTATACTCTATCGCTACACCAAAAGTTATCTTAACGTTTCTTTCTTCCTTTCTATCGCACAAATATACATTCCGCATACTGAGGTTGCTATACTGAAGTTCTCTCACTTGCCATTCCTTTCAGGTGTTCGTCCCTGGAGCATAGAGCAAACGTTAGTCAACTTTCTAGTACTGTATTCTCAGCAGAAAATATCAAAGAGATATATCTTCAAAACTTTGTTCTCACTGTTTAGCTTGCGCGTTATGTTTGCAAAATAAATTTGTCAAATTACAATCCACCACTCTGTTATGATTTACTAATTTCTGTAACATTATCTAGAAGTATTGCAATACACCCAAAAAAAAAAATGGCGTGTTCCATTCACATGATATGCTCTACATCTCTGTAACAAATTGTCAATAAACTTATTCATGCCAATCGAGATAATCTTTAGCAGAAATGATCTTATAGCTTAGTTCCTTCAAGTGTTAGGAAATAAGGGAATATACTAGGCTAAGCCGACAGTCAAAAGTTTTAAAATGAGGTTGCTATGGGATTGAAATATATTTCTTTGCCAGGAGATGACAAGTTCCTGTCTGAGAATTTTTTTTAGTATTTTAAATTTGAAAGCAATAAAAGTTCAAAAAAATGCATGCCTTAAATTGTGTGTTTTAACGAGATCTACATTCTCTGTGCAGTTAGTTTTTGTCTATCTCTTCCGGTTGAACAGTTAGGCAAAATTCAGAAAAATTCATTCGGAATAAAGACGTCTTTAGAGGCTATTCACAGAAAATTCAATATATACATTTTATTTTCCATGTAAATATCTTAAATATAAGAGATTTTTATCAAAATTGTGAGAGCCGTTTTTCATAATACCCAAATTTTAGAATTTTTTTCCACGTAAAGGCTAATTGGGGGTGGGGAATTTTGTTGAAAATCTTCGTGTCGCACCCTTGGAAGATACTGAACTTAAATATCAAGTTTGGTTTGCTACCCACCGACACACACACACACACACACACACACACACACACACACACGGACAATTTTCTAAAAATGCCTTTTTTGTTGTTCCAGGGGGTCCCAGAACGCGTATTTGCGGCGACATCTCGGATGCAGTAGAATACCTTCTCCATACACTATGTACATAGTACGTATGAGAAAGTAATTAAGCATAAATATCTCACTAAATGTATGATTTTAAGAACTCTGATTCTTATTAAACATTTTTGTGAGTGTCTCTATAAATATACAACTTACAACGAAACATTATATACAAACTTGGTAAAAAGTACGGCGTTCTCGGAAGAAAAGATTTTCAACTTATATCACGTCCACATTATCCTTTATTTGGGAAATTGTTCCTTATTTTTGCTCAACAACTTGGAATATAAATGTAAAATGCTGAAATTTCTGCGAAAACCGGTGAAGTCTCCCTATATTGTAACTGTATATTTTATCATTTTGTGTACTTAAAAAAAACACAAAAAATGGCAAAAGCTTAAACACGTGTCAAATGCTTTTATAGCATTAACCGTTTTGTAAATAGTTCATATTGGAAGTTTATACCAGGAGTTGATACATAATATTGCCAAGTAATCTAATGGACAACTTTGAAGGATTGCGATTTTTAATTTCTTTCCATCGCATGGGCTTATTATTGAGAATAAATATTTGAATGTTGTTATCACATGCTGCCTCTAAGCATTATGCATAACTTGAAATTAATTTTTAGGAAAAAAAGATCTGATCTGTTCCATTCACAACACTTTTTCTGCATTCGAATTATTGTTATAAGCTTATTCTGCTCCCTTCTTCATGCTAATCGAGATAAACAACAGAAATGCTCTTATTACTTGCTTCCCTTTAAGTAGGAGAAAAATAAGCGAATACGCTATGGGATTGAAATCCGTTTCTTTGCTTGGTCAGGAGTTGACAAGTTCCCGTATAATTTTTTTTTTTTAAGTATTTTGTACAGCATTTGTTCCTCTAGTTAGTTTCTCTACACGTCCTACATACATAGTGTATAGAGAAGGTATTGCATTCCACCCAAAAATTCGATATCGAGATTTCACCGGAAACAGATATTTTAGAGTCCCCTGTATCCAAAAAACAGCATTTTTAGAAAAAGGTACGTGTGTGTCAGAATGTCCGCGTGTCTGTTAACACGACAGCTCAAAAACAAAAAGTTGGTAAAATACCAAACTTGGTATATATCTTCCAAGGTTGCGACACGAAGATTTTGAAGAAAATGCCCCCCAAACGAACTACCCTTTACATGTTACTAAAAATCTGATGTTCCATTCACATGACTTTCTCTACATTTCAGTGACACATTACTATTAAAAAGCTTGTTCTCGTATTTACTTCATGCTAATCGAGATAAACATTAGCAGAAGTGCTCTTATTACTTGTTTTCTTGTAAGTAGAAGGAAAATAAGGGAATAAATTCGACTTCAGCGATAGTTAAATCGTTCAAAAACTGGTTGCTATGTGAATAAAATCCGTTTCTCAGATAGGTCGCGTTCTCTACGGTTCCGCCAGAGGAACAATTTCTCTGAGCAGCACGCCGATGTGACCGGTCATCACTGCGCGTCTATGTCGGCTGCACTGTTTACCGCCTATAGCCTCCTGCGGTTGCTTTACACCATCCATTTCTCCTGGGGCTGGTAAGAGTAAAATATCCGCTTCGGGGCAAGGTGCGAAGTGTCCTCTCGCGTTAAACATCTTGTTATTGGTTTCAGTTTTAAAATACGTAAACATTCCACATAAGGGAATTTCCCAACACTGCCGATTGGAGCTCACATAACGGTGGTTACCATCAATAAGATGGGTACAGTAACACACATTTATTCACGAGCGTGTTTGTAATATCACGCTCTTAATGATTTATGACCACATTAATCAGCATTACGTTTTGCAATGCAAAACCGTGCGATCAGCGAAGAAAAATGCATTCGCCCCTGTTTATCTTTTGAATTTATTTCTATTAGCATAGCGACAACTGGAATTAAACCTCGTTATATGTTGTGGTGTTAAGCAGCCGTTTATATACACCTACATAGTACATTGCGGCGAGCACTGTCTGCTTGTCATTGCAAATTAAACCTTTAACACTGAAGAGACATCATCGCGCTCTACAGTTGAGTGATGAAACCACCTATTTCGAACTATGAGTTATTAGTAAATATCATATTTCTAAGTAAAACCTCTGCATTGAAAGTCGAAATATAATGGTAAGCCGCAGTCGGTGAAAATACGTATTGTCAAAGCTGAAGAGAGAAAAAGGGTGTGGGGTAATTTAATGGCTCATCCATTTTAAATAGTCGCTAAACACACGTAAATAAATCAAAGTCAGTGTTGTTTAAACAATTGTTCCATTATAGCGATCACAGTCAGGTACACCAGCGTTTTACGAATACAGACAGCAGGCACCTTCCAAAGACACATGAATGCGAATTACCTTAACAGGCCCAAAATCTCTGATGTTTTGAGTCTAATTCTGAGTGATTTGCTAATACAAACATCTGAAAAATTCCATTCACACGTCTTTATCTACAAATAATTGTTAAAAAATCTTATGTGTTCCATTTACATGACTTTCCCTACATATATGCAACAAATTATTGTTAAAAAGCTCTTACTTTTATTTACTTCATGCTAATCGAGAAAAAAAAAATAGCAGAAATAGTCTTATTACCTGTTTCCTTGTAAACATAAGCGAAATAAGGGAGTTCCATTGGTTAAAGTGATAGTCAAAAGCTATTTGCTATGTAACTGAAGCTCCTTTGTTTGTATGAACAGGAGTTGACAAATTCCTGTATGAGAAAATTATAAGTTTTTCATAGCTGAAAACAAAAACAAGGGATACCTTAAAAACGATCAACTCCACGAAAAAATGTATATAGTATAAATTGTGTGTTTTAATGTGCTCTACATTTTCTGTGTGGTAAGTTTTTGTCCCTCTCTTACGGTTAGCAGTTATGAAAAAAATCCGTAAAATTCATCCAGAATAAAGTAGTCTTCAGAGGCTATTCCCAGAAAATTCAAGATATACACTTTATTTGTCAAGTAAATACCTTAAATTTACGACATTTTAATCAAAATCGTTAGAGCCATTTTTTAGAAAATAAAAAATTTCGAGTTTTTTCCATGAAAAGGGTAGTTTGGGGTGGGGGGATTTTCTTGAAAATCTTCGTGTCGCATCCTTGGAACATAAAAAATCTAAATAACAAGTTTGCTTTTTAACGGTCTTTTCCTTTTTGAGCTATGCTGCTCACACACACACACACACACACACACACACACACACACACACACACGGACATTTTTCTAAAAATGCTTTTGTTGGGTTCAGGGGGTCTCAAAACACATTTTCGGTGAAATCTCGGTAGGAATTTTTGGGTGCAATACAATACCTTCTCTCTACACTATGTACATAGTACGTATAGAGAAAGTAAAACGAATATTCCTTTATCTACATCGAGGCAATCGAGATCAACTTTTTTACTTTCTCTATACTTACTATGTGCATAGTGTATAGAGAGGGTATTGTAATACACCCAAAAATTCGATACCGAGATTTCACCGGAAACACATGTTTTGAGACACGCTGAATACAAAAAAATCATTTTTAGAAAAATGTCCGTGTGTGTGTCTGTGTATGTGTGTGTGCGTTTGTGGGAAGCATAGCTCAAAAACAAAATAACCGTTAAATATCAAGTTTGATATTTAAGTTCAGTATCTTCTAAGGATGCGACACGAAGGTTTTCAAGAAAATCCCCCACCCCAAACTACCCTTTAAATGGAAAAATTTTCGAAAAGTTTAATTTTCTAAAAAATGGCTCTTACGATTTTGATTAAATTATCGTATATTAAATATATATATATCTGATAAATAATACATATATCTTGAATTTTATGGGAATATCCTCTGAAGACTGCTTTATTCTGGATGAATTTTTACCGAATATAACTGGTAAACCGTAAAATATAGACAAAAAACTTACCATACAACAATTGTAAAGCACATTGAAACACACAATTTATGTTACATACATTTTTTTCGTGGAGTTTATCATTTTTTTTTTTTTTTAGATATTTCTTGTTTTTGGTTTCAGCCTTGAAAATCTTATACTTTTCTCATAAAGGAATTTGTCAACTGATGTCCATACAAATCAAGGAATTTCAATCACATAGCAACCAGTTTTTGACTATCACTTTAACCTATGGTACTCCCTTTTTTCGCTTCTACTTACAAGGAAGCAAGTAATAAAACTATTTCTGCTAATTGTCTCTCAATGAATATGAAGTAAATAGAAGCATTAGCTTTTTAATAAAATTTTGTTGCAGAGATGTAGAGAAAGTCATGCGAATGGAACACACCAGTATTTTTTTATTGTCTCACTTGTATAGCTCCCTTTAACTTCAATGGTCATATCGGGGTCTTTGACTTGTGAAACAACTCATATTACTGTAGGTTATTACATTAGGTTAATCATTATTAAATAACATTCGCACTTCCAGACTCTGCGGGGCATAGGGGATAATTCTGGTTAAAGAAACATTTCCTGCCCCAGCCGGGAATTGAACCCGGGACCCTGGGGAGAAGTCAGCTCACTGACCACTCGACCACGGAGGCAATCTGAGATAAACATTGTAGCAACCAGAAATGGTTGTATTAGTACCTTCTAATTAGAGGCGAAATTATGCAATACACTAGGCGAAAGCGATAGTCAAATATTTTAAAAAGCCAATGCTCTGTGCAACAATTGAAATTCGGTTCACTTTGCACGGTCAAGAGTAAAGCAAAAGAGAAATGAAACGAAAAATGGTGTTCCATTTGAGAAGAGTTTAAGTAGCTTAAAATTGAAACCAATAACAAGGTATATCTTGGAAACGGCTAGCTCTTAAAAAAAAATGTAGATCTCGGTAAAGTGCACAATTTATGTTATATTAACAAAGCTGCAGCATTTTTTCCCAAAAAGTAATATGGTAATTAACTTTAATGTGCTTTGAGAGGCAGTATAATAGTTTAAAATAAATTAGTATTCTGTCGAACATTTGGAGTATGCCGAAGTGTTGGAAAAAAGTTTGCAAAAAATAAAGTTTAAAATTGGGAGTGCCTATTGATAAGCATGCGCCTACCCATTTACAGTTTCAGTTAATTTTTAAAATGCGCCAAGTGCGGAGAACGATGTATTTTCTTACATTTTAGAGTTGATGTCATTTCATTGTGAAACAAAATACTTTTTTAATTTTTCACAATTTTGGTCACTTTTCACAAATACATAACCTTAACTGGGCCAACTTTACCACATAACTCTATTTACGTGTAAATAAATTGAGACAAATTCAGTAAGTAGTCTTTGAGAAAAACTATTTTTATCCTTTTAACTACCCAAATAAAAGTTCCTTGCGCTTCATTTATCAAAATTTTGTAACAAAATTTAATATTTACATTTAGAAATATCACTTTAAAGTTATTAGGTGTGTTTCAAATTAATTATTACTGAAGGAATAGGTGTGAGAAGTTATTCTTCATACTTTTTCATTACAATTGTGGATTAATTAATTTTATTAATACAAATACATAATTAAAAGGACTTAAAATGAAATAGAATTAACAAAAAGTCCTTTATGTATCTACCTTGGAAGATGCTGAACACCAATTTAGTAGAACGTTTTTGTGACTTTTAGGAATAATGACAAGCACAAAACTTAACAGTATGCTTTAGAGATTTTAAATAATATTAATATATATATATATATATATATATATATATATATATATATATATATAAGGATTTTATCAAATGCTACTTCTGTTATGAAAATGTGAACAATACAGAGATGACTTTATTATAAATGTTAAAAAATATAACAAAGCTGGACCAATAACCTTGTTCCCTGAAGATGCCGGACGCTGATTTCGACGAAATGCCGTAATTAATTCATTTGGACCACGGCCTACCATTTATAATCAAGTTGATAACGCCGGCCGTGAAAGCCTAAGTAGTTATGCAATACACAGTTGCGTTGTGTTTTATACGTATGAATAGAGAAATTATGGCATTCCACTCCAAAAGTCCATACCGAGATTTGTTCAAAAATGTATTTACGACTCCCTGCTTCTAAAAAATTCCGATATGATCCATTCACATGATTTTCTCTATCTGTGCTGCAATCACATTATTCTTATAAAAGATAGTTCTTTTATCTTCATATGCTAAATCGAGATAAACGGTAGCAGCAATGGTGTTATTACTTGCTTGCTTGCTTGCAAGTAGCGAAATAAGGAAATACACTAGTCTATAGCGATAGTCAAATCTTTTAAAAGCTGGTCAATAATTTATACGTTCTCTTTACATATCCAGGAGTAAAACAAGAGATATGAAACGAATTAATAAAAAGTCTTTTATGTCTCTACCTTGGAAGATGTTCAACATAGGAAAACACTTATTTAGCAGAGAAAGTAACGTTTTTGTGACTTTTAGAAATAATGACAAACACAGAACTCAACAATATGCTTTAGAGGTTATGGTTTGCGGTGTAGGCCGCGACATGGAAGAAGCTCAACATAAGTTGTAGCGAAACGTCGGCAGAGAGCAGTAAAAAAAAAAAAAAAAAAAAGCAGCCTGCACCGGAAACCATAACCTCAATGGCCTTCAGCTGTGGAAGCCTGCAGATGTGTCTAACATGCATTAGAGATTTTGAATAATTTGATACATATATGGATTTTATCAAATACTACTTCTGTTATGAAGATGTGAGTAATACAGAGATGCGTTGTTGTTTTATACGTGTAACGAGGAAAGTAAACCAGAGAAAGAGGCAGATATCTCGGTAAAAAGGATTAGCAATGTGACTTCCTTAGGGAACTCCTTGACGAAGAGCTGTGGTTGCTTCATTATACTCCTGTGATGCATGTACAGTGTATAGAAAAAAACAAACACACATTTATTTATGGCTCCCATCCTGCAGCATTATCTTCCCTTTGTAACGTCCGAGGAAAAGCAAAAACGCGATGCAGCCAGCGAAACGCAAACCCGGAGAGCAAAAAGCGCTTTTGACAAGTTTGCTACTTCTTGTGCTTCTCTTCTAACGATGTTCAGGTTCGATGGGGTCGATTCTAACCTAGTTCTTAATTAGCAGCCATTCTTTCTGCTACTTTCTGAATATCTAGTTTCATTTTACTTTCCCTACTAATTTATAGTAAGTAGAGAAATATTGCATTCCATCCAAAAACTCCATACCGAGACTTCACCAAAAATACATTTACGAATCCCTGCATAAAAAAAAATATCCAACAATTTTTTCTCTATCTGTTCTGCAAACACGTTATTGTTGTTAAATAGTATTCTTTTATCTACATCATGCTAATCCAGAAAAAACGCTAGTAGAAATGATCTTGGCCATGCCATGGCAGTGGCTAGAGCATTCGCCTTTCACCAAGGCAGCCCGAGTTCGATCCCAGGCGACCACATGTGGAAAATGTGGTGGAAATGTAGGGGCGTGTTTTCTCCGGGTTCTTCGGTTTCCCCTGCCATTGCATTTCAGCGATGTTCCATCTTCACTCCATGTGTCATTGGCTGCGGTGCCACAGTAATAAAAGCGGGCGTTAAACAAATCAACATGTTCTTATTGTTTGCTTCTATATAAGAAGAAGGGAATACAATAAGCTAAAGTGATAGTCAAATCTTTTAAAAGCTGGTTGCTATGAGAAACGACTAAAATTCTGTTATCTTTGCCTATCCAGGAGTAAAACATAAGAGATATGAAACGAATGAGAAAATCTAAAGTATTTTGAAATTGAAATCAATAACAAGGAATATCACGAAAGTAGTTAGATCTACAAAAATATGTTACATAAATTGTAGGTTTAAACGTGATATACATTTTTTGTGCAGTAGGCTTTTGTTTTTCTCTTTGTCTGTTTACCAGTTATACTAAAATTCAAAATGAATAGATCTTTTGAGGTTACTGCCAGCAAATTATACATTTTATCTGTCACAATAATATTTTAAACATATGGGATTTCAATCAAATTCGTTAGAGCAATTTCTGAGAAAATATTTTTTTTTTTCAAAAAATGTTACCCATATTTAATTGGTAGTTTGGGGAGAGGGGATTTTCTTGAAAATCTTGTTTTTTCATCTTTTGAAAATGCTAAACTAAAATATCAAGTTTGGTATAAATGACTTTTCGTTTTTGTGCTATGCTGTGCGCGCACACAATCGAATTTTTAGGCTGAATGCAATACTGTTTCTTTGTTCATATGTATAACATAGAGAAAGAATCAAAAAATTATGTTATTAATCAGTTTATTAACATATTGCTATAAGGGTTAGGGGAAATTTTCTTGATTGTTGCATGAGAGAGAGAGAGAGAGAGAGAAAGAGAGAGAGAGAGAAAGAGAGAGAGCGCGCTCAGTGACAGTTGCACTGTTATCCATACTGTTTATATTTTAGTTCTTTTATTTGAAAGAATTCTGTACAGTTTTGTGCCTAGGGCAACTTATTTACTTAAGTGTGTGGTTACCCTTACTGTTAGCACACACGAGTGGCAGGTTTAAGGACTTTGCGCCGCTTGTGGTATGAGTGTCATCACATTGGGTGGCTCCACTTTTATCATTGTACCACAAAAGCGGCTGAGATGGTAAATATACCGGGTAGAAGGGAACTTGCTATATTCCTTCTAATGCTTCATAGAGGCATTACAAACAAACAAAGTCTAATAGCATTTTGTTCTTTAATCAGCCGTTTTCGAAAACATAAACGATTTTTGTTCCAAATCGGATGCGTAATTCCACAAGAATGTACGAAGATAATGGTTTGTTACTTGTAAGATGCGTAGAGTAACGTATTTCTGACATTAGTTTCGGTAGGAATTATGGGACATCACACAGAGTTTCGAAATAATTAATTACTTAAAAGAATTAAAGGAATATTCCGAGCAGCTTTTTCAGACGTGAAGTAACTTGACAACGTTGCGTCGAGGTTCGTCAGACATCTGAACCAGCTTCTGGATGTAAACACGTCGGTCGCTTGCAAACACGACGCAGGGTGGAGGATAACGAGTGCAACTGACATTCTGATTGACCAACACTAGCAGAATAAAAACGTCCTAGTGAAGTGTGTTTACGTACTGACCTGCTACAACTGACACCAAACAACTTGTCTCTTGTTTTTGGAAAAACAAAATTATCTCGTAGGAAATGGTCAGACGCAAAGACGTAAGATACAAAATGTGTTGTAAATACCGAGATCTATCAGTGGTGTAAATTCATGTAATGACTTCCCTTCCACTCTTTATATTTTTTACTTTCTCTTGCCCCGTATGTACAATGTATTGCATTCCACCCAAAAATTAGATGTCGAGATTTCACCGGAAATACATGTTTTAGGACCCCCTGAATCCAAAAAAAAGCATTTCCAGAAAAAGGTCCGTGTGTGTGTGTGTCCGTGTGTCTGTGAACACGATAACTCAAAAACGAAAAGTAGCTAAAATACCAAACTTGGTATTTAAGTTCAGTATCTTCCAGGGATGCGAAACGAAGATTTTGAGAAAAATCCCCCCACCCCAAACTACCCTTTACATGGAATATTTTTCGAAAATTTTGATTCTCTTAAAAATGCCTCCAACGATTTTGATTAAAATATCGTATATTAAAGATATTTACCTGACAAATAAAATGTATATCTTAAATTTTCTGGGAATAGCTTCTAAAGACCTGTTTATTCTGGATGAATTTTGCTTAATTTGGCATAACTAATAAACCCTAAGAGATAGAAATAAATGGAAATGGAAATGGCGTGCTATCTATGGACGCTCTTTAACTGCTATGGTTCTTAGCGTGCCATTCTATACTGGGCGTGAAAGACCGCTTAATTTTGCTCAGAGGCCTCTCTTATCAGGCTTGAGGTTCTTTTACGTGCCGTAAATCTACGACACGGGACCCACGGCTTTACTTCCCTTCCGAAGGAAGCCATGCTAAGGATTTTTACGCCCGAAAAGAGATAGACAAAAACTTACTATACAACAAATGTAGGCCTTGTTAAAATACACAATTTACGTCACATACATTTTTTTCGTGGAGCTTACCGTTTTCGAGGTATTCATTGTTATTAGTTTCAATTTTAAAGACTGGAGTGTCCGTTTTTTTGTTCTACTCCTGGCCAAGAAAAGAAGCGATTTGTAATGACAATCGCATAACGACAGCTTTTAAAACATTTGATTATCTATTTAGTATAGTGTATTCCCTTATTTTCTTCCTAATTATATGGAACTAAGTAATAAGAACATTGTGCTGAATACCTCGATTAACAAGGTGCAGAAAGAAGAATAATCTTATGTAAGAAGTTTGTAGAACGGCTAGAGAAAGTCATGTGAGTGTAACACATCAGATTTTTTTTGGTCGGTTTTAAGTCCTCAAAAGTGTTTAGAGATGGGATAATGTAAGGCAACATTTGAATTGACTGATAAATTAGTTACAAGTTATCCATCATGACTAAGGACCTGGCATTTATCCACAAATACATTACACAAGGTGAAAGGGTATACGCTACCTGTATCTCTTAAACATAAGGAAGGGTTTGAGTCGCTGGTAGGCACACAACCAAGATCAAGGGCATCGGCAACTTACCGTACCTACTGAAAATAACAGACTCAGCATCACAGAATATATATTACACACGTACTCATAAATTATAGTAACAAAATATATTTTTTCAGTTAAATGAAAATAAACATTCATAAAATAATCATTAATGTTAACAATATGCAACAGCAGACGGAAAGCTAAATATCTGTGACCATATTATACAATTATGTCTGTTCGTACACCTTGTTGCAATAAATATCGGTATAGTTTGAAGTTTGCAAACGAAAACGATTTTCTATTCTCCTCCAAACAAAGTCTGTATTGGGAAAAGCTTTTCTCTACATTGCATGACGTGTTTGGGGCAAATTTAAACCAAGATGTGGTGCTAATGTTTCTTTTTATGAGTTAGCATTTTCTCTAGAATCTTCTAGCTCACCTCGAATGGTATAAGGAGCAAATAACCTATATTTCTCTCGAGAATACCTTTTAGTTTCTGCAGCACTTGTAGAAGTATTCCATCTTCAAATCGGCTCTTGGCTGTGGATAATTTATCCACGAGTTTGATCGCTGCTGGCATTTCCATACTCCAGCTCTCCAGAAGAGTGGTACATCTTGACATCAATGAAATGGACAGCACTTCCTAGCTATTCTGACACAAGTAGGTGCTTTGCCTGTTTTATTGAAACATTTTGATCGTCGTCAAGGACATTTAGAATTGTAACAATCTGATTGTAGTATTTTGCCTAATACATGACGCATCCAACCAAATGAAAATGGAAATGGATTTTCATTTATGGACGCTCTTTAACTAGGTACTATTGTTCTCAGCGTCCCAGCTTAATTTGGCTCAGAGGCCTGTTTATCAGGCTTGAGGTTCTTTTACGTGCCGTAAATATATGAACAGGCCCAACAGCTTTACTTCCCTTCCTAAGGAAGCCATGCATTGTCCTCTACCGGGTTTGAACATGGTAGCATTACACAACGAAGGGTGACAGCATCTAACCAAGTACCCCATTTAGTTACAATAGGTTTTGAAGGTAAAGGAATGACTATTTCTGCTTCTCTAAAGGTTCTTATTCATCCAGGCGATTTAAGAAATATTTTGTTTAGGTGAGAAATGAAACTGTCTACACCTGGAAATAAGGAGCGTACACTTTCAGACTATGTGCAGACAATGTGCAATACACGTCAAGTACACCGATTTTAGATATAACTGCAGTACTTTCTTAGCCGCCTTTTGCATTCATGAAGCCCCATCCTTAACTAGGAGAAGAACGTTTCCCCGTTTAACACTATCCGGCCATAAAAGTGATAATGACTGTTCAAACGTTGAAGATAGTGAAATGGTTTACTCTTTCTAATTCTGATGTTGATAAAAACTTTTTGCCCGGATGATTTATGCTCAGTGTACCAACAATTACTTGCGCCACAGTTCTCCTAATACAATCTGTCGTTTCGTCTATGCAAACCCATACTCTGCTTACGGGGAGTTTTCAAATATCCTGGAGTCTGTCTTTTTAGATATTTTCGGGTATTCCTTGCGCATTGTTTTCTCGGATGGCAATAATTTACCTGAATATTTTTTTCTAAAAACTGGTTAAAATAGCGATTTTCGAGTTTCCAGAAGTGGATGTTTGCATCTATCGTCATTGAAAACAGATCACGACAAAAGACACTATGTCTATCTGAATTAACGCATATTTTTCGGCCTCTTTCTCTTTGGGTTTTCTCTAGACCCGTATGTACAATGTATATAGTGGATAGAGAAGGTACTATATTTCACCCAACAATTCGATGTCCAGATTCCATCGGAAATATGCTTTGGGTTACCCCGGGTCTGAAAAGGGCATGTTTAGAAAAAGGTCCGTGTGCGTGTGTGTCTGTGGACAGCATAGCTCAAAAACGAAAAGACCGTTAAATACCAAACTTGGTCTTTAGGTTAAATATCTTTCAAAGATGCGACACGAAGATTTTCAAGGAAATCCCCTCCATAAAATACCTTTTACATGGATTAATTTTTGAACATTTTGATTTTCTCAAAAAATGGCCGTAACGATTTTGATTAAAATACAGTATATTAAACATATTTACATCCAAAATAAAATGTATATCTTGAATTTTCTGGAAATAACCTCTGAAGACCTCTTTATTCTGGATGAATTTTGCGGAATTTTGGCTAACTTCTAAAGAGTAAGAGATAGGCAAAAACTTACTACACAAAAAATACAGATCTCTCAAAACATACAATATATGTCCCTTAAATTTTTGTTGTGGAGGTAACCGTTTCCAAGACATTCCTTGTTATTGGTTTCAATTGTGAAGTACTTATACTTTTCTCAGACAGGAAGTGTCAGTTTTTCTTTTGTTCTACTCCTGGCCAAGCAAAGAAGCGATTTGCAATGATCGCATAATGGCAGATTTTAAAACATTTGACTGTCGCTTTAGCTTGGTGTATTCCTTTAGTTCCCTTCTACTTATAAGGAACTAAGTAATAAGAAAATTCTGCTATTGTTTATTTTAATTAGCATGATGTAGAAAAAAGAGTAATGTTTTGTAAGAAGTTTGTTTGTAAAACAGTTAGAGAAAGACATGTGATGGTAGCACATCAGATTTTTATATAATGGAACATGTTTTTTTATACTTCGCAGTAGCGAAATGTTGGTCGATATATTTATTTTGTTGCACACAACTTAAACTTAAAATTCCGGCCATCATAGCAAATATACCCACTGCCATAGCCTGCCAATAGTGCATCAGCTGTGACTGTTTTTTAAACCTGATTGTTTTCCCTCTCTGCTTGTCGCAGCCAATGCAGCGTGACATACCACCAGCAACACAAGTTGTTTACTATCTCGAATAGCGAATTTTTGGCTAAATCTCCGAGTCATAATCATGACATTGGTTAATGCAATCCTCTTATTATAATTAAATATTTTCTCATTTCTCAGTGCTCAGAATGCATTACATATTGACATATGCTGACTTATTGCTCTGACGGACCCCCGGTCTCTAGCCGGTTACTCTACCACTGAGCTATCATGGTAATATGCCGGCATGACATTACATTCTTCAACAGACTCGTATGTTTCCCGGTAAACCACAAGGTGATCTCAAGTTATTTGGAGACGGCACACTCCAATGGTGACTTGTAATGTCGTTAGTAATTTAAGCACGGACTTCATAGTTTAGCCAACTCTATGATCAATTAGTTTAATTTGATTTTTTTTTTCACACAAGCCGTGTGTAGGATGGGAGTTGGATATGTGATATCCAACAAATGAGATCACCTTGTGGTTTACTGGGAAAACATAAGTCTGTTGAGGAATTTAATGTCTTGCCGGCATGCTGCCACGGTAGCTCAGTGGTAGAGTAGCCGGCCAGATACCGGGAAACCGGGGAAGGATATTGAATTTTTCAGTATGATTCAAACTATCCAACCTGTATTTAGTTCAATAGTTTCAGTTAACATTTATTGTACTTAGGTTACACTTACAATTATGTACAAAATCATGTCCTGATACTTAAACTATGTTATTTATCCTAATGTACATAGGTGTGAGTACCACTTAGGTACTACATCCGCTTTACTCCCTGGCTGTTAGTACTTTGGTTTCTTCTACCATTCCATCCCAATCTCTATTGTTCTTTCTCTCTTTTTTTTCTTATCTACTTTTCTTTTACCTTTTCCAAATACTGGGCTATTTCTTTAATGCATCGCTTTCTCTGGACATTCATCATTTTAATCACTCTCACACTATCCCATTTTTGTTCCAACATATCTTATCTTTGTACATTATGTTAACAGCGAACAACGCTGTTTCCCCGCATAAATTACAACGTTCTAGTTCATTGTCTCTCATCCCTTTTAAAAGTATTCCTACTGTCCTCATCCAAGCTAATTCTTCCTTCTCTTGTTTATTACATTTAGGGCCCTTAAATTATACGGTAACCCGTGTCGCGCCCTTTCTCCACTGAGTAAAATACCCGATATAGTGGTACCGGCACAGGCGCACTAATATACATATATTAATATAAATTATGAAAATGTTGACCTCTGCTCACATACGGGTATCGCAATTTGCGGAAATATCTCTCTCACTCGTCTAAGCTAAGCAACAGGAATCCTTGTGATTTCTTGGATGATGTTATCATAAATTTCTGTAGATTACACAGGGATTTCTGCTGCTGAGCTTAGGTGAATGAGTGAGAACACCTTTAACTTGTCATACTGCCTGTTTGCGAGCAGATAGTCAATATTTTTAGCATTTATTTAAGGTAAAGACTGCAATGCGCCTCTGCCGATTCCACTTTCCCGGCGACTCTCGGATCTCTCGCGCAGTGGAGAGAGGCCGCAAGAGGGGTTGTTACCTTATAGTTTAGCGTCCCTATATATCTTTTGACCATTCTTTCCGTATTTTTCTGTATAAACAAAGCAACTTTTCATTTAATTTCACTTAACAGAAGATTCATATTGAATGTATTGCTAATGAAAATGTGTGATGATTTTAGCGCACTTTTAATTTTGGCAATACAATTCATTGAGCTGCAGATATTACACAAATAACATTCTAAAAATCACAGAGGAAGGCAAAAACAAACTGAATAACAGATGACGACAAAAAAAAAATTACAGCCTCGGTAGAGAAAACTTAAAGTTCAGCTTCCCTGCAGACGATGTTCGTTTACAGTTTTGGCGGACTGTAATGCTTTTATCTTCTATTTCCGTTTGCCCTTCAACTCTACGGCCAGTGTTATGTCAAACACAAAGTGAGGAAAAATCGAACGGTATCTTGTTTATCTCTTAAAAAATTTAGAAATGACCTTTTACAGCTCTCACACGCTGGGAAGTGTGAAATGCAATATTGAGAAGCATCAAGAGGTAATTGCTCTATGCCCGAGATTCATTTATTCAACTCGGAGCAGAATTGGTTGTATGTTACCTCATCGGTGAATGGCACTAACTTACATTCCTGCTGCATTGATGTAAATCTAATGAGTAACTGCCATTCAAGCATCAGCACATCAATTTGGTTACTGCTTTTTTCTTTCTCTGCACGTACTGTGTACATAGAGTATAGAGAATGTACTGTAGTACACGCAAACCTCGATACCGATATTTCACAGGCAAATTAAGTTTCGAGACCCCTAAATAAAAAAAAATTAGAAAAATGTCCGTGGGTGTGACTGTCTGTCTATGGGCAGCATAGCACAAAAACGAAAGTCCGTTAACTACCGAACATAGTATTTAAGCTCGGTATCTTCCAAGAATGCGACACGAAGCTGTTCAAGAAAATGCCCCCACCCTCAACTACCTTTTACATGGATTTTTTTTTAAATTTAATTTTCTCAAAAATGGTTGTAACGATTTTAATTAAAATATCGTATATTAAAGATTATATACATGACAAAATCTATATCTTAAATATTCTGGTAATAGCCTCTGAAGACCTCTTTATTCTGAATGGAATTTCAAGCACATAGCAACCAATTTTTAGGAGATTTGCCAATGGTTTTACCTTATTGTTCCTTCTTCTTTCAAGGAAACAAATAATAAGACAATTTCTGCTAATTTTATCTAGATTAGCATCAAGTAGATAATAAGCATTTTAATAATAATTTGTTACAGAGATGTACAGAAAGTCATGTGAATTAAACACCTGAGATTTTTTATTTTCCATACCTGTAGTATTACTCATAGAAGTGTTGTAATCCACTCAAAAATTCAGTTCCGAAATTCCACGGAAA
Organism: Hymenopus coronatus; assembly: GCA_030762935.1. NCBI lineage: Eukaryota > Metazoa > Arthropoda > Insecta > Mantodea > Hymenopodidae > Hymenopus > Hymenopus coronatus. The sequence goes on along the minus strand of CM060897.1, from coordinate 121,164,254 downwards.
ATACACCTGTTAGGCTGCTTAATTTTAGAAAAAAGAAAAGAAAAAGGATATCTGCATATGTGTGTACAAACAGTGTTACTAAGGAACGGAAAATGGGTTAAATACTAAACTTGACATATAATTCCACCATTTTACACGAAAATTCCCCACCCCAAACTACACTTCATGGAAAGTGTTTCCTTATATTTTTATATTTTCAAGAATGGATAAGGATTTTGATTAAATAATCATGCACTCAAGATGATATTATATATATGTATTATAGGATTGATAGCCCATGAAATCCATTCATTTGTAACGACTTTTACATAATTCATAAACTATAAGAAATGACAGAAATCTTATTATTCTTTGGTCAGAGACTTTTGAGGCAGTCCAAAGGGCAAATATAGGAAACAGTTGTTCTTGTCTAGGTCTGGTATGTGTGATGGCTCTTTGTATTTGTCGCCGGTGTAGCTAAGTGAGGTCCTTGTAGTGTCGGAAAAGTCACACACGGGCGGGCGCGCGCGATTTTCTCTACTTATTTTTGTAACAAATTATTCTTAAAAAGTTTATTCTCCTATCTACTTTATACTATTGGAGATCAACATTAGCAGAAAATGTGGTCTTATTAGTAGATTTCTTGCAAGTAGAAGGGAAATAAGGGAACACATAGGACAAAGCATAGTCAAATATTTCAAAGGCTGGTGCTATGTGATTCAAATGCGGACCTCTCTGATGGCCGGAGAAAACAATGAAAGATTACCTTTTAAGAATAGCTGAAGTATTTTAGAATTGAAACCAATGACAATCAATATCTTCAAAATGGTTAACTCCACAAACAAATTGTATATGACATAAATTGTGTATTTTATCGAGATACATATTTTTGTGTAGTATATTTGTGTCTGTCTCTTACTATTTACTACTTATAGACAGGTCATCTAGACTAAAAAGTGTCATTCCCAGAAAAAATAAAAATATAACCACTTTTGAGAAAATAAAAAAATTCAAAACCTTTTCCATGTAAAAGATAGTTTTAGTGAGGACTTTCCTGAAAATCCTTGTGTCACATCCTTGGAGGGTACTGAATTCATGCCAAATACCATAATAACTATTTCCAAGATATTCCTTATTTTGGTGCAAATTTTTGCATTTTTATACTTTTCCCAAATGGGAATTGGTTTTTGCTTTTCTTTCTGTTGGTCAAACAAAGAGAATGAAATTTCAAGTTTATCACATAGTCGCTTTTAAAGGATTTGACAATTGCTTTATCCTAGTGTATTTCTTTATTTCTCATGTGCCTGCAAGGAAATAAGTAATAAGTCTGTTTCTGTTAGTGGTTATCTTTATTAGAATGGGATGGATAGAAGAATACATATTGTAAGAATAACTTTTAAATATTAGGCACATAAAGGCATGTAAATCGAACACATCAGATTTTATTGAATAAAGAATAAAATTAATATAAGTCCCACCAGGATACACTTTCTCTACATGTTAGACATTTACATGTGTGTCCGGAAAAACTACTAATGAGATATGTTCTAGTAGGATAGTGTTAAGTCAGCAATAATACGTACAATATTGAAAACTGACCATCATAGTCAATTTATGTAACGACGCATTTTCAGTCTCCTTACCCCGTACTTAGTACGTAGAACAGATACTGCATTTTACCCAAAAATTCGATACCAAGATTTCACTGGAAATGCACTTCTCGCGTCTACCGAATCCTAAAATGGTATTTTTATTTTCTCTACACGTACTATGTACATAGTGTATAGAGAAGGTACTGTATTCCACCCAAACTTCGATACCGAGATTCACCGGAAATACATGTTTTGGGTCCTCCTGAATAAAAAAAAACATTTTTGGAAAAAAGTCCATGTGTGTGTGTCTGTTGACAGCATAACTCAAAAACGAAAAGATCGTTAAATACCAAACTTGGTATTTAAGTTTGGTGTCTTCCAAGGATGCGACACGAAGATTTTCAGGAAAATCCCCCACCCCAATCTACCATTTACATGGAACTTTTTGCGAACATTTTTAATTTCTCAAAAATGGTGTAACGATTTAGATTAAAATCTCTTATATTTAAGATATTTACATGCCAAATAAAATATATATATCTTGAATTTTCTGGGAATAACATCTGAAGACTACTTTATTCTCGATTATCTTTATTGAATTTTGCATAACTGGTAAACCGTAAGAAATAGACAAAAGCTTACTGAACAAAAAATGTATATCACGATAAAACACACAATTTATGTCATACACTTTTTTTTGTAGAACTGATCTTTTTAGACATTCCTTGTTATTGGTCTCAGCTTTAAAAAACTTATACTTTTCTTATGCAGGAATTTGTCAACTCCTGACGATACAAATAAAGCAACTGCAACAACCAGCTTTTGACCATCACTTTAACCAATATTACTCGCTTATTTCGCTTCTACTTACAAGGAAGCAACTAATAAGGTTATTTGTGTTAATTTTTTCTTAATTAGCATGAAGTAAACAGAAGCATAAGCTTTTTAACAATAATTTGTTGTAGAGATGTAGAAAAAGTCAAGTGAATGGAACACATCAGATTTTCAGAAAAAGGTCTGCGTGCGCGGACATATGTGTGTGTGTGTGTGTGTGAGAGGGAGAGAGAGAGAGAGAGAGAGAGAGAGAGAGAGAGAGAAGGAGGGAGAGAACAAATTAAAAACGAAAAGTTGTTGAAATACCAAACCTGATATGTAAGTTCAACATCTTCTAAAGGATGTAACACGAAGAATTCCCTCCCCTCCCCCTCCCTTCGATTTCAAGCTACCCTTTACATGTGAAACTTTAAAAAAAACATTGCTATTTTTTCTAAACTGCTTCTATAGATTTTGATTTAATGCATTAATTTTAAAGATATTTAGTGGCAAATAAAATGTGCATCTTGGATTTTCTAGTAATAGCCTGAGCGCCTGTTTATTGAGTGTCTTTTGAATAGCTGGTAGACTGTAAGAGAGAGACAAACTGCTACTACAAAACATGTAGAGCTCGTTAAAACACCAATTTATGCTCTATGCAATTTTTTGTGGAGTTAATCATTTCTGAGATATTCCTTGTTATTGGATTCAATTTTAAAATACTTAAACTTTTCTCATACGCGAGTTTGTCAACTGCTGGCCGTGTAAAGCAAACGAATTTCAATCACACAGCAAACGGCTGTTAAAATATTTCACTGTCTCTTTAGTCTAGCCTTCCCTTCAACTTACAAGGTTCTAAGCAATAAGCCCGTTTCTGCTAATGTTTTTCTCTATTGGATTAATTGGTAGGAGAATAAGCTGTTTATAAATAATTTGTTATGGAGATGTATTGATGATGTCCTATTATATGAAGACAAGTTCTAATATATTATTTTCTTTATGGGTCACTAACAAGCCATAAAGTGTTGGATTTAATTTGTTTTATTTTTTTTTATTTTTAGGCCTTTTTGTTTTAAAATTGCTTCATCAATCTTTTTGTTTATTTTAGCGGCTTATTACTTTCTCTATACGAGCTATGTACATAGTGTATAGAGAAGGTATTGTATTGTACCCAAAAATTCGATACTGAAATTTCACCGGAAATATATGTTTTGAGACTCCCTGAATACAAAAAAAGCATTTTTAGAAAAAAAGTCCGTGTGTGTGTCTGTGGGCAGCATAGCGCAAAAACGAAAATACTGTTAAAGACCAAACTTGGTATTTGAGTTTGGTATCTTCCAAGGATGCGACACGAAGATCTTCAAGAAAATCCCCCCGCTCCAAACTACCCTTTACATGGAAAACATTACGAAAATTTTGATTTTCTTAAAAATGACTAACGATTTTGATTAAAATATCGTATATTAAAAATATTTACCTGACAAATAAAATGTATGTCTTGAATTTTCTGGGAATATCCTCTGAAGACTACTTTATTCTGGATGAATTTTACGGAATTGTGCGTAGCTGCTAAATAGTAAGAGATGGACAAAAACTTACCGCACAGAAAATGTAGCTTGCGATAAAATACACAATTTATGCCCTATACATTTTTTCGTGAAGTTGATCATTTTTAAGATATTCTTGTTTTTTCGTTTCTACTTTGAAAAACATACCTTTCTCATACAGGAATTTGTTAACTCCTGTCCATACAACCAAGGGAACTTAAGTTACATAGCAACCAGCTTTTGGCTATCATTCTAACCTATGGTACTCCCTCATTTCGCTTCTACTTACAAGGAAGCAAATAATAAGACTATTTCTGCTAATGTTTCTCGATTAGCATGAAGCAAATAGAAGCATAAGATGTTTAACTACAATTTGTTGCAGTCGTGTGAATGGAACACATCAGATTTTTTTTACTTTCTCTATATGTACTATGTACATAGTATATAGAGAAGATATTGCACTCCACCCAAAAATTTGATACCGAGATTTCACCGGAAATATATGTTTTAGGATCACCTGTATCCAAAACAAGCATTTTCCGAAAAAGGTTTGTGTGTGTGTGTGTGTGTGTGTGTGTGCGCGCGCGCGCGTCCGTGTGTCTGTGAACAGGATAAATCAAAAACGAAAAGTCGATAAAATACCAAAGTTGGTATTTAAATTTAGTATCTTCCAGGGATGCGACACGAAGATTTTGAGAAAAATCCTCCACCCCAAACTACCCTTTACATGGAACTTTTTTCAAAAGCTCTAACGATTTTGATTAAAATTTCGTATATTAAAGATATTTACCTGACAAATAAAATGCATATTATGAATTTTCAGGGAATAGCCTCTGAAGTCTACTTTATTCGGGAGGAATTTTACTGAATTTCGCATAACTGCTAAACCGTAAGAGATGGACAGAAACTTACACCACAAAAAATATAGAGCACTTCAAAACACACAAGTTATCTTATATACATTTTTTTCGTGGAGTTGATCGATTTTTAGATACTTATTTGTTTTTGGTTTCAGTTTTAAAACATACTTTTTCTCATACAGGAATTTGTCAACTCCTGTCCATATAAACAGAGGAACTTCAGTCACATAGCAACCAACTTTTGACTATCACTTTAACCAATAGTACTCCCTTATTTCGCTTCTACTTACAAGGAAGCAAGTAATAAGGCTATTTCTGCTACCTTTTTTCGATTAGCAGGAGGTCAATAGAAGCACAGGCTTTTTAACAATTTGTTGTAGAGATATAGAGAAAGTCATGTGAATGGAACATATTAGATTTTTTCAATTTTAAATGCTTTTGGCTATCTTTTTCCTGTCTAACGGAGAATAGTTGCAATTCAATAATAGGCACTGGCTTCTACATTTCACAATTGAGAGAACTGTTTCCATTGCATTTATCTTGTTAGTAGTAGCAGAGGGGCGACTTCCTGAAATTTACACATGTCCCGTTGAATTGCTGAAACTTCTTTAAATATCCCGTTGTTTTTTACCAGCATCGTGACAATGACCTCGACCAGAGAGTAGGAGTACAAATCAAGTTTTATCACGCCATGTTGGCGCAACTTTCAGTTCGCGAGTTAGCTGCTATGCGCACTTAGGAGGGATCAGGTACATAGGTGGCAGTGTAGGACAAAATCACGACTTGTAGCGAATTTAGTCCAGAGAGTAGGAGTACAAATCAAGTTTTATCACGCCATGTTGGCGCAACTTTCAGTTCGCGAGTTAGCTGCTATGCGCACTTAGTGACGAGGGATCAGGTACATAGGTGGCAGTGTAGGACAAAATCACGACTTGTAGCGAATTTAGTCCAGAGAGTAGGAGTACAAATCAAGTTTTATCACGCCATGTTGGCGCAACTTTCAGTTCGCGAGTTAGCTGCTATGCGCACTTAGGAGGGATCAGGTACATAGGTGGCAGTGTAGGACAAAATCACGACTTGCAGCGAATTTAGTCCAGAGAATTTTTCTTTCAAGGTATGGTGTTCTTTTTCGTGCAAATGAATATTACACGGACCAATGTATTTATCTTCCTCCCGAAGGAAACATGCTAAGTATTTCTACATTCGAAAAAAATCCATTACTTTTGTAACGGTCATACCTACTCTTCCTTTATCTCTGATTATTTCTAGTTTCTCTATACATACTATGTACATAGTGTATAGAGGAGGTATTGTATTGCACCTAAAAATTCGATACCGAAACTTCACCGGAAATATATGTTTTGAGACCCCCTGAATCCAAAAAAAAGCATTTTTAGAAAAATGCAAGTGTGTGAGTGTGTAGCTCGAAAATGAAAAGACCACTAAAAACCAAACTTGGTATTTAAGTTTAGTGTCTTCCAAGGATGCGAGACGAAGACAATTTATGCCACATACATTTTTTGTGTGTGGAGTTTTCCGTTTTCCTTGTTATTGATTTCAGTTTTAAAATACTTAAACTTTTCTATACGGGAACTTATCAGCGCTTGGCCTGGCAAAGAAACGGATTTCAATCCCACAGCAACCCCATTTTAAAACATTGGCTGTCGCTTTAGCCTAGTGAATTCCCTTATTTTCCTCCTACTTATAAGAAACTAAGTAATAAGGCCGTTTCTGCTAATGATTTAGCATTAAATAGAATAATAAGCTAATTAACAATCATTTGTTACAGAGAAGTAGAGAAAGTCATGTGAATGGAGCACATCAGATTTTATTACTAATTATGTTTTTAATATATTTTTCATATTTGCTTCGGCCAGTTGGGTTCTTCGGTCAAGCAAGTATCTCTTAAGGTATGTATGACTAAAATTTCCGAAAAATCACAAAAAATCGAATTCTTCATTTTAATTTCATAAAATCATTTAAAAATTCCTAGATAAAAAAAGGGTATAATTGGATACCAGGTGTTAATTATAAATGCAAAAAGTAATCACAGCAAAACATTAGACGTCATACTGTAGTGAACTCGGCAAGAAACACTTCAGTTCAACAAGATCTCGTTCGCATCAGCAAAGTAAAATAAGGAAGTTGTGCAGAAAATAAGCAGCAATGCAATATTAAAAGAACAGAAAAGACAGTAGCAGAGTATAAGAAAAGGAAATCTCAGGTTCCAACCCTCCAATCTGGTGGATTTTAATGAGAGCATGCACTCAAATCTTTCCTTGTTTTCTCAGTATTGTTATTTTCAGCACTTATCTTGGTGTAAAGTGCTCCCTGAGAAGCAGTTTTTCTATTACATAAATAAAACTTGCTCTACATGTTGACAGAAGTACAATGAATAAGAATTACTCTATATTTTACTGTGATATGTATTTAAGCATAGTTTCAATTTTCAAACATAAAAATTTATTTTCATGACAAAAAACCACATTCATAACTTTAAACATTTTGGAGCTTAAACCAAAGAAACCTAGGGCGATTTTAAAAGTAGGCGTATTGTAAATCTAAGGTTAAAATATTACCCCAAATTTTATTTATTTATATTTATTTTTTGTGCAAGGAACTTTTTAGTTAAACAAATTTGACCATAATATCCAAATCAGTGGAGTAAAATTGTTGAAATTTGCACTGTAGCTTACTTGCATTATATTACATGTGTGGTATAAATTTAAAAAAGTTAGCATTTAATTTGAAATTTCAATTTTCAATCATACATGTCCTTAAGGTGTATGGTGTACTAAGGGAAAAATAAAAATAGGAAGTCTAAGTAAGTTATAAGAAAATTGTAAGAGTGTATTTGCAGTATTATGGTTAATTAAGAATTATGCCGTATCAAATCATAAGAATTCATTCAGATGTATAAATAAATAAACCGTGTCACAGGAATTTAGATAATTGTCCGCTATTGAAAGGAAAAGATCGGAAAGTGTTGCCATCATACGTATGCGATGCGCTTTCTGTGATTATTGTCCGCGGGGATGCTGGGAAATGAGAGAAAAAGAGGGAGATAATAACAAAAAAGGCTGAACAGAGAAGCAAAATTCAGAAATGGAATTACGCAGACAAATGAAACGCCTAGGCAGACATGGAGATTACATTTCGATGCAAAGAGTGGTGGACAAAGACAACGAAACAAATAGATATTACATCAAACAACGGCAACGACTTTAATGCACTATGTTCAACATTTAAAACAGAAAAAAGTGTAAGAAATAAAAGGGGAAAACAGACTCACCATGTTTCATGTTGTGCAGTAAAATAAAACATCCGTTACTTTAAGCTTTACAGGTCCTTGTTTCTCTAATGGAAATGGTCCTTGTTTCAACAGACGCTTAGGTATTATAAAACTATCTCAATGGCCTTGCGTGTCCTTGGTACATGTTTGAAAACAGTAATTTATTTTCTTTACGGCGTATAGTTTTACGGTTTAATAATGCGTTATAGTCTCATGTCTTTCTCTACCCACTGCCGTATAGTTGGATATCTGCTCAGCATTATGCTGTTAACTCTATGGAATAACAGTCCGCAAGGGAACAAAACCTACGGCCCGATCGCTCGAAGACGTCATGAATGGGGTGCAGTGGGGATGGGGAATGAGATCAGCGCCTCGAGTCCTTTCCGGCTGGTTAATGCGGTCTTCTGGGTCAAGTAGCTCCTCAATTGCCCCCCCCCCGCCAGGGACCTCACGAGGCTGAGTGCGCCCTGGAACATGCCTCCCAGAGGAGGAAAATTCCCCACAACGGTACTGGGAATCAAACCTAGGACTCCCGCTTGGCAAGCAGCCGCGCTGTCATCACGAATTATAGTACTGTTACGATTAATTTCCTGCTTTAGGTTCATCGATATATACGTTTGCAGAAATCATTTAATTAACATTTCGATTAGTCACAAAGGGATACAGCAGTGTAAAACTCAAGTGTTTCAAACAAATCCCTCTATGATAGTCATATTCTTGTATTATTACATTGTGTGAAACAACTACGGAGTGACAGCACTTTAAAAAATCTAATAGGTATGTTTCAATCACATGACTTTCTCCGATAAACTATTGCTATGAAAGATTATCCTTTTTTCTACATGGTGGTAATCCAAATAAACATTATCAGAAACAATTGTATTGGTTACTTATAAGTACTTATAACTAATATATAATTTTTATAAAGTTACCGTTTCAGAGATATTCCTTATTATTGGATTTGATTTTAAATTATTTAAACATTTCTCAAACCAGAAATTATCTTTCCTTTTATATCTATTTTGTTTTACTCCTGACCTTGGAAAGATGGCCGAATTTCAATCTCAAACGCATAAAGACAGCTTTTAAAAGATTTGACTATCGGCTTAACCTAATGTACTCCCTTATCTACTATTTACAAGGAACCAAGTAATATGATCAATTTTCTTAGTGTTTATCTCGATTAGCATGACGTAGATAAAAGAATACTTTTTTGCAGAACAGATACATAAAGTTATGTGAATGGAACATATCAGATCTTTTTGCTCTCGACTGTACATTGGATTTTATTCCGGGACTCCTTAATGAGAGACATGAACCGGCTAAGCCAACTCCGTTTATAACATGTTCTCGTTGATTAATTATAAAACAAGCCTCTCTTACCGCTTATTTGAGGAGCATAGACACAATTCGGACAGTGATCGATAGGAAGGGTTAGGAGCACAAAAAAGGATGTGCTGGTGGGTGGTCATCGACAGCCCAGGATCCGCACGAACGCGTTGTCCAGATAAAGGCCGTGTTCCCTGACGTAATTTCACCATCGTGTATGCACCCTTCGTTCCTTTCCCACCTTAAAATGTATCAATGGTTTTCTGTTTTGCTCGCCGAACAAAACCTCGTCTGGGCAAAAGATCCGAGAGTTCCTTGAGGTCAGCAACAGAATAAGATAAAGCTTCCTCACTCACTTTCTTACTCAGAGAAAGGACAAATCAAACTCAAAATACCGGGATTTCTGTATTCATATATTGTATTTGTCCCGCTGAATTTAATATTACACTTGGGAACAGGAAATATAACCCATTTAAAGGGAAAATCAAATGAAAGTTCTAAATAATATATATTTTACAGTTAACGCTGAATGTTACATATTATCTCTACTCTTTTCCCCGTTAAGTTACTTGTTTTCATTTAGACAAGAATTTCACTCTCCTACAGGAAACAAAGTCAAAGTCTAACAATAGATATAGTCCAACAATTCTTTAGGAACAAGTGCATGACAATAACGTGAATTCGACTCCTTTCATTCCTTATCCAGCATAAAGTTAAACCCAACAGGTTTCAATAATGCTAATACTTCAAAACTATAAGTATGGAAGGTTTCCTCTAAGTATTAGGTAGACGAGGGTGGATCGAAAAGTAACGCACATTTTTTTTTGCCTTGGTATTGCAGCTCGTATGTTGCAATTTTACACAGATTTAGTTTGAAGTTTTCACTAGAGAGGATATTTTTCTTTCATGTGCACCTCTAGCGAGAGAAGCATGAACTATGCAACAAAAATGGCGCGCATGCTACTGTCGTGCACGTGTGAAGAGCAGAGCCGTGTGGTTCGATATTTGTGGGGCACAGGGACATGCGTGACGTGTATGGGGATGATTGTATGGATCGCAGCAATGTCTCCAGGTGGTTTACATTCTACCAAGGGGGCCGTGTGAATCATAGTGATTCAGCACGCTTCGAGAGGTCGGTAACAGCTACAACTCCGCAGAATGTAAGAAGCATTGATGCGGCAATTTTGAATGACCGGCAAGTGCAACTGCGAGCCTTATAGTAGCGTTCAACATTTCTTGTAGTAGGTATAGTGTACGTTATTATTCATGAAACTTGAAATTTCGTAAAGTTAGTGCTCGCTGAGTGTTTAAGATCGTGACAGACAACCACAAGGGTTAGCAAATGTTGACAAGCTTGGGTCATTTAACGCAGTATACCACAGAAGGCCTGAAAGGAATCGTCACTGCCCGACCGAAACAGAGCAGGAAAGTATGGAGTGGAGGTTCCTCAGTAAAGAAAACATTCAAAGTGACTCAATCTGCTAGGAAAGTGCTTGTGACAGTGTTCTGGTGTTTTATTGGTGGATTATGCTGAACACTGGACTACTGTGAATGCTGCAACCTACAGTAAAACTTTGGTGAAGTTGCGTCGTGCCCTTCGTGCCAAACGCCACAACATTAGTGCTATGTCAAACTTCATGACAATGCTCGCGCCCATATCGCTGCTTGTTCGTTAGAAAATCTCCAATTTGGTTGGGAGGTGCCCCAGCATCCACCATATAGACCGGACCTTACACTGTCGAAATTTCATCTGTTTGGTCCCATGAAGAAATTGCTGGCCGGTCAACGCTTTGCGACAGATGCGGAAGTGAGATCAGCAACCCGCAGATAAGTAGTTATACTCCGGGGAAACGGACTTCTACGAGCAGAGCATATTGAAACCGGTATCACAATGGGACAAATGTGTTGACAAAGTTGGTGACTATGTCGAAAAATCTGATGTATTACACTCGCATGCCTTTCTCTGGCTGCGCTGCAAAAAATAAATCAAATAAAAAAAAAGTCTTACCGAAGGTTATTCTGCTTTCTACGCAATGCTAATCGAGATAAACATTAGCAAATGTTCTTATAACACAGTCCCTTATGGGTAGAAGAGGGAATGTATTAGACCTACGTGGTAGTTAAATGTTTTAAAAGCTGTCGTTTTGCGACTGTTATTGTAAATGGCTCTTTACTTGGCCAGGGGTAGAACAAAAGAAAAACGTACACTTCCTGTCTGAGAAAAGTATACGTAATTTAAAACTGAAACCAATAACAAGGAATATCTCGGAGACGGTTATCTCCACAACAAAAACGTAAAGGACATAAATTTGGCAAAATTCATTTTGAGTAATTTCCAGAAAATTCAATATATACATTTTATTTGGGACGTAAATATCTTTAGCATATGTGATTTTAATCAAAATCGCTGAAGCCATTTTTGAGAAAAACAAAATTTCCATGTAAAGGGTAGTTTGTGGTGGGGGAATTATCTTTAAAATCTTCGTGCATCTTTGGAAGATACTAATCCTAAATACCAAGTTCGGAATTTAACGATCTTTTCGTTTTTGAGCTATGCTGTCCACAGACACACACACACATACAGACACGGACATTTTTCTAAAAATGCTCTTTTCGGACTCAGGGGATCCCAAAGCATATATTTCCGGTGAAATCTCTCAATATTGAATTTTTGGTTGGAATACAATACCTTTTCCATCCACTATGCACATTGTACATGTGAGCTAGAGAAAGTAAAAATAGGTAAAAGCTGAAGTTCATTTGTTTTTTTTTTAACTAATAAACTTTTATGTAAAAAGATTATTGTGCGTTACTTTTCTATCTGCCCTCATACTTCGATACCACCGAATATCACTATTTCACAACAACAATAACTATAATAATAAATTCTATATTAATCAAGATTCTATTTTCTTGGCACACAGACAGATAGCATGACTAGTTTTAACGTTTTGAAGTTGGAACGGCCAAGTTGGCCAGTGCTACTACCACTTATATCCAAAAACTTTTGAAGCAAAGTAATTATTCAAATTAGAAAATATATTGAGGTAATACGTATTCACATAACCACAATATATCGATGATAGCATCATTTCGGTGTCTACATTAGGAGAAATGTTTGTAGCTGTTGTATACTTCAGCGCTCACTTCTAGCCATCCCTGTCTCAACAAGAAAAGGCAATAACAATGTTACACATATTTACTCAATTACAGTATTTAGAATAGAGCTCCTTAAAAATGTTGATCAGGAACCTTTCCTTTTCACACTGAGTGAATATTCTACATAGTTTTATATCATTTAGCTATTTCTTTTATTTTGATTATATTGGTTTATTAATTCCCTTTTATATAACCTATCCGTTTCCCCTATTCTACATGTGTTATTATTTGCTTTATCTTCTCTTTATTAGTTGGGGATTTTAATTTTTTTTCCTCTTTTAATTTTCTCCCTTCATGTAGGAGTAATTTATCATCCACTGCCAATGGATTCATAAAAACTACATATAGTATGATACAAAAAACTTTGCGAAAAATAAATAAACCTGATATACTCCATTTATATGACTTTCTATAACCACTTTACAAATAGTTATCTTTACAAAAGCCTATTGTTCTACACCATGCTAATCGAGATAGAAATTAGCAGAAAGACTCTTTTATTACTTGTTTCCGTGTAGATAAAATCAAAATAAGGGTATATACTACGCTCAAGTGATAACATAGTATTTGTGTTATATTTACTGACTAGGATGAAAAAGGAAACCCTATGACGACTTCCCATGTTTGCAATATTTAAGCCTAAAACAAGGAATGTCTGGAGATTTCTTTTGAAGGGACAGATAGGAAACCAGTTACTTGTACCCAGGACGGTTACGTGTGTATCCTGTTTGTAAGTTTATCAGTTACAGAAAAGTCAACCCAAATGACGAGCTTCACAAGCTATTCTTAGGACAATCAAGACATATTTGACCTTTCGTATAAATATACTTAATAGATAGTATTTTAATCAAAATTAATAGAGATAGAGCTTTTGCAAAAAAAAAAAAAAAAAAAAAAAAAAAAAAAAAAAAAAAAAAAAAAAAAAAAAAGCCATGAAAAGGATAGTTTGAAGCGAGGAAATGCTTCTTGAATATCATGGTATATCATTTTTTGAAGATGTTACACCTAGCCACGTTTGCTGTTTATCCGAAGTTTCGTTTTTAGTTTCTCTACTTAGTGTATAGTACATAGGTAGAGAAGGGATTGCACTCAATCAAAAATTCTATACCGAGATTTTAACAGAAATACGTGTTTTAAGCTCCTCTGATCCAAAAATGTCAACGTGTGTTTGTGTGTGTGTGTGCGCGCGCGCGCGTGCGTGAACACAATAACTTGAAAATGAAAAGTCGGTAAAATACCAAACTTGGTATTAAGTTTAATATTTTCCAAGATTACCCTTACATGAAAAGAAAATCAAAAATATTGATTTTCTCAAAAATAGCTCTAAAAGTCTTGATGAAAATTGTATATTAAAGACATTTACATTACAAATACAATGTATCACTTGAATATTCTGGGTGTGGCCTCTGAAGACCTCTTCATTCTGGATGCCTTTTTCATAACTGGTAAACCGTGAGAGACAGACAAAAGCTTACTACACAAGAAAATGTAGATCTCGTTAAAACGCACAGTTTATTTTCGTTGAGTTGATCATTTCCAAGATATTCTTTGTTATTGGTTTCAGTTTTAAAATACTTAATGATTTTCTTTCACACGGGAATTTTTAAACTCCCGGATTTAAATCACATTTCAACCAGCTTTTAAAATATTTGACTAATGCTTTAGCCTTGCATTTCTTTTCTCTTCTACTTACAAGGAAGCGAGTAATAAGACCATTTTTGCAAACGTTTATCTCGATTAGTATGGAATATATGGAAGAATAAACTTTCCTACAAAACATTGTTACAAGGATGTCGAGAAAGTCATGTGAATGGATTACATTAACATTTTGGATTATAATGTTCTCAGACATTTACGTACCTTTTTCTAAAAATGTTTCTTTTACCTCAACAACTTTATTTTCGGTGAAATCTCGGTATTGAATTTTTGGATGGAATGCAGTACTTCTACTTACTTCATGCAGTAAAGTCATGAATATGGATCTGACTTTTGAAACTTTTTATGAGCAAAACGTGATTAAGAGAAAAGAAACATAAAATTCTGCCGACTCTCGAAGTGTTGTACACCTTTACATAAAACAAAAATATAAGTTAAATTGGAGTGTGAAAATCTAGATTTGTGTAATGTAACTTCAATCAAAGAGCTTCAAAAAGCTGAAGCACAAGCAGTTAATTTGATTTAATCTCTTTAATGGTTCAAAAGTGAAGCGTAGCAAATAGAACTTTAGCCCGTTTAGAACTTCCATTTGCTTATGTAATTGGCAGCAAAGTTTTAAGGAGTTTTAATTTGAAGTAATAACGTGAGAGAGCCGAGAGTGAAAGTTTGGCCGGTCTGCACCGCGCTCCAGGAAATGTCATGTTTATACAGGGGGTGTGTTTGCACTGATAAGGACAATGGCATAGCCAGCGCGTCAGAGGAAGCGACAAACGTATCTATCTGTAGCTGCCAGTGTTTGAGGAGCAAACCGTATCAGATATTCGTTTATTCTGGCGGCGTGGATCTGAGTCGCCTAATTGCACCGTCGCGTCGCAACGAAGCCCAGTTAGACAGATGGCAGTGGCGATATTTGATTTCTTCCTAGTCGTATACAGAGCAAATTATATTTACTTATTTAATATGCAAATATATGGATCACAGAACAGTAGAAGGGCAGTAAATATCAAGATCAGTCAGGGCTTTCAGTGGTTTTGGGCGTTCAGCAATGCGTGCGTTCGTGTCTATTGACAGGAAAATGTTCCTAAACATACATACAGAATGAAATAAATTGCTGCCAGAAATAAATACAATACCTCATAAGTAATGTTATGTAGTGGTTACCATACTTAGCCTCTTAACACAAAACATTGCAGATTCAAGCTTGGTGGAGAGCACGAGTTTTTTTGGAACGCATAAATTCTCATCATGGCTTCCTTCTGAAAGGAGATAAAGCCGATAGTCCCGTGTAATATTTATTCGCACGTAAAAGAACCCTATACCTTGAAAGAAGAAAGTTCCTGAGCAAAATTCCGACATTTTGCGTCCAAAGTCGTAATTTTGTCATCGACGAGCTGATTCTATGGTGCACAGCGCCGAACTCATGAACCATAAATTAAAATCTGATCAACCAAACATCGTAACAATTAAATTTAACATTTAGATATGTAGATTAAATAAAAATGTAAAAAGCAAGAATTACATTTTAACATCTTTAATCCACTTAGGGGTCACCACCACCACCACCACCACCACCACCACCACCACCACCACCACCACCACTCAAACAACGCCGGTTTATAAACAAAACTTTATTTCAAATGGGTTGTTACAGGAAATTATTTTATTCTTCAAAGAAAAGACCTGTAGACTCTACAGTTCTAAGCCACATTTTAGCAACTTTGCTATCCCGTAACGGTACCAATTTTTAATTTTTGATGCGAAAAATGCGTTGATACTA
This sequence comes from Hymenopus coronatus, assembly GCA_030762935.1. Lineage (NCBI taxonomy): Eukaryota > Metazoa > Arthropoda > Insecta > Mantodea > Hymenopodidae > Hymenopus > Hymenopus coronatus. The sequence goes on along the minus strand of CM060897.1, from coordinate 121,148,250 downwards.
TTTGAAGTGCTTACATTTTTCAAAATGCCTTCCTCGTAAAAAATGGACTAGGGATCTAAAGATAGTAATCTGATAGTACAAGATCAGGGCTATATGGTGGATGTGGTAGCAGTTCGATTCCTTCCAATTCCTCATATTGTCCATTGTTCCTTGAGCTGTAGAAGCCTCATGTTGTCCTACTAGAAAACTCCCGTTTCTATTAACTAATGTCTGGTACCTCTGCCTCAAAACTTGATGAACTCGCTCCGTTTGACTGCACGTCCATTTGGAACAAATTCCTAATGCATCACACCTTCAGAATTCCACCAGATACATATCACTATTTTAGGGCCAAACCGATTTTTTTAACGAAAAAGTTTGCAGACTGACAGGTATTGAGCCACTGTTTCGATGAGTCAAAATTGCGGTAATAATCCCAAGTTTCATCACACGTGACAATTCTCATGATTAACCTATCATCCCAGGAATTAGCAATAAGCTAACGACAGATATCCACTCTGGGTTGAGCTTGAACATGTGTCAATTCGTGTGTACAAATTTATGGCTTCTGAGCGACTTTAGGTGTGGCATGCTTCATATCTTTTGAAGCACCAAGTTATTCTAACAATTTCCGAGTACTTGCTTTTGAAGTTTCTTCCAAATCTCTGTAGGTGTTTCTTAATATTCCATAATTTGGGTCTTCCAGAACATTGTAAATCTTTAATATTTTCGTTTCAATTGTTGGAGCTCTGGAACCATCATTGTGCTACTCGCCCACTAACTGCACCTTCACCTTTGACTTCACATATTCTTCGAGCCGCGGCAGCAGCTTTATACTGTTGTTTCCAGTAGTGCTTCAGAAGGACTCTAACCTCAAATGTTACCAACTGTTGGCTGCCAACATGATAACAATACGGAACAGTAACCATAGTACTCTATATGCAGTATTTACAAAACATATATACGTTCGATATAAACTCAATTGAAACCTATATTACTTATGAGACAACTTAATATTTCTAAGAGAAGTACTCATATTAACTCTTTTGGTTGACTTGAGAGCCGGCTTTATGCATGTGATAACTATCAGATGATGTGCAGCAAGATATCGTACTGCATTTTTATCGCACAGGGGTGACAAAAATATCGTAAGGTGGGGTTAAAAGAACACTAAATGTTGCCAATCTAATTGATGGGGCTGTTGCGAAATGGAACCGGCTGTGCTGTACGCTTGGTATTGTTTGTTTATAAGCGAAACAAAATCTGATGTGCATCATACACATGACCTTCTCTACATATTCTGCAACAAATTTATCTTACAGAAGCTTATTCTTCTATATACCTCAAGCAACAAGATAAACATAAGCAGATATAGTTTTACCATATATTTTCTTATAGGTTGAAAGGTAATAAGGGAATACACAAGGCTAAAGGGATAGTCTAATCTTTTAAAATCTGTTGCCTTTATATAGTAATCAAATTCGGCTCTGTTTGCGTGACCATGAGTAAAACCAAACGGATACAAAAGGAATGCCGCTTCTCGTTTGAAAAAAATATAAGTATTTTAAAATTAAAACCAATAACCAGGAATATCTCTGTAATTGCTAATTTAAAAACAAATGTACCGGACCAAACTTGTGTGTTTTAACAATGTCTACATTTCCTGTATGGTAAGATTTTGTCTTAAGGTTTACCGGTTATGCAAACGGCTTTCAGATTGAAGAGGCTGTTCCAAAAAAAAAAAACAAACAAAAAAACAAAAAAAAAAGTCAAGATATACATTTTATTTGACAGAAACATATTTTAAAATATGGTATTTTAATAAAAACGTTAGTCATTTCTGACAAAATAAAAAAATTGGTAGTTTGTGGTAGGCAGATTTTCTTGAAAATCATCTAGTCGCATCCAGGAAAGATGCTGAACTTAAATAGTAAGCTTGGTATTTAACGCAATTTCAATGTTATTAGCTATGCTGATCAAATACATACGCACACGAATCTTTATAAAAATGCTTTTTTTCGGATTCAGGCGCTTTAAACATATATATTTTTGGTAAAATTTCGAAATTGTATTTTTGGGAGGAATACCTTCTCTACCTACTACGTGCATACTGTCTGATAATCAGTTGTAACGTTATGCTAAAAGTCTGAATAATAATATTAATAATAATTATAATAATAACAATAATAATAATCCTTAGATGATATTAACTTCGCACACATTTCACTTTTCTCCCTTTTTAAGCACATTTTCTGTGTTAATAATTAGAACATTAAAAGTTTATTAATGCATCACTGTTTCTCGCGCGGAAGGAAATCATATAACAACCGGTCAACGACTAAAAACAGTACACAGTAAATTATACAAAGGGAGCTTGCAGCAATTCTGCAACTTTTAATTTGTTTTTCATTATCCATTGTATTTTTTTTTATTTGTTTTCCACTTGATGAGGGCAACCAAACAAATATTAACGTGGATTGCTGATTGTATAAATACGCCAGTGGATAGCAGACACGCATTTGACAGATATGATATACCCAAGTGTAACAACTGCAATATTACCAGAAGGATTAAAGGATTTACACAGAGATATGATTGTAATATAAACTCACCCACTATACTCGTATCTAGGTCAATGATGATTATTAACTCACCTGTAACAAAAGACACGAGATTAATAATGTTGGGATGATTATAGTACCTTAGTTTTGTCTGATGAATGGTCAAAAATGCTGCTACTTTTAATTTAAATTTTAGGTAGAATTTATGTCCCATATCTTACGCTAGAATTAACTTAAGGAGTATATTATATCACAATGGAACACGCAGTAGATGTCCAGATCTAAAGTAACCACTACAAGAGATATCTTTTTTCCAAACGTTGAAAGTCGTCTAATTTTTGTAAAAATATCACATTAGACCTCATATTAACTTAATTTTTGTCAGGAAATGGTACATACAGCTTTTATTTTGAAAGATTTAAGATACAAAACAGAAGAGATATCAAACTGTTGAACATCTTTTATTTCACTGTGCAGTTCTGAAGCATAAAAGAAGAATCTTCGATACTTATTTAAATTGTTTTAATATTAAATTTGACAAACCACTTTATAAAATATTCAGAAAAAATTCAGTCTTAGTACTTTTCAAAAATGTTTATTTTCCATTAATAAAACGTTATATCATTCATTATTTTATAACAATTATTAATCTTGTTTTCTTTCACTATTATGACCTGCATATAGCAGGTAAAATATATGGCTAATTTACTTAATATTATTGTTAATTTATTTGTATATAACTATAACCCTAATGTACCTTTGAGTGAAATAGGATTTTATGTACTTGTATATTCAATATAACAAATGATGATGATAACGGAGATGATGATGATGATGATGATATAATAATAATAATAATAATAATAATAATAATAATAATAATAATAATAATAATAATAATGAATCTGATGTGCTCCATGACCTTTTCTAACTGCTCCACAAAAAGGCTATTGCTACAAAAGATTACTCTTTTATCTATAACAAACATTAACAGATTTATCTTATTGCTTGTTACTTTGTAAGTAGAAGGTGAACAAGGAAATGAACAGGTTAAAGCGATAGCCAAATCTTTTAAAAGCCGTTCGCTATGTGAAACAATTAAATTTTGGTTCTCATTGCTCTCTAGGAGAAAACAAAAGAGCGGCGAACAGAAATTTGAATTTCCGTTTGAGAATCGTTTAGGTTGCTTAAAAATGAAACTCAGAATATCTCGAGAATGTAAGCGACATAAATTGTGTGTTTTAAGAAAATTTACTTTTTTGTATAATAAGTTCTTTTATACCTCTGATGGTTTATCAGTATACAAATGTTAACAGAAATCATCCAAAATTAAGTCTTCAGAGGCATTTCCCCCAAAATTCAAAATATACTTTCGTTTGTCATGAAAATATCTTAAACAGAAATGGCACTAACGATTTGGATTAAAATGCCATATAAGATAATACATCACCTAACAACCAACTTTTAAGAGATTTGACCATCGCATTATTTCTCTTCTACTTTCAAGCAAGCGAGTAATAAGACCAGTGCTGCTAACGTGGCATGAAGCAGAGAGAAGTGAGGACTATTTGTTAGTAATTTAAATGAATAGGTTATATGAGATTGTTTTCCATCTATCCATTTTATTGGGCATAAACCTCAGCAGAAATAGCTAACATTACACGTTATACATTCGTGTAGCGGTTCTTGTCGTTATATTTTCGGCGTCTTAAAGTGTCGTAATATATTTAGTCTATTGGTCCTGGGCTATTAATCTTATGGTTAAAAGACTACATCCGGTAGAGTACTGATGCGACTCACTCAGAGTGGGATATGAGTAATAATACACTTTAGTAAGTAAAACTTCAAAATCTGCAGGTTTACTACTTGATTCTAGATATCACTTAATTAATGCACACTGAAATACATACATATTACTCTCAGCTCCTAGCTTTCAGTTCAATATGTACTTATGTGGCGTTAAGTCGAGTAACGTGGGAAGATTTTTCTTCCTCTACAAATGTGCATAGTGTGTAGAGAAGGTAGTGTATCCGCCTAAAAATTCGATACCAAGATTTCACGGAAATACAGCTCCCTGTTTTAAAATGTTTAAAAAAAGCCATTACATACAGTGAAGCTGTCAATTTTATTAAAATCTGGGCATCTATTACCAACAAGTGCTTCACTTGGTCATGGTGTAGATGGAGTACCCTGGACGTGCGTTTCCACAACTTTCGTTGTCATCCTCTTGCAGGTTTGCAGATGTTGGCAAACCAGCAAGAGGATTTTGTTTTGAGGAGATTGTTGATTTTGCACTAAACCAGACATTCTACAACCTGTTTGTTGTATTGCAAGAATGTGGACCAGATATGGTGCTAGGTGGCACACCGAAAGGAAGTGATTGGAGTTATGCTTGCTACAAGTTCCCAGAAAACCACTTGCACTACGAGATTGCTGAAACTGGCTCATTTTTACCACATTAGTGGATATTGGAGATAAATGTAAATGGCGTGTTATTTTATGGACGCTCTTTAACTATGGTTCTCAGCATTCCATTCTAAGTTGGGCGTGAAAGACAGCTGAATTTGCTCAGGGGCCTCTCTTTCAGATATTGGAATCGTGATGTTACGAAGTTGGAGTTAATGGAATTTTTGCTTTCCTTTGTCCCAGCCACTGGACAGTATTACAGCAAGGATTTAGTTAAAATTTGAAAGGCCAACTCTAGCCGTCTATGGTGACCTCTACTCCTGTCCTACACACGGCTTGTGTGAAAAGAGAATTAAATCAATACTAATTGTTTTGGCTATACTATGAATCCTGGGACTTAAAGTACTTACAACATTGTAAGTCGCCATTGCGGTTGTCATCTCAAAATAATTTGAGATCACCTTGTGTGGTTTACCGGGAAACATGCGAGTCAGTTGAGAAATTCAATGCTATGCCGGCATGTTGCCATGGTAGCTCAGTGGCAGAGCAACCGGCTAGAGATCGGGAGATCCGTGGTTCAAATTCCGGCTACGGCATTGAATTTTTCAGTCTGACTCTACCTATCCAAGTCCTGTCCTACACAGGGCTTGTGTGAAAAAACAGTGAAATCAAAAATATAATTATAATTTTGAAGTTGGATTAATTTGTAATGCTTTTGTATCATTCTGTATGAAAATGAAATGTACTGTGTAAAAACAAACAAAAATAAAGGATCCGCACGAAGCAAACTAGCCTAGCCTTCCTAGCTAAGAAAGTACTAAAGTGTTTATGAAACTAAATATTACCTTGCCTGTACACTTATTATATAATAAATAACATTTATCACAATATGATAAGTATGATTCATCAATGTTTTAACACACATGAAAGGAAAAACGGTGTCACGTGACATTAAATGCATTAACATCAATGGTGATTTTGTTGAGAAATCCAGTAAGATACAGCAACTTTGTAAATAAAGTGTTGATATTTTTCGCTATTTATTAGTTATGGCAAATCGTTCATTAGTTCCTGGACGACCTTCTTATTTTGCACCGCATTCTACATTACTGGTATATCGCGCCATGCTGTCAGGCGAAGTTTTCTCTTTGTCAATAGACGTAATTCTATATCTAGAAGTGAGTAAAAGGTAAGCAAATAACCGGTTTGAAAGCATTTGAAGTTTAAGAGACGAAAAATAAGAAAATCATTCAATTTACTTCCCGAGGAATTTTCATGGAGGAAGATTAGATTTCTCTTCTCAGTTTTCCAGTTTACCAACCGAAAAGGGGAGAAAAAAAAAAGGACCATCGATCATAGTTGTCAGGATATACCTGCATTGCATGTTGTGTAGCGGACTAGGGAGAGTAGCCAGCCGCCTGTTCACTTTGAATGACTAAACTCATTTTCTTATCGAACTACTTTCTATGGCGGACCGATATGAGTCATGTGAAGCAACGCGTACACTCACCTCAAAAACTACCCCAATTATTTTTGTGCAACATTATTATTTTGTTTTAAATGTGTCGTTGAAACGTCTAAAGCTCAGCTTATTTTCTCTAGGTACTTCCTCACCTATCTACAGTAGAGACGGTATTGCAATCTATCCTAAAGTTCAAGGCTAGGATTTCACAGTAATGCACCTTTTAGGGTTCCCTATATAAAATCTGATGTGTTCCATTCATATAACCTTCTCTACCTATTCTGAAAACAAACCATTCTTGCACATGATTACTCTTCTTCCTACAACATCTATACGAGATAAACATTAGCAAATTGGTCTTACTACCTAGTTCCTTATAAATAAAGGGAAATAAGGGAATACATTAGGCTAAGGCAATAGTCAAATCTTTTAATAGCCGATCGATATGTGAACAATATAAATTCGGTTCGCCATGCATTTTCAGAAAAACAAACGATAGGTACCTCATTTGATAAGATGCGTAGTTTAAAATTTAAACTAACAACGAGGAATGTCTCGAAAGAAAAATGTATACTGTATAAATAAGTTGTGTGTTTTAACGAGATCTGCATTTTTGTGCAATAAGGTTTTTTGTATCTCTTATGCGGTTTATTGCCGGCGCAAAACTTCTGAAATCGTGACCCTCACCGCCAACCCAGCTGCTAAGGCTAGCTTATCGGAGTTTGTTTATATGATATTTTACTTACTCAAAGTCACAGAGAGCAAGATTTGTACAGTCTATATCGAAAGTGGTCCGCATATGTTTGAATTCAAAGTGGGCAGTAAATAGTATTCATTTTTTTTTTTTTTTTAATGTTTTTAATATATTTTTACCATTACTCCTAAGTTTTCAAAGTGGGAAGGTATAGTCAGGGCAGAGAAATATCTGCAACTGCCCTTGGCTTCATGAAGCAAGAGGCAGATATGAAGGAAGAAAATGTATATTCACTCGAGTTGTTCAAAAGCCTGAAGAAAGTGAATGAAGGAGTAGCCAAAGCAACTAGTATTTCACTGAGTTCCGTTTCCAGGGTTCTCAAGGATAAGAAAAAACACGCAAATGGAGGAGTGTCATTGTGATACACAGTACCATTTTGATTTTGGGAAAAAAACTTAAGGTCTTTAAACGTGTTACCGAAATAGACGATTCACAATTTCTATGTCGAAGTAAAAACTGTTCCAACAATAGGCATATTTCTCATCAAGTTGAATGATAAACTTTCAAGGCGGTGCTACGAGCCTCAGGACAATGATAACGTATTTTGGGGTTCAAGTGGAAGAAAACAGAAGAGTGCCAATAGAAAAGCATGACATACGATCACAGCGGGAAACTTACCTTACTCTTCTCTGGAAGTACAAATCCTAGGGTCAAACAATAATGTATGAAGATGAGTCGTAAATACACAGCAGTCACACCGCACCTAAAAAGTTGGACTGACGATAGTGGTTTACTAGCATCTGTTGCCAAAGGACAACGAGTTCATGCTGGTGGAAAGTTCGGGGGATTTTCATCAAGAAATGAATGCCCAAAATTGTATGAAGCGGATCAACACCATATTGATATCTAATATGTCTGCTAGGTCCGTTCTGATTATCGACAATGCTTCTTATCATAACACTCAAATTGAGAAATCACCAACCTCAAATAGCTTGAAAGAAGAGACAAGAGCTTGGCTGCTTAGGCATAATATAGCGTTTGCTGAAACCACGAGTAAAACGGAGCTATATGACTTAATTAAAGCCAATAAACCACTTCTAAAGTCCTACATATTTAAACATATACTAGAACGTAGTACTTTACCACCGTATCACTCAGATCTAAACCCTATCGAATTAATCCAGGCTAATGTCAAGAACTCGGTGGCATGCAGAAATATCACGTTTAAATTAAAATATGTGAAACAGTTGTGCCGCCAGCGATTTGCAGAAATTGGTAGTCCAGAATGGGAAAATGTATGTCGGCATGTTGAGAACATTGAAAATCAGTATTTCGAAAAAAAAAATTGTAGAAAATCAAATAGAAAGAGTTCTTGTCCAGAATAATGGTGCAGAAAATAATGATTGTTGTGATGATGGCAATGACGTGAGCGAAGATAAAGGCCTGTCAGGTGTGGAAAAACTGGAAGCAGAAGATTGAGATTGTTTCTATGGTAGGTCATTTGTACAGGGGTTTTGTAGATATGTATATAGGTACATATGAAAATATATACGTATATCAGTGCGGCGTCATGTAGTGCAGTGCATGTGTGATATCAAGACATTGACTGTGCCAGGCACTCTTCCAGTATGCATGGGGTCGACTGACAAACTGCTCATCTGATAAGTATAACTCGGTTCCTAACTCTCATTAAGATTTTCACATGACCAGAACTATTGCGCCAGCTATACCACTTATGCAAAATTCTGAAAAATCCATCCAGAATGATCAAATCTTCAGAAGTTATTCCCAGAAAATTCAAGAGATATATTTTATTTGGGATTTAAATAACTGTAATTAACGGCATTTTAATCAAAATTGTTAAAGCCGGTTTTGAGAACATTTTTCACACATTTTTCCATGTAAAGGGCAGTCTAGGGAGGGGAGATTTTCTTGAAAATCTTCCGTGTTCCACCCTTGGCAGATACCAAATCGAAATACCAAGTTTTGTATTTAACGGTCTTTTAGTTTTTGAGCTATGCTGTTCACAGACACAGATCTATTTCTAAAGATGCTTTTTTGGACTCAAAGGCACCTCAAAACATATACCTCCGGTGAAATCTCGAAATAGAGTTTTTGGGCGGAATATAATACTTCCTCTACACACTAAGTACATAGTGCGACTAGAGAAAGTAAAATGCATGAGCATGATAACTCAGTAACGAAAAGTCGGTAAAAGGTCAAACTTGCATTTTAGTTTAGTATTTTCCAAGGATACCACACGAAGATTTTGAGAAAATTCCCCTTACCACAAACTTACTTTTACTTGGAAAAAAATTCGAAAACTTTAATTTTCTCAAAAGTGACAGTAACCATTTTGATTAAGATATAGTATATTAAAGCTATTTACATGAACAATAATTTGCATATCTTGAACTTTCTGGGAATAGCCTCGGAAGCCCTCTTTATTCTGGACGACTTTTGTATAACTGATAAAACGTAAGAGATAGAGGAAAACTTACTACACTTAAGTATCTGATGTGTTACTCTCGCATGGTTTTCTCTAACTGTTCTACAAACTTCTTACAAAAGATTATTCTACTTTCTACACAATGGTAATTGAGGTACGATAACATTAGCAGACTGTTCTTATTAATTAGTTTCTTATAAATAGAACGTAACTAAAGTAATGCACTGCGCTAAAGCGATAGTCAAATGTTTTAAAAGCTATGGTTATACGATTGTCATTGAAATTTGTTTCTTTGCTTGGCCAGGATTAGAACAAATGAAATACGGACACATTCTATTTTTTACAATTGAAACATTAATAAGTAATATCTTAGTAACGGTCAACTCTACAACAAAAATCTGATGTGCTCCATTCACAGAACTTTTTCTTTCTTCTCTACCACGATTATTTTTAAAAAGCTTATTCTTCTATTTACTTGATGCTAATCGAGAAAAAATTAACAGAAATCGTCTTATTACTTGCTTCCTTGTAAGTAGAAAGGAAATAAGGGAGTAACATAACTCCATGGCCCGACAGCTCACGGGGAACCTTGGCCTACCGCCCGGCCGCTGCGTCACCCATCTCGGTCCACTACAGACGTCATGGATGGCGTGCAGTGTTGGAGGGTGAGACGTGGTCAGCGCCTCGAGCCTCCCCGGCCGGTTAATGTGGTCCTCATGACCTGGAGCCGTTACTTCGAAGTAAGCGAGTACCATAGGTAAAAGTGATAGTCAAAAGTTGATTGCTATGTAATTGAAGTTCCTTTATTTATATGGACAGGAGTTGACAAATTCCCGTATGAGAGAAACGTAAGTATTTTATAGCTGAAACCAATAACAGGGAATGTCTCTAAAACAATCAATTCCACGAAAAAATGTATGTAACATAAATTGTGTCTTTTAACGAGCTCTATATTTTCTATTACCTAAGTTTTGTTTATCTCTTACGTTTTACCAGTTTTGCAGAATTCCGCAAAATTCACCCAGAATAAAGATTTCTTCAGAGACTATTCCTAGAAAATTCTAGATATAAATTTTATTTGTCATGTAAATAAATACATACAGCATTTTAATCAAAATCGTTAAGAGAAAATAAAAATTTACGAAAATTGTTCCATGTGAAGGGTAGTTAGGGGGTGGGGGATTTTCTTGAAAATATTCCTCTCGCATCCTTGGAAGATAATGAACTTAAATACCAAATTTGGTATTTAACGGACTTTTCGGTTTTGAGCTTTGCTGTCCAAAACCACATGCATAAACACACACGGATATTTTTCTAAATATCTTTTTGGACTCGGGGGATCTCAAAACATATATTTTCGGTGAAATCTTGGGATCAAGTTTTTTGGTAGAATACAATACTTCTGCTATACGCTATGTACCTAATGCGTATAGAGAAAGGTCCTTGTGTATTTGGTTTGTTAGTGTATGAACACGATAAATGAAAACCAAAAATTCAATAACACACCAAACTTGGAATTTGTGTTTAGTATTTTCCAAGGATACCTCAGGAATATTTTGAGAGAAATCCACTCACCCCAACTATTCTTTACTTGGAAAAAAAGTCTAAAATTTTAATTTTCTCAAAAATGGCTATTACCATTTAGATTAAAATATCGTATATTAAAACTATTTACATGACAAATAAACTATATTGCTGGAATAACTTCTGAAGCCCTGTTTGTTCTAAATGACTTCTTTTGCATAAGCTGGTAAGCTGTAAAAGAGAGACGAAAATTTACTGCATCAAAAATGTAGATCTCCTCAAAACACATAATTTATGTCCTTTACATAAACGTGTGCGAAACACTTGATTTTACTTTCTCTATACGTACTTTGTACATAGTGTATAGAGAAGGTATTGCACTCCACCAAAAAATTCAATATCGAGATTTCACCAGAAATATATGTTTTAGGGTCCCCTATATCCAAAACAAGTATTTTCAGAAAAAGTTCCGTGTGTGTGTGTCCGTGTGTCTGTGTGTCTGTGAACACGATAACTCAAAAACGAATTGTCGGTAATACACCAAACTTGGTATTTAAGTGTGATATCTTTCAGGGATGCGACACGAATATTTTGAAAAAATCCCCCTACCCCAAACTACCCTTTACATAGATCTTTTTTCGAAAAATTTTATTTTCTAAAACATGGCTCTAACGATTTTGATTAAAATAGCACATATTAAAAATATTTACCTGGCAAATAAAATGTATATTTTGAATTTTCTCGGAATAGCCTCTGAAGAATACTTTATTCTGGGTCAATTTTATGGAATTTTACATAACTGCTAAACCGTAAGAGATGGACAAAAACTTACCACATGACAAATGTAAAGCACTTTAAAACACACAATTTATGTTAGATACATTTTCTTCGTGGAGTTGATTGTTTTTGAGATATTCCCTTTTTTGTTTGTTTCAGTTATAAAAAAAACTTACTTTTCTCACACAGTACTTTGTGAACTCGTGTACATAAACAAAAGAACTTCAGTCACATAGCAACCAGCTTTTGACTATCACTTTAACTTATGGTGCTTCCTTATTTCGCTTCTACTTACAAGGAAGCAAGTAATAAGACTATTTCTGCCAATTTTTTCTCGATTAGTAGGAAGTAAACAGAAGCATAAAATTTTTAAAAATAATTCATTGCAGAGATGTAGAGAAAGTCATGTGAATGGAACACATCAGATTTTTTAAATATGAGGACGACGTTTTTAAATTAGGAACACTATTGCATTAGATTCTCAGGAGGGGTTTCATACTTTTCTAAACAATAAGTGAAAATAGACAGCAGTCTACAACTAACAATAAGTACCTAGTCTTGACCTTTATCAAGCATTCACAATGCAGTTTGTGTAACTAGGGTTGCCATGTGTCGGTTTTCCCTGCATATCTCCTCTTTTTAGAGCTATAAGTTCTGTCCGGGCAGAAGTATTCATTTTGAAGAAATTTCCGGTTTTCTGATTAGATGCCAATAATGACATAAATTCAATATTGTTTCTTTACGTGTGGCAACATGCTTCGAGCCTTGCGAGCGTATATCGTCTTCTGGTTCAAAGTTAACGTGAGATCTGCTAGAGCAAACACTTCCACTTTTAGTGTACGTCTGAACACTTAAATGCATGAATTATTTTTCTACATATGCCGATCTTTCTCTAATTTGCATACCGGTATACTTATCCCTTTCACTGAAATCACAACTGAGGCGACTTGAATAGCCGAAGTGGACTGGCCATCCAATCAAAGCCGTACGTCGAGTTCGAGTCCCAGCGGTTGCGTTCAAATGTGCCTATGGTAAAGGACGGAGAGGGCCCAAGTAAAATAAACGTTCGCTTGGCTGCTGAAATTTGACTGCAGTTGCATGGATATTGTGCTTTTATTAAAAAAAACTACGGCTTTATTACAAAAAATATTAATGTTTTTACAATATAAGACAGTTAATTTTATTGTTGAAGGTTACTGTAATACGAAACTAGAAGAAAAGTAGATTGAAAACACTAAAAGCTATGATTAATCATTTTTATTGCAACATCATGCAATTAAGGGTTAAAGCTGTGTTATTTACTAAAAATGCCGAAGAGAAAATGCAAGTTTTCTGCCCATTTCCAGAAGAAGTATCCTTGTGTTAGAAGAGGAAGAGATGTTTCAGAAGGTGAATGTGTATTATCTAAAAAGTACGTTTGTCTCGGTAGCAAACAAAGGAAGACTTGACACGCAGGTACACGTGGATACCAAGAGAAACAATGGTTCAAGTTAAAGTTGGTTTAAATTAGGCAAGCATCAGCAAATGTGTCCTCTTTTCACTTTCTCTGGCAAGTATGTACGATGCACATAGTGAATAGAGAAGGTATTTTATTCCACCCAAAAATTTAATACCAAGATTTCAACGAAAATATATGATTACAGGTCCCCTGAGTCCGAAAAAAGGCACTTTTAGAAAAGGTCGTGTGTATATATGGGCATGTCTGTGAACAGCATAGCCTAAAAACGATAAGTCGGTTAAATAACAAGTTTGGTATTTAAGTTCAGTATCTTCCAAGAATGACACGAAAAATTTCATAAAATCCCCCCACTTCAAATATCCTTTACATTGAAAATGTTTGTAATATTTTGATTTTCTTAAAAATGGCTGTAACAATTTTGATTAAAATATCGGATATTAAAGATATTCGCATCACAAATGAAATGTATGTATTGAATTTTCTGGGAATAGCCTCAGAATACCCCTTTATTGTGGTTGAGTTTTGCAGAATTATGTATTACTATTAAACCGTAAGAGATAGACAAAAATTTAATACACAAAAAATGTAGATCTAGTTAAAACAGATAATTTACGTCATATACGTTTTTTTTTTAGTAGTTTTGCGAAATATTTGTTGTTATTGATTTCAATTTTAAACTATGCAACTTTTCTCAAATGAGACCATGCAAAGTGAACCGAATCTCAATTGTTACGCATAGCGGTGAGATTTTAAAATACTTGATTATCAATTTACGTAATGTATTCCCTACCTTATTTACCTTCTACTTACAAGGAAGCAAGTAAATTGTGCTAATGTTAATCTCAATTAATGCCGTAGATAAAAGAATAATCAAAGTTTTATAAGAAAAACTACGTTCCCTCCGGTTTTCCCCGCCACTCATTCCACAAATTGCTCCATTAGCACCTTTCCTATCATCAATTTTGCCTACATTTCATATCATTCACTTCCTCATGCTCACGCCTGTCTGCTGGCCGACCCCTCGTAAGAGTTTCTCCATTCTGTGGTTTCGTGCGTAGGCTCACCGACAGCTTCTGACCCGCATGCATTGGCTTGTAAGTCCGAGGAAGGTGTCGGGCCTACAAATAAGGGGAGGGTAGGCTGATTACGAACCGAAACGAATAAGAAAAACTTGTTTATAGGTCGATTAGAGAAAGTTACGTGAATGGAACACATTAGATTTTTCTTTTTGTCTTAAGCAAAAAAAGGCCGAATTCCAGTCACATAGCAACCAGATTTGACTATCGCTTTAACCTAATACATTCTTTTATTTTCCTTATGCTTAAAGCAAGCAAGTAATAAGACCAATTCTGTTAATGTTCATCTCGAATATAATAATTAATGATGTAGATAAACGGCTATCTTATGAAATAATAGCAAATTGCAAAATAGATAAAGCCACGTGAATGGAAGAACAATTCATATTGTTTATATTACTCGAGGTCTAGATCGCCTATTATATGTATTGTTAATCCGAATGAAAACTGGTTAGTTTAGTAGCTTATTCATCCTACTACTCTACGCGTTTTGCGAAGATAGTTTTAATTTTGAATGAAAAACCGAATACTTTGATAGTAATTTCTCTCCAGTAATTTCTCGATTGTCGAAAATATTCGATAGAGCCTATCAGTATACTGCACGAGACAGTTAAGAGATTCGGGGCAAGAACATATGAGTTGGATAGCTACTTTGATTTATTGTTATGAACTTATCAAGCGTTTCTGTTTTCAAACTATCCTCTTTGTGTCGAGTGAGCATTCTCCCTGCAGTACAGTTATCCTGTACAGAGGCCACCAACACTACAAACTAGAGGCGGTTGAAACCTGTGCCACTCTCGCTCGTTACTCGTAAGCCACGCCACTCTCGAGAGTGTGGCAACGAGACTCTCGTGTATCAAGAACTAGTGCTCTCGAGCGAGGCGACTCGAGTATTCTCGTAGCTACAGACGAAGTAGATTTACGTATGATCCGTACTATAAACTAGTTAGGTAATAACTAGGGCCCGTATTTTTAACTTTCAACCTATGTTTCCCCCTTATAAGTTAAGTTAGAAACTTTCAAAGTACTTTTATGTTTCAAGCCATCTTATTCAATCTGAAAAAAGCTAATGGGACATTAAGACTTAAAGCTCGCTAAACTTAAGTTTTATTTATTTATTTTTAACCTCGGTAGAATATGTATACATTTTTACTCAGTTAATTTTAATTACAATATCTGCTTAACAATTCGTTTAGTTTTGTTTTGAATGCACATGTGAGTTAAGCCAGGGAAAGAATTTATCACGATTTTTATCTTGGTATAGAAATAGCCTGTGTGAAATATATGCCAGCAACATCTAGCGATGTTGAAAGATCTTTTTCTGCCTATGGGAATATATTAATAAACAACAAAACATTTATGTGTGTACAGCAAAACTACTGAAATGTGAAGTTTGTTTTAAGTGAGTGTTATATATTAAAAATACATACTAACATTTTAATTATAATGTTCGAGCACGAGTATACTACGTAATACAATACCTTACATTTCAGTACATATTAATAGCATGCTTCCGTGAAGTAAAATAGTTTTCACATTTTTATCGTTTGTCGTCAGCTTCCTTAAACAGGTAGGGAAATTGTTTAAAACCCTAAAAAGAGGCTAGAAACATTGTTAGAAAGCTGGAACAGTTGTTTAAAAACCTAAAGGGGTTAGTAAAAGGCTAAAAGTGCATTCATAAAAAGCTAAAAATCCGGACCCTAGTAATAACACAAGATGACCCATTGGGATATATGTCCATGACAGTACATGTATTCCAAATGCGTTCATAGTAAACGGTTTGAATCAACGATATTAATCGCTAATGACATATCTATCTATACAGTGTTGCTATGTATAAACATGCTCAGTTTACAACC
Source organism: Hymenopus coronatus (assembly GCA_030762935.1). Classification (NCBI taxonomy): domain Eukaryota; kingdom Metazoa; phylum Arthropoda; class Insecta; order Mantodea; family Hymenopodidae; genus Hymenopus; species Hymenopus coronatus. The sequence continues at coordinate 121,132,004 of CM060897.1, read as the reverse complement.
GAAATAAAATTACTTCTTGCAACATAAACGTCTCAGGAGTAATAAAATATATGCATACTTGTTTTAATTAAAGACAAATATGCAGATTCAGTGACACCACATTTCGTTTTTAATCTTTTCCCTAGTGTGGTTATTTAAATATCATCCTTATACTGGTAGACTACGTAAATGTTAAATATTTAAACAGATGAAATAATATAATTTGCAGGACTGATTATGCGAGTTTCTGCGCATTACACCGTGAGGCGGGGGATCTGGAAGATATGGGTGACGTGTTGGGCTGCGCAGCGATGACTGGTCCTCTCTCTGGCGTTGTAGCTGAAGTCAATTTTCGACGCTCCTCGGCTATTTGTGGACTCGGAGACGAGCAATTGAGACATTTATATTTAGCTCAGATATTGAGCGACGGTGATCTCAAGGGATGATGCGGGAAATTTGCTCAAAATAAACGTCGGCACTTTCATTTGATCAAGCGTTCTCGAGACAGTTCCTGGCACGATTCTATTTCGGTTTTTTATCTCGAACTAGAGCGGAATGCGCACAAAGGTAACTTGAACTTACGCGGCGATGTTACATGGAGGCTTACTGTAGTCTCTTTAACTTTCTACACCAATTGTTAATTCGCGACAGTGGCTGAATCACAATTAGAGCATTTAAAACTTGATAGACGCTTCACTCTTTAACGTGGATTCCTTGTTTTGGGTGTCGCAGGTTCCGCGTGTAGTGTCATTACAACTGCGTCCAATTTAGGGCGAATACTCTACATTTATAGCCAATCCTACCCACGCGCAAAACTCTCAACTCGCAATCTCATTGACCTATTTTGGCGCCTAAAATAGCTTGGGTTGTGCTTCTGACGTGACGTGATTATTTTCTTTCACGTGATTCTTGACCTAAATTTTCTCGTGGTTCCCCTCGTTATGTGTAACATCCACTTTCTCTTCCAGAGACGTGACTACACAATAGCAAATGTACACTCTTGCAATATACAAAGGTAGATATCGTGTACAACTGAAATCGTCGCTTGAGAACTCTCGGGTTGAAGTTAGAAAAGGCTTTCCAGGAACAATCTCTCTGAGCTTGCAATATACATTGTGATGCAATAAATGCATGATATTTTACTTAGTAATGAACTTAAACAATCTAATTAATTAAAATATAGACAATGGGTTCATTCGGCCGGGCGACACTCCGTCTCAACCGTAATTTTGCTATTAACGAGACTTATGAGTCTCGCGAGAATCGAGGCTCCCGTACGCTCGCTGGTCAAGCTCTCCCGTGCCAGCTATGCGTTCAGCTGCATGTACTGGCTGCGAGAGGCACGCTATGTAGCAGCAAGAAACCAGCGAGACAGAAAACTGACTTGACCGGCTCTAACTACGACTTTCTTTAGCAGGATGTTGTGTGTTTGTGTCCAGCAAGCAAGTCGAAGCCCCGCTAGCTAGCCACCTTACTAGTTTGTGCAGACTTTTAAGAATGGAGTTATCCGTTTCCGAAATATCACTAGTTATTAGGCTCGCTTTTGAAATATTTCTATTTTTCTCAAAAGGATATCATCCATTTTTATTTAGTTTAACGCAAAGAGAACCGACTTTCGCATAGACCAGCTTTTAAAATATTTTACTATCGCTTTAGCCTAGTATATTCCTTCATTTCCCTTATAATTAAAGAAAGCAAGTCATAAAACAATTTCACCTGTTTATTTCAAATATAATAATACAAATACAAATGTATCTTATAGAATAATAGTTTATTGCAGAATAGATAAAGACACATGGATGGAACACATCAGATTTGCTATATTAGTCGAAGTCTAGATCGCCTATTATACGTATTGTTAAATCCGAAGGTAAACGACTACTTTAGCAACTTATTTATGTCATTACTTCACGCATTTTGCGAAAATAACAGTTTTTAATTCCGAATGAAAAACCGAATCATTCAATACTCAATGCTCGCTAACGTAATAAATTCGGTTGTCGAAAATATTCGATACTGTCCGTCACTCTACTTCATGTGACAGTTAAAGAGGCACGGGCAAGCCTATATGGATTGGATATGTACTTTAGTTTATTGTCATCAAGTTATCAACAATTTCTATCCTGAAACAATCCTCTCTTGAGTAAAGAGTGCATACTCCGTGCAGTAACACATCTCCTGCATGCTGTTCCCTCCACAGCCATCCCCTACAGAGACCTTCTTTAGTAGGATGTTGCGTGTTCGTGTCCAGCAAGCAAGTCGAATCCCCGCTAGCTGGCCACCTTACTAGTTAGTGCAGATTAATTGTGCCACTTATCTCCATCAAGCAAACTGTTATCACACAACCAAAGGTGCCCCATTTGACTGCTACAATATCTCCCCCAGCTACTCGTGCCTATATTACAATCCAAGAGATGAGATCGAAACCTGTGCTATCCTCACGATTTGGTACTGCTTGTAATTACTTCCATATTCACACAGACATGCAAGTTTAAAACACAGTCCGTAAAATGCATTCGATATTCAAAACATTAATTACTTTCTCTATACGTACCTACCTACAATGTACATAGTGTATAGAGAAGGTATTGTATTGCACTTAAAATTCCACATCGAAATTTCACAGGAAATGCATGTTTTGGGACCTCCTGAATCTGAAACAAGCATTTTTATATGTCCATGTGTGTATCTGTCGGTGCATGTGTGTCTGTGGTAGCACAGCTCAAAAACGTAAAGTCCGTTAAACACCGGTTAATATATAAGCTCAGTATCTTCTAAGGATGCAACACAAAGATTTTCAAGAAAATCCCTCATCACAAGCTAAACTTTACATGGAAAAATTTTTGAAGACTTTTTTTGTCTCAAAAATGGCTTTAACGATTTTAATTAAAATACTGGATAATAAAGATATTCACATCACAAATAAAATTTATATTTTGAATTTTCTGGGAACAGCCTTAGAAGACCTCTTTATTCTGGATGATTTTTGCATAATTTTGCATAACAGTTAAATCCTAAGATGTAGACAAGAACTTGGTGCACAAAAATGTGGAACTCGTTAAAACACGTTATTTATGTCATATACGCTTTTTATTAGAGATGGCCGTTTCTGAGATACTCCTTGTTATTGGTTTCAATTTTAAACTACTTTTCTCAAACCGTAAGCCACGTTTCGTTTCATATCCCTTATTTTACTGTAGATCATGAAAAAGGAATCGAACTTCAACTGTTTCACATAGGACCAGATTTTAAAAGAATTGACTATCGTTTTAGCCTAGTGTATTCGTTATATCCCTTCTACCTGCATGGACTCAAGAAATAAGGTTTTCTGCTATTGTTTACCTTGATTAGCATGTCGTAGATAAAGAATAATATTTTGTAAGAAAAGTTGTTTGTGCAACAGCTACAGAAAGAAATGTGAATGGAACGCATCAGATTTATATACATATTTCAAACCATTTAGCTGAAATTGTCTCACAATGCACATTTTAGCATCAAGTTTAAAGTTTTTGGCTGCTTGAAAGTAAAAACTCCTATAAAAGCTTAAATTGAGGGCTGAGATGAAACCTATTGATTATATGAAAGGTTTATTTTAAATAGAAACTAACTAGTATCTAAAAGTAATAAGTATATAAAACAAACCAATGTTTTTAAAATATTTTTAATAGAATATTGTTCTACAGTTTGATTATTTGGGAAGAGAGGCCTTTGTCTTTTTTGGCTCAAATCACCTCTCACAAACCAAATTTGGCATATTATTTATTCCCTGAATGTTCTTGGTTACAATCGGTCCTAATTTAATACAGTAGTGCTATTAAATATGGATTTTTTTTGTTAAATTAACTTTCATATTTGAAATTGCCTTCAAATTTCATTCAGATTCGTTCTTATATGATATATTACAGACAGAAAGCATTACCATGTTGCAATATTGAAACTTTTACTCTAAAGTGGAGTCAGTTTGGCCCTTGAAAAGTTTTATGTCTCTTCCTTCGGAGATACTGAAATTAAATACCAAGCTTGCTTGCTATTTAAGAACATTTCGTTTTTTAGTTATGTTACGCGCAGACAAACACACACACACACTGGCATGTTTCTAAAAATGTTTTTATTTTTGGATCCAGAGGGTCCCAAAACATATATTTCCGGTGAAATCTCGGAATCGAATTTTTGGTGGAAGGCGATTGAATCAACAATCTTGTGATTATTTAGAAAGGGGCATAAAACGAGTTTCGCGCAGTGACTAAACGCTTCTACTAAGAAGACTTAACACCTAAAGAGATAAAAACCGAGTTAGATGCAGTTCAAGGCACATCTGCTCCTGGGTTTGCAACAATTTACAAGGAATAAATTGATTTAATTGTAGTCGCACAGGCACAATGATGAACATCGTTCCGGACGTCCAGTAGAAGTGACTTCCTCCGAAATGATTGACAAAATCCAAGATACAGCTTTGAATGATAGACAAATCAAAGTTCACGAAATAGTAGAGGCCACAGGCATATCACAAGATACAGTATTCTCAATTTTACAATTGGTTTTGACAAAGGCCTCGGCAAGGTGGGTGCGGCGTTTTCTCTCAAGAACATAAACGCAATCGTGTGACCGAACGTGGTTTGACACTTTTCCGTCGCAATCCTGCGAGTTTCTGCATCGATACATGGCTAAGGATGAAACATGGATACAATTATACACTCCAGAGACAAAACTACAGTCGAAACAGTGAGGTAAAGGTTGTGAGATCTGCGGACAAGGTAATGGCCTCGGTTTTTTGGGATGCAGAAAGGAAGAACGATAAATGGCGAGTATTATTGAAATGGCCGGTTGAAAGGATAAAACAAGAAAACACGCCCTCATCTGGCAAAGAAAAGGATTTTCTTCCAACAAAACAATAAGGGTGCACACCTGCGCAGTTTCGATGGTGAAAATTGTGGAATCAAGGTTCAAATTACAATGTCCATCGTATTTATCAGATTTGTCCCCCAGTGATGTTTTTTATTTCCAATTTTTAAAAAGTGGCTCGGCGAAAAACTATTCGCGTATAGAGAGGTCATCTTCCCAACATAATGCCTATTTTGAAGATCTTCCGAAAACCTACTTTTTGGAAGGCTTAAAACAGTTGGAGAAACGCTGGAAAAAGTGTATCGAGCTAAAAGGAGATTATGTTGAAAAAAAAATCTACCAAAAATAATTTCTTTTTATATTTTTTTCTAAGGACTTATTGAACGTCCCCTCGTAAAAAATCTTTTGCTGGAATATAGGGGACACTAAACTTTGTAATTCCAAAGAAATCTTGGTACGGATTCTTGTGTAAAGTTATGTAAACTATGAGATTTATTTTGCGATATTTTCAGTTTAAATGGGAAACTGGTGTTCCCGTGTTGGCAATGTCATAACTCGGTATGATGCACCTCGCCACCAGAAGAAATGCCCTTGATTTACCTGGTTCTTAACGCCCACACTGCCTACTATCCGGGCCAGTGTTACGTCCCTCTATGTGTGTGAGCTTTGCAAGTTCGATATCGATTTCCAATTAGCCGAGCCGCCCGCCCTTCCTTTGCACTCCGCTGCTCCTACCTCACTACCGAAAAAAAGAATAAAGAAAAAAAAAAAAAAAAAAAAAAAAAAGAGAAGCGGACTCTACAAACACACATCACACGTCAGTGACATCGCGTTCGTCACGTGTTAACTTCAACAACAGCAGCACGCTATAATGTATACCATCGTTCAACTATTTAAATGATTATTCGTGTCAATGTTTCCTCCCATGTATGCAAGTTATACACGGTAAGGATTTTATCATCTTACTTCCCTTAGTACCGGAGGGTAAGATTTTCTTACACCATATATAAAGGAAATATTTTCTAAACCACGTACATAATTCAATATGGAAATTTCGCTGGAAATACACGCTTTTAAGTCCCCTGAATACAAATCTGATGTGTTCCATTCACATGACTTTCTCTCAATCTCTACACTTAATTATTGTTAAAAAGCTTATTTCTTCTATTTATTTAATGCTAATCGAGAAAAAAACATGCAGAAAGGGTCTTATTACTTGCTTCCTTGTAAGTAGAAGGAAAATAAGGGAGTAACATAGTTCAAATCGATAGCCTAACCCTTTAAAAGTGGTTGCTGTGTGATTCGAGTACCTTTATAAGGACAGGAGTTGACAAATTCCCGTATGAGAAAAGTATAAGTATTTTAAAGCTGGAACTAATATCAAGGAATATCTCAAAAACGGCAACACCATGAAAATAATTGTGTGTTCTAACGAGTTCTATATTTTTTGTGTGGTAAGTTTAGGCCTATTTCTTAGGTTTACCAGTAATGCAAAATTCCGTAAAATTCATCCAGAGTAAACATTTCTTCAGAGGCTATTCCCAGAAAATTGAAGATATACATTTTAACATGAAAATATCTTAAATATAAGAGATTTTAATCAAAATCGTCAGAGCTATTTTTGAGAAGTACATTTTCGATAGTTATTCTGTAAAGGGTAGTTGGGGGGGGGTGGGGGATATCCTTGAAAATCTTCGTGTCGCATCTTTGGAAGATACCAAACTTAAATAGCAAGTTTGGTATATAACGGTCTTTTCATTTTTGAGCTATGCTGCCCATAGACACACACACACAAACACACACACATAGACACAGACAGACACACACAGAATGTTTCTAAAAATGATTCTTCTTGGATTCAGGGGGAATGAAAACATTTATTTCCGCTGAAACCCCGGCATCAAATTTTTGGGTGCAATATAATAAGTACCTTCTATATACACTATGTACATAGACATGTAGAGAAAGTAAAAGTATAATGTGTGACATTCAGATGACTTTTTCCATCTGTACTGCAGACAAACTATGTTTACAAAAAGGTATTCATTTATTTACACCATGCTAATAGCAGAAATTGTCTTATTACTTACTTCCTTGCAAGTAAATGGGGGATAAGGGAATGCACCAGGCTAACGCGATAGTCAAACCCATTAAAAGCTGTCACTATGCCATTAATATTGAAATTCGCTCCTCTTTCCACAGCCTGGAGTACTCAAAATAGACATGAAAAGGATTAGGATATGCCGCTTGAGAAAAGTTTAAGTATTTTAAAATTGAAATCATAACAGAATATTTCGGAAATGGTTAGCTATACAAGAAATAATGTATGACAAGAAATGTGTCCTTTAACGAGATTTGTAGTTTTGTGTAGTAAGACAGTTTACCGGCTATGTAAAGGTCCTCACAAGTCAAATAGGAAGACGTCTGTGCAATTGCGCATATCTCGAAGGAGCCTGCAGAAAATCCTAAAAGACAAAATTCAAACCTTTTCACCCAAAATTGCTTGACAACACAAAAGACTCGAGTTCTGCGAGTTGCTTTTAGTACACAACGAAGCAAATCCTAATTTTTGGCGGTCAATTTTATGGACAGACTAATTTTCTTTCAAACTAAATGGACATGTAAATCGCCATAATTGTGTTTATTGGTCCGACACAAGCCCCCATGAGGTAATAGAGAAAGATCTCAATGTTTCAGGTGCTATTGTCTGGGGAGGAATTTTAAGTATCGTATTAATAGGACCTTATGCTTTTGAAGATACAGTTACTTCTGCAGCTTATTTAGAAATGGAAAACAACCCTTTTCTAAATTTCATTTGGCAAAAAGATGAAGCTCCATCGCTTTTTAGACTGAATGTTTGACATTTCATAAGTAATACATTCAGAAAATAGATTGGACGCCGTGGGACTTGGCCACTACGCTCTTGTGATGTAACGCCATGCGATTTCAGTCTGTTGGGGATTCTGAAGGATATGGTGTTCTCCGTATCGACAAGCAATTTAGATGAACCGATAATGTCCATTCAAATTGCATTTCATTGCAGGATAAACCTTTATTGTCTCCTATTTGTAAATCAGTTGTAAAGCGTTGCCTGAAATGTATTGAGAAAGAAGGGGGGAAAATTGAACAAAAATGAGTGTGTTTAAATATTACCAGCAATTTAAAATTATATATTTTTATTATATATTTAAATAAAAGAATGTATCCTTGATATGTCTTAATATATGAAGAAAAAGACTTTAGCGCTACCAGTATGTAGGGCGGAGAGCAACTAACTTACTTCCATATAAATATAAACCGACTTGCACTGTAAATGAGGACGAACTGAAGTGTGCAGTAAATAAGGACGAGCTGTGGAATTTATATTGAACATCTGCCTAAGCATTAAAACTGTACTTATTCTTACCGTTCGCAGTAGCGTCTCATTTCAATAGAAACTATCCTACTATTTAACTCAATTGGCTAACTCTCAGCAACCTTCACAACCTCACTACACACTCAAGTTTACGTTGTCTGCTATATTCTTTTAAACATTTCACCCCAACTCCCTGGCTATGTCCACAAAAACCTTACGAGCGATTTCTCTTTTCTGATCCATGTACAGTTCCAACTATCTCGTCTCTCTTATAACTAATTTTATGCTAATATCTTCTAACATAACTTCGTTTCTTTATTACATATATTTATTTACATTACCTTGTTTTTTTTAGTTATTTACATCTTCTGGCATGCATTAGTAGTGTCTCAAATTTCCTGGGAAAGACCTCTCAAGTCCTCTTCATTTTGGACGAGTTTTGTATACCTGCTAACCGTAAAACATAGACAAAATCTTACTACACACAATTTAGCAATTTATATATATCTATTTTTATCGGAGGCTAAATTTACGAAACGGTACCTCGACTTTATTTACCTTCCGAAGCATTTTTACGGCCGGAAAAATCCATCGCCCTTCGCTGAGTCTGAACCCGTGATCTTGGAAATCAGAGGCTAAAATATCACCCCTAAACCACAGAGGATGACTTAATAAGATCAACTATAATAGTACGACTAGCTCTTGGTGGAGATTCGGCTGTGCCAGGGGTCTGGTTTCGATTCCAGGCTGAGGCTGGGAGGTTTTATCAAGTTCAGACTGTTTTCTGTTCTCCCCAGAGTATGTATATATAATTGACGGTGTGAATGTGTGCTGATCTGACGTATAAAAGCCAAATAAAGAAGACAATCCAATGTGAACAATTTAAACAGCGTTGCCAATAGGTTCCAAAGAATATCACCATTGTACATAAAATTGGAGTTTTGTTTATGCACGCTTTTAGCTTTTTTGAATTTCAGTGCGCCACTCTATATTGGGCGTGAAAACAAATTAATTTTTCTCAGCACCCTCTTCATCATATACTTCACTTTGAAATTACGTCCAAAACATGAATTCTATTCACCCAAGAGCAATGAATTGAATTTCTCAGATTGTAGGCTTCAAGTATGGTCTTTCTTTGCCTCAAAAATAATTCCTCTTAAATAAATACATAAACTCTGCCGGCCGAACAAAGTCTCCTTTGCCTTAGGTAAGCAGTAAAACAGTTCAGTTATCTATTAGACACCCACAAAGAAGAATTCCTCAAACAAGAAAGCAGGCTCAAAAGGAAACGTAAGAGTCGGGAGGGAGTTTAGAAGGAAACTTAAAAAAGCAATAGAAGCTGCTATGACCTCTACCGGGCAATTTTATTACTACTGCTGGTATTGGAAACGATGTTTATATAACTACAGGCAACCGATATCGGTAATTGGGTACAGTCAAGTCAACAAGCCAGCAACGTTCGGTTATCGATAAACAGCCTGTTCCTGCTTGGGGAGAAGGTATGTGTGGGTTTCCGTCACTGCCATGTAAAGTGCTTTCAAAGACGTAAATACATTTAACATCTTCCTGGATTGTTTATCTTCTTCTCCGTGTGATTTTCAACCTGGTTTAGAACATTTCAACCTTAACAACTGATATCTGTACTAAATGTGTGTGTGTGTGTTTGTTTGTTTGGTGTGTGTGTGTACGCTTTTGTTTGTGTACGGGATTATATATATATATATATATATATATATATATATATATATATATATATATATATATATTATATTATTTGAGGGTAGCAACAACCGCAAAGTTTTTTAAAATCTTACATGACCCGAGCTTAAACTGGTATAAACTAGGTTGACTTCTGTATTAAATGTTATAAAAATATTTCTTTTTTATGTAGCTTAACGTCCTTTAACCTGGTTATTCATATCAGATGATGAATGAAATCGGCGGAATAATGTTCAAATGATATCAAGGTCCATTAAGCTTGAAGTAACGCGATATTCGTCATCTCAGGATAAGGGAAACCCCTGAAAAAAGCCTTATCCGGGTGACTCACCCTAAGCGAGATTTGAACTCGCGCCTCTTGAATGTGAGGCTACACGCACACTATCAAGGTGGATTAAACATCTTAGTACTATAGGACCAGATGTTTTCAATCATTTTATTTAAGTAAGCGAATTCTAATAACGAAACTAATTTGGCAGAAGTATAACAGATTTAGATTCGGGTGATGGCATATCAAAGGTCCAATAAACAGAAAAAAGTAATCTCGTATTTTTTTCAAATTAGAGGTATGTTGTAAGAATGTTGAACCACATAAGCCAAACAATTCCTGGAAAATTTCACACCTCTGCACAAAATAGTTTTTGTTGTAATAAATATATTAATGTCATTTCATGTAAAATGTTATCTTTGGAATATAAATATCTAAAAACGACGTTCTTTGGAACGAAATTCTTTTAAGGAACAGTACACTCATATGTCTTTATTATCTCTAACATCATTTAGTTATTTTAATAAAACTGTTTAAATAGCCAACAGTGTTTTAAACACAGGGAAAAATAATAAAATATTCTACTCACAATGTGACATATAAACTCGAATTATTCTAATACATTAAAAATAAGAGGTAAATTGAATATCCCATAGAATTCTAGATTAACAGAAACGAGGTGTTAGATAAATGTGAGTACACTGTCTAGAGAGGGCAGTGCATTAGCACTTCAGAGCCTTTCAACCTCGAGAATAAACAAAAACTTCCTTTTACTGTTAGACCGAGCTGAAAAATCTATGTCACGGGAGAACCGTGTTCAAATCCCTGCATTGACACTGCATTTTTCAATTGTTTTTCCATGTGGAGAGCGGTACAACCGTGTTCAAATCCCTGCATTGACACTGCATTTTTCAATTGTTTTTCCATGCGGAGAGCGGTACAACCGAGTTCAAATCCCTGCATTGACACTGCATTTTTCAATTGTTTTTCCATGTGGAGAGCGGTAGAACCGTGTTCAAATCCCTGCATTGACACTGCACTTTTCAATTGTTTTTCCATGCGGAGAGCGGTAGAACCGTGTTCAAATCCCTGCATTGACACTGCATTTTTCGACTGTTTTTCCATGTGGAGAGCGGTAGAACCGTGTTCAAATCCCTGCAATTGACACTGCATTTTTCAATTGTTTTTCCATGTGGAGAGCGGTAGAACCGTGTACAAATACCCTGCATTGACACTGCATTTTTCAATTGTTTTTCCATGCGGAGAGCGGTAGAACCGTGTTCAAATCCCTGCATTGACACTGCATTTTTCAATTGTTTTTCCATGTGGAGAGCGGTAGAACCGTGTTCAAATCCCTGCATTGACACTGTATTTTTCAATTGTTTTTCCATGTGGAGAGCGGCAGAACCGTGTTCAAATCCCTGCACTGCATTTTTCAATTATTACTTTCTCCATACGCACTATGTACATAGTGCATAGAGAAAGTATTGCACTCCACCAAAAATTCGATACCGAGATTTCACCGTAAATATATGTTTTAGGGTTCCCAATATCCAAAAAAAGCATTTGCACAAAAAGGTCCGTGTGTGCGTGTGTGTGTGTGTGTGTGTGTGGGTCCGTGTGTCTGTGAACACGATAACTCAAAAACGAAAAGCCGGTAAAATACCAAACTTGGTATTTAAGTTTAGTATCTTCCAGGGATGCGACACGAAGACTTTGAGAAAAATCCCCCCCACCCACAACTACCCTTTACATGGAACTTTTTTCGAAAATTTTGATTTTATCAAAAATGGCTCTCAAGATTTTGATTAAAATGTTGTATATTAAAGATATTTACCTGACAAATAAAATGTGTATCTTGAATTTTCTGGGAATAGCCTCTGAAGAGTAGTTTATTCTGGATGAATTTTACTAAATTTTGAATAACTGCTAAACCGTAAGAGACGGACAAAAACTTACTACACAAAAATGTAGAGCACATTAAAACACACAATTTATGTTATATACATTTTTTTCGTGGAGTTCGTCGTTTTTGTGACATTCCTTATTTTTTCTCCATGTAGAGAGCGGTAGAACGGTGTTCAAATTCCTGCACTGCATTTTTCAATTACTTCTCCATGTGGAGAGCGGTAGAACCGTGTTCAAATCCCTGCATTGATATTGTATTTTTAATTGTTTCTCCGGATGGAGAACCGTATTCAAATCCCTGCTGTGACACTATTTTTCAATTGTTTCTCCATGTGGAGAGCGGTAGAACCGTGTTCAAATCCCAACTATTGTCCTGATTATTTCAGTAAAATACATTCCCTTGGTAAGTTTTTAATATAGAATAGGACCGATATAGTAGAAAGAACTTCCTTGTCTACATCTGTGCCACAATGTAAATTATTTCTGATTCAACAATACATTCTGTTTAGCTCAACAACACAAACATTTTTAAGAAATGAAATAAAGAGAGACTTGTCAACTATTTTTAAATTGGAAGCCAACCTCTTATGAATAAATCTAAGGGTTTATTTAATAACGGCATTTAAATTCTTTGCGGAATGAATAACGATCAAGTATCAATGAAGCTGCATGTATCAGTTTATTTGTTGTCCCTTTTACTGTGGGTTTTTTAGGGGATTAAAACCGTGACTATTTTCTATTCCATGTTGAGAAACCTATAATGCATGGATAATTAAGAATATTATTACGTATACTATGCAACCACCAAGATTACACCCCTTTAATTTGTTACTGCTTTTATTTTGTTCTAAATTAATATACTTGCCTCTTTTAGAGTTATTCACTGCCACTAATTGTAATACCAGCTAAGACCTGCATACATGCTTGTAGGTGCAACGCAATTGTCTAAATAAGCTTCTCTATGATCCGAAGTGAGTATGGGTAATATATTGCTGAACAGCGAAAACCCCTTCCGCCCCAAAGTTTAGCAATTATTTTCTCGCATTCTATCGATGGTACCGCTAGACTAAAACCTCGTATCTCTTCCTAATAAACGTCACGAAAATGTAGGTATTTTTAAATGAAATAAAGTAGTGGCAAATTAATTTATTTTACTTTTTATCATATCCACACCTGAAAATTAAAATAAATTTATTTTATAATCTATTACAGGAGGCAAACTATCAAAAGAATAATATTAGTGTATTATCATATTGATAGTTTGCAAACTCTAAATGATAAATTACTCATATTATGCAGAAATTCTTTCATCTTTAGTTCCTATAAGCCCACAGTATATGAGTTCAAAATTAATTATGGTTTTCAACTGTCCGATTTCACATGGAATGACACGTACATAGCATAATTTCAAAACCATGTAGTCGATTTTGATAACTATCACCATTAAAATTCTCTATTTCTCCGGATGGTCCCAGGTGATATCTTGTTTCCAAAATTTTGAAAACTGGAAGTAAGAGTAGCCTTTCTCATATCCATTGTCACTAAATTTCAAATCTGTTTCGTTGAATATGGATATTAGAGCGTATTTTTTTGGATTTTACTGAAATAAGGCAGATTTTGAAAGATTTCTAAACCAAAGGGGTAAATTGGAAGGCTTAAAGTATTTTAAAATAAATTATTTTACGAGATTTTGAGGGGGTTGTATTTCGCCCACTTCTCACTGAAGTGTTGTCAACTGATATTTCTGGTAAGACTTTTAAAAAAAGGACAAAAAATGACCAACTCACTATTTAAATCCATAACGTACCAATCATCATTCTTTCTAGATGAAACTTGGTACGCTTGTACTATACAGTTCAACAAAAATTTATAAATTGTTTATGTAAAGGGTAGTTGGAGTGAGAGATTGTTTGGAAAATTGTATGAGGTATTCTTGAGAGATGCTAAAACTTAAATAACAAGCTTTATTTAAATTTCAGAAAACTATAAGTACTCTAAAATTGAAACAACTAACAAAGAATATCGTGGAGATATTTAACTTCACAAAAACTTTGAATCTCACATAAATTGTGTATTTTAAAACGATCCAAAGTTTTTGTGTAATAAAATGTTGTCTTTATGTTAGAACTTACCTCCAGAATGAAGAGGGTTTCACATGAATTTTCAAAGATACATTTTTTTATTTGCCATGTAAATATCTGAAATATATGATATTTTGATCTACAGCGCTACAGCCAATTTTTAATCATTTCGGGAATTATTTTTTCGCATTATATAGATATTTTTAAAATGAAATGAAGTAGTGGTAAGTTAAATAAATTAAATTTTTTACCGTATCAACACCCGAAAATTGAAATAAATTTACTTTATAATCAATTATAGGAATACAGAATGCCAAAACAACGAAATTAATATATAATCATATTGATAATATATAAACTCTAAGTGATAAAGTTCTTATATTATGCAGAAACCTTTTTATCTGCTTATCCCTATAAGGACACATTTGAATTCAAAACAAATTATAATTTTCCATTTACACAGTGTAATCTCGAAAATCATACAGTCGATTTTGATAACTCCTTCTCCATTAAAATTCTGTATTCATCCAGACGCTCCTAGACTACACCAACTTTCCAGAACTTTGAAAACCAGAAGTAAGAGTTAACTTTCTCTCATTCATGCCGCCAAATTTTAAATCCATTTCGTTGGATACGGATATCAGAGCCTACGTTTGGACTTTAATGCAAATTTGGCAGATTTTCAAAGATTTCTAACCCAAAGGGGTAATTTAGAGGCTTAAATGTTTTAAATTAGTTATTTTGTGGGTTTCTATTTCCCTTATATCACCGGAAGCCCCTCATATTTCACGGAGGAGTTGTTAAATATAATTCTGGTATGTTTTTTCAAAAGAGGTAAATTTGGATTCTAAAACAAAAATGATCAATTCTCCTTTTTTAAATCCTTAACATACCAATAAGCGTTATTTGGCCTATCTACATATATGAAACTTCGTGCACGTGTACTATAAACCTCAACGAAGATTTACGTACGAGCTATTTTACTAAAATAAAAAAAAGAAACATCTGATGCGTTATACTCTCATGACTTTCTCTACCTCTTTTTAATTTTTCTTACAATAGCTTAATTTTCCATTTATTTCATGAAAATCGAGATAAACGTTAGTAGAAACAAAAATGTTCTATGTAAAGGGCAGTTGGAGTGGTAGATTTTCTTGAAAATCTTTTTATAGTATTCCTTGAAAGATGCTGAACTTAAATCATTTTTATGTAAGTTTCACAAAAGTATTAGTATTTCGAAATTGTAAATAATAAAAAAGAATGTTTAGGAAATATTCAACTTCACAAAATAATTGCGTCTTACATAAATTGTGTATTAAAAGAGATTCAAAGATTTTGTGTAGTTAGATTTTGTCTATATCTTAAGATTTGCCTTCAGAATGAAAAGTGTTTTAAAGTCTATTTCCAGTAAATGCAAGATATACATTTTATTTGTCATGTAAACATCTTTAATATATATTTCATTTTAATTAAAATAGCTACAGCCAGTTTTTGAGAAATTTAAAATTTCAAAAAAAATCTACCACTGTTCTAACTCTAACAGTCTGATCCGGAATACTCGTGAGTGCTCAACCACAAACCTTGGAGCCCGGCTAGAGGGGAAGGTGATAACCTATACGCCTCGGTAGCACAATATTTTCGTTTGAATTCCAACACTTGAATGTTGAGGCTATTGCATAATGTAGACGTGTCTTCGTGATTAAGTTAGCAACTCGGTGTTTTTTGTCGCCGCACAACCAAGCTGGAACTGTCTGATGTAAAGGGTGGTTTCGGATGGAGGGATTTTTCTGAAAATCTCCATGTTGCATTCCTGGAAGCTACTGAACTTAAAGGGGCAATAAAGCGCTAAAAGTTATATTCTAAAGTATTAAAAATAGAGCTTTAATTTCTTGTGCAGACATTACCGATAACAACAGAAGCATTAATATAACATTTAATCCGAATATATTTTTCATTCAGCATAAATAAGTTAATTTATTCGATTTAATTAGCAAAGCCAAAATTTACCTTCTTCTACATATATTAAGCTAAATGTACTATTTTTTTTTAAATTACATTCCATTAATATCTTTGTAATAAATTGTATGTTTAAAATTTACTAAAAACGAGAGTATGTTTTTTATTAAATATGTTACATCATAAAATAGAAAAAAAAATACAAAACAGCACATGACTATACTAATTAATTTTCCAAAACTAACCTACGACTAATTTCAAAATTCCAAACATGCATTTTATTACACACATTGAGAAAACCTTCCACAGTTCTAGCTGTAATTTTTTAGCAGAGAAGGATATTTTAGTTAGGGAAAATAACAAAAAAAATTGAATCTGAGGAAAATAGTTTCAAGTTTGACATAGGGCAGCAGCAGTAATAGAAGAAGAATGACTTATTACCCAACATTTTCAGTATACATTTAGAAATATGCAACAGTCACTTGGACCTCATGGCTCTATATGCTTTTTTACCCTTAAATGTTTAAAATAGGAGTTTCGTAAGTATTAATGATGCACATTTAGTTCTGCAAAATAATAAGAGAAAAGCTAGAAAATATATATACAAAAGAATGAGAAAAAATAAATCCTGAATAAAGTAGTCTTCAGAGGCTATTCCCAGAAAATTTAAGATACACATTTCATTTGTCAGGTAAGTATATATAATACACCATACTTTAATCAAAATCGTTAGTGCCATTTTTGAGAAAATCACAATTTTCGAAAAAGTTCCCGTAAAGGGTAGTTGGCGGTGGGGATTTTCTTGAAAATCTTCGTGCTTGGAAGATACTAAACTTAAATACTAAGTTTGGTATTTAACGGTCTTTTCATTTTTGACCAATGATGTCCACAGACACACACACACACACACACACACATATACATACGCGCACGCGCACACGGACCTTTTACCAAAAAGTAAAAATGCTTTTTTTTTTGGATTCAGGGGGACCCAAAACATATATTTCCAGTGAAATCTCGGTATCGAATTTTTGGGTGGAATACAATACTTCTCTATACACTATGCACATAGCGCGTGAAGAGAAAGTAAAAAAAAGTGGAGCTCTGTGACCTCTTAAATACAAAGTTTGGTACTTGACCGACATATCGTTTTTGAACTCGGCTATTGACATACACTGGGACCGTTTCTAAAAGTTTTTTTTTAATTCAGAGCACCTCAAACATGTATTTATAGGTGAAATCTCAGTATACATTTTTGAGTGGAATGTAATGTTTTCTTTACCTACAGAATTAACAATATAAATACATAAGTAATAATGATATTCAATCCAATAATAGTGTCATGAATAGTTATGTGAAGAAATATGAAGAAGTTAAAGATATTTTATTTATAATAAACTTTTCTATCTATGTACATTATACGTGATAGATAAAGTAAACTTCTCATAGATAATTTGACGCTAATTTCAAAGAGAATTTGAGTAGGTAAATGAAGTTAATTCAATATTCGAGTTGAAATCTAGGCGTGCAAATCATGCAGCTAGCGAATTATTCATAAAACAGCTCTGCAAACAATTGTGTTAGGAGAACAAGAACTGTTCTGTATGTTTAATTTAGGAACAAGCGTAAGAAACAAGTGGTCAGTCAGAGTAAACATTATGTAACATGCAACAGGCTGAAAGGCAACAAGGTGAACTACTACAAGCATCACGTTCCACAGTTTATGGGAAAACAATACTGATTTATATAGACTTTCAAATCTTAGATAAGGATGGTACCTATCAGATGACATCGTGCGGTAAGATATCTTACAGTGTCTCACTGAGTCAACACCACCTAAAGAGAAAGCCTTACAATACGAAGTATGACTTTGGGGCTCTAACGGTCCCTCAAACCAATATGCACTGTCCGCGAAAGTTATTGTTTTTTTTTATTATTAAATGCCTTTGTTTCATTACCAATATTTGGCCTGAAATACTTTATTACGGATGCTTTAAAGAGGTCCTGGGTTCGATTCCCGGCTGGGGCGGGGAATTTTTCTTTAATCGGAATTATTCCCTATGCCCCATAGAGTCTGGAAGTATGAATGTGAGAGTGAATGTGCGTGTGTTTAGTAATATAAAGTTTAACCTAATGTTCTGAGCCTACAGTTTCACAAATGAAAGCCCCCAATATGACCATTGATGTTAAAGGGGGCTATACAAATGAAGCAAAAAAAAAAAAAAAAAAAAAAAAAAAAAAAAAAAAAAAAAAAAAAAAAAAGCAATTTTAAACAAGGGTGAATATAATTCAAAAATTAAAAGTCTGGTAAATACTAAATTTGGTATTTATGATTAGTAAGATGCAACGAAGCTTTTCAACAAACTTTCCCACTCCCAATTACAGGGAGTATTTTTGGGAAAATTTTGTTTTTCTAAAAAATGACTAACAATTTTGATTAAATAGTTTATGTTCTAGAGATTTTCATCGGAAATGAAATATCATTTTGAATTTTCTGGGAATATCCTCCGAAGTCGTGTACTTTCTGGGCAAGTTTTGCATAAATGATAAACCTCATGGCCAGGAGTGTGTTTCTTGTTTCACGGTCTTGGTCCGTGGTACTAATCCAGGCGAAGGCATCAATTCTTTAGACTGATTCAACTTTTTCATAAAGAATATGTCGGAAATGGGGACCTTTGACGCAAATTGTTGTTTTTTTGTTTTTCTGCACTTTCATGAAAGAGTGTTTATACGCGTTTAATGATTTATGAGTTATACAAAATATCTTCCGAATGAAGAGGACATCTTTTCTGCTATTTGCAGAAAATTCAATATATAGCACGTTTTATTTTACCGCAAATATATATCAGGTATGTAACATTTCAATTAGAACTGCGTAATTAAGATTTTAGAGGGATCTATGTAAGAAGTGGCATAGATATCACTGTGCTGCATCCTTAAAAACTCCCAAACGTAAATCCAAGTTTAGTGTATTTGCAATATCTTATGTTTAAGTTGAAATCGCAGTATTAAAACTTTTGGGTGGAACACAATCCTTTCTATCCAAGCGGGATGGCTCAGGCGTAATGCCTGTTGACTACGTTTGGGAAATCCTAGGTTCAAATCCCAATCTGGCCAAGGCAAACGCCGGAGTGGCTATTTAATAGCGCGCTCTTTAGTCTAAAACAATACTAAAACTGAAAGATGTATGCTAATTATGATTATGCTGCCATCTATCCACAGACAGTGAAAGCAACTAGACCGGACAATAACCCAGCGCCATCTGCTTGTCGCGAAAGAAAATAGTATGGTATGTTGGGCAAAAAACGTACTGTAAATGACTCGTGATTCCGCTGAAGTATCAATAGAAGAAGACAATCCAGACAAACGAATTATGCAAGGTGAACCGATATGACAGAAGAAATCGAGGAGAAACTGAAAGGAGTCACGCTCATAATGTATGAGGACGACATGGATGGTCTTAGGATCATCCAAGACGGATTGCAGGAATAAATATATAACATTCTTTTTATAAAAATAGGCTACAGAAAACGACTTAATTATTAACAAAGATAAAACAGCGCAAACGCTGTGTAGGAGAGGAGAAAAAATATTAAAGACAGACATCCTAAAGATCTAAGAACCACTGAAAATAATAAATAAATTCAAGTACGTATTTAGGATCACCGTATCACCATTCAACACACACATACAGGAAAGAACTTCAGTAGCTATCAGTGCAATGTGAATAACAAAAATAGAAACAACCATGAGGCTTTTTGAAATGACAATTGCATCAATCGCTATTGGAATTGATCTGTTATGGGGCAAACGAAAAACCAATGGCAGGAAAAGAATTGAAAATGTTAAATTGAGCTATATAAAGAAGGCAATAGGGGCAAGCAAGAATGCACTAAATCGACAGGCGAATGCACTAGCAAGAGAAACATTATTCTTAGAAGAATCAAGAGACCACTACCAAACACAGAAGTGTACAAAGTGTAGTGACAAGAAAGAAGCAGAAGCTGAAAGAGATAGACACCAAATTATTTGGAATGGATGCCAAGATTGTGGACAAATAGTTAACGAACGCAAAGACACAATCATAGCCCTTGCGATACACGGCTTCCACCATTTAATATGTACAAATAAAAACTACCATCAAGCTCAAGAAAAACGCATTTGTAAGCTATGTGGACAAAAATGTGAACTACCGCTTGAGCAAGTTTAAAATGCACTCTAAATGAACTTATAAAAGCAAGTAAATAGTCAAAATTCTGTGTTTGTATTCTGTATGCTCATTCGACAGCACTTTTATTTAAATTAAAAAAAAATCTGATGTGTTCCATTCACATGCCTTTCTCTAGTTCTCTGCAACAAATTATCATTAAAAAGCTTGTGCTTAGATTTATTTAATGCTAATCGAGAAAAAAAAATAGCAGAAAGGGTCTTATTACTTGATTCCTTGTAACTAGAAGGGAAACAAGGGAGTAATATAGGTTAAAGTGATAGTCAAAAGCTAGTTGCTATGTGACAGAAGTTCCTTTGTATAGACAGGAGTTGACAAATTCCCGTATGAGAAAAGTATAAGTACTTTAAAGCTGAAACCAATAGCAAGGAATATCTCAAAAACGGTAACTCCACGAAAAAAATGTATGTAACATAAATTGTGTGTTTTAACGAGCGCTACATTTTCTGTTATCTTGGCTATCTCTTAAGGTTTAAGAGTTATGCAAAATTCCTTAAAATTCATTCAGAATAAAGTGGTCTTCAGAGGCTGTTTCCACAAAATTCAAGATATGCATTTTATTTGTCATGTAAATATGTTTAAAATACATTTTAATCAAAATCGTTAGAGCCTTTTTTGAAAAAATCTAAATTTTCGAAAATGTAGTAGGGGTGAGAAGATTTTTTGTCTTTTTATTTTTGAGCTATGCTTGCCACAGACACACACGGACCTTTTTCTAAAAAAATTTTTTGGATACAGGGGGACCCAAAACATGTATTTCCGGTGAAATCTTGGTATCGAATTTGTGGGTACATTACAATAGCTTTTCTATTCACTATGTATAGTACGTGTAGAGAAAGTAGAAATGACTCAGGAGATTAGCTACAATCTTGTTGACAGAAGTAAACTAGAGATCCGCTTTATTGTTCTCTCTCGCTCTAACGCTTTACACCCTGCTTCAAAAGTAACTTGTCCTTTCTTTCCCAAGACAATAATCAAGCGAAATAGCATCAGCTGATTACGAAAGCTAGCCACATCACTAAAAACTTATGTTTCTTGCAGACTCATGAAACCGCACCACATAACGATGTTGCTACAATAGTTCAACTGCATTTGTTGGCAATACTTTAGAAGTACTTGTATTATGCTATTCGCAGCACACCAAGAAGCTCTCCACTGCACGATTGCAGTTCAAGACATTCTCCTAAGTAAATGACAGTAGAAGACTCACTGTTTGAGTACATTAATGAAAAGGCCGCTAGACAGAATGGCATCCTTGTATCGTTTACTTGGCGAGAAGCGAAACTGGTATGATCACGGGGGGGTTACTGGCCAGATCAAACGGGTTTCACAAACAGAACCATCGCAATATGACCAAGCAGTTGAAGCGGCGTTAAATAAATAGTTAAAAATAAATAATCCTTCTACTTATACATTGTAGTGGTAGATAAAACTTTACCAATAACTAGTTTAAAATGTCCACTTTTAAATATACTTACGCTCATTTCATTTGTCGCTAAAATGTTATTTATTAGCCTGACTCAAGTGAGTTTGCCTAGTGACACAGAATACAAATATTCATTTAGAGGTTTTATCAAATAAAATGTTATCAATTAATAACTCCATGGCACGACAGCTCAATGGGAACCTTGGCCTACCGCCCGGCCGCTGCGTCCCCTATCTCGGTCCACTACAGACGCCATGGATGGGGTGCAGTATTGGAGGGTGAGACGTGGTCAGCGTCTCGAGCTCCCTCGGCCGGTTGATGCGGTCCTCATGACCTGGAGCCGCTACTTCTCCATCAAGTAGCTCCTCAATTGGTCCCCCCCCCCAGGGACCTTACAAGGCTGAGTGCACCCCTGGCCAGGTTTCTCAGCGGGGGAAAAATTCCCACATCGGCACTGGGGATTGAACCCAGGCCTCCCGCTTGGTAAGCAAATGTTATCAGTGAGAATTCAAAAACATATTTTACCGTTATCATAGTTATATAAAAATATCTGATGTGTTCCATTCACATGCCTTTCTCTACATCTCTGCAACAAAGTATTGTTAAAAAGCTTCTGCTTCTATTTACTTCATGCTGAGAAAAATTAAAATTAAAACAGTCTTATTACTTGCTTCCTTGTAAGCAGAAGCGAAATAAGGGAGTGCCATAGGTTAAAGTGATAGTCAAAAGCTGGTTGCTATGTGACTGGAGCTGCTTTGTTTGTATGGATAGAAGTCGACAAATTCCTGCATGAGGAAGGTATACGTTTTTTAAAGCTGAAACCAATAATAAGGAATATCTCAAAAACGATGAAATCCACGAAAAAAATGTATATTCCATAAATTGTATGTTTTAACGTACTCTACATTTTTGGGTGGTAAGTTTTAGTCCACCTCTTAAGGTTTAGCAGTTATGCAAAATTCCGTATTATGCATCCAGAATAAAATAGTGTTCAGAGCTATTCGCAAAAAATTCAAGATATACATTTTATTTGTCTGGTAAATATCTTTAATATACGATATTTAAATCAAAATCGTTAGAGGAATTTTTGAGAAACTGAAGATTTTCGAAAAACGTTCCAGTAAAGGGTAGTTGGGGTGGGGGTATTTTCTTGAAAATCTTCGTGTCGCATCCTTGGAAGACACCAAACCTAAATACCAGGTATGGATTTTAACGGACGTTTTGTTTTTGAGCTATGGTGCACACACACACACACACACACGCGCGCGCGCGCACACACACAGAACTTTTTCCAAAAATGCTGTTTTTGAATTCAGGGGACCCAA
Organism: Hymenopus coronatus; assembly: GCA_030762935.1. NCBI lineage: Eukaryota > Metazoa > Arthropoda > Insecta > Mantodea > Hymenopodidae > Hymenopus > Hymenopus coronatus. The sequence goes on along the minus strand of CM060897.1, from coordinate 121,108,917 downwards.
ATCGTGTATTTTCGGTGAAATCTCGGTATCGAATTTTTGAGTGGAATACAATACCTTCTCTATACACTATGTAATAGTACGTGTAGAGAAAGCAATTAAGTTATGGGAACAAATTATAACAAGGATTATAAAAGATGTGTAACAATAATAAAAGCTATAACAATAAAAGAGTATAGTTACAAAACAAATCGATTTCTAAACCATAACACAATCACGTTCTGTTTAAGCCATACAAATGATTTCGAAAAATGACTACCGAATGTTTTATGTGTTCCATGTGATTGCTTGGTCAACACTTCTATTAGTTTCATACTTCGCCTTCCATATCATAAACATATTTGTGATTGCTTATCGAGATACAAAAAATAGACCTAATGTTTTTTTTCTGAGGTTCTTTAAAGTGTGGTATGGTGAGCTTATATATTTTCTGTGTTTTGCAAAAGAATTTTTTGAGGCTGGTGTTTATTCAATTAATTAATGTAGTAATAAAGTATATGAACTCTTCAAAGAGGATTAGAGCGCATGCGTGTCTCTTCGCCCTCGACGCGCGGCTTTAAACACCATTATTTTAGGATTTTTCGAATTATTTCCGCGTTATGCATTTTACTTCAACATTGATTGCATTTCTTCCTGGTGCAACAAAAAATAATTTTCATCAGTCATAATGATATTGCCCGATAATAACCCCGGGTATATATCATAAAAGGGCAAAGGTTTGCACGAGGCATGGCTGCTCCCCTCGCCTGGCCATAATTCATGTGCACCTAAAACCAGGCGGCACATGCTTTAAAAACCTCTGTATGCACTGGCCGGTTTAATTATACATTCCTAGCTGATCCATACCGCGTCTAGACATACATACTGTTTGTGGAAACATCGATAGTGACGTTGAAGCTTTTCCAGTTATTCGCTCGTATTTCGTTTCATTGCGCAACATTTGGCTCGAGACGGATCTCAGGCTTAATATGAAGACCCGCATCTATAAAATGTGGTACACTCCGCTAGATTGATATAGTGATTTTCTCTCTTCAAGGTTCCCACTTTAAGGTAACCAAACTTTGACTCCTCTATGAATCTGATCAGAAAAAGTGGCAGAGACATATTGGTACTAACCAATGAACGATGTTATAATTAAAACTCGGTCCTGGGTCACGAAATTGCCGGATTGACGTTCCGTGCACACGGAACATAACTACATATGTCCTGATGAAGTAGGCGTGGTCTCTACATCCCGTTTCTAAACGTGTTGCAGTATAAAGTATTGTTCACTGCCTGGCCTTGTTGAGTTCCTGCTATTAGATAAAGCAGTGAACTCTGAAAGAAGGCACAGATTGAAAAATTTCGTAAATATAAAAGGGTAGGCGTTCGACACTGAACAAACTTGTGGACGATTCAAACATATTTCGATTCAGCAAAGATGTATTTGTAATTAACTGCAATGAATTCTGAGTGAGTTTGGTTGAGGTACGTACATTGCGTTTTTAAAAACTCCTGAATTTGTTCTATCCAGCTTTATACTTTTATTTGTAACAGTAAAAGGGTTCTTATTTACTGATCATATTATGAAACAAATATTTTATTGTGTTACTTTATGAATTAAAACGATGCATATAATGTCAATAATGTAATGCGATACTTCTGGAACAGATTATACCTCAACGTGCGAATGTTTACGCTACAAACCCCTCCTCGCTACCCTCTCACTATTCCGCTGACTGCTCTGTATGTTCGTAACCCACACTTCGAAACCCAAAACAGTTATAACCATTGTGAAAAATAAATGTGCGTTACACACCGTCTCCAGGAAAGGGTATTGCAACCTTTGATACACATAAAAACAAAAACAAAAAACAACGTAGTTCTGTACCATTCTGGTACATTTATTTTTTGTGTGTTCGCGGGGTTTGTATTTGTAGTATTAGCTCGGGGGCGTACTTGGCCGTTTCCTTACGTAATTCTGTTTTTCGCCACGTGAGTTGTCCAGGGCCTCTACTAACCAGCTGAGTGGTGGCTCTCGTTTGAGTAAGACGTTGCGTGCTGTGTTGTAAAATGTATAAAATAGAGTATCGGGTAGTGATCAATTTCGTAACAAAAGATGGACTTGCATCAGCTGAAATCAAATGCCACTTTGGTGGCATTTATGGTAGTGCTTCACCTTATTATTCCACAGTGAAAGAATGGTCTAAACAATTTCGTCTAGGCAAAAAAAGCGTCGCTGATGATCCACGTGTTAGGCGATCTGATGAGGTGGTGACTAAGGAAACCATCGCCATTGGTGAAGGTGAAGTGCTGAATGACGGGCTGAAACGCATGGAAATCTGAGCAAGGTTGTGGGTATCTCAAACAACTGTTTGCCGGATCATTCATGATCATTTACATATAAAAAATCTCAGTGCAAGATGGGTATCCAGATTTCTTTCTGCAGTTCAGAAGGAGCATGCATGGCTTGTTGCACCAAATTGTTGGAGCCTTGCCGTGGCAACCAGAAAGAAATACTGGAGCCCATTGTTACAGAGAATGAAACTTTCATTCTTTATTATGATCCTCTGTTGAAAAGAGGATCTCTTGAATGGCGTAAACTGAGTGAAGTTCCGCCAAGAATGGTAAAGGTGTTCTGATGTGTTCCATTCACATGACTCTCTCTACATCTCTGTAATAAATTATTGTTTAAAACATTATTCTTTTATATACTTCATGATAATCGAGAAAACATTACAGAAATTGTTCTTATCACTTGGTTCCTTGTGAGTGGAAGGGAAAATATCTAATGTGTTCCATTCACATGATGTCCTCTAGGTGTACGGTAAACAAACTTTTATTCAAAACATTAATCTGTTATCTACATCATGCTAATCAAGTTAAACATCAGCAGAATTAGTCTTATTACTAGCTTCCTTGTAAGTAGAAGGGAAATAAGCAAATGCACAGGTTAAATCGATAGAATCGTCCTTTAAAAGGCGGTCGCTATGTGAAACAATTGGAATTCCAACCCCTTTGCTTGCCAGAAATAAATAAACGAGAAACGAGAGGAAAGATATCTTCCCGTTTGAGAAAAGTTTAAGTGACTAATTAACTTTACCAAAAAACAACCTACATGACATAAATTCAGTGTTTTAATAAAATCTACATTTTTTTGTGTAATACGTTTTTGTGTATCTCTTACGCTTTGCCAGTTACACAAAAGTTATAAAAAATGAAGACGTCTCTAGAGGCTATTCCCAGAAGATTCAAAATATACATTTCGTTTGTTATAAAAACATCTTAAACATAAGGTATTTTAATACAATTTGTTAGAATCATTTTTGAGAAAATCCAAATTTTCGAAAAATGTTTCATGTAAAGGGTAATTGGGGTGAGGGGATTTTCTTGAAAATCTTCGTGTCGTATCCTTGGAAGATAGCAACTTAAATACCAAGTTTAGCATTTAACGGTCTTTTCGTTTTTGAAACCCCCCCCCATACATATACGCACACACACACATACAGGACCTTTTCCTAAAAATGCTATTTTTGCCTTCATGGGGAGCCAAAACATGATTTCCGGTGAAATCTCGGTATCGAATTTTTTTGGGTGCATTGCAATACCTTCTCTATACACTATGGACATAGTATGTGTAGAGAAAGTGAAAATGGGAACAAACTTCAGGGATTCTAGAGGAATTCTCCTCATTGATTTCAAAGAAAGGAATATCACTGTGAATGCACAATATTATGCTTCGCTTTTGAAGAAATGTCTTGACTCTATCAAACAAAGGAGGCGAGGAAGATTGTCACATGGGGTTCGTTTTCTCCTAAACAATACGTCAGTGCTCATGACAGCAATTGTGAAGACTGCATGTGGCTTCAAAGAGATTTACCACCTACCCTACAGACCAGATCGAGCCCCAAGTGACTACTGCCTCTTCTTCAGGCTGAAGAAAGAATATGGCAGAAGTAAATTTGATGATGATGAAGTGACAGCTGCTGTAATGGGGCATTTTGCCGATAAAGAATCAGATTATTTTTGAGAGCCATGAAATTGTCAATCCACTGATGTGAAAAGTGCACTGAAATAAAGGGTGATTATGTTGAAAACTAGCATCTTTGTTTTATTTTGATAATATCAGAAAAGTAGCCAGGCCGGAAACTTTTGGAATCTACTTCATAAAAATGGAACCATTTTTTTTTATTTATTTGAAAGCTATTTAGGTTACTAGTGCATGACGGTAATCTCCGATGGTATTTAAAACTATGTTCAGCTTAACTGTGAATTATCAATAGTGACATTATGCGATGTTTTGAATGCAATATTTGTTATTTTGTACATAGATAGATTTCTGTCACGTTCTACTTGAAAATGATTCAGTGTTCTGTGTAGGAATATACAAGTTTGCAAATGAGTACACATTGTCATATAAACTACATGGTTTACAGAAAAATATCTGATGGGGTCTATTCGCTGACTTTCTTAGTCTGTTCAGCAAACAAACTTTTCTTACAAAAGCTTCTTATCTTATAAACCTCATGCGAATTTAGATAAGCCTGTGGTAGAATTGGTCTTTCTACTTCCTTATGTGTAGTAGATGCGAAATATAGGGAGAAACTAGGTTAAAGAGCTATCTTTCAAAAGCCAGTCACTATGCAAAACAGTTCAAGTTCGGTTCCCGTTGCTTTCCAGGAGAAAATGAAAAGAAAGATGACTTCCCATTTTAGGAAAGTTTTAAGTAGTTCAACAGTGAAACCAACAACATGGAATATATCGGAAACGGTTAACTGTAAAAGAAAATGAATATGACATAAATTATGCGTTTTAATGAGATCTACATTTTTGAGTAGTAAGTTTTTGTCTATCTCTTACGCTTTATCAGTTGTACAAAAGTCATGTCTTCATCCTCAATGAAGAGATCTTCCGAAGCTGTTCCCAAGTATACATTTTGTTTGGCGGATAAATAGCTTAAGCATAGGTTATTTTGATAAAAATAGTTGCAGAACCCATTTGATAAAATAAACATTTTCGAAAAATTTTCCATGTAACAGGTATTTGGTTCGGGGGATTTTCTTGAAAATATTCGTGTCGCACCTTTGGAAGATACTGAACAAATGCCTGGTTTTGTATCTAACCGACTTGCTTTTTTTTGCGTTATACTGTCCACAAACATACACACACACGCAAAACAAGGGGCTTTTTTTTTTTATTCAGAGGACCGCAAAACATATACTTCCGGTGAAATCTCGGTATTTACTATGTACGATATACGTACTTGCTAGAGAAAGTAACATCTAACAAACAATATTTTGACAGTGGAGCGGATGGAGAAGAGTAAATTAATCTATAAAGCGATTTATGCTCTTATTCGGCAATTAGCACATAATGAATTAGATGCACTTCTAACAAATATTCTTAAAAAGAGGATTTCATCGAATTATTGGACATTAGAAAACAGAAATTAAGTCTGTAAATGTGGTAGATGAAAAAACTTCCCCTTCTCCACAGAATGTTGTGTACTTCTCTAGTGTCTCTATTGTTAAAATTTTCAAACACGAGGTTCATAAACTCAATGGACTAATTAGCGCATTTTGTTGATTAAAATGTTATTATTAACTGCAACGTGGCCCTTTGGGTACAAAAGACACCTCTCATTTGATTGGAAGCTTAATAAGAACAAGTTTCTATCGAATAATGAGGATTTTATGCATGAATAGATTTTGTTCTCAGAGACAACATAAATCTGTCATTTATTTGCTTCCAGGAACTTCTTTTCTTGAAAATCAGACATGAGAGACAAATAAACTAAGCTTCTTTTCGAAAACAAAGCCTTCTTTAATAAGCAATCAATCACATACAATCACTTGTTTATTGGTATTCCTTATATAATGAGGCTATTATAAGAGCAATATTCAGCAGAAATAAAGGAGTAGGAAAGAAACAAATCAAAGATAGGATTTCATTCGCTACAAAAGTTCGAATATGGGAAACAACGAAAAACGTGGCATCGTCTATATAAACCCATTTTTACTTTCTCTACACGTACTATATACATAGTGTATTGATAAGGTATTATATTCCATCAAAAAATTCTATACCGAGGTTTCACCGGAAATACACGTTTTGGGTCCCCCTGAATACAAAAAAAAATCGTATGTGTTCCATTCACATGACTTTCTCTACATCTCTGCAACAAATTATTGTTAATAAGCTTAGTCTTCTATTTACTTCATGCTAATCGAGAAAAAAATAGCAGAAATAGTCTCATTACTTGCTTTCTTATAAATAAAAGCGAAATATGGGAGTATCATAGATTAAAGTGAAGTCAAAATCTGGTTAATAGGTGACTGAAGTTCCTTTGTTTATATGGACAGGAGTTGAAAAATGCCTGTATGAGAAAAGTACACCAAACCAAAAACAAGGGATATCTCAATAACGATCAACGCCTCAAAAAAATTATATAACATAAATTGTGTGTTTTAAAGTGCTGTACATTTCTTTGTGGTAAGATTTTGTCCATTTCTTACGGTTTAGCAGTTACGCAAAATTTCGTAAAGTTCCTCCAGAATAAGGTAGTCTTCAGAGGTTATTCCCAGAAAATTCAAGTTATCCATATTATTTGTCAGGTAAATATCTTTAATATACGATATTCTAATCAAAATCGTTAGAGCCATTTTTGAGAAAATAAAACTTTTCGAAAAACGTTCCATGTAAAGGGTAGTTGGGGGTGGGGGGATTTTCTTAAAAATCTTCGTGTCGCATCCTTGGAAGATAACAAACTTAAATACCAAGTTTTTGAGCTATGCTGTCCACAGACACGCATACAAACACACGCACACACACACACACGCACACCACGTACCTTTATCCGAAAATGCTTTTTTTGGATTCAGGGGGACACAAAACATGTATCTCGGTATCGAATTTTTGGGTGCAATACAATACCTTCTCTATACACTATATTAATAGTACGTGTAGAGAAAGTAAAAATCATTTGTAAAAAAAGGTCCGTGTGTGCGTGTGTGTGTGTTTGTGGACAGCATAGCTCAAAAACGAAGAGACCGTTGTATACCAAACTTTTTATTTAAGTTTGGTATCTTCCAAGGATGCAACATGAAGATTTTAAAGAAAATCCCCCCACTCCCAACTACCCTTTACATGGAACTTTTTTCGCAAATTTTGATTTTCATAAAATGGCTCTAACGATTTTGATTAAATATTGAATGCTAAAGATATTTACCTGACAAATAAATTGTATATCTTGAAATTTCTGGGAATATCCTCTGAAGACTACTTTATTCTGGATCAATTTTACGGAATTTTCATAACTGCTAAACCGTAAGAGTTGGACAAAAACCTACCAAACAAAAAATGTAGAGCACGTTAAAACACACCATTTATGTAATGTACATTTTTTTCGTGGAGTTGATTGTTTTTTTAGATATTCCCTATTTTTTTGGTTCCAGCTTTGAAAAACTTAAGTTTCTCATACAGAAATTTGTCAACTCCCGTCCATACAAACAAAGGAACTTTAGTCACATAGACAAGCTTTAACCTATGGTACTCCTTTATTTCGCTTCAACTTACAAGGAAGCAAGTAATAAGACTTTTTCTGCCAATTTTTTCTCGATTAGCATGAAATAATTAGAAGCATAAGCCTTTTAACAATATTTTTTGCAGAGTTGTAGAGAAAGTAATGTGAATGGAACACATCAGATTTTATCCCTTTCTCTAGCAATGTACAATCAATATAACTGTCGTCCTCGATTGTCTAGGGTAACGTGCTAGCTTCTGGTTCTAAGGTCTTGGGTCCAAATGCGGTGGAGGGCGATGGATATATTTTTTTTTTTGCGCAAAAATCCTTAACATGGCTTCCTTCGGGAGGAAAGTAAAGCATTGGTTCCATGTTGTATATTTACATGATGTAAAAGACCCTGCAGCCGTTTAGGGGAATCAACCAGTAAAAATTAATCAACATTTTTGAAAATACTGATGTTTGCGTTTTAGCATATTAATATACCGTGGCCTTTGTAGAATAATGTAGAGGTTGTTATAAACCATGTGTAGGACAGGAGTTGGATAGGTAATCAGACTGAAAAATTATCACAATTGCCCGTAATAGTTGGCTATATTATGAATCCTGGGAATTAAAGTACATACAACATTGTAAGTCACCATTGGGATTGTCATCTCAAAATAATTTGAGATCACCTTGTGTGGTTTACCGGGAAACATGCGAGGCAGTTGAGAAATTCAATGCTCTGCCGGTATTTTGACATGGTAGCTCAGTGGTTGAGCAACCGGCTAGAGACCGGGAGATCCGTGGTTCCAAGCCTGGCTATGGCATTGAATTTTTCAGTCTGACTCTACCTATCAAATATGGAATGATTTTCAGCCACTTGTTATATTAACACTTGTCGCGTGATCTTTCAAATTTAAGACTTAATGGTAACAAATTACACTTGAAATATTAAAAGGTGTGTTGCTCTGCATTTTCCTTCACATGCAAATGTTTAAAATACTCCTTGCAGTGTACACTTCTACCGATCAGTTTGGTTTTTCTACCATAGAACCTTAACATCATAATAGAAAAAAATATTGAATTAATTTTCTAAGTAAGTAAAAGTAATTAATCATTTATTTGTATTAAAATAATTTAATCCACCAAAATAATGAAAAAATATGAAGGAATAATTTATCATACCATTTGCTGCAGTAATATTTAATTTTAAATGGAATGTATATCAAGTTCTGTTACATTTTGAAAAACCGAAGCTCAAGGAGCTCTTCTGGTAAAGTAGTTTAAAACATCTGATGTGTTTCATTCACATGACTTTCTCTACATCGCCGTAACAAATTGTCGTTATAAAGCATATTCATCTATCTACTTTATAATAATCGAGATAAACCTTAGCAGAATTTTTTTGTGTAAGGAGTATTTGTCTATCCCTTACGGTTTACTAGTTACACAAAATTCGAAAAAAATCATTCAGAATAAATAGGTCTTTGGAGGATATTCCCAGAAAATTTAAGACATGCTTTTTATTTGCCATGTAAATATCGTTAATATACGGCAGTTTATTCAAAAACGTTAGAGCCGTTTTTGAGAAAATGAAAATTTTCAAAAATGTTTTCATGTAAAGTAAGGTAGTTTGGGTAAGGGAAATTTTCTCAAAATCTTCGTGTCGCATCCCTGGAAGATATTAAACTTAGATAACAAGTTTGGTATTTTACCGACTTTTCGTTTTTGAGTTGGGTTTACAGTCACACGGACACACGGACCTTTTTCTAAACATGTTTTTTATACAGGGGATCCTAAAGCGTATATTTCTTATGAAATCTTGGCATTGAATTTTTGGGTAGAATACAATACCTTCTCTATGCACATGTACATAGTATGTGTAGAGAAAGTAATAAAAAATACTTCAAGCATTTGTCTCAACATTTAGGTATTAGTTATATGTAAAACTAAACGCATGTGTAAAAAAAAAAAAAAAAAAAATGAATGCTATTGCTTAAGAAGCTCGAATTTAAAATTTTCACAGGGAGCCTTCTAAGCAAAGTTGAGCGGTTTTCCATGCCCAATATACCAGAGGCCCAACTTCTCGCATTTAATATGCTCGAGAGCCTTAAAACAATTGCAGAACTCAACGGGGCCATTTCAAGTTAAAACTCGTCAGTGAAGTACGGACGAGAGCAACCTCCGCTTTGCCACTCCGCTATAGCAAGATAGTAAAGTGAAGGTCACTCTTACCAGTCCATTGGCATGCTTTAATTTGAAATGGTCCCGTCGAGTTCTGCAACTCTTATCGCATGAAAGTATATCTTTAACATCAAACACGGGACAGTTAAACCATTGGTAGATTGGGACGTTAAGAACCGTAGCTGTTAAATCGCTTTCATAAATAAAACACAATTTAATTTCAACATAGTAGTTAAAGAAGGTATTGTATAATTAACCAAAAATTCCATACCGATATTCACCCGTAGTACATGTTTTGATTCCACAGAATAAAAATCTGATGGGTTCCATTCATTTGACTTTCTCCACATCTCTGCAACAAATTATTGTTAAAAAGCTTATATTTCTATCTACTTCATGCTAATTGAGATAAAATTAGCAGAAATAGTTTTATTAACTACTTGCTTTCTTGTAAGTAGAAGCGAAATAAGGGTGTATCATAGGTTACAGTGATAGTCAAAAGCTGGTTGCTATGTGACTGAAGTTCCTTTGTTTGTATGGACAGGAGTTGACATATTCTCGTATGAGAAGAGTATAAGTTTTTCAAAGCTGAATCAAAAACAAGGGATATCTCAATAACGATCAAATCCACGAAGAAATGTATACAACACAAGTTGTGTGTTTTAATGTGCTCTACATTTTTTGTGGTAAGTTTTTGTCCATCTCTTATGGTTTAGCACGGAACTTTTTCCAGAAATGTTTTTTTTTTGTTTTTTTTTATTCAGGGGACCCAAATCTCAGTATCGAATTTTTGGGTGGAGTACAATACCTTCTCTGTACACTATATACATAGTACGTTTAGAGAAATTAAAAACTCACCTTTAAAAAAAGGTCTGCGTGTACGTGTGCGGGTTCACGCGCGCTCATATGCGTGTGCGCGCGCGTGTGTGTGCGCACGTGTGTGTGTGTGTGGGTAGGTGTGTGTGTGAACAGCATAAATGAAAAATTGTAGTCCGTTAAATACCTTATTGATATTTAAGTTCAGCATCTTCCTAGGATGCAAAAGAAACATTTTCAAGAAAATCCCCAGTCTTAAACTGGCCTCTAAATGGAATATGTAAAACAATTATTTTAGCCATGCTTTTTTAAAGTAGGAAGTGGTCCATTCACATGAAGTTCTATAATTGTTCTGCAAACAAATATTCTTACAAAATGTTATTATGTTATCTACATCATGCTAATAGAGTTAAGCATTACCAGAAACGTTCTTATTAGTTGTTTCCTTGTAAGTTGGATGAAAATAAGGAAATACCATATGCTAAAGCGACAGTCAAATCTGTTAAAAGATGGCCGTTATGTGCTATAATTATTACAAGAATATAAGAAAAGAAATATGAAACGAATGGCGAAATCTCGTTTGAAAAAATTTAAGTATTTAAAATTTGAAACTAATAACAAGTAATATCTCGAAATTGTTAACTAATTGTTTTAACGAGATCTACATTATTGTGTAATAATTTTTTATGTATATATCAAGCTTTACCAGTTACAAAATTCACACAGAATGAAGAGATTTTCATAGTCTATTCCCCAAAAAATGCAAGACATTCATTTCTTTTGAAATATGCATTTCACGAGAACTCATATACTTCCGAGGAAATCTCAATGCCTTCTTTATACAAAGTACATTGTAGGGAAAGTAATAAATGAAACATAAAGTTTATATTTTTCTTAGGAAGTTTTAATTTGAGGAATACAGAACAAACAGTCTAGTAATAATTATATTGCTATAAAAGTGCAACAATTCATCAGACACAAGAAATATATTTGAAAATACGAGTCGAAGTCGGTGGTGTGTGTGTGTGTGTGTGTGTGTGTGTGTGTGTGTGAGAGAGAGAGAGAGAGAGAGAGAGAGAGAGAGAGAGATAAGTTAATCAAATTACTTGGTTTTTAAATCTAAACCAGACGGTTGACGTTCACGCTAAAAATACCGCGCATTTAGATTGATAAACGATATAAATTGTACCTCTGGTATGTCACTGGATTCACATGTCCATGACCGACGTTATTTTTATAGGTTTTCATTACAATGCTCTTTCAAACCGCTTCAGCGCTACAGATTTCTACAGTATTCTGCGAACTTTAAAGACGACCCCACATTTAATTTGTATTAATGTTTTAAAAGATTACTTTAAGATATTTCAGGGGTGACTAAGTCATGTGGTCCCAGTATAACGCGGTAACGTTTCTTTTACTTCACTGTTTTGTGAGTGTGTAAAATATTATTACATTTCCGCTTCAAATGGCGTACTCATTTAAACCTTTCTAAAATTATGTTCAAATGCTATAAAACATAATGCCTTTGTAATTTATAGAATTCAATTGGGCAACTGGAAGCAAACATCAGTCACAGCAAATAGCGCGAGCTGTTGCACAACTCTTGCATATTAGCGGAAACGGCGAAGGAATCATGCTCATCGAGAGGCAGTTGCCAGACGTCTACTAGAATCCGTGATGATATATAAGAACAATGTGAACGGACTGAAAACGTTATTAACTGTTTTTAGCTTCTGTTAAAAAGATTTTATTTCATATTAGAGACAACATCTAGTGAAGGGTAAATCAAAGCATTAAGGTACAGTAACAAAAGCAATACACAAGTGCACTAGTTTTTTATATTATAATTATTATTATTAATTGCCTTTCATGGATATTTTGTTACGATGTACATATTCACTAGAAAAAGTAAACATACTGTTACAAAAGTCTTTATTGATTCAAAAATTGTTTACAAATAAAATCTTATAATCACTGCTATAAATAATAATTCATTCAACGTTTCGAGACGGCTACTCCACTGCGCACTAACACTCCAGTCACTCACGTCTCTATGCAGTTTACAACACCCACTAGCAATTCTGTCTGTTTTATAGCTAGATAATGACGTCACAGAACTTTGTTGCAACTTGTAGAAACCGAAGTTTTCGGAAGCATTTCCAAGCTGGAGAAGAGTCTCGCGTTCCGAAGCTTCCTTTACAACACTTGTTGTTTAGGCATCCTAAAGTCTCCCACTGCAATAAATCACATACCAAGGTGAACGTGAGAACTTCTGAAGAAGACGGCACTGTCACAACACGTTACGTTTAACCAATCTAAGGAATATTAAATGAGGGATCGAAAATGTACTTCTGCCAGTTTCTTTTGAGACAGGAAAATGGCAAAGTAGGAAACCGTTTTTGTCTTCTCCTCACATTGTCTCGAAAGAATAACCAAAGGATAGGCTTTCCCAGTACAAGCAAAAAATACAAATATAACACAAGGCAACTTCATAGAATAGAAGTCCATAAACATGTAACACCATTTCAGCCGCTGCCCAGGATTCCATTGTGGTTATATTCAACTTTTAGCGGCACCAAAAATAAAATAGAAACAAAGCAGCGTATTTATTTCCTCCCGCTGGTTTGCATACATAATTCCTTGCGGTATTGTCGACACATTTGCTGCAAACTCGCAGAAACTTTGTAGCAGAGGAATTAATAAAGGTTTATTACAAACAATGGTGATATCCCACCTTGATTATTGCGATTTCTTCCTCACAGATTTAAGACCTAATCCGTTATGTAAATTACGCCTGGCTCGTTATATGTGCTAATGCTACATAAGAATTTACATCGTTACGATAATATAAAACCAAGAGTTGTCATGTCGTCCTCCGTGGTATAATGGTTACCACGCTAACTTCATATTCCCAAGGTCGCGGGTTCAATCCCGGCGGAGGACGATGGATTTTTTCGGGGGTAAAAATCCTTAACATGGCTTCCTTCGGAAGGGAAGTAAAGCCCTTTGTCCCGTGTCGTAGATTTATGGCACGTAAAAGAACCTCAAGCCTGATAGGTCTCTGAACAAAATTAAGCGGCCTTTCACGCCCAGTATAGGATGGGACGGTGAGAACCGCAGCAGTTAAAAAGCGTCCATAAATAAAACGCCATTTCATTTCAAGAGTTGTCATGGTTCTTTATTGACTGTAGAATCATTGTCCTTTACTTGTCTTTATACTTTTTAATTTCTCTAACATGTATGACAATGCACATATTAGATACAGAAGGTATTATATTTCACCAAAAATTCGATAGCGAAATTTCACTGAAGATACATATGTTGAGACCCCTAAATAAATAAAAGAAGTATTTTTAGACATCTCCCATTGTGTGTCTGCATGTGTATGTGTGAGTGTGTGTATCTTTGGGCAGCATAGCGCAAAAGGAAAGGTCGGTTAAATTTGTATTTAAATTCAGTATCTTCCGAGGATGCGACACAAAAAATTAAGAAAATCCCCCAACTCCATACTACTTTTTATAAGGAACTCTAGAAAATTTTCATTTTCGCAAAATGTCACTAATGCTATTGATTAAAATGCCATATGTTCAAGATATTTTCATGACAAACGAAATAGCCTCTGGGAATAGCCTCTGAAAACTCCTTCATTTTGGATGGCTTCTGTATCTAGAACTCTAAACCGTAGACACAGACAAAAACCTACTACCCAAAAAAATGTATTTCTCATTAAAACACACAAATTATGCCATATGCAATTTTTTTTGTGAAATTAATATCTTCCATGTTAAGATATTCCATGTTATTTGTTTTATTCTTAAACTATTAAAACCTTTGTCAAATGGGAAGTAATTTTCGTTTTACGTCTTTTGTTTTACTCCCGCAATAAAAAAAGAACCGAACTTCAATTGTTTCACATAACGATATGTTATAAAACATTTAACTATCGCGTTAGCTTATTGTATTTCCTTATTCCCCTTATACTTACAAGAAAGCAAGTAATAAATTCATTTTTGTTCTCAATTAGCATGAATAGATAAACTTATAATCTTTTGTAAAAAAAAGTTTCTAGAACAGCTATAGAAAGTGATGTGAATGGATCAAATCAGATCTTTTACATTGCTTTCCTTTGTTGTATTAAAGGTTTTTGCTCATCTCAAGTTTCTGAAAATCGTCACATACTTTTTCACCGAATATCTACATCCTGAAGGTTGCTAAGCTCTGGAATTTATTGCCACAGGACATCAAATTCTGTCACAATTACATTTTGATACTCCCTCCACAATGCCATTAAAATAATTGATGCCAATTTAAAGCAATATCCTAGTTTCACTGTACACATAATTAGTTACATATTATTTTAATGGGAGAAATATATTTATATATCACTTTTCATTGGCTCCTGTATCGGGAAATTAAAATATGATATGATCCACTAATATTCGGCAACAAATTATTCTTACAAGAGCTAATTCTTCTATTTCATGCTACTCGAGAAAATCATTACCATGATTTTGTTACTTAGTTCGTTTCCCAGCAGAAGAGAAATAACTGAATACACTCATAGCACAAACTTTTCAAAATTGTTTGCTCTTTGATGCAATAGAAATTCCCTTTCTTTACATTACCGGGATGAAAAAAAAGTGAATAACAACATCCCATTTGAGAAAAATCTAAGTACTGGAAATGTTAAAACCAATAACAAAGAATGACTCAGAAATGGTTAACTCTACAAAAATGTATGTGAAATAAACTGTATTTTAAGGAGATCTACATTTTTGCATTTTTGTCTATGTCTTTCGGTTTACTAGCTATGCAAAATTCATGTAAAATGAAGAGGGCTTCCGAATCTATTCAACAAATATTCAAAATACGATATCTTATTTGTCATGAAAATGCTTATTATCAAACTCTCCAAGATAATTTTTACAAAATCGAAAATTTCGAAAAATCTTTCGTGCAAAGGGTAATTTCAGTTACAAGGATTTCCCTGAAAAGCTACCTGTCGCAACCTTGATGATATTAAATATAAACACCTTGTTTGATATTTAACGGACTTTTTCGTTTTTGAGTTTTAATGCCTATAAGTACGACATACGCACTGTCAGACACACGCGCACTATTTCTAAAAATGATTGTTTTGAATTCTAGGGTCCTCGAAACATGTATTTCAGATGAAACCTTTGTACAATTTTTGGGTGGAATAAAACACCGCCTATACCTACTAAACACGGACCTAGTATTTGGTAGAGAAAGAAAACATACTGACAACGTTTATTATTTTGGGCGGGATATTAAGGTACAGTTTTCAAGTGCAAATCCATGTCCAGAAATAAATATTTTGGACGCTTTAGGGCCTCCAAATATTTAATCCCAATGTATTTGATATCCTAATGTTTATGCAACCCTCCAGCCCTCAGCGTAATATGGATGGTCAAAAGTAGTTGAACTTTCCTCACACGCATCACATACACCAATCGATGGACTGGTAGACGAGGTCCTGTATCAAGATCTTACACTTACTTACCTGTCACCTGAAGTCAACAAGTCAATAGTTTAAACCTTTTTGTAATTTGTTTCATGGTGCGATGCATTGTTTGGTTTCTTAACAAAATGGAAACGCACAACCGTATCCGAAACATTTGCAAACTTCAGCGGACCACAGCGTTGAAACTATACAATTCCGGTCAAGGCTCTCACTTTAAAAATATTAACATTATGTGAATATATGTTAGGTAGTGCATGGATAGAGAATGTGGCTCAGTGTCTGATGTATGTATGTGTGAGTGACAGAGAGAGAGAGAGAGAGAGAGAGAGAGAGAGAGAGAGAGAGAGAGAGATGTGTAAGGGAATTAAACTTCTCTTCCACTTAACCACTTAGAAGCACACACTGAAAATACAATTATGATACATGTAAATGATATTGAAATGACCAAACAGAAATAAACATACGTCAACGACAGCTAAATAGGAGATATAGAAAATTTACCAACAACGTCTACTATGTTAGAAACGGACATTAATGTGAAGTTTATATATATAAATAAAATGGAAGTTGAGCAAGTGCACATATTCGTATCAGCATTTGAGGACGGTGTGATGAGAAGGTATTTGCAGTTTTTGTTTTTGGCTATCTTTTAGAGTCATTGTTCATGAGGAGATTTTTCACGACGCTTATAGTACGGCTGTTATTCCGTATCTTAGACGTTCTGTGATTGTTAACGTAAGATGTCATATGAATTACCTCCTTCTGACCTTTGCTCCCCCCCCCCCCCAACTAAGATGGTGCGAGGTGAGGAAAGAAATTCGATTACACTGTATCTTCAACCTAAGTCTCACAATGTATTCAAGCTTTAAAATATTGTTAACAACAACATTATGCTTTATTTAAATGTCGTTTTATTGAACAAACTCAAACTAACATGTAATCATTTTCATTTCCGTTCTTTAAATTACGAAATCCTCATTGTTCTTACAAAGGTGAGAAATTAAAATTAAACCTCAATACTTAAAAAAAAATTCAAATTGGAAATTAAGAGAACTTAAGTCATCTACTCGTTGATAAACGTTCATCTTTTGGGAGTTTTACGATTTGGAAATCACCGATGATACAGTCCTTCGCAGCACTAGCAGGTTTCTCAGTTGGGGCGTAAATTAAATGAATACCTTTTAATTCAACATGAGTAAAACCAATCATTACGTAAAGGAAAGTTTGTGACTGAATCGGTCTGTGGTTTCCTCACTGAGTTACGTGAATAAAGGTCAAGTGGCACACACAACGTGTGTGGGTTTTACTAAACATAGGTGGCCATCGCCTGATGAATATAAGCAGAGAAGAGACATAACGCAGAGCCTTCAAAACACATTAACCCCTGAAAATTGTGCTTCATTTATGACAATGCAATTAATAAGTGGACAAATTGAGATACACTTATATGTTATTGAACTGTTCTCTAATAAATATCAAATTATTTTCACTTATTCAACTTCCACCCCTATATTGTTATGTTCAAAGCGAGGCGGCTTTGTTTATGGCATAGAAGACGAAAATCTTTCGCCAAGACTGACTGACAGGAAGGAGTAAGAAGGATCTCATACCAGAAACGCTATCGAAAAATAACCAGAGTACCGCAGGTTTTTCCTCTTTCTCCTCCCTAGAATACTTCAGAAACTATGGAATTTGTGAAGCAGCAAACTGCTCACCAATAAATGAGTGAGTGATCAAAATTTTGACGCGACAAAGGTCTGGTAATTCGGTGGGCTCAATGAAAGATGAGACTATGACGACAGCTGGAAGTACAACAGTGCGAGAGAGCAGAGAGATCTTGTGTTCGATGCAATATCAAGTGAACTGGAAGGAAGAAGTGACAGCAATAACCAAACTAGTGAAGTAAACATCGGGCAAAGTTACAATATACAAAATCTGAAGTCCTTACTTATAGTGGAGGGAAGAGGAAAGTGATAGGTGCTCCGCAGTTGCAATCCCTTCTGTCTGATGTACTTATTAGATATTAGATGACATGTTTTAAATATTACATTTTATATTATATTCCTTGTCGTTTTACTATAAACACAATGAAACTTATAAACGTTACAATTTTACTGTTGGATAACAAATATTTCATGTGAAATTATGAACTCCTTTCACTTTCATCCCCTCCCTTAACAACCATACCTTCAGGAAATACGTACGCAAGTGGAACGAGGAAATAAAATAACATCCATGCCCTTCACGTGCACTTTGCTCGTAAGATTTTATGGAAGGGTTTATTTATGTAGCCTACCTTTCAAACGAAATAAGAAGCTGGTTATGGAAAAGTGCTGCAGGGTCTGAAATTATGTAGAGCTTAGATCAAAAATGAAACACAATATATCAAACAAAGTTTAACCAGGAAAGTTTGCAAATGTAATTAAACATGTTAATATTACTACGTTTTATAACATGAAAGTTTATGCATGTAATGTTTAGCATAAAAATAATAAAGATACATCCGGTATAATAACGAATACTTGCATATTTGCAAAGAGTACAAAAACTATGTGAATGTACATTAATCTTTTTTGCGAATGTAGTTATTAGTTATAAGATTGTAATGGATAGAACGTGACTTCGGTTCGTTCTTCTTTCTTTCGGAGCATTACGAGCATGAATGAATTGTGAATTCGGTTTCTATACGTCAGACATTTTGTTTCAAGTGAAGAATATGGAATTTTGGGTATTATAAATTCTACGACTGATACCCATATAGGTATATGCTTATTTTTGGATACTACGTAAAGCATTGGTGTGAAGTTTGAATATCCTAGCGACGTGGGACACCTCGGCAACTGCGACCAAGTATTGATCTATTGCGGCTTACCACCCCCCCCCCCACCGAGGGAGGGGATGAGAGGAGGGGAAACGAT
This sequence comes from Hymenopus coronatus, assembly GCA_030762935.1. NCBI lineage: Eukaryota > Metazoa > Arthropoda > Insecta > Mantodea > Hymenopodidae > Hymenopus > Hymenopus coronatus. The sequence goes on along the minus strand of CM060897.1, from coordinate 121,090,031 downwards.
AAACTAGCACACAACACATGACGGAGCCAAGCGCAGAGACGCGCAGAAGTCCCTAACAGTGTCACTAGATTGCAGCCCTGGCTATATAGCCAGGAAGGCTATATAGCGCCGAGAGGCCGTCGAAAGAATGCCACTATAACGGCACTTAGCCTCAAACAACCTCAAGAGAATTTTATTCGGAGGAGCACCTTACCATCTGCCTGCAAACACTCGAGCTACACCAGCCGCCAACCTGAAAGATGTCGAAGAGAAATGAAATAAAGGAATGAAAGGAAAGGAACCGTTGCAGAAATACAGAACCCCAGCTTATGGCAAAGTGGCCCCAGGTAAAACCCTGGGACAGAATTCGCGTCGGCAGGGAGAAAACCCGGACCTCCCAAATACCAGCTACAGAAGAAACCGCCTGAGCCACTTGGCTCAGTAAGCATAGGTATTCCCACATGTTAATTTAATATATTTAAAAATAACTTCAAGAGCACATAATTCAAGACATTGATAGAGAGTACGGGTTCCTTTTTGATACAGTGTATTTAGCGGAAGTAGCGGTTAGAAGAAGTCAATATAAATAGAATGACATCACATACTCTGTTTCCGGATATGTGTTCCTTTCGGTGCAAAAAGAAAAAACCGTCCGGGTGTATTTTCGGAAATGTTGATAGATTTCCCATTATTCCTTTCTCTACGCTTACTATATAATAATGTACAGAGAAGGTATTGTATTCCAACCAAAAAGTCGATACCGAGATTTCACCGGAAATAGACGTTTTAGGGTCCCCTGTATCCAAAACAAATTATTTTCAGAAAAAGGTCCTTTGTGTGTGTATGTGTTTGGCGATATCCGTGAGTCCATTTCACAGTGTGTCAAATAACTCAAATACGAAAAATAGGTAAAATACCAAACTTCATATTTAAGTTTAGTATTTTCCAGGGAAACGAAACGAATATTTTGAGAAAATCCCCCCAAACTACCATTTAAATGAAAAACAAATTCAAAAACTTTGATTTTATCAAAAATGGATAATGATTTTGATTAAAACACCGTATATTAAAGATATTTATATGGAAAATAAAATTTATATCTTGAATATTCTGGGAATAGCCTCTAAATACCTTTTTATTTTGCTGAATTTTGCGTAAGTGGTAAACCGTAAGAGATAGACAAAAGTTTACTATACAAAAAAATACGATGAAACACACAATTTATGTCACATTCGTTTAATTCCTCGTCATTTGTTTCAGATTTAAAATATTTAACTTTTCTCACACGGAAAGTTCAAATTCCCGTCCCTGCATAGAAATGGATTTCAATCACATGGCAACCAGCTTTTAAAAGATTTGACTATCGTTTCAGCCCAGTGTATTGCCTTATTTTATATTCCTTCTATTTACAACGAAGCAAGTGCAGTAATTAATACAATTTATGCTAATGTGTACCTCAATTATCATAAAGTGAATAGAAGAATATACTTTTTAATAATAATTTGTTCATGGATATAGAGAAAGCCATGTGAATGGAACACTTCAGATTTTTACCTTATATACCACATATATGTATTTATTAGGTAGAGTAGGTATTCTACTCCAACAAAAATTGGATACAGAGATTTCACTGGAAATGTTTTGAGGTTCCCTGAATAAAAAGAATATTTTAGAAAAGCATCCGCTGATGAGGGGTGAATTGAGTAAAAGTAAACAAAGGCCCTTCCTCTCAAAAAAATAATTTTCGCCCACGCTTGTGTGTGTGTGTGTGTGTGTGTGTGTGTGTACAGTATAACTCAAAAACGAAGTGCCTGTTAAATACCAAGTTGCCATTTAAGTCAGCATCTGCGAAGGATGCGACACAAGATTTTCAAGAAAATCCTCCTATTCATTACATGGAACATTTTTAAAAAATCTTGATGTTCTAAAAATGGCTACAATGATTTTGATTGAAATACCGTATATTAGAGATATGCATACAAAAAATAGAATATATATTTTGAATTTCCTGGAAATATCCTCTGATGTCCTCTTCATTCTGGATGACTTTTGCGTAACTGATAAACCATAAGCGATAGACAAAAATTTACTACCCCAATAAATCTATATCTCAACAAAGCACAGTAATTTTATCCTGTATATTTTCTGTAGAGTTAACCATTTCCGATATGTACATTATCATTGGTATAAAGTTTTGAATTGGAGCAATCTCTTTCCTATAGCATCTGATTCCGTTTCGCCGTTTCCCTGTCAATAAACTTTCGGCAAGGTTCTCAATGATATTGGTCATATTGCCATTTACCTCCCACGTTTTGTTTCCCTTTTGACCACGTGAGCAATTGCTCCTTTCAAATCGCGAACCTGCCTAAATGCTGTACTAAGCAGCGCCCTAACTTCTATCAGTTTGAATGTGATGTTATTTCTTGCAATTTTCACGAACTCATTACATCAGTCACTCAATCGCCACACTTACTGAATATGTTCCCCTCACCCCTTTTGTGATTTTCTTGCCGTTATGCACAATTTGTTTCACGTAATAAAAAAACAAGCTTTTCACCGTCTGTGAATAGCAATGGCCGTTAATGACCTGAAGCTTGGTTAGTGAAAACGCGGTAATGAAGTCACACGTGATAAATTAAAGTTTGTATTAATACTTTTATTGGTAAACTTGTTCGGTTACCAACTACAAGTAGTGAAAACGGAAATGAAAATAAAAGTTGATTCTTTATTATTTTTTCTTTCAAATTAAAAGTTTAAATTCTTCATGGAGTTTGTTAATAATCAAGTTTCATAGAACTGTTCCTCTGTTATAAACAAACTAGTATTAAGGTGATGTAACTTACCTGACATCTTTGAATAATAATCTACTGATATGTTATTGTTTGAAAAGTTGGAAATTGAGTGTTATTTATGTGCGCTGTTAACTACTATGGTTCTCAACGTCCCATTATCTAAGATATTCAAATTTATTCGGCCTTTGCCGCCAGTCGTATGTCCGCCATGGCGTCAATACTAGGCAGCGAGTTTATCACGTATTGCCTCTTGCAGAGGACTAGCGAACGATGAGTAGAAAGGGTTGATGTCAACAGTTTCGAGGTCATCATATTTAAATTGGACTTGTATCGAACCTTTCCAATATTTACATTCGCTTGCGAATCCAATTTTCTAATCGCATCATTTATGCTGATAACTCAAATAATTGAACGTTATGGTAGCGTATAGGTCTTTCACAGCTTCTCCATTACAATAGTTATTCATACTCTTTACAGCAGTAAAAAAAAATAACCTACACATAATAAGTTAAGAAAACACACGAAAACTAAAGACGCACAAAATGGCCTGGTGAAAAACAGTTCTACACCACCTAGTAAACCAATCTATTTACCAAGTCGGCATTGCATGCAGCCCAAAATTCAATTCCTCACATCCCCCTTGATATAAGGGGCTTGCTAAACCAATAACAATGTCAGGCATTTAAACCCATTGGCGCTAAAATAATAATAAATATGAATATCCAGTGTATTGGTTGTGAACGGAATTTTGCAGAGAGCTGTCTTTATTAGGCTTAAGGTATTTTTACGTGCTGTAAATATACGACACGGACCAACGGCTTTACTTCCCACAAAAAAAAAAAATGCATCGTTCTCCACCGGGTTTGAGCTTGGGATCCAGAACCTAGAATCTTGTCCCTAGAACACGGACAAAGTCATTGATTGAAGAGCAATTTATTTGACAGAAATACTCAATGCAGAGAAAAAAATGTTTACTTTCACTACACGTACTATGTACATAGTGTATAGAGAAGGTACTGCATTTCACCCAAAAATTCGATACCGAGATTTCATCGGAAATAGTGTAAGGTGTATCCAAAAGAAGCATTTTTAGAAAAAGTTTCATGTATGTAAGGTGCCCGTGTGTCTGTGAACTCGATAATTCAAAAACAAAAAGTCGGTCAAATACCAAACTTGGTGAATAGGTTAAGTATCTGCCAAGGATGCAACACAAAGATTTTGAAGAAAATCATCCCACCCCAAACTACCCTTTAATTGGAAAAAATATTCGAAAATTTTGATTTTCTTAAAAACAACTCTAACGATTTTGATTAAAATACCGAATATTTAATATATTTATATTGCAAATAAAATGTATATCTTGAATTTTCTGGGAAAGACCTGTAGACGCCCCTTTATTCTGAATGAATTGTGAGATTGTGAAAGAGATAGACAAAATGTACTATGCAAAAAATGTAGATTGCGTTAAAACACACAATTTATGTGATATATGTGGAACTGGCCATTTCTGAGATATTCTTTGTTATTTGTTTCAGATTTAAAATACTTAAACTTTTCTCACACGGAAATTTGTGAGCTTCTGGCATAGAAACGGATTTCAACCACATGACAATCAGGTTTTAAAACATTTGACCATCGTTTTAGCTTAATGAAATCTCTTCTGTTTACAAGGATGCAAGTAATTAAGACAATTTATGCTAATGTTTTTTCCCGATTATCATAAAGTATACAGAAGAATATGCTTTTTAACAATAATTTGTTGCAGCAATCTAGAGAAAGTCATATGAATGGAACACAGCAGATTTTTATTTTAACTGGGGAAATAGTTTCCATGGCGGTATGTAATTATAAGTCCAGCAGCCAACAAGAGCGGACAATGCGTACGCCACACTGGTAACATGCGCAAAAAGGTAAGGAAAAACAGATTTAAATATTGTATAATAGAATGTCTTTCAAAATACCAAATTCCAATTGGAGATCAGTAATTTAGTTTTTCTTTTTAAGTTAATGCTCCGATAATTAGTGAAATAAAGGTAGTCAATTAATCCTTTTCCTGTTTACATAATGATACAAATCTCAGGAATGTTGGATGAAATGACTCAAATGAGATAGGCTCTACTAAGCAAAGGCTTTCCCCGAGATTATTCTTAGGAATTTAATCCAGAATCCCTTTATTTCAAAAGCCCATACACGCAACTCTCTCCAACAGACATTGGAATTCTGATCCCGTAGGATGAAGAGCTGGCGTTCCCATACTGCGCACTGATGGGCAATAATTATTGTACCCAGCTAACTTGTGTGCTAACTGTAATATGCTTACACCACTCAACGAATTAAGTTATTACTGCTGCTTACACACAGTGTTTCAAATTCATATATACACTCTTTGAAACACCATTTCAAAGCCAAGTATGAAGCGCTTTATGGTACCTCAAGGCTTACGAGGCGAATATCGGGCATTTTGACGTTCTAGAAGTTTTTGGGTTCGATCTTAAGTTAAACGCTCTCAGGGAGGATCTTGTCTGTTGTTCCGGATAGACGAAGTTAGACTAGGAAGCCAGTTGAGAAGTGAAAGAAAGTTGGAACAAATTGATGAGGCCTTGTAGATCAGAGCGCTTTCAGTAATGAAAACAAATGGTGTTTCAATGCCTGCACGATGAAGGTCTATTTCTCGCAGGTACAAGTGAAATATATACATGCATTAAAAATAATCACTTCTGCTGCTGCTGTTCATTTTTTAATTTCTCTACACGTACTATGTACATAATGTATAGAAAGGGTATTATATTGCACCCAATAATTCGATATCGAGAGTTCAACGGAAACATATGTTTTAGGGTCCCCGCAAGTCCGTGTGCTTCTGTGTTCAGCATAATAAAAACGAAAAGTCGGTAAAATACCAGACTTGGTATATAAGTTTAGTATCTTACAAGGATACGAAACGAAGGTTTTGAAGAAAATCCACCCACACCAGACTACCCTTTACATGGACAAATTTTCAAACATTTTGATTTTCTCAAAAATGGCTACAACGATTTTGATTAAAATACCGTATATTAAAGACTTATACACGGCGAATATAACGTTTCACTTGAATTTTCTAGGAATAGCTTGTGAAGACCTCTTTATTCTGGATGAATTTTGCTGGATTTTGCACTAAGTAGTAAACCGTAAAAGATAGACAAATATTTACTACACAAAAATGTAGATCTCATTAAAACATACAATTTATGCAATATACATTTTTGAGTTTTTGCTTATTATTTGTTTCAGTTTTAAAATACTCAAAACACACATATGGGAATTTTTGAACTCCAGGCAATGCATAGAAACGGATTTTTTCACATGGCAACCAATTTTAATGTCATTTTAGCCTTGTATATTCTCTTATTTCCTTTCTGCTTCTCTCCATTAGCCTGAGGTAAATAGAAGCTTAAGCTTTTTAACAATTATTTGTTACAGAGATGCACAGAAAGTCGTGTGAATGGAACACAAAATTTTACCTTTTCTACCGTACTATGTACATAGAGCACAAAGAAGATATTGCATTCCACCCAAAAATTCGATACCGAAACTTCATCGTAAATAGGGTCCCCTATATAAAGAAAATCTGATGTGTTCCATTCACATGACTTTCTCTACATCTCTGCAACAAATTATTCTATTTACTTCATCTAATCGAGAAAAAATTAGCAGAAATAGTGTTATTACTTACTTCCTTGTTAGTAGAAGCGAAATAAGGGAGTACCATAGGTTAAAGTGAAGGTCAAAAGCTGGTTGCTATGTGACTGAAGTTCGTTTGTTTGTATTGACGGGAGTTGACAAATCCCTGTATGAGAAAAGTGTGTTTCTCAAAGCTGAAACCAAAAAACAAGGAATATCTCAAAAACGATCATTTCCAAGAAAAAAAAGTATATAACATAAATGGTGTGTTTTAGCGTGTTATACATTTTTTGTGTTTTAAGCTTCGTCTATCTCTTACTGTTTAGCAGTTATGCAAAATTCCGTTAAATTCAACCAGAATAAGGTAGTCTTCAGAGGCTATTCCCAGAAAATTCAATTACATTTTACATTTTACTTGTCAGGTAAATATCTTTAATATACGATGTCTTAATCACAGTCGTTAGAGCCATTTTTTAGAAAATAAAAATTTTCGAAATTTTTTCCATGTAAAAGGTAGTTTGGGGTGGGGGAATTTTTTTTTAAAATCCTCATGTCGCATTCTTGGACGATACCAAACTTAAATACCAAGTTTGGTATTTAACGGTCTTTTTGTTTTTGAGCTATGCTGCCCACACACACACACACACACACACACACACACACATATATATATATATATATATATATATATATATATACACACAGAGACAGACACACACACGGACATTTTCACCTTCCAGCACCAGGAAATACAACAGCAACGAAAAAGAACCCTCACCAAGAAATAAGACAAATTTACAATTGAAGGTAGGTGCGTAATAACGGTCTAAACCTCACAACCAAAATTTTCTTGTAGTCGACAATCTCTTTTTGGAACAAGTGCTAATAATTTACAGTATAACACCAAAAAACAAGATTATAAGTAAATATGTTTACTTTTAATTATTGCGATCAAATGTTCTTGCCAAATAAATACGAAAATCCAAGTCGTTTATTTCAGCAAAAGCTCAAAGTTTACTTGAACTGCTCAATTATGTGCCTCAATTTTTACATCCACTCAACGTGCTATGTACATAGTAGGTAGATAGTGAAGGTATTGTATGCCACCAAAAATTTGATACCGATATTTAATTGGAGATACATTTTTGAGACATCCCCAAAAAAAACATGCTTTTTAGAAAACATGTGTGTGTGTGTGTGTGTGGGTGGGGGGAGGTTGTTTGTGGGCAGCATAGCTCAAAAGCGAGAAGTCCGCTAAATACCAAACTTAATACTTATGTTCAGCATCTTGCTAGGATGCAATATGAAGATTTTCAGAAAACTTCCTAAACTACAACCACCCTTGACATGGAACATTTTTCGAAACTTTTCATTTTTTCAAAAAGAGTTTGACAATATGAGACGAAGTCGAATCGAACGGATTAAAGTTATGTTGAGGATAGTGATTATACTTACACAAACATAAAATTAATAATTTACCAACAGCTGTTGCACATGGTGGTTCCAGTAGCAAATTCATCAACCTTCATGGCGAACTGGCGATCGATTATCCATACCTGATTGTTTCTTTCGTTCGTGGTCGGCTTACCTTTCCCGCATTTTAGGACGACACCTCCTAGGACTTACAAGCGGATGCCTAGGGTCAGAAGCCTCTGGGTGAGCCAACGGCACGAAACCGCAAAATGTAGAACCTAGAACGAGTGGTCGGCCGTAGTCAGATATGGGCACGAGGAAGTGGATGATATAAAATGTAAGCGAAATGGATAATAGGAAAGGCGATGGAGCTATTAGTGGAATGAGTGGCGGTGAAACCGGAAGACCCGGAGAAAATTCGCCCAGACGAGCGCTGCGTCAACCACAAATCCCACATGCGGGTGCTTGGGATCGAACCCGGGCCGCCTAAGTGGGAGGAGCAGTCTAACCACTCAGCCACACGCCTAGTTGTTGACCTTGAAAATAAGTAATCTTTAGCTCCTGCTCAGCTACTGCATACATTAATTTAAATAAACAATGGATAAGGAGGGAGGGAGGACAACAGAGAATGGAATGGAAAAGAGGCATAAACAAAAGGGGACTACATTGATTAACAGTCAGGAAACTAAGCGGAAGAAGCGCTTAAGCGGCATTCAAACCAAATTTACATTAGCATAAGTAATACAGTTAATTAAAAAGAATTGATTTTGTAAATAGTTGAAAATAAGTACAAAAACTTATTACTTTTACTTTCTCTACGCATACTAAGTAAATAGTTTATAGAGAAGGTATTGCATTTCACCCAAAATTTCGATACCGAGATTTCACCGGAAATAGACACTTTAGAGTCCCCTGTATCCGAAAAAAGACTTTTCAGAAAAATGTCCGTGTGTGTGTGTGTGTGTGAACGTGATAACTCAAAACGAAGAGTTGGTAAAATACTAAAATTGGTATTCCGGTATAGTATCTTCCAGGGATGTGACACGATTTTGAGAGAAATCCCCCCACCCCTAACTTTACATGGAAAAAAATTCGCAAATTTTTATTTTCTCAAAAATGGATATCACGATTTTGATTGAAATGTTGTGTATTGAAGATATTTATTTGGAAATTAAAATGCATATTTTAAATTTTCTAGGAATAGTCTCTAAAGACCTGTTCATTCGAATGAATTTTGCGTAACTGGTAAACTGTGAGAGATACACAAAAACTTACTACACAAAAAGCGTTAAAACACAATTTATGTCGCATACGTCTGTTTTTCGTTGAAATGTCCATTTCTGAGATACTCTTTGGTATTTCAGATTTAAAATTCTTAAACTTTTTTCATACGGAAAGTTGTAAACTCCCGGCACTACATGGAAACGGATTTCATCCACATGGTAACCGGCTTTTAAAAGATTTGACAATCATTTTAGCCTAGTTATTCCGTTATTTCTCTTCCTCTACTTACGAGGAGGGATATAATTAAGACTGTTTCTGATAATGTTTATCTCGATTATCATAAAGTAGACAGAAGAATATGTTTTTTAACAATAATTTGTTACAACGATGTAGAGAAAGTCATGTGAATGGGACACATCAGATCTTTTATTATTATTATTATTATTATTATTATTATTATTATATCGGCACAAATGAGATATATTGCAAGGTGATAAGGGTTAAGGTTTTAAAAGACCTAACGGGATTTGGTCACGATTTGGTGTGAGGCATTTTTCTTTGATGTGCTCTCAAATGCAAGAATAAAATTAACGCAGGTAGAAGGTGAGTACCTACAAAGGGCAAGTGTAGAGTGAGGATGTAAACACATTAGCATATCTCACTTGACCCAATTTCACCAACAAATTGGCTTGCTTGTGGAAATGAACCACAACCAGCGAAGTGGCTTTCTCCTTTGCCCACACGCGACTACAGCTGAGCGTCACAGTGGTGCCAACGGCGCAAACTTTTACTTCGGCACTAGAAACCTGAGCATCTCCTTAGGGACTTTGCGGCTTGGCATAATGAAAACAATGCAGTGCATTTACCTTTATCTGTTGCTGTACAAATGGGAGTGTACAGTAACGCGCAAAAGTTCTGCGGACGTAAGTACCAGCAGTTATTGGATTATATGCCGAAACACCTGTCATTTTATGAACAAATTAAATATGTTAGGAATGATCAATCTTTAACATAACAAAACAAATTGATTCTAATTAATTGTTTTTTCACACAAGACATGTGTAGGATCTGACTTGGATAGGCACAGTCAGGCTGAAAATTCCAATGCCATACCCAAGATATGAAATAGAGATCTCCCGGTCTGCAGTCGGTTGCCGTAGCTACTGAGCTACTAAGGCCAGATGTCGACACGGCATTAAATTCCTCAACTATAAATATATTTCCCGGTAAACCATAAAGTGATCTCAAATTATTTTGAGATGACATACTTATGAATTTTTCAGTTTGACTCTATCCAACTCATGTCCTACATTTAGGCTTGTGCGAAGAAAAAACAATTACTTAACACTAATAACGTAGTTGACTGAACTATGAAGCCTGGGATTTAAAGAGTACTTATGGCATAGTAAGTCGCCATTAGAGTATGTAATCTCAAAATAAAATGAGAACACCTTGTGATTTACCGGGAAACATGTAACCAGTGAGGAATTTAACGCCGTTCCGGCATGTTGTCATAGTAACTCAGAGGTTAGAACAACTGGCTAGAGACTGGGAGGTCCATTGTTCAAATCCCGGCTATGGCATTGAGTTTTTCAGTCTACCTATTCAAATTAAATTGAACTTACTGAGGATAGAAAGCTACATATTGATTTCCCGCAGGTTGCTACACTTCCCCATTTCATGTTATTTATTTTAACGATTTGCTCAAATGGTCTTTATATGTATACGTTTCTTAGTCTCAAGTACAGACCCATTCTTTGGAGCTAAATCTTGAATTTATACTAACGCAAACAGTGATCAGTTCAGTTCAATGAATTCAAATTCCGTCACGCCATGTATGCATATTGGGGCACCTAGACGATGTTTCTTTGAAGAGAATTTCTAGACCACTATGTGCACATGGTGACGAAGGCTCAACTAATTTCCGAAGATGGCCCCCATAGGACTAAATCACGACTTGCGGATGCGAAAATGACGAAATTTAGGCCTGGAATATTTTTATTTTCTCAACTTAGTACATGGGTAGAGGCGATATTGTTCCACAATCAAAATTTTGATACCAAGATTTCACCCAAAATGCACATTTTAAGGTGCCATGTATTTAGAAAAATTAGAATAAAACCTGTTTACGTGCCAATCGAAGACGATTCACATTTGAGACATTACGAGTGTATGTTGTTGTGCATTGTAATATATGTAATTTGAGAGAAAATGAAACGGATTATGATGCTGATGACTGTTTGCACAACAGCAATTAAATGTGAGTAAAAATTACAATTGTTAGTTCCCCCACTCAATCCCATCGCCTTGCACTGTTACTGAAAACATCACAGTCTATCACGTAACCATTGCCCCATTTTCCTATTTTTACTTTCTCTACACATACTATGTACATAGTTTATAGAGAAGGTATTGTATTGCATAAAAATTCGATACCGAGATTTCACCAGAAATGCCTATATATTTTAGCGTCCCCTTAAACCAAAAAAAAATAATAATTTTCAGAAAAAGACCCGTGTGTCGTTTTAAAATACTTATACTTTTCTCAAATAGGAGTCCTTCGTGTTTATTTTAAATCTGGAAATGCAAATCAGCGAATTTCAATGACAATCGCATAGCGACAGCTTGTAAAATATTTCACCATCCCTTAGCTTAGTGTATTCCCTTAGCTTCCTTCTACTTATAAAGACCTAAGCAATAGCTCTGCTAATCATTATATCGTTTAGTGTGGAGTAGAAAGAATAATAATATTTTGTATGAAGTTTGTTTGTGGAACAGTTAGAGAAATTTATATGAATTGAACACATCAGATTTTTTCAAGATATGAGCCTTCTTTTACGTGCAAACAAACATTACAAGGGACCACCGGCTTTACTTCCCTTGCGGAGAAAGTAAATGCTAAAGAATTTTAAGTACGAAAACATATGATGTGTTCCTTTCACGTTACTTTCTCTAGTTTTTTCGCAAACAATATTTTCTTACAAAAATTATTCTTTTATCTTCAGCATGATAAAATTAGCAGAATTTTCTAATTGCTTGTTTCTTTTGTAAGTAGAAGGGAAATACAGGAATGCACAGGCTAAAGCGTTTGTCAAATCTTTTAAAAGCCGGTCACTATGTGAAACAAATGAGATTCGATGATCTTTGCTTGCTAGATGACTTCCCGCTTGAGAAATTTGAAGTGGTTTAAAACTCAAACCCATTACGTAGAATATTTCGAAAACAGTTAACTTTACAAACCAATGCACATGACATACATTTTTGTGTAGTACGTTTTATCTCTCTCACGGTTTACTGGTTATATAAAAATTTTACAGCAGTCATCCAAAATGAAGAGGTCTTCAGAGGCTATTCCCAGAAAATTCAAAATGTACATTTCGTTTGGCATGAAAATAATTTAAAAATCAAAATAATTTTTCAAAAAAATCAAAGTTTTCGAAAAATGCTTTATGTAAAGAGTAGTTGTGGTGGCGCGATTTTCTTGAAAATCTTCGTGTCACATCCTTGGAATATAGTGAATTTAAATATCAAGTTTGGCATTTAAGCGATTCTTCGTTTCTGAGCTATGCTGCCCACATCATATAGACATAAGTCCTGTTGCTAAAAATGATTTTTTCTGATTCAGAAAATCTCAAAACACGTATTTCCGTTGAAATTTCAATGTTGAATTTTTGAGTGGACTACCACACCTTCTTTATCCACTATGTATACAGCCTTGGGCCAAAAAATTAATTATGTTTGGAACGCCAAATTTGTCGAAGTACCTCACGGCAGCACCTTGTGTACACCATCCACGATACAGTTTGTAGCGACAGCAATTAAGCTCCTTCAACAATAAACTAACAATATTAACCAGCAACTAGCAATTATTTACAGTTTGGATTGCAAAGCATTACTAAACCTGCCACCTTCCATGTATGTTCACTGTTAGCACTGTGGTAAAACGTACGCTACTCCTCTGGTGAGGGTCGTAGGTTTGCTTCTCGCAATATATAGTTTTTTGCTTCTCACAATGATGTTGAATCAACACAGAGACTAATATATATATATATATATATATTAATAAATAAATATATATATATATATATTAATAAATATATATATATATATTCAGTGAAATTCATAATATGACAATTAATATGATGCTTCTTTAAGAGTTTATTCTACCGAACAACAATGTGCTGCACCCAAAAGCATGTGATGCGCAGAATAGTGCGCAAACACATCGGTCACGAACAGTTCTCTCATAATGATTCATACTGCGCTTGACAATAACAGGACGTGTACACAAATACGCTCCTTGCACTAGTCACAGTAAGACTTTTAGAAAATAATGGTTTATTTACACATATGTTTAAAATTATTTAACACGAGTGTTAGTAGAATTATGTTTTTTTTTTTTTAGCAAAGATAGGCCAATAGCTTCAACTGCCAAAGTTACATTAACGCAACATTATATTCTACATATCCAGTGGTAAAATTAACAAACATGAAAAAATGACAAGCAGCGCGAGATTTGAACCTAGGGCCACCCTAACGTTATTCTTTGTGCTGTTTTCAGTATTCATAAGTTAACCAAACGAATAATAGAAAACAAGGTATTGGGAATCATTATAAATAGCGTTTATGATGCACGAAGCTTACTGAAGTTTTGCGTTTGATATATTTATCTTTGATTATATCTATTCTTCAATATGAGATTAAAGTTCTAGTAGTTCACTTATCAATACCAATATGATTTTAATGTTATTATAAAGAAAATTAAACTTAAGATGTGCAAGAAAAAACGTACTGATATTTAACTGAATGTTTGGTCACTGAATTCAGCATACTCGAAATCATTCAAATTAATTTTAATATTCTGGGCAATCATACTCAGCAAAGTGTTCCAATTAAATTAGTGTGAGTAAGAGTAAACCCTCTTACTCAGCTACAAAACTTGGATCAGAGCTGGATGGGGGAGTGTGATAGCCAAAATATCACTGGGCAAAGGCCATATTCCAAAATAGGCCGCGCCGTGGCCGAGGAGCAATTTTATCCGAGTTCTCCGGTTTCCCCTGCCATCACATTCCACCGATACTGCATCTTCATTCCATGCATCATCAATGTTATTGTCTGCGGTGCCATTTGTAGTAAAAACAAGCGTTAAACATTATCAAAAATACGAAAATACTTACGTCCTGCCAATTCGTTTACGAAACTTGACGATCGCATGACGATAGCTTGTCCTCAATGCAACGCTGTATTGCATGTAACAGGAATGCCCTTGCGAGTCGCGATTTACTCCCTGCTCTTTGGCGCGCATCCAGGTATGCTCCTGTGAGTTGCGAGTTAGTTGCTGATATACAGCAAAGTCGGAATTAATTCCCGTTTCAACGCCATGAATACAAAACTAAAGAATCTGATAACGTGCTTGAGTATATAAACGTTCAACAATTTAGCAAGCTAGTTCAACAGGCAATCTTGAATTTGAGATTTTTATTTTGGTATTTTACAATTACTATTGGAACTTGGAAATTTTTGAGAGGGGCATGGCTAACACCGGACTTAGATGCATTTTGGATAGTTGGGAAACTTTTGTTTGAAAGCTTTGACTAACTTTTTTTTTTTATTTGTCTACGGTTCCAGCAACGTGTAATTTTACGATTTGTTTATATAAAGCAATAGTAAACATATTAAGTGTTCTGTACATATCAGTTTATATACCTGTTCTGTAACTAACTATTCTTAGAAAAGCTTATTTTCTATCTACTGCATACTAATCAAGACAAGCTTCACTAAGTTCCTTATACGTAGAAGGGAAAAGAGAAAATATACTAAGCTGGTTGCTAAGTAATTGGAATTCGGTTTTCTTTAGATGGCCAGGAGTAAAACAAACGAAACAGAATGAAAAATTCCCGTTTAAGAAAAGTTTAAAGTATTTTAAAATTGAAACTATTAACAAGAAACAACTCTGAAGTGGTTAGCTCCGCAAAAAATATTTATGACATTGTGTGTTTTAACAAGATCTACATTTTTTATCACTTACGAATAGAGTTATGTAAAAGTCATCCATAATGAAAAGGTCTTCAGAAGTTTTCCAAAAGAATTCAAGATACATATTTTATTTCCCGTGTAAATGGCTTTATTATATGATATTTTTGAGAAAATAAAATGTTCGAATGATTTTCCATGTAAAGTGTTATTTGAGGTGTGAGATTTTATTGAAAAATCTTCGTGTTACAACAGTGAAAGATGCTGAACTTAATTACAAAGATTGACTTTTCATTTTTAGGTTATGCTATCTCAGACACAATGCTAGCCTCAATGCTACCGGGTTCAAACCTGGAGAAAGATAGATTTTTTTCCGGGCATAAAAATCCTTAGCATGGCTTCCTTCAGAAGGGTGGTAAAGCCGTTGGTCCCGTGTCGTAGATTTACGGCACGTAAAAGAACCTCAAGCCTGATAAAGAGGCCTCTTAATAAAATTAAGCGATCTTTCACGCCCAACATAGAATGGGACCCTGAGAACCATAGTAGTAAAGAGCGTCCATAAATAAAACTCCAATTCATTTTATTTCATTTCCCAGACTCACACACACACACACACATAGAAACGTTTACTAAAAATGTTTTCCTGTGTTCAAGGGACCTCAAAACATACATTTCAGTGAAATCTCGACATCAAAGTTTTGGGTGCGATACAACACCTCTACCTACGATATACATAATAAGTGTATAGCCAATAAAAGTATATGTCGTTAAAGATACACTTTATACTGCTTGAGTTAATGAAATTATGTAAATAACATTTAGATTTTAACCTGTATAGTACCTTTAATGACATTGCAAGTGTTTAAGGACGCTCAAGAAGTGCATAATGGCATGAACTGCCCACTGACAATATGCGGATGATAATTACAGGGCTCGTATATGCAATGCAATAGCGTAAACATATTCACAGACATGGTACCCTCTGCAGGGGGCATGTTGTACATTGAGTTCCAGCTTCGCAGGGTGCAATTTCCAGAACCATTCGAGCTCTGTCCTCCGCAAATACTTAAAGTTTCATGATAATAGAAGCCGTTCGCCTGGCTTTTAGATGCATTCGTGTATGGAGTTTACTAAAACTTCTGTCGTCTGCGGTTTCATAGAACGGTTCAAACAAGTAGATCCTTTTTTTAGTTAGAAATTTGATTAATACAATTATGCAAAAAAGAATGCAAATTTTTGGCATTTTTCTTTCTCTATCATGTATGTACAATGTACACAGTATATACAAAATGTATTGTTTTCACCCAAAATATAGATACTGAGATTTCACCCCGAAATACATTTTAAGTAATTTTAGAAAGAAATCCGTGTGCGAGTCTATGGACTGTATAACTCAAAACCAAAAATTCGGTTAAATGCCACACTTGGTATTTAAGTTCGGTACCTTCCAAGGATGCGACACAGAGATTTTCAGGAACTACCACATCTACTCTTTACGTGAAATATTTTTCGAAAATTTTGCTCTTCTCAAAACTGGCTTTCATGATTTTGATTAAAACGGTATATGTATAAGACATTTTTATGATAAATAAAATGTACAGGTATCCTATATTTTCTAGGAACAGCCTCTGAAGACCTTTTGATTCTGGATTTTTGTTTTGTTTAACTTTTGTATCACTGGTAAACCGTAAAAGATAACACAACATTTTACTACACAAAAATCTCCTTAAAACACACAATGTATGCCATACATTTTTTGTGGAATTAGCCGTTTCCGAGATATTCCATGTTATTGTTTTCAGCTTTAAAATACTTAAACTTTTGAGATACAGAAAATTTTCAACTCCCGTCAATGCGAAGAAACGAATTTCAACTACATGGCAAATACCTTTCAAATAATTTGACTATCGCTTTAACCTAGTGCATTCCCTTATTTCCCTTCTACTTATAAGGAAGCAAGTAAATACGACTAATTTGTCTAATGTTTATCTCGATTAGCTTGAAGTAGATAGAAGAATTATCTTTTAACAATAATTTGTTACCGAAACGTAAAGAAAGCCATGTGAATGGACCACATCAAATCTTAGAAAAAAGTTTGAGTGTGTCAGTGAGTCTGCGTGACTGTGAACATGACAGCTCAAAAACCAAGTCGGTAAACTACCAAACTTGGTATTTAAGTTTAATATATTCCAGAGATGCAACTTTATGATTTTGAGGAAAAGCCCTCCACCCCAAATTATCCTTATATGTAACATTTTTTCAATATTCGACTTTCTCAAAAGTGGTTGTAAAGATATGGATTAAAATACCGTATATTAAAATACCGTATATTAAAGACATTTGCATGACAAATAAAATGTATATATTGAATTTTCTGGGAATAGTTTCCAAAGACCTATTCATTCAAGAGTACTTTTGCGTAACTGGTAAACCATAAAGAGATGGAGAAAAGCAACAACACCAAAAATGTAGATTTCGTTAATACACTCAATTTATGTCTATAATTCTTTTCTTGGATTGGACCATTTCCTAGATATTCCTAATTATTGGTTACAGATTGAAACACTAGAATTTTCTCTTACGAGAATTTGTCAATTTCTGGTACAAAACGGATTTCAATCACATAGGACCCAGCTTTTAAAAGATTTTACTAACTCTTTAACCTACTGTATTTTCTCATTTCAACTTACAAGGAAGCAAATAATAAGACAATTTCTGATAATGTTTATCTACTAAGAATAAGTTTATAATAATATTTTGTTACAGAGATGCAGAGAAAGTCATGTGAATGGAACACATTTTTTTTATTTATTTTCATATTATAGAATCCGTTAACCTCTAGATGTTGGAGGTTTTAAAAGTGGAAGTTACTTTTGGTTTATAAAATCTATGCTTTAGAAGTTTTTTAAAGCACTAAAATTTTAAGCACTAATAATAGCTTATATTGAGAGTACGGCGATAATATTAAAGTGTAGATAATAAAAGAAATGACGGATATGTTAAATATAGATTATAGTCTTAGGTGAGCAATAGCTAAGTGGTCATGTATTATGATAATTTCATGCTGGCTGGATAATAAAAGAAATCCAGTTTTCTTACTTCTAAATTATAATAATACCACACTGCCTGAATACACTTATATAGTTTTTTCCACACAAGCCGTGTGTAGGACAGCAGTTGAATTAATAGAATCAGACTGATAAATTCAATGTCATAACCAAGACTTGAACAGGATATCCTGTCTCTAGCAGGTTGCTCAAAACACTAAGCTAGCATGGCAACATTTCGACACAGCACTTAACTTCTCTACTGACTCGTATGTTTCCCGGTAGACCTCAATGTGATTTCAAATAATTTTGAGATGACATACCCTATTTGTGATTTACAATGTGTAGGTAAGTATTTTAGGTCCCGAGCTTCTAGTTTACCCAATTATTAGGTCAATTTGACTGGCCCATCTGACCCATGTTTTCTTTCTTTTTTTTTCGGTTTTTTCCCGGGTAGCGTGCGAACCCTGGCTATTCACTGCATTTCCCTAATTTACATGTTCGTAACATTTTGTAGTTATATGCTTCAGTGTTGAAGAACCAGGCAACGGTGTTCGGCGGGTTGTGGCTCAATGTGGCTTGCGCACTGTAAAAGTTTCTTCCCAAGCGATCGCATGCAGGGTTTGTGATGGACAAAGCGGCGCAGGGGTGGGTTTCCCGGGCTCTCCGGTACCCTCGCCATCGCATTCCATGGGTGCTCCATCTTCATTCCATGTACCGTCAGTGTCATTGCTTGCGGTGCCATTCGTAGTTAAAACGGCGTTAAACACTATCAAAAATAAACAAATAAATAAATAAAGGTTCATCCTGGCGTCGCCATCGGTATCGCTCGATTAGACACCGCCTTGTGGTCATGGGAGGCTGCCGGGGGCTCGGGTTTCGTGAGCGGGGACTGGGAGCTGTTGGAAGCATTTCATCTTCAAAGTCAGGGGTCCCGTCCTTGCTTCCGTCATCCGGATCTGATCGCCCTTACCCTCCCTGGGACACCGGCGGTAAAGGACCACATCCAGCGCTCTTCCACAGGGTCTGGAAACTCCGTCCGTGTCTAATCTAAGTATATTAATAGACGCCAATTACTGAACCAATGCACTTACTGATTATGGACACACCTCACAATTTTTAGCTGCTGTCTAATCCATTAGTCCGGAAAGGTTCAACATTGTTGTTTCTCAGATGAACAAATACACTGATGTTTACTTTCTGCACATAGTACATAAGTAGAGAAGGTATTGCACTTCGTGTGTGTGAAAACTCAAACGAAAAGTAGTTAAATGCATAACTTGGTATTTAAGTTATCTTCCAAGCATGTGACACGAATATTTTCAAGAAAATCCCCCCACTCGCATCTACCCTTTACATGAAACATTTTAGGAAACATTTTGATTTTCTCAAAAATGGCTCTAAAGACTTGATTAAAAATCATATGTTTAAGATATTTTATTACAAAAGAAATGTATATATGAAATTATTTTGGGACTGTCATCTGAAGACCTGTTCATTCTGGACGACATTTGTGTAACTGCTAAACCGTAAGAGATAGACAATAACTTGCCACACAAAAATGTAGACGTCTTTAAAAATGCAATTTAAGTAATATACACTGTTTTGTAGAGTTAACTGCTTCCAAAATATTCCTTATCATTGTTTTCAATCCCAAACCATTTTAACTTTTCTCAAACGGGAAGTCATATTTTGTTTGTTATTTCTGTCTGTCTGTCTGTCTATCTATATTTTTTTATTTTAATCACGTGAAGAGAAGAGAATTGCAATTGTTTTACATAGCTCTTAAAATATTTGACTATCGTGTTAGCCTAATGCATTCCGTTATTTCCCTTGTTCTTACATGGAAACAAGTAATAAGACAATTTCTTATTTTAATCCCGATTAACATATTTTCTACGTTTTCTAGCACCTGTGCACAATGTAGAGATTTCACTGAAAATACGTACTAGCATTTTTAGAAAAATGTAAAAGTCGAATAAACCAAGCTTGGTATTTGAGATCAGTATCTTCAAGGATATAACATGAAGATTTTTAAGAAAATCCCCCACCCTCAACTACCCTTTACATGACACATTTTTCGAAAAATTCGATTTTCTCAAATATGGCCTTAAAGGTTTTAAATAAAACACCATATTTTCATGACAAAATAAATGTATATTGATTTTTCTGTGAATATCCAGTTCATTATAAATGACTTTTGTGTGAATGATAAACCGTAAGAGAGATACAAAGAGTTACCACACAAAAATATGGACCTCATTAAAACACACAGTCTATGTCATATGAATTGTTTTGTAGAGTTAAGCATTTTCAAGATTTCCTAGTTATTGATTTCAATTTTAACCATTCTCTGTTAGCTGAAAGTAGATAACAGTACCTTGTAGAGGAAATACACTTCATTGGTTGGTAGGTTTTAGCATTTCGTTATTCTTCTTTCAAACATAGTTCCACACTTTATTAAATGTCCTACTTTTTTTGAACGCTGCAAAACACTCAAGTTGTTATAATATAGCATATAACATTACAGCAACGTTGCGCTTTTTGTTTATCATAACATTGAGAAACATTATCTCACGTGATCAGCTGCCAAGCTTGCCTTCCATTCATCTTGGTTAATCTTGCGACGTGCACCATGGCAGCAAGTTCGAGTAGGGGTGAAATTGTTAAACACGTGAGAAGAAAGCCTTTAAAGAGTGGGAAAACTTTATTATATTGGACGTATTCAATGCATTTTTGGATCGGATTGAATTTCTAGTTCGTGAGTTCGCAGCTATACGCCACGGTGACAAGGAATCGGCTCGTCAACTACAGATGGCACTGTAGGAGGAAATCACAACTTGCGGACACGAAATGGCGGAATTTTGTCCAGAAACCTTCTTTCAAGGTATTGGGTTCTTTTACGTGCAAATAAATATTACACGAGGCCACCGGTTTTACTTCCCTTCTGAAGGAAACCTTGCTAAGACTTTTTGTGTACGAAAAACATTTATCACCTTCCGCCCAGGTTTGAACGTGCAATCTTGAGTTTTAGAACCAGGTAACCACTACACAACGGAGGGCAACAACTAGTATGGGATTCTAGGTATATATTTTATAGAGTTCTACGTAAATATTTCGCAACGATGTTGCTGGCGTTACAAAACGTTGCTTATTTCTTGTAATATGTTGTATGTGATGAATGCAAATAAGATCAGTTTTCAAAAACGACACTAATAATGTTGTTGGCTATTTAACAACAAGAAGTGGAGGCTAAATTCCGTTTATCTGAAGAGGAAGATATGTTATTCCTGAGCACACGTGGAGTATTCATGAAAACTAAACTAATAGTGTGTGCGTGTGGGAAGGGGGGAGTCGTATCTCAGTACTGAACGCGCAGAAATATATTATGTTTAGCTAACAGCGAAGAACTATTCTAGATCCGTTCTTAGAAGCATAGCTTTTCTACTACTCCGCGCCCATGTGCATAATCGTAATGTGACAGACGATGGTGTCACCTTCGCCCATGTGTTACGCCATAATACGAGTATATTCAAAACAAGTTGTATGAACAAGAATTGCTTACTTTAGATTTTGCTTCAATAAATCCTATTAAGTGATGTTGAGAAATATATCAAACATAATATCAAAGTGAATACACATAAATGAAGACGTGATTTTAAAGTACTTTTATACTTACATTATCAGATTCAAAGCCATCATCGCTAGCAGCTAATGCAGCCACTCCCAGGTCGGAATCTGAGGATGACCCTGAACTGTTATCACATAAGTTCAAGTCGCCCTGCGTGGTGTAATGGTTACCATGTTTCATATACCCAAGGTCGCGGGTTCAAGCCAGGCGGAGGACGATGTTTTTTTTTTCGGGCGTAAAAATCCTTAGCATGGCTTCCTTCGGAAGAGAAGTAAAGCCGTTGGTCCCGCGTCGTAGATTTACGTCACGTAAAAGAACCTCAAGCCTGATAGAAAGGCCTCTGAGCAAAATTAAGTGGTCTTTCACGACCAGTATAGAATGGGACGCTAAAACCCAAAGCAGTTAAAGAGCGTCCATAAATAAAACTACATTTATTTATTCCCTAAATTCATCACTAAACTATCGACGACAGTATCAGTGAAACGGTCCAGTTGCCACAGCTTTTCTTCTTTACATGTGCGATGTCTGCCTGCCAAATTTCCGCCGTCAGCTGATTCGATGTTTTGTATAAAAGCTGAAGTAACTCTTTCAGTTTGAAAGTTTTGATTCCAAAGCGCATTATCACCCCTATACAATTATGTTGACATTGTTTCGTTTCACAAACGAAACCTTCATCTAAAAGTAATGTAGGGAAGCTCGTATGTTTAAAATCAGGGTAACCGTTAACAGCACTCAACTCTTTGCTTATTGTAGGTGGCTCAATGTCACAACAATAACAAACTATGACCTTAGAACGAATTGCACACTTAATAAAGTCGTCCGCTTGCTAAATCTGCTTCATTTCTTTTCCTCTTTTTACAAGGTGTTGTAACACTCCCATTTCTTTATATTCTTAGCAAATGTGAACAACTCCCATTTCTGATCTGCCGGTGTACTCTGCCGTTGTCCTAATTCAGTTCGAATTAAAATTCTTAAAGATGTTCCTAATATTCCTGCTCATGCACTAAAGATAAAATATAATATTTCTATATCCGTTATTTTCACCAGTTCATTCACTAAAATATGCGGATTTTACTCTTTTAACTTATGAAACACATTAAAATCAATCTGTTTCTCACCAGTCTTTAACAGTTTACCCTTAGAGGGCTTTCTTATCCGTGATCACTCATTTTTAGCACTACCAAATTCACATCAGTCGCAAGCTGGCCTTATTCCTCACTGGCATTTTGTTTGCTTTTCTCCCGCCAATGAAACCACTTTTTTATTGTGAAAGGATATGTTTGTATTTCTAAACAGCTGATAAAATACACACCATTGTAAGGCTACAATTAAACTGATTTATTACCTTAATTTACCAGCAATAATATTAAGCAAATGTGAATCTATTTTGCTCTGTCCTGAAATTGAGTGCTTCGTTATTATACCAATCAGAGCATTCAAAGCAGTCAAGTGCATGAAGCACACACAAGAGTGCATCTAAGCGCGGCGGGAGTTTATTAATTAAACATTTCTCAAACAGGAAGTCATCTTACGTTTCATCTTTCCTTTGTTTTACTCCTGGTAACAAAGAGGACGAAATGTCAATTGTTTCATATAGCAAACAACTTTTAAAAGATTTGACCATAGCTTTAGCTTAGTGTATTCCCTTGTTTCACTTATACTAACAAAGAAGCAAGTACTAAAATTATGCTAAATTTTTATCTCGATTGGTATAATGTAGATAACAGAAATATCTTTTGTAAGTAAAGTTTGTTTGTGGAACAGGTAGACAAAGTAATATGAATGAAACACATCGGTTTTTTCATATAATATTTGAATTTGGGACCCCAGAACATGTACTTCTGATTAAATATCGCTTATGTACAAATGAATAACTACCAGACAAGGGGTAATTAAAACAAAATTAATTGATTAATTTAAATTAATTTAATTAAAATAATAACAAACATAAATTTTATTCAATATCAAAAACTTTTAATAAAGAATCTAAACTATGCATTCTGTATGGTTACTATATAGCTTTGATTTCTAAAGCAGAGGATTTATTATTCATTATAAGTCTTAATTAATTGGGAGCTGAAAGACGTGTAAATTATACCACTGGATTCCCCATCAAAGGCTACTTATGTATGCCAATTTTGACTGCATTCCGAACCGGCCAACAAGACAGCGTACTTCTTTGTATATGCAGAGAATTATATAGGTCAGAACTTGGCTCTTCCTGGTGTAATGCTCAACCAAATTATGAACTTCAGAGAAGTTAGCAATAAAAGAACCCAAGATGGCCCACGTCTAATTAAAAATGCGTGGTACCAGAGAAAGGTCGTTTTTGTTCAGTCATCTCCCAGAAATGTCTGCTGCAGTGTTTTCTTTCAATTAACAGGTCCATGTATGAACACCTCCATATGTTTCGTGCCAATTTCCTCTCGCTCTAAAAGATCCGATGAAAAGAAAACACCGTTCATTAAAAACACTGGCCTCGATAAATATCTCTAACGAAGTTTTGTGTTAGCTTCACGTCACCAGCATCGACAACACGTCAAAGGAACGTTGTTAGATGAAAAGAATATTCTGCGTAATTTACAACGGTGTTATTCTGCTCAAATTACAATCTTCGGTTACTACAAAGAAAGGCGGACATCTGATCTTGCCGTAATTATCCGGGCTATGAGCTTTGTATTACCAAGTTAGGATAAAAAGCTTATAATATCGAGGAAATTTTTCTATAAAGCATTTCATATGCCTGTACTGAACACTTGAGAGCTGGAAAACTGGCCCATTCCCTTAGATGACAATATTTTTTTTTTCTAAATAAGGTATCCACTTTTATCTAACAAATACTAAGCTTCGAATCTACTTCAACTGGAGGGTTAAGGGCATGTAGGACGCTACTGGCAGGTAGCGAAGATATATAGGGGATAGTAAACTTCTACTGCAAGCGAGAGAGCAGAGTTATGAGAAGGCTGATTGGGAAGGGGCTTTGTAAGAAAATCTAAATATACTAATTGGTATTAGTACTCTTTTTTACTTTCTCTAGCATATAGTGCACCTAAAGACATTAAGAATACACCTGAAAATACTTATCGTAAAACGGTTTCGCTGACTCCGCCCATGTCTTCCACCTATTTGTATGCTCTTAAAAGCGTGTTGAACAGGCCACATTAACGAAGCGAAGGAGATGGACATGAAACGCAACTTGTTTCAAATTATCCCTAAAATTTCTGGTTGGACAATTTTCCACTCTCTCACCGGATGATGCAAAATTAGGTTAATCTTTTCTCTGCACTACAAACGAAGCTCTAATTCAACTAAATTAATACACAGCTTATACAAGGAAACTTGTTCTGGGGAGCGTTAAGCGGAATTGGGGGAAGAAAGAGTGGATTGCCTAATCGATTTTGTCTATTCTTACTCGAGTGGTATTTTGTACCAAAATAGCACCAATAAAAATCATGGTAAGACTTGAATCCCCATTAAACATTCACATTTTCAGCAAAATAACAGCGGCATGCTCATTTTTAGTGCGGTTTTTTTTTTGTAATGTTTAACGCCCGCTTTAACTACTTATGGCACCAAAGACGGTGGATTTAGTGCCGTTGAATGTACATAATAACTAGAGAAGGCATTGTATTCCATATAAACATTCCATGACGAAATTTCACCGAACTATGTTTTGAGGTCCCCCGAGCCCGAAAAAAGAATGTTTACTTTCTCTAGGGAGCTCCTGAATCCAAAAAAAAAAAAAAAAATTGAAAAATGTCGGTGTGTGTGTGCGTGTCTGTGTCTGTGTCGGTGTCTCTGTGGGCAACATAACTCAAAAACGTAAAGTCATTTAAATGCCAAACTTTATATTTAAGTTCAGTATCTTTCATGGATGCGACACGGAGATTTTCAAGAAAATTTCTCCACCCTTTACATGGAACATTTTTCCAAAATTTTGATTTTCTCAAAAATGGCTCTAACGATTTTAATTAAAACACCTTATGTTTAAGATATTTTTATGGCCAACGAAATGTTTATCTTGAATTTTCTAGGGAATAGTCTCTGAAGACTATGGCTGACTTTTGTATAACCGTAAGAGATATACATAAACTTAGTACATAAAAAATGCAGACCGCATTAAAATACACACACACACACACATATATATATATATATATATATATATATATATATATATATCTTTCTCCTTTCTCGTTTGTTTACTTCTGGAAACAAAGGGATTGGAATGTCAATTGTTTCACACAGCGACCGGCTTTTAAAGGACGAGACTGTCACTTTAGCGTGTGCAGTTTCTTCTTTCCCTTCTACTTACAAGGATCATACGTATGATTACTTTGATTAGCATGATGTAGATAACAGATTAATGTTTTGAATAAAAGATTTGTTTGCCGACATCATGTGAATGGAACACATTAGATCTTTCCCTTTTGTTTACAAGGGACCAAGTAAAAGGACAATTTCTGCTAATGTGTATCTCGATTAGCAAGATATAGATAGAAAAATAAGCTTTTTAACAATAATTTGTTACAGATATGTAAAGAAAGTCATGTGAATGGGGCACATAAAATCTTTAGATGTGTATGTGCCTGTGGACAAAAACGAAAAGATGTTTAAATACCCAAGTTAGAGTTTATGTTTAGTATCTTCCAAGGATGCGACACGAAGATTATTAAGAAAATCCCCCCGTCACAAACTACCTTCTCCATGGACAATTTTTTGAAATATTTGTTTTTCTCAAAAATAACTAACGATTTAGATCAAAATTCCGCATATTAAAGATAGTTATATCATAAATAAAATATTTTGAATTTTTTGGGAATAGCCTCTGAAGACCTCTTTATTTTGCAGAATTTTACGTAACGCTTAAACCGTAAGAGATAGATAAAAACTTACTACACAAAATTTTAGATCTCGTTAAAACACATAATTTATATCATTATGTAGAGAGGACTGTATTTGAGATATTGCTTGTTATTTCTTTTAGTTTAAACTATTTTTTTCAAACGGGACCACGCAAACCGAACCGCACTTCGATTGTTTCACATAGCGTCAAGCTTTTAAAAGATTTAACTATCGCTTTAGCCTAATGTATGCTTCTACTTACAAGGAAGCAAGTAAAAAAGAACCATCTCTGCTAATATTAATCTCGATTGGGAGATATAGATAAAAGTATATCTTTTGTAATAATAGTTTGTATATGGAACAGAGAAACTTTTGTGAATGGAACACATCAGAATTTTTTTTCTTCAATCTCGTGTACCGTCATTGGGTTTGTATTGATACTTTCTCTATTCAGTACATAGGTAGAGAAGATATTGCATTCCACCCAAGATTTGATTCTGAGATTTCAAAGGAAGTACACTCTTTTGGATCCCCTGTACTGAAAAGTCATGGTTAGACAAAGATAGCTGTGTGGCCGCGAACACGATAATTCAAAACCGAAAAGTCAGTAAAATACCAAACTTGGTAATTAAATTAAGTATCTTCCAAGGATGCGACACGGAGATTTAGATGAAACTCCCCTCACCCAAAATTACTCTCTAGATATAAAATATTTCCAAAATGTTACATTTTCTCAAAAATGGTGTTTTTACAATTTTTATTAAAATATACCATGTATTAAAGATATTTACATGGCAAATAAATTGTAGGTATACCTTGAATATTCTGGAAATAGCCTTTGAAGAAGAGAAGAAAAAAAGT
This sequence comes from Hymenopus coronatus, assembly GCA_030762935.1. Taxonomy (NCBI): domain Eukaryota; kingdom Metazoa; phylum Arthropoda; class Insecta; order Mantodea; family Hymenopodidae; genus Hymenopus; species Hymenopus coronatus. Next base: position 121,062,603 of record CM060897.1, on the reverse strand, counting down.
AGACCTCGTAAAACACACAATTAATGTCGTAAATATTTTCGTGGAATTGACCATTTCCGGGATGTTCCTTTTTATTGGATCCATTTTTAAAATACATAAACTTTTATTATATGGACATTTTCCAATTCCTGTCGTGCAAAGAAGAGAATTTCATTCACATAACAACCAGCTTTTACATTTTTTAATGTCGCTTTGACGTTCTTCCTTATTTCCCTTTTACTTACTAGGAAGCAAATAATAAAACGACTTGTGCTAATGAAGTACAATGGAGAATAATCCTTATAATTTGTGGTCAGGAGCTGACTTCTCATCCTAGGTCCCGGGTTCGATTCTCGGCTGGGGCCGGGAATTTTTCTTTAAGCTGAATTATTCCCTATTCTGTGGAGGCACAGAGTCTGGAAGTATGAATGTGTGTGTGTGTGTATGTGTGTGTTTAGTAATATAAAATTGATTAACCCTATCTACAATGATACGAGTTGTTTCTCAAGTTAAAGTCCACGATATGACCATTGAAATTTAAAGGGGCTAAACAAATGAAACAATTAAAAAAAGAAATAATTTGCTACAGAGATGTAGAGAAATGTATGTGAATTGAACACATCAGAATTTGTCTGACTTATTTTGTTAGATAAGAACCTATTTTGGAAATAAATGTCTTAAGTGGTGTCTAAATGTAAAATTGTATAAGTGCAATTCAGAAAACGTACTTTTGATTCTATAACTCATATAGCAATCGCCGCCATTTTGCAGAAGGAGGAAATTAGCCAACCACAGCACGGCACACTAAAGCCCTCTCTCGGAATTCGGGTAACCACACCTCACACTCAAGGCATGCGCAAGTATTACGCCTCAGACTCGTGGACAAAAGGGCAGGTTTTGTGCATTGTGGTGTCGCACGGTGGCAAGGCTGGGAATCACCCAGCGTCCTCTCGCTTTCCATCGTTCGATATTTTTAAAGGAGAACTAGAACACGGCGTTTTGCCACGACATGAGTTCGAACAGGTGCACACCCTAACCCTTCTGGGAGAAATGAAGGGGAAACTCGGGCCAGCATTTAGCGGAAAATTGATGCAATTAAGTTCCGCTGACCCAATGGCACACTATGCACTGGGCTGCATTCTCCCTGCACGTAATCCCATAGAGACTACTGCTGCTGCTGCTTCAACAAAACCTTCACAAGGGTTTCTTTTCAGGGGCTGTAAACTAACTTATTTGCTTTTTATTACTTTCTCTACATGTACCTACTATGTACACTGTATATAAAGAAGGTATTGTACTGCACCCAAAAATTTGATACCGAGAGTTCACCGGAAATACGTTTTCTCTGTCTTATGTGTGTGTATGTGTGTGTGTGTGTGTGTGCATAGCTCAAAAGCGAAAGACCATTAAATTCAAACCTTGGTATTTAAGTTTGGTATCTTCTAAGGATGCGACATGAAGATTTCAAGAGAAATGCCCCCTAACCCTAATTACCCTTTACATGGAACCTTTTTTCGAAACTTTTTATTTTCTTAAAAATGGCTCTAACGATTTTAATTAAAATACCTTATCTTTAAGATATTTTATATCAAACGAAATATACATCTTGGATTCACTGAGAATAGCCTCTAAAGACCACTTCATTCTGGATGACTTTTGTATAATTGACAAACCGTAAGAAATATACAACTTATTACACAAAAATGTAGATATCATTAAAACGCCTAATTTATATCATATACACTTTTTGTACAGTTAGCCGTTTTCGAGATATTATGGACTATTGGTTTCAATTTTAGCCATTTAAACTTTTCTCAAAGGGAAAGACATCTTCTTCTCGTTTCTCATTTGCTTGCTCCTGGAAAACAAAGAGATTAGAACTTCAATTGTTTCACATAGCGACCGGCTTTTAAAGGACGAGACTATCGCTGCATTTTCTTATTTCCCTTCTACTTACAAGGAGCTAATACCAAGACTAATTCTGTTTATGTTTATCTCGATTAGCATGATGTAGATAACAGATTAATCTTTTGAATAAAAGTTTTCTTTTGCCGAACAGCTAGAGGATATCATGTGATTGGAACGCATGAGATTTTTTCTCTTCTACTAAGAAGGGACCAAATAAAAACAACAATATCAGCTGTTTATCTCGATTAGTATGATGTAGATAGAAGAATAAGCTTTTTAACAAACCAACAAACAAACAAATAAATCTCAAAATGGAAATGTAGTTTTATTTATGGACGCTCTTTAACTACTGTGTTTCTCAGCGTCCCATTCTAAATTGGTCGTGAAAGACCGCTTAATTTTGCCAAGAGGCCCCTTTATCAGGCTTTAGGTTCTTTTACGTGCCGTAAATCTAAGATACGGGACAAACTGTTTTACTTCCCTTCCAAAGGAAGCCAAGCTAAAGATTTTTATGCCCGAAACAAACCCATGGTCCTCCGCCGGGTTTGAACCCGCGACCTTGGGCATATGAAGCTAGCATGATAGCTATTAAACCGCGAAGGGCGATGATGTGTTCCATTCGCATGACTTTTTTTACAAAATATTGTCACAATAGATTTTTACATTCTCTAGCTCGGTATGTACAATGTACATAGGGAAAGAAAAGTATTGTATTCCACCGGAAATACATGTTTTAGGGCCACCTGTATCCAAAAAAAGCATTTTGAGAAAAAGGTGCTTGTGTGTGTGTGTGTGTGTGTGTGTGTGTGTGTCCGTGAACACGATAACTCAAAAACGAAAAGTAGCTAAAATACCAAACTTGGTATTTAAGTTCAGTATCTTCCAGGGATGCGACACGAAGATTGTGAGAAAAATCCCCCCACCCAAAACTACCCTTTACATCGAACTTTTTTTCGAAAATTTTGATTTTCATAAAAATGGCTCTAAAGATTTTGATTAAAATATCGTATATTAAAGTTATTTACCTGGCAAATAAAATGTATATCTTGAATTTTCTGGGCATAGCATCTAAAGACCTGTTTATTCTGGATGAATTTTGCTTAATTTGGCATAACTAATAAACCGTAAGCGATAGACAAAAACTTACCATACAAGAAATGTAGGCCTTGTTAAAATACACAACTTACGTCATGTACATTTTTTCGTGGAGCTAACCGTTTTCGAGGTATTCATTGTTATTAGTTTCAGTTGTGAAGTACTTATACTTTTCCCAGACGGGAGTGTCCGTTTTTCTTTTGTTCTACTCCTGGCCAGGAATAGAAGCGATTTGTAATAACAATCGCATAACGACAGCTTTTAAAACATTTGACTATCGCTTTAGCCTAGTGTATTCCCTTATTTTTCTCCTACTTATAAGGAAATAAGTAATAAGAACATTGTGCTGAATACCTCGATTAACAAGGTGCAAAAAGAAGAATAATCTTATGTAAGAAGTTTGTAGAACGGCTAGAGAAAGTCATGTGAGTGTAACACATCAGATTTTTAATTTCTCTATACTCACTATATACATAGTGTATAGAGAATGTACTGCACTCCACCAAAAAATTCGACACCGAGATTTCACCGGAAACATATGTTTTAGGGTCCACTATATCCAAAAAAATACTTTCAGAAAAAGGTCCGTGTGTGTCCGTGTGTCTATGTGTCCGTGTGTCAGTCTGTCCGTGTGTCTGTGAACACGATAACTCAAAAACGAAAAGTCGGTAAAATACCAAACTTGGTATTTAATTTTAGTATCTTCCAGGGATGCGACACGAAGATTTTGAGAAAAATCCGCCCAGCCCAAGCTACCCTTTACATGGAACTTTTTTCGAAAATTTGGATTTTCTAAAAAATGGCTCTAACGATTTTGATTATAATATCGTATATTAAAGTTATTTACCTGACAAATAAAATGTATATTTTGAATTTTCTGGGAAAAATCTCTGAAGACTTCTTTTCTCTGGATGAATTTTTCATAATTACTAAACCGTAAGAGATGGACAAAAACACACAATTTATGTTACATACATTTTTTTCGTGGAGTTGCTCGTTTTTGAGATATACCTTTTTCTTGGTTTCAGCTTTGAAAAACTTATACTTTTCTCATACAGGAATTTGCCAACTCCTGTCCATACAAACAAAGAAACATCAGTCACATAGCAACCAACTTTTGGCTTTCACTTTAACCTATGGTATTCCCTTATTTCGCTTCTACTTACAATAAAGCAAGAAATAAGACTATTTCTGCTAATTTTTCTCGATTAGCATGAAATAAATAGAAGATAAGCTTATTATCAATAATAATTTACAGAGATGTAGAGAAAGTCATGTGAATGGAACACATCAGATTTTTACTTTCTCTATACGCACTATGTACATAGTGTTTAGAGAAGGTATTGCACTTCACCAAAAATTCGATACCAAGATTTCACAGGAAATATATGTTTTAGGATCCCCAATATCCAAAAAAAAAGCATTTTCACAAAAAGGTCCGTGTGTGTGTGTGTGTGCGCGCGTGTGTGTATGTCCGTGAACACGATTACTCAAAAACGAAAAGCAGCTAAAATATCAATCTTGGTATTTAAGTTTAGTATCTTCCAGGGATGCGACACGAAGATTTTGAGAAAAATCCCCCCACCCCCAACTATCCTTTACATGGAACTTTTTTCGAAAACTTTGATTTTCTCAAAAATGGCTTAACGATTTTGATTAAAAGTTTGTATATTAAAGATATTTACCTGAGACATAAAATGTATATCTTGAATTTTCTGGATATAGCCTCTGAAGAGTAGTTTATTCTGGATGAATTTTACTGAATTTTGAATAACTGCTAAACCGTAAGAGATGGACAAAAACTTTCTGCACAAAAAATGTAGAGCACGTTAAAACATACAATTTATGTTATATACATTCTTTTCGTGGAGTTCGTCGTTTTTGAGACATTCCTTATTTTTGGTTTCTGCTATGAAAAACTTATACTTTTCTCATACAGGAACTTGTCAACTGCTATCCATATAAACAAAGGAACTTTATTGACATAGCAATCAGCTTTTGACTATCACTTTAACCGATGGTAGTCCCTTATTTCGCTTCTACTTACAAGGAAGCAAGTGATACAACTATTTCTGCTAATTTTTTTCTGATTAGCATAAAGTAAATAGAAGTATAAGCTTTTTAAGAATAATTTGTTGCAGGGATATTAGAGAAAGTCATGTGAATGGTACACATCAGATTTTTTATTCAGGGACGCTAATGAGTTTATTCCCGGTGAAATCTCGATATGGCATTTTTGGGTGGAACGTCACATTTCTTCTGTACCTACTGTGTATGTACTAGGTAAAGTTAAAAATGAACTGCTTATAAACAGTGCGTTTCAACTAGCTCTACTTTTTTGTATGGTAGCATTTTATCCATCTCTTACGGTATACCATTTATGCAAGAGTTACGCAGAATGAAGAGAGCTTTCAGAGGCTATTCCCAGAAAATTCAAAATTTGCGTTTTATTTGGTATGTAAATATATTCAATTTGTGGTATTTTAATTAAAATCATTCAAGCCATTTTAGAGCAAACAAACAATTCCGAAAAATCTTCAATGCAACGGGTAGGACGGTCTATTTTACTGAAGACCTGTTGCATCTTAGGACGAACGCTAACTTAAATACCAAGATTGGTATTTATCCGACATTACATATATTTTTGAGCTATGTGGTTCACGGCAGACAGGCACACATAGATAGAATATAAACACACAGTGAACTTACTCTAAAAATGCTTTTTGTCGATTTAGGGAGTTTGAAATCGTTTATTTCCAGTGAAATCTCAGTATCGAATTTTTGGTCGGAGTGCAACACTTCCTGTTCTTACTATAAGATGGTCCAACCATATTTGGCGTGTGCAAATACTCATTTGTGCGTTAAAAGAGTTGCAGAACTCAAAGTGATTATTTCAAATTGAAACTGGCCAATGGGGAACTAGTAAGAGACTCCTCTCAGCGAACGCGACCCACCTCACCGTCTTCACGATAATCAAGAGGCGTAAAACGAAAGTTCCCCGCTTACCGATTTTAATCTGAAATAGCTCCGTTGAGTTCTGCAACTCTTTATCTGCACACACCAAATACAGGGCACAGGACCACCTGGTATACGCAGTAGAAAAAGTAATATACCAGGTCACAACTAAGTCCTGTATTGCACATTTTGTGAAGCGGGAAAGGCCTTGAAGTCCGCAAAATGTAAAGGAATAAGTCTTAGGCTTACATACAGAAATGTGATCAAATATATATGATAAAATATGTTATAGCGTAATATAGTATCTTTGACCACATTTAGCTCTCACATACCTATGTGATTAAAAAATAAAATTAAATTACACATGAAACCGCTCATTTCCTATTATGAATCACGTGAAATGCTTCATAATTCAAAACATAATTATTATAAGCACAGAAACAAAAGACTGGAAATATATAAAAACATAGCAGAAGCCATTATGAAGTGCATGAAGGATATACGGATAATGATTTGAGGAAAAACTTATATGCATTGGGAAGCCAATATTTAGAAGAACGAAATTAAAGTTATTATGACAGTCATTAATTACCATTTTTGCTGCTGGCTTTGTTATGCATACTCAAATGTAGTAGTATTAATTAATGTTCTTTAAGAAATGAGATTATTGAGGTTAAGTTTTAGGTTAGGTCATACAAAAATGGTGCACATAAATGTAAACTTAAAGTAAATTTATTTATAAATATCCAATATAATGACACAACTAACATTCTAAACAGAACAATAATAGGAACCGTTATTACATCTGTGGGATATGCTTTTTAAGATGTGATGAAAGGTTTGACGTAGTGTAATATACTCAACATCTTTAAAGTAATCACAATGTGTGATCCAAGGTTTTATCACATTCTGTGACAAAGAAATGTGATAGTGTAATATAGACCTAGACAAGTGGTTTCAATCAACACTATATAAGTGGCAGAGGGGTATCACAGGTGTCACTGCACAACTAAATGTAGAAGCGGCGCCACAACACTTCCAGTTTATAGAATCACTATTTTATACCCTCTAATAAACGTAGCATTCCAAAATAGCTTTGAAATGCCCTGTTCTTCTTTACCACTCCTTAATCAGACCTCTTCCAACATACGCAGTTCATGTAGCAAGCAACACACACTCAGAGTTCAAGAAATTTAGAACAGATTTCTCAGAATGGTCACAAAATCCCCTTGGCTCGTAAGGAACAGACAACTGACCAGGAATTTGGCATTTGCAATTAAAAGTACATCAGATCTTTATCTAAATGCTTCTACTCCATTCTAGCTAACATCCCGTGTGCGCAGGAACAAGAACAAGACTAAAGAAGAAATTATAACAGGACATTCTACTGACCTGCAATGAAGACGGCGAACTTTGATGTGTTTAATTCACATGACTTTCTCTACATCTCGGTAACAACCTTTTCTAAAAATGCTTTTTTGGATACTTGACGACCTAAAATGTGTATTTCCGGTAAAATCTTGGGATCGAGTTTTTGGGTGGAATGCAACACCTTTTCTATACACTATCTTCGTAGGTTTGAAAGTGCTGCCCTCCTAGCCACGTTTTCAGTTCAGGGAAAAGATGAAAGTCGGTGGGTGCCAGGGCAGGACTGTACGCGGATGATCGAAAATGTCCCATTGAAATTGTTCAAGGAGCCGATGTGTTGTGCCAGCGTTGTCATGGATCAACACAATTCCTAAAGTCAGCATTCCTCTTCGTTTGTTTTGAATGCCTCTCTGCAAACTCGTAAAGTACACAGATCTTTAAAACAACGTCAATGCTTACTTGAAATCATTGGCGACAACATTTCTGAATCGGGTATTGCAAAGCTTGTGTACAGGTACGCTAAATGTCTCAATCTTTTTGGTGATTATATTGAAACGTACAACATTTTTAGTAATAAAATAATTGCTTTCTATGAACTTGACTTATTTATAGCCTATCGGAGGTTGAAAAAAAAACTTCCCTAAATTGGGCTGGAATATCGCAAATTCATCTTTTCCCCCAACCTGTAGTCGACCACCTTTGGTAAACACAAAATGGGGCGAGTATCTTCTATGAATTTCCTCCAACGTTTCAGAGTCGGAGCGCGGACTAAATCAATAGCACTTGCCATCCGTGAAGTGGAGCAACAGTTCTTAAAGGTCATCTTGTCACTATCCCTGAAATTTCAAAAGTCATAAACGGTTAAGAGTTTATCAAAGCGTATCTGGTAGCCTCGGGTTTACATAAATAGCTGGCAGGAAATAAAACCCACGCCGAGCCAGGTGGCTCACCATTTCATCTAGGTTTGGCATTCGGAGGTCGTGGGTTCGGAGTGGTCTCTCCCAACCATGGGCGTCCATTCATTTCATCTCCATTTCATCCATCCGGTTTCTCTCGGGGTTGTAACTGTTGGCGAGAACTACGGCGCCCCCTCGTGGAGGTGACTGCTCTCGGCGGGGCGTTTGGTCAGACCTGAGACGTGGGCCCCTAGCGCTCCACGCATTGAGATGAACTGCTTGGAACCTGTCAGGGACCCTCCACGATGGCTCCCCTCCGCTGTCTGGTTCCGGCTGTCGCTGCAATTTCATCCTGTCCTCCTGGCGTCCGAAGGTACAAAAAGCCAATCAATGGCTCAGGTGTGGAATCCCCCCACCCCCCGGCACACTATTATGCTATTACAGACCTCAAGAATCCCTTTCAGTATATTCATCTTTATAATGTGGCTTTCATTTTTACTTTCACTAAGAGTTGTGATGCTCTATACAATGCGCATTGCCTTTCTTAATGTTTGGGAACAATCACAATGAACTAGATCGGGCGAATATAAAGTGGCGGCAGCAATTCTTAAGCTATTAATGCAGTTTGGTAGCCAAAACTCCGGATAATGGGCTGACGTTTGTTGTGGTGAAACAGCTGTGTCTCCAACTTATTTTTGAATCGCGCTAATAACTCATTGTAGTATTTTTTCGGAAATCGCGTTTTCCTTTTTCTAAGCAGGTAATGATTATAACAACCTTCGCATTCCAAGAATTCGTCGCTTTCATGCTTTGGACGATAGGATTCTCTTTGGTTTCTTTAGATTTACCGGAAGCAACTCATAGCTATGATAGTGGATCATCAATCGTGTCAACTCGATGGAAAAGTACTTGGGATCTCGGTTAGAAAGCTCCAAACACAGCTTCGATGTTAATAACAGCATCATGCTTGTTTCGCACGGTATGCAATCGAGCAGACTCAGGCCACAACTTTTCATCTCCAACTTATCATGCGAAATAGGAATTGCCGTTTCCGTCTTTACACGTTTGGCTGCACCACTTCACCAATTTTGTTCGACGACAAATCGTATCGTGAACTTTTTCAATGATTCCTCATAACTACATATGCCCCGCTTCCTAGGAGCTCCTTATCAAAAATGGATGTTTTACCACGTCTAAGGTCATGAAACCAATATCTAGCTTTTGTCATAGATGAAGAAAAATAAAAAAAAAAAACAAAAAAAAAAAACACCAATTGCGCTATTATCTCCTTGCAAATTTTCCCATCCAAAAGTAAAAAAGTGAATCACTGAATAATACTTTGACAATACCAAAACTGTTTTGTCGACGCGTAACAAATGATGGTACACGATGGTAACATCTACTTCTTTGGCAGCATTAACTATTACGAAACGAGGGTTTGTGGAAGAGTCCTCGAATGGATAATTTTAAACACTTAATAGACATCGTTTGAAACTTACTCGAAGAGGAAAATTTAAACGAAAAAGAAACCTTTGAAAGAGACCACCACCACCCCCCCTGTTTTTTTTAACATTTATATAATGAAGAGGTTAAATATTTTGTTAATAAGCAAAATTAGCACACTGAGGTAAAGTGCCATGCCATTTCAGTGGCTGAATTTGCTCAGAAAACAGAGGAGGTCACGTTAGTATAAGTTGGACGAGATTTTTCAGTACTAACGTAAACAGCCCCTTCTTTATGGGTTTCATTTTAAGTACACAGTATAGAGTATTTGATCTGTTTAATATTTTGGAGTTCATACGTAGGTATGTATAATACAAACATTAATCATTAATATCGTCCTTTAGTATGTGAAGATGAATTAAGAAAATGGAATATTTGCAGATGTACATGCAGTGCCTCTACACGGATATATTAGAAAAAATTCTGATGTGTTCCATTCACAAGACTTTCTTTACATATCTGCAAAAAGTTGTAGTTTATAAAGCTTATGCTTCTATTTACTTCATGCTAAGCGGGAAACATTAGTAGAAATAGTCTTATTATTTGCTTCCTTGTAAGTAGAAGCGAAATGAGGGAGTATCATAGGTTGAAATGATAGCCAAAAGCTGGTTGCTATATAACTGAAGTTGTTTTGCTTACATGGACAAGAGTTAACAAATCGCTGAAAACGAAACGAAAAACCATGACTATCTTAAAAATGATCAACTCCACCAAAAAATGTATCTGACATAACTTGTTTGTTTTATCGCTAGCTACATTTTCTATACAATAAGCTTTTGTCCATCTCTTACGGTTTAGCAGTTATGCACAATTCCGTAAAATTCATCCAGAATAAAGTAGTCTTCAGAGGCTATTCCCAGAAAATTCAAGATATACATTTTATTTGTCAGGTAAATATCTTAAATACATACGATATTTTAATCAAAATCGTTAGAGCCATTTTTAAGAAAATCAAAATTTTCGAAAAAAGTTCCATGTAAAGGGTAGTTTGGGGTGTGGGGATTTTCTTGAAAATTTTCGTCACATCCTTGGAAGATACCAAACTTAAATACCAAGTTTAGGCTTTAACGGTCCTTTCGTTTTTGCGCAATGCTGCCCACACACACACACATACACAGACAGACAGACGGACACACACGGACATTTTTCTAAAAATTCTTTTTTTTGGGATTCAGGGAGTCTCAAAAGATGTATTTCCGGTGAAAACTCGGTATCGAATTTTTGGGTGCAATACTATACCTTCTCTATACACTATGTACATAGTTCGTATAGAGAAAGTAAAAATTTATACCACCGTTAATTTTACTCTCTCTGTTGTTAATACCTAGTACATAGGTAGAGAATGTATTGCGTTGCACCGAAAAATTGGATACCGCGATTTCATTGGATATACACGTTTTAGAGTCCCCAATATACAATAAAAGCAGTTTTAGAAAAAGGTGTGTGTGTACAACATCACTCGACAACTAAAATTCGGTCAGATACCAAACTAATAATTAAGTTCAACACATTCCAAGGATGCGATACGAAGGTTTTCAAGAAAATCACTCAATAGCAAATTATCCTTTATAAGGAAATTTTTTCGAAATTTTTGATTCTCCAAAAATAGTTCCAACGATTGTGATTAAAATACCATATCCAAAGATATTTACATGATAAATAAAACTTTATAGGAATAGATCCTGAAGATCTCTTCATGCTGGATGACTTTTGCATGCCTGGTAAACCTCAACGGACCAAAATGTACCAAAAATGTATTTCTCGTTTAAACGCACAGTTTACATCATTTCTTGTGAAACCATTTCTGAAATCTTTCTTATTATTGGTTTCAATTTTAAAATACTAACACTTTTAACATACGAAAATTTGTCATTCCTGTGCCGTTTGATTTCCTCCTGGCCATACAAAGAGAACCGAATTTCATTACAGAGCAACCAGCCTTAAAAAGATGCGACTATCGGCTTAGCCAATAATATTCCTTTATTTTCCTTCTGCTTATAAATAATTAAGTAATACAGCAATTTCTGCTAATGTTTATCTTGATTAGCGCGAATTAGATAGAATTATAAACTTTTGTAATAGTAGTTTGTTACAGAATAGGCAGGGAAATTCATTTACATTGAACAGGCTTAGTTTTTATGACTCCTGGAATGATTTATCCTTTGCTATCAACGAAACTTCGATATCTTACTAAACAACTGTGGGGGGTCTGGTTTTGCAACTAAAAAGCCAATGATTTTACTTAAAAATGTTATACTCTCTGAGCCAAGATGTCATTGTCATTATATATCTTCATTGGTTGGGTAATCTCTTCCACCCAAAAAGGGATGTACGGTGTCCAAAATGATACATTAGATACTTTATCAACATTTGCTTTCAGCTCCTCCATAATTTCTGTTCTGGTCTTCTCAGTACATACTGGTTCTTCCTTGATTACACGTAAATTATGCGCCATTCCCTCAGTGAACGCTCATTCAATGTATTATCACTAGAGCTCTGTTTTGGATCCCGAAGTGTACACAGCTACGAACACACAGAGCAGCCAGCGGTATAGAGAGAGAGTAGTGAGGGAGGGGTTTGTAGTGTAAACATACACACGTTGATATATAATCTGTTCCAAAAATAGTTCATTACATGCATTGATATTATATGCAGCGTTCTAATTTATAAATTACACAGGACAATTATTCCATAGCATGAAATATGATAGATAAATAAAGCTGAACAAGGCAACAACATGTGAATTACTAATGTGAATCATTATCACTTTATATTATTCACTTTGTGCACTTTCTCTATTATTAAATAAATTAAATACCACTCATTGTACTTTTAGAAATAAAATTTTAAGTTTGATATAAAAATACAGAATAATAATGTGCAGAGCTTTGAAAAGAAAAATAATACAAATTAAGGAAAGGCTCTCCTCCTGTCACTCAAAATATGTTTGAATCGTCCACATGTTTGTATAGTGTAGAATGTATACTCTTTCGTATTTTCGACATTTTTTCAATCTGCTCTCTCTTTCAGTGTTCACTAGCAGGAGCTGAACGAGGTCAGCAGAGAGCAGTGCTAGATAATGCAACACATTTCGAAGCGGGCTCTAGACACCTCGCCTACTTCATCACATCATAGTTATACTCTGTGTGCACCTCAATTGGCAATTTCGCTCTAATTATCCCATATATAGTTGTGTTATTTGCCTATAAAATTTGATTGGCTGAACATTTTGTCCGTTCAAAAAACAAATAAGTTCTTTGGCGGTAGCAAAGTAAAACATCGGTATTGAGCAACTGGTACTACGTAGCAATACATGTCTTGACAGAATGGCGATTACATTGAGAAATAGGGTAAGGTAAAGTTTGTAAATAAAGTTTTGTGTCGATGTCTTCGTTATCATTTAGCTATGCCAAATCGATAGTTACTTTCTGGATGATCCTGTTATAAATAAGTAAAAGTTTTATTCATTCAGAAACCAACGATAAATACCTTAATACTTGTAATACCGAATATTTAATAACCAATTATATTAGTAACTAAATTTCAGGATGGCCCTGAACAACAGAAGGAAACAAGTGATCCTATTTAATGATGGAAAGTCAGTCAATATTTGGGGTGCCAAAATGTCCTCCAACAGCGTATGTATCTAAAGTGCTGCAAGTCTGAAACCGATTGCTATGTCGTATTAATGAACGCAACGCAGATAATAAAACAAATTAGCTATCAAAGGGAATAAATCGAATTAATCTGCGTAATTACACTGGAGCTTTCGTTATATCAGATAACCGTTATTTCGTTGTCAACCAGTTTATCCTGGACAGTTAGTCGAGATATCCCAAACCACTGTTGTAGTTAGGAAGTTATTCAAAAAATAAGCAGAAAGAGAAGTGAATGTGATTATCACTTGTTTACAACGGATACTCCATCATGCCTCAGAGTTGAAATGCGTTCCAGTACAGCAACTTTATCTTGAGATTCAAATTTATATCCAGTTATTTTGAAGTTAATCGTTTTCCTTATCGCAGTACACTAAACACAAGTTCTGATTTACAACTAACAGACGATTTTCAGTTAGTCTCGTAGCTATTCTTCAAATAAAGTTGCTCACTACTCCACGTTTATCATGATCTACATTTGCAAGAAATGGCGGCGATTAATCCTACTGCAAACTTATCACATTTTACGTTTCCTACTGTTTATCTACACGTAAAGGTCATTCTCCGTAGTGTAATGGTTAGTATACTACTCTCTAAAACTCAAGATTGCAGGTTCAGATCCAATTTTTCCGGAGACAAAAATCTTAACATGATTCCTTCGAAAAGGAAGTAAAATCGGTGGTTGCTATGAGAAACAACTGGGGTTCGGTTCGCTTTATATGGTCCTTTTGAGAAAAATTAGGTAGTTTAAAACTTAAACCAATAACATGCAATATCTAAAAACGGTAGTAATGGTTACCATGCTGACTTCATATACCCAAGGTCGCAGGTTCATCTCCGGCGGAGGACGATGGATTTTTTCGGACGTGAAAATCCTTAGCATGGCTTCCTTCGAAAGGGAAGTAAAGCCGTTGGTCCCGTGTCGTAGATTTACGGCACGTAAAAGAACCTCAGGCCTCTGAGCAAAATTAAGCGGTCTTTCACGCCCAATATAGAATGAGACGCTGAGAACCACAGTAGTTAAAGAGCGTCCATAAAGAACACGTCATTTACATTTCTAAAAACGGTCAACTCTACAGGAAATGACACAAATTATATGTTTAGTGAGAGCCACATTTTTGTATATTTAGTTTCTATCTATCTATCTATCTATCTATCTATCTATCTATCTATCTATCTATCTATCTATCTATCTATCTATCTATCTATCTATCTATCTATCTATCTATCTATCTATCTATCTATCTATCTATCTATCTATCTATCTATCTATCTATCTATCTATCTATCTATCTATCTATCTATCTATCTATCTATCTATCTATCTATCTATCTATCTATCTATCTATCTATCTATCTATCTATCTATCTATCTATCTATCTATCTATCTATCTATCTATCTATCTATCTACCTATCTATCTATCTATCTCTCTCTCTCTTTCTCTCTCTCTCTCTCTCTCTCTCTCGCTTACGGTTTAATCGTTACGTTTAACTCTTCAAAATTCAATCAGAATGAACCGATCTTCAAAGGCTATTCCTAGAAAAGTTCACATATACATTTTATCTGTGGTGTAAAACGCTTTCACAATGCGGTATTTTAATAAAAATCTTAAGAGCTATTTTTAAGAAAATCTGATGTGTTCCATTCACATGACTTTCTCTATACCTCTGCAATAAATTACTTTTAAAAAGCTTATGCTTCTAGTTACTTCCTGCTAATCGAGAAAAAATTAGCAGAAATAGTCTTATTTCTTGCTTCCTTGTAAGTAGAAGCGAAATAAGGGAGTACCATAGGTTAAAGTGATAGTCAAAAGCTGGTTGCTATGTGACTGAAGTTCCTTTGTTTGTATGGACACTAGTTCACAAAGTCCTGTATGAGAAAAATATAAGTTTTTATAGCTTAAACTAAAAACAAGGAATATCTCAAACACAATCAACTCCAAGAAAAAAAATGTATGCAACATAAATTGTGTGTTTTAATGTGCTCTACATTTTTTGTGTGGTAAGTTTCTGTCTCTCTCTCTTACGGTTTAGAACTTATGCAAAGTTCCGTAAAATTCATTCAGAATAAAGTAGTCTTCAGAGACTATTCCCAGAAAATTCAAAACATACATTTTATTTGTCAGGTAAATATCTTTAATATACGATATTTTAATCAAAACCGCTAGAGCAATTTTAGAAAATCAAAATTTTCGAAAAAAGTTCCATGTAAACGGTAGTTTGGGGTTGGGGTATTTTTCTCAAAATCTTCGTGTTGCATTCCTAGAAGACACTAAACCTAAATACCGAGTTTGGTATTTTACCGACTTTTCGTTTTTGAGTTATTGTGTTCACAGACACGCGGACACACTGACACACACGGAACTTTTTCTGAAAATACTTTTTTGGATACAGGGGACCCTAAAACATATATTTCCGGTGAAATCTCGGTATCCAATTTTTTGGTGAAGTGCAATACCTTCTCTATACACTATGTACATAGTGCGTATAGAGAAAGTAAAAAACAAAATTATCAAACAATTTTCCAGGTAAAGGGTAGTTTGGGGTTGGGGGATTTTTTTGAAAATCTTCAGTCTCATCCATGGAAGATAACACAATTAAATACCACGTATGATATTTAACGACCTTTTCGTTTATGAACTATGCTATCCTCAGATACTCAAACACATAGATACCGACGCACAGGGACCTTTTTCTAAAAATGCTTTTTCTGTACACTACGTACATAGTACGTGTAGAGAAACTAAAAATAGATAGCACAAGAGAGAAAACACAAGAGATTGGGTTTGAAAAGGTATGAGAAACTAAAGAGCTACTACACTCGCTAGCAGCCAGGGAACTAAGCGGTTGTACTGCTGAAGCGGTAGATATTCAACCCCATGTACTTTATGATAAGTAATGTTATTTAAATAACAGGACATGACTTTGTAAATAATTGTAATGTAACCCAACTACAACGGTTACACTACATATACATTAAACCGTTGACTATAATTTGATCTCTATCATTACAGGAGAAAATGCTTCACTAACTTTACAAACATTAAATGAATAGAAATGGGAGCAAGAGAGACTGGAAGTTTGTGCCACCAAAGACACATGAATGAGCATTATTTATCAATTCACTAATTAGTATGTCAGACGACCAAAGGGCAGCGTTGCTAACAGCAGCAGCCAATTCAAAAATGGCCGCTTTGTGGTTTCCTCCAATGGAAACGCTCTAACAACAATGTTACAGCGTGCCCCATTATATTTCGTTGGTATAGAGGCGTTGACATGCAATTGCCATATAGCTTCATTACCGTCTGTAGAGGTACATGACGCCTTCACGTCACGTCCAATAGTACAACTACACTCAACCTAAGAAAGGAGAAGTTCCCTCTAACTTGACTCAAAACCAGCTTCGGTACATTAAGAACAACTCGGTATTTATTCTTAATGGGCAATGGACGCAATATTAAAGTTTGTTTATGCTTCATATTTTGAACGGATTGAAAAGGTTTGATGTTTGCTTGGTCTGGGCTATACAGAATAAGTATTGTATTTTAACGAATGCTTTTGTACCGAGATTTCTTTGGCAATGCACATATTTAGGTCCACTGAACTAAAGAACGCATTTACGAAAGATGTGATGTGTTCCATTTATATGACTTTCACGGAGCTAGGTAGCCCAGGCGTTTCTTCTGAGACTGACACTCGGAAGGTAAACGCGATCGATTCTCTCGGCCAAACTCTCTGACCCAAGAGTTTTTCCTGGGATTTCCCGGGTCTCAGGCAAATGCTGGTAAGGTTTCTTTATTCCCCCGAACTTTCTGTCAATTCATTTCATCTCCATTTCATTCAATCGATCACTTTCAGGGTTATGTTCGTCTAGGACTGCGGTGGTGGCGCCCTTCCGTGGTAGTGACTGCGCTCTCGAAACCCCCGGCGACAGGATGGCGTTGGAAGTCGTCTGTAGACTCAGAGTTTGGTCACACCATGGGCACGGACTTCTAGCGCTCCTAAGTGCTTGCAATACGTTAGGGCCCCTGCAGGGTGGTTCTTCAAGCGCCGCCCGATTTCGGCTGCCCTTTGAAATTACTCTTATTCTATCTTTCTAAGGTCTGACACACTATTAGTCAAAGGACAGCACTCACATACACACATGACTTTCCCTACGTATTCTCAAACAGTTCTTACAAAAGCTTATTCTTCTATTTACTTCATATTAATCGAAATAAATATTAGCAGAAATGTTCTTATAGTAGACAAGTAGAGGGAAATTAAGGGAATGTAATATGCGAAAGCTATAGTCCAATCTTTTAAAAAGTTGGTTGCTATGCGATTGAAATTCGGTTCACTTTGCAAAGCCAGGAGTAAAACAAAATACAAAAGAATAATTCCCGTCTGAAACTGAAATGAATAACAAGTAATATCTCGGAAATTGTTAGCTCCAAAACACATTTATATAACAAATTTTGTGTGTGTGTGTGTGTGTGTGTGTGTGTGTTAGCGAGGTCTAATTATTTGTGCAGAAAGTTTTTTGTCTATTTCTTACAGTTTAACAGTTATGCAAAGTTCACCTAGAATAAATAGGTGTTCAGAGGCTATTCCCAGAAAAATCACGGCAAACATTTTATTTAGAACGTAAATATATTAATATATAGTATTTCAATCAAAATTAGAGAAAATAAAACTTTTTGAACATTTTTCCATGCAAAGGTAATTTGGTGTGAGGGGGATTTTCCTCAAAATCTTTGTGTCGCATCCCTGATAGGTACTAAGCTTAAATACCAAGTTTGGTATTTTACCGACATTTCGTTTTTCAGTTATCGTGTTCAGAGGCACACGGGCATGCGCGCGCGTACACACACACACACACACACACACACATTGATCTACTTCTAAAAATGTTTTTTGTAGATTCAGGAGACCATAAAACGTGTATTTCCAATGAAATCTCAGTATCGAAGCTTTGGTTGGAATAAAATACCCTCTCTACCTATGTACCATGTGTATGTTTATGTACTATGCAGCGAAAGTAATAATACAAGTTAGTAAAACTAATTGTGCAGGTTCGGATAAGCCAACATGTAGTTAATAACTTAACAGTTACTGAACATTTCCTTAAAACCTTTGTTTCTTGCTTGTTATACAGCATGCTGATGATGAAAGTGATGTACACAGAAGCTATGTTTGTTACGTTAGCATGTGTACCCACTTCCGTGTGTAAGCTACGTCAGCAAACGCATTGCGTGCTATTTCCTCTCCTTGGTATTGATTCCCAAAATATAACTCACTCCCTTCTTTCGTATTTCCGTGACACCTCTGGGACCCGGGCCGGTCCGGATGACAGTTGAAGACATTTATATTAAACGGATAGACAACTTAACTACTTACTTCAAAATATAAACTTGGCTTGACGCGAGAAAGCTGCTGGAGCGCCTTACGTGCGGGCAAACCGCAACGCTTCTCAGCCGAGAGTTACTGTCGTTCGCATATTAAAGTGATACACCAATATTTCATCCGAGCAGCACACGAGATATCACATGAACGTAAAACTCTTTTATCATTTCATAGGGTGTCCGACACACTCTTCATTTAAATACAGTAAAGCTCCACTTCATGTTACGCGAACCTCAATCCAAATTTCTGTAACTTTAAATTCAATGTGTACTTTCTCTAAATAATACATGGTACGTAGATTAGTAAGCTATTAAATTCCACCCAAAAATTTAGTGCTGAGAATTCACTGAAAATATACGTTTTACAGTACCCCGTGTAATAAAAAGCATTTTTAGAAAAAGGCTCGTATGTATGTGTGGTTCATGTCTGAAAACGATAACTCAAAAACGAAAATTAAAAAAAAAATACCAAAGTTGTTATTCAAGTTTAGCATTTTTCAAGAATGCAACACAAAGATTTTGAGCCCGCCTGGGTACTGTGGTGATGGCGTGTCTGCTTCACATTCAACAGGTCGTGAGTTCGAACCTCGCTTAGGGTGAGTTACACGGATAAGGTTTTTTCGGGGTTTTCCCTTATACTGAGAAGACGAATGTCGAGTAACTTTAAGCTCCATGGACCCCGAGATCATTTGAGCATCACTTCACCAACTTTATTCATCGTCCGATATGACCAACCAGGTTAAAGGCTGTAAAACTACATCAACAAAAAATTGAAAAAATCTTCTAAACGCAAAGTACCCCTTATATGAAAACAATTTCGAAAATTCTTATTTCCTCAAGAATGGCTCTATTAATTTTAATTAAATTTCCCATATTAAATATATTTGTCTACGTAACAAAATAAAACCTATGTTTTGAATTTTTTGGTTCAGCCTCTGAAGACTTATTTATTGCGGATGAACATTGTGTAACTTTGCTCAATCAGCAAAGTAAGAGATAGACAAGAACTTACTACACAGCAAATTTAGATTTCATTATAAAAATTAATTATATCATATACATTTTTGCGAGGAGTTTTATTATTTACGAGATATCTCATGCTATTGGTTTCAGTTTTAAATACTTAAAACTTTTCTCATTAAGTAATTTGTAAAGTCCTGGCCATGCCAGGAAACGGATTTTAACCGCTTGGCAACCAGTTTTTAAAAGATGTTACTATCTTTTTAGCCTAGTGTATTCCTTTGTTTCCCCTTTCAATGAAACAAATAATAAAGACAACTTCTGCAAAGAATAAAATATACATTTAACAGCTTTAGACAAGGAATTTATAAAAATCTGACTACTTTCTCCAGCATTCCACAAACTTTCCTTACAAAAGATTATTCTTTTATGTCATCTAACTGAGATTATTAAGACATTGTTTTAGTACCTGCTTCTCTGTAAGTAGAAGTGAAATAAGGGGCCGCACTGGGCTAAAGCGGTAGTAAAATATTTTAAAAGCTATCGCAATTAAAATTCGGTTTTCTTTTACATTCCCGAGAGTAAAACAAGAGAAGAAACAAAATTTAGTTGCCGTTTGAGAAAAGTTTAGTAGTTTAAAATTGAAACCAGTAATAAGAAATATCTCGAAAACGGTGAACTCTACAAAAAACTGTAATGACATAAATTGCGTGTTTTAATTAGACCTGCGTCTATCTATTACCTTTAGGAATCATACAAAGGTCATGCAAAACGAAGAAGTCTTTAGAGGCTATTCTAAAAAAGTGAAGATATTCATTTTGTTTGTCACGAAAATATCTTAAATATACAGCAAGCAACATTTTAATCAAAATCGTTAAGGCCGTTTTGAAAAAATCAAAATTTTCGAAAAATGTTCCATATAAAAGGTAGTAAGCGGTAGGCAAGCAGCAGAGATCTGATTACTCAGGTATGTCGTACGCTCCAGGGATCATGTCCATGAGGTTTGTATTAGGCCGGAACCTAGTTCGTGCAAGAATGGAAGTGAGTATGTCACTTACGCGCATCAACCCCAAAGGGATGTCGCCCTCCGTGGTGTAATGGTTACCATGTAATTTCAGATACCCAAGGTTGCGGGTTCGAACCCGATGGATTTTTTGGGGTGTAAAAGTCCTTAGCATGGCTTCCTTCGGAAGGGAAGTAAAACCGTTGGTCCCGTATCGTAGATTTACGGCATGTAAAAGAACCTCAAGCCTGATAGAGAGGTCTCTGAGCAAAATTAAGCGGTCTTTCGCGCCCAGTTTAGAATGGGACGCTGAGAACCGCAGCAGTTAAAGATCGTCCATAAATAAAACGCCATTTCATTTCCCAAAGAGATGACTACCAAAGAACTCGGTAGGTGCGAGAGCCACCTTAGCATGCCTTCTCTCCAGGTTAGAACCGGATGACCCCGCCCAGGCTTACCCAAACTCCTACTTCCACGCTGAGTCCAACCCAATCCGAAGAGCTCCCTTTCGGGAGGGGTTCAGATTTTCGGCTCGGCTACTTCTAGTAACGTCAGAAGTGCCAAGGGTGCTCGCACCAGAGGTCGGAACCAACCTCCCCCATACCTCCTACGCGGTGGGGTGAATTTTCTTGAAAATCATCCTGTCACTTCTTGGTAAATACTGAAATTAAATATCACTTAATCACTAGTTTTGAGCTATGCACTGATACACACACAGATACACACACTACATGTTTCTGAAAATGATTTGTAATTCCGGGGGTTCCAAAACATATATTTGCAGTGAAACTTCGGTACCGAATTTTCGTGTGGAAAACAGTTCCTTCTGTATCTACCATGTACATTGTACACTCGTGCTAGAGGGTAAGAATTACGTTTTGAGAACAAATTGTAACAAAGATTATAAGTAAATATAAGAACAATAACAATTATAAGAGAATAATCACAATTTTACATTTCGAACTAGATATATAACGATTCGCCTACTTATTTTACTGTGCTTTATTTTTTATACATTAAGCAGAGATGATCATTATCTATAAACAGTGAAAGTGGGTAACCACTTATTTTCCTGCCAAACATAGGTACACGGTTTTACAATAACATTGTACGCCAGACGAACAGCTAGCACCGTATGGTGTGTGCACATGCGTTCGTGAAAGAACACATTCTGATTTGTTTACATCGCCGGTGAAGTAAGAAGGATTTTCCATCAAAATTGATGGATTTTCAAGCTGTGTGACGGACAAAATTTAGTCTTGACGGATGATGGATTTTTAACGGATATTATTAGAAAATATTAATTATTGTTATATTGGTCTTCTTTAGAAAAATTGTCATGGATGTAAATATGTATGTGCCTGTAAATCTGTCATGATGTATATACACACAAACACATATATATATATATAATCATGACACTGTATGTACCCTATAAGTATATACACACACATATATATATATATAATCATGACACTGTATGTACCCTATAAGTATATACGCACATACACACGAATTGTTGCCTTTAATAGAAAGTTAGCGAAAACTGAATTGAAAAGAACTACTTTGATTTCTTTCCTGTTAAACAATGTGTCTAGCTATAGGGTAATTTATATAGAGCTGACATATTTCTTTCATTAAATGTTTCAAAACGTGTTATGCTAGCGACAACTTATTATACCTAAATTGTAGAGCAATTTTGGGAGATTATTTACCTTTGTAGCAAATGTTGAAAATGTCATCCATCCTGCATAAGGCACAATTCAACAGGTCGTTCTATGTTACTGGCCACTCGGAGGACTCTGTTGTCAATAGCTTGAATCTCCTTTGTGATGTTGTGCTTTAGATCGTCCAATGTCTGGGGACGTATAGCGTAAACCGTCTTTTAAGTAACCCCATAGAAAGAAGTCCGACGATGTCAAATCCGGAGATCTCGGTGGCCACATGTTCCTGGAAATTATCGGGTCGTCAGCGAAACTTGCAATTAGGTTCATGGATTCATTTGAATGTATGGCATGTAGCGCCATCTTGCCGAAAATATTCTTGACTCAGCTCTACATCGTGCTGGATTTTCACGTTGACTGCAAGAACAAAATGTCGAAACAGCTGCCAACAATGGGTGATTAGGAATAAAAGATAAACATCTGCGCATCTAGTGACAAGGAATCGAAACTCCAGAACATTCTGCTTAATTTGGTGCTAAAATTGGGACATTGAATGAATTTCCAACGGAATAATTAAAGAAAGAAATGTGTCGGTTCTATATAAATCACTCTGTATCTTTTATTCAGAGCTAACAGTAACAAACATCTCGGATAACTGAACCACTCCAGAAATATAACATGACATATGCCTTTAATTTCCCATGTAAGCAAAGGCAGGTATGTGCCTCTAGTGACACACTAACAAAGATTATTACTGCCTATATTGCTCTGGCGTATAGATAATCATTAGGTCATACACTGAACGTGCTTTACTTTATGATCAATGCTAGTTTTGAATGGTTAGAGTGAACGCAGTGCTAATTCGGTGTACCTTGTGATGGTCGTAAGTTTAACAGTTACTTCATAGTACTTTTTCTTCTTTTTTAATTGCCTGATTGAACAGAAGGCTTAAGCGGTATGTATGACAATGCAACGTGAATGTGCGCTTGTCAGATTTACTTCTCCATGGAAAAACTAAGAAACATTTAAAAGCAGCTCAACTCTTCTCAACTTTCCAGTCAAAGTTGCCATTCCAGCCTGTCAAACACACCTATAAACGTGCAGCTGCAGAAGCTGCTCTTATATTATTTATAGTTAATCACTGTGCAATTAGATCTCTTAATCATCTTTCAGATCTAACTAAGAAAATTTTCCAAATTGATGACCTTGATTTTTAACTTAATTTTGTTTTTGAAAGAAAGCACGGAAGCTTCTAATTTCGGTCTGACGGAAAAAATTATGTGTTGGTAACATTGCAGATAATACTTATAGTATATCAGATTTTCCTCTGAATGAGTCCTGCATACGTCCTGCTCCGTATTGTAGACTCACTAGTATAAATTCAGTGAATAAAGCGTTTCTGTACATTGGTACATTAATAAAATATGCATGGCTCCATCTGCCTATCACTGAGCGTTCAATCATTTATTTTCCTCTTGCATAAAGGACATACGTAAATTTACCATTAGTAGAGAAAGTCTCATGAATGTGCTATTTCGAATTGTTTTCCTAAATACTTCCTGTAATCAGGATAAATATTTGCAGGAAATAGTTTGTTAGGTTATAGGATTATATTGTAGGTCCAGACAATATTAACTATTAAACAAAACGAGTCGATATGTTATGCTATTCATGGTATTTACGCAACCATTGTGTAATTAAATACCACGATTGAATACACCGTCAAAAGAATTACAGCAGTTGCCTTTAAAAGTTTAGTGTGTAAAAAAATTAAATAAACAATGTTTCGGAACTGTAAATACAATGCAATCTCTTTATCTAAATTATACATTTTAAAATAAAACGGTTTCTTTCTAGTAGAGTACGTCACGGTACATTTACAAACATTTAAGGTTATATAATTAACTTGAGAATATTTTATTATTTAATATTTGTATAGAATTTACGCAAAGCATCGTATGGGAACTATTCCTTGAAAATATTATATTTCTTTCTCTAGTATTCCTTCCAAATATTCGATATCGAGATTTCACCGGAAAGGCATGTTTTGAGACCCGCTGAATAAAAACAGAATTTTAGAAACATATCCGTGTGTGTCTGTGGACAGTATATAACAAAAAACAATAAGTCGCTAAATACCAAACTTGGTGTTTAAGTTCAGTGTCTTCCAAGAATGCGATACAAAGTTTTTCAAGAAAATTCCCCACCTCCAATTACCTTTTACATGGAACATTTTTTTTCGAAAATTTTGATTTTCTCAAAAATAGCTCTAACCATTTTGATTAAAGTGGCATAATGTTTAAGATATTTTCATGACAAACGAAATGTATATCTTGAATTTTCAGGGAATAGCCTCTGAAGATCTTTTCATTCTGGATGCCTTTTGTATAACTGGTCAACAATAAGACATAGACGAAACTTATAACACAAAAAATGTAGATCTCATACAATTTATTTCATGAATTTTTTGTAGAGTTAATCGTTTTTGTGATATATCGAGTTATTGGTTTCGGAAGATATTTTTCTTCTTCTCTACTGTTTCACTTAGCGACAGT